>OZ010790.1:283763982-284421482 GCA_963932465.1 Maratus speciosus | reverse complement strand
TTTTTTTTTTTGTATTCTAAATGCAATTTAGTTTTCTTCATTTTCTATATAAAATTAGATACGTAATCAAATTATTAAAAATATTTCAAGACTTACGGTAATTGATTATGATTTTTAAAAAATGTGCTGTTAAATAATAAAGTAATGAAAATTAAAGTACGATACTGATGAGTTATTTTGACAAACTTTCCCAAATTTTGTATTAAATTTAACATTTATAAAAATTAATTTTAATTTTTTTTCTTGGTTAATATGTGTTTTGACCACTGTTGATCAAAATATATTTTGACCAGGATGGTTAAAACTGGTTTTTTTTTTTTTTTTTATCACGGTTAAAAATAGTACAATTACTTTCATTCATTAAATAATGTTGAAAAATTATGTGATAAAAGGTTAGTATGCCACAAAGTTTAATTATGTTTATGTTTAAATTTATTGTTTGCAGATTAGTTGGATAGCAATTAAGTTTATATCAGTTCAAAGGTGTTAAAAAAAGTAATTCTGGTTTGTTTTTTTCTTGTGTATATTTTCCCTTTTTTGATGCTTCAATAAAATCGCCCATTATTATGTGCTACTTTTTTTCTTTCTTAATTGTAATTAGTAAGTATATGTGGAATTCCTAATATGTATTTAACGATTAAATGGTTTCGATTAAATAGATTCTGGATAAAAACTCCTCGCAATTTCATGCGTTTCCGAGCAAAAATGAATTCAGAAATGTGTCAGAAAGTAACTCCTTTGGATTTGAGAACAGTCTTAAAATGAAACCCGTTGGCATTAAAAACGATTTTTTCTGTTCCTTGGGCCAAATGCTATGATATAAAAGGACAGTGAAATACGTTTAACACGAAAACGCTTAACACGAAAAATCTGTTAACACGAAATGATATAGCGGTCCGGACAGTATACTATTCAATTTAATGCATTTTTTTTTCTTTTAACACGAAACAAAAATCGTTAGAAACACTAAGGCTCCTGCTCTAAACACAAAGGTTTAGAGACAGCTTTGCTTTTTTGGTTCAAACGAGCTAGATCTCAGAATGCTAAAAAAGACAAAAAAAAAACTTTTTTTTACTTGTTTTTATCCTAATGGATGCAACTTACTAATAATTTAACAGGAAATTGATTTAAAATTTGACGACGTCGAAAATATTTGTAAGTTTTGTTCTTTTTTTACGAATCTTTTAACGCGAAATTCTTTTAACACAAAAATTTTTTTCGGTCCCTACAGTTTCGTGTTAAACGTATTTCACTGTATTTCGTAACTTAAAAATATATGAGGGCGTGAATTTCAAAACTCGCCTTATCCAAAATTTAAAAAATCGAGTTTTCTCTACCAATCTATTCTATTGGTAAACCTGCACAGAAAAAACACTATAATCTGTAAAAAAAATATTTTTATCCTTTATTTTTGGGCTCTTAAAATATTGGTTTGGTTTCAAAACTCGCCTTATCCACTAGGGAGTTGGCAACAAAACTAGCTTTATCCTTGGGCATGCATAAGACCAACGAACGGCTAGCTTATCAGCTACTATTACGGTAATTTCCCTTCATTTCTCTGTGACCTGTTGCTATTTTCGTTTAAAGATTTTACCTGTTCTATTCATACAAACTAATTAAATAAGTTTTACAGCATGTCTTATGTGTAATGGGCAGTGAATAAACTCTTGCATTTTGTAGTGGAAGGGTGAAGAATAGAAAAAGAAATACGAACACATGGACTAGTAAAGAATACACGCAAAAGAAGATTAAAATGTAAGTTAAAAATGGGGAATCGCTTTCTATATTTCTTACTGTCAGAAGATGTTAAAAAGTTTAATTTTTATTCTCAGGCATAAACCTAAGGCATTTCCGGGCCTTTCAAAGGTATTACGATAAGGTACTATATAAAGACTAAAAACCATGGCCATCTTCAAATTTGTGGAAGTGTATTTCGGAAGATTCTTGGAATATCAAAATTCAGAGTGTAAAAGTTTTGCTAGGGGCATCTAAAACTAAACTTTCTTCTTAAAAAGAAGGGAGAGGGAGTCCCCGTGAAGCAAGAGAAACTTAAGGATGTCGACAGATTGTTAAAAAAAACATTTTGATGAAAACTGGTCAGAAATGGAAGTGCTTACTTTCTATAAAAATATTATTTCTAAGGAACCAGAACAGAAGGAAATGTGTATATATATAATCTTATATGTTATATAGATTATATTATATTACATTCTTTTTATAAAAAAGTTATTTTAATTATAAGCTATTTATGATAAGTTTTATTTGATTATTGATAAGTTTGCTTTTGTATAATAAAACGTATTACTAAATTTTAATCATACTTATTGCTCCCGTAAGGTTTATTTTTTAATCCAAAATATTATCATCCGATGACCAAAAATAGAAACTGTTAATTTCTTTCAGCAAGTATGATAGAGATTGGCAACAAAACTCTTCTTATCCATAGGTTGGCAACAAAACTCTTCTTATCCATAGGTTGGCAACAAAACTCTTCTTATCCAAAACTTTTTTCAATTAATTAATTAAATGAATTAAAGTAGATTTTCCAACTTAACACAATGATATCACAGAGCAACTAGCTATAAGTATACAAAAAATTGGAGGTATTCGATGCACGGGGTCGCAGTTACAGGTTTTTCGCGATTTCCCAAAATTTGATTTTTTGGATAAGGCGAGTTTTGAAACTCACGTCCTCATATATATATACAACTATTTTGACGTAAATTGATTTTCACATGATAACGAACACCATTTGAAATATTTTTTCAACGGGAACCATGCCTCTAAAACTAACGCTTTAGAAATTAGCTAATTGGTAAACAATAAGAAACCATCTTTTTTAAATAACATTTTCTGTTATTGTTCCATTATTTGTATCTTTTGTAGTTTAAAAGCCGCTTTGCTACCCTTTGCGCTTGGGGAAAAAAAAAAAAAAAAAAAAAAATGTATACATTTATATCAAACCAACATTCAGACATAATGCGGTAATTATAATTAGTAAAACTAACTGTAATCTTGGAATAAAAATAACACAGTCATTCTATTTGATTTTAAATTGCTCAAAGACAATCCTGTTCCTGAATCAACCTATTAAATTTAAGTTTTTTTGTCTAATATGCAGTTAGTTTCCTTCCGAAATCGAGGACATTCTCATTTTTAAAGAATACTTTCTAAAGATAACTTCGAAAAATATTTTCCTTGCGAATTACTTTATTAGAAATGCGTTACGCTGCTGAACTTTTATCTCTTCATCTGTTGTAAATAACGCACTTCGCTGTTAAATTATGTTAGAAAATGTGAAACTTTAAAACCGTCGCTTTAATCAGGTGAATGAGTGAGCATTTAATCAAAACAACGCACGTGGTATAAATCATGATGACTTTTAATTTATTGCAGATTTTAACTGCAGTAACACTATATTAACAACGCAAAGTCACGAAAAGCAGGAAAGAGACAGATGTTAGCTGTGATTGGAATATTTAAGTGCATTATAACTCGAGAACACTTAATAACATCAACTTGAGATTGCCAATCCTGCCTCTACTATTAATAACAATTACGCTGTAACACGAAACGAATGAATGTAAAGTTAATCATGAAAGCTTCGTCAAAATGTACTTTCGAAGTTGTATTTCTTCTTAGCATCTTGGAAGTAAATCTATCTTATAAACAAGCATTTTAAAGTTAGAACATTAGATTTACTTTTTAAGAAAAAGGCTGCAGTTAAATTTCATTTTAACTAGTAAATTATTAATTAAAAATTTAGCTTAAAATCACATTTGAAGGAATACGTGAAAATGCACATTTTTTTTATTAGTATTGAAATCCAAACACGATAAAATGTATTGCGCTTAGATTCTAGTGCATGTAATAAAAAAAAGAACCTTTAAAAATATATTTATTTTACAGTTCAACAGATATATATTTTTTAACTATGCATTTACTACTGCGTAAACCAACTTCACCATTTTGTTTTTCTAACAAGTATGGCAATGCAATTTGCGTTTTTAAAACGGACTCTACCTCGGACTCGCCAATTTCACAATTTGACGAAAATGTTGTTTTGGAAATTTTTATGCTAAATTGTATTACCACTTATTTTAAGTTCATTTCAGAAAAAAATTATAATCTCATCTTTACAAGAACGTGAATTGCAATTGTTTTTAGAAATCACTAATAACTATTTACAATACTGTACGAAGCCTTTAAATATATTTGTTTTATATAGTTTGTATTTTTTATTACTTGCAAAATATCAAAATGTACTTCAAAAGCAGCTTTTTCAAATGTTTATAAAATTATTTGAATTTTTTTGTACTCGAATAACTACATACACGTAAAATTATTTGATATTGGATTTTAAATATCTTGAAAATTCGTCTTCTTTTTATAGCGAAATGAGTGTTTTTTTTTTTATTATTATTTATTTATTTTTTTTTTTTATTATTATTTTGATTTGTTGTAATTAAAATTGTTCTTCTCGAAAACTAAAACTATTAAACAAAATTCAATGTTTTTTTGCTATATTATTACTGAAAACATAAAAATTTGAAGAAAAGCGAAAAGAAAATGAACTAAAAATAAGCGTAAAATTTCAAATTTTGCAACAGAAATTTGTCGTTTACAATATTTTTTTTACTTTTCTGTTCAAAACGTATATTTAAAAATATTTTTAGAGATTGTTCAATAATAACCAAAATAAATTTTTAAAGCTACAATCGAACCTCTATTTTGTGAATCTATTTTGCGAACTTTTTCTTGAAACCAAGAAAATTTTACGGATTTTGTTGTAAAATAATCCCCAATAACGAAGTGCACTCTCTATTTAACGAACTTTTTCTTGTGATTTAAATTTTTTTTTTCTTATTTCTCAAAGTATTTCCTGGACATTTCGAATTTAACCTTTATTTTTACACGTTTTATGATGATCAATGAACTTGAGCCCATTTTTACCAAGCACGTACGCCTCCGAAATTATAAAATCATCATATCTCATCCAGGCAGCACAGAACTGCAAAAATAAGAGATATATTATAAGAGAAAAAAAATTTCTTTACAAAAGATTCAGACAAAATCAACAGACCTTTTCAGCAATTAAATTGAGGGACCCATGTGGTAAAAATTACTTTGCTATAAAAAATACGGTAATATCATTAAAAAAATAATATTCATTAATTTTAAATATAAAATAATTTTCTTAAACTTAAAATGCAGTGTGTTACTGGACAGTATGCTGCTTTATTTTGTTTTTCAGTAAATATTTTTTTTATTTATAAAATAACTAAAAAATGGATATAATTTATAAAGAGATGTAAATAGTTTCTCTTTGATATGATATTTAAAGTTTAAGGGATTAAAAATGTGTCTTTATACAGATTAAAATATTTTAAAAGATGAATCTCTATTTAACGAATTTTCCGTATAACGAACTTTTTTGCAGGGTTTAGCGATTTCGTTAAATAGTGACCCGGCTGCATTTTAAATGTTTTAACCTTCACAGATTTTAAACATCTTTGAATATTTTTTATTATTATTATTATTATTATAACAGCTAAATTGGTGAACAAAATCGAAAA
Organism: Maratus speciosus; assembly: GCA_963932465.1. NCBI lineage: Eukaryota > Metazoa > Arthropoda > Arachnida > Araneae > Salticidae > Maratus > Maratus speciosus. Next base: position 284,415,906 of record OZ010790.1, on the reverse strand, counting down.
AATGCTCCAAAGTTCTTATATTGTTTGTCGGCCATCATTAAGGTTTGTCAATATTTACTCTTTTTTCGCCCTTTGTACTTTTACCAAAATAGTTTTTTCCAACTTTGAGTTGTACACTACGCAAACAAAAAAAGTGTAAACTTAACTCTTTAGTGCGCAGCTTTGCGTGTATGCAAACAACAGAGTTTTGAATTTAATAGATTTTTTTTATTCGTATATACCTAATTCGTACCAGAAAATCAAAATAGCAATATTTGCTTTAAATAATAACAGACATTCCGTATTTAAGTAAAGCTAAATTAACCAGTGAAACTTTCTGTTGTAAAGTGAGATTCTCTGAACTACGTAATTTCTAGAACGTATTCTATCATGGGCAGGGGTGGAGAAATGCATCATTTTACTCGCCACTGGCGAGTGAATTTTCTGACAGGGCGAGTATATTTTTAGGTAGTCTTTGAAAACCGCAAACTATAGAGATATGCCAAAACTTTTTTTTTTTTTTTTTTTTGTAGTAGTAGTTAGCTCTATTTTTCAGCTTTCCTAATTACTGTGATGTAAACATGGTACTAAGTTTATATTAAACTTTCATCTCTTGTTTATATTTCTTAATTTTACAAGAAAAAAAATATGAAAATGCATTATTGTGATAGTAAGCAATTTTTTCTGAGTTGCGTAAATTTTATCATAAAAATTTTCAACTACAGTAGAAAATTTTTGATAAAATTTACGCATTTAGGCAAATTTTACGGTGCATTTTACTGGCTGGTGAAATAAATCCTTGGCTCGAAAGATTTTCTAGAAATCCCCCACCCCTGATCATGGGAATTAAAGGGTTAAATGTTAAGTTTTATAAAATAAATAATTATATAAAATAAGGTATTTGAAGACATACTGAATAAAATATTTACTAATTTGTAATATTTTAACTTAAAACAGCCACACGACAGCAGTTTTTACTTGTACTGCAGATGCGCAACAGAAGAAAAGATTGACGTATTATATGAAAAATGTATCTCTGATTTTTTTCGTTATTTTTCCTGTGTAATAAACCTTTCAGAGAGTCATATATAATTTTTTCGAAACAAAATAAAAAAAATCGCGCATTTAAGGGTTAAATACAACAAATAAAATTAGACTTAACAAATAAAATTAGCTTATTAAAAAAAAAAAAAAAAAAAAAAAAAAAAAAAAAAAAAAAAAAAAAAGATTCCTATAAAATGCATCCAGACCTGTCCGTACAATAATAGTGCATTTAAGGGTTAAGATGTTACAATTTAAAAATTCTAAGCATTTATATTTTGCGAAATGTAATTGATCAAAAAACAATTTCAATACTTTTTCTTTTTTCACCCTTTCATCTATGCATTAAAAAAAAAAAAAAAAAAAAAAAAAAAAACTCGTACACTAGATAATAGCTCGACTGGTAGGGGTATCTCTAGAGGTCTGAATGTTATGGAATATTTCCTTTTTTTTATCACTGATCATTGTAACTATATTTTAATTGTATGTTATGCGCACCCTACTTCTATCTTCACATATTCAAATCAGACATGACTCTGTCGCACTCCCATTCCCGTTACATTTTATCTCATTATTACATACAGATGACAGATATAGACACTCCATTTCTCAAACACAACTTATGTATGAATATGTTTTTATCAGTGGGTTACGTTGAACAGGCCGTCGCATTTCTCATTTCCCACCTGATTGAAATTCTGCTCCATCCATGTACCGCGTGCTGCAAATTCTACCACAGAAGCCCCTGTTTTTTTTCCTTTTTCTCCTCCCAATTGGTTCGCTGAGCCTTATCATTCTTGCCTCACTTTTTTCTCTATTATAATTTTATCTGCTTTATCTTCAACGAGCCGTGTTCGAACAGCTAAATTTTCACCTGCTCCCAACACCTTAGAATCACGTTCCTGTGTGGCTTTTTTATTATTATTGTTATTCTAATAGATGATTATGTTACGAGATACTTCTTTTTTTCTCTACTTTCGAAGTGTGTTCACTGTCCAGATGCGACTCTTTAAGTGCTAATTTGCCTATTTTATGCATGTCAATGCGTCCTAATTTATGCGGTAGCTTCATTTCACATTCTGAAGGTTTCGCCGTCGTAATTCCCGTTGTAATACCGCTGAAAATGATGAAATGTTATCTTAAGTGAGTATTTAAGGAAAATTATATGATAGTTCTTCTGTTTAATTTTTTTGTTTTTCATTCAGTAGGGGTTTTTTTTATGAATGATCAATTATTCTGATTTCTTTTTTTCTTTGCTATTCTCTGTGTGGGTCATAGTGTATATTTCTAAGCTGCATTGCTATTAAAATTTTCTTTTAAATTGTTACTCTAAAAGACTTAGCCCCACCAGTGGCTGAGAGGTTCTGCTCTCGAAGCTGGTAGGCAGGAGGTGCTGGGTTCGAACCCAATCGCGCCCGTAGGCCTAACTGTTTCGGACTTTTCGTGGTTTTCTTCGAAACCTTGGTTTCCCATGCGTAAATACGGGTTAGGCTCCCTTAGAAAGACCCCCCACGAAGGACACTCCCCCTAGGGCCTATATCCCAAGAGTAGATAATAGGCCGTCAAAAATCAACCAACCATCTAAAAGACTTAACATTGTTCAAGTATTGAAGACTGTCTCTGCTAGCATTGAATTACGCAATTACTTTTTTTTTTTTTTTTTTTGTGTGTGTGTGTGTGTGTGTGTGTGTGTGTGTGTGTGTGTGTGTGTGAAATTGAACTGTTTAATTCGTATGAAATTTCCAAACAGGAAAGTTGTCTTAGAGAAATAAGAATATGCTTCAGTCATACCTTAATATCCTGTTAAGGCGGGTCTTGCACCATTTTTATTTTGTTTATTTCAAATAATTTAAATTTCATTGAAAATTACGTAACTGTATAGTTAAACATGTTCAACATCCTAAAATCTATAGTATATACAGTAGCGCTCAAAAGTATTTTGACAACCTTATATTCTCTCTTATTTTATTTAATGTAAAAATGTAAAAGAAAATATACTCCCTATAATTGAGAACACTATGACTGCAGTTATTCTAATGTATCAAGTTTCAACTTGTTTGTTTACATTCGGCGTCACCGAAGAAATATGACTCTTCCTTAGCTCAAAAGTATTTTGACAATTAGTTTGCATTTAATTGTTGAAGGTGTCAGTGGCGCAATAGCTTCGGTTAGTGTTTATATTGACTTATTGTCAGGGATGTAGTGGAGGGTATACGCGGGTATACGCCGTATACCCTCTGGATTTTTTTAAGGAGTACCGTATACCCTCTGTTTCTCATGAAAACTACAGTATATACAATCTAGGGTATACTCTATGGCTTGAGCGTATACCCTCTGCTTAGAGCGAATACCCTCTGTCTTTTTTACGACTACATCCCTGCTTATTGTGATTATTTTTAAGTGCCGAAATGTAAAAAATAGAGAAGTGATTCTAAAAAAGCCGCTGTAAATTCACTTAAAAAAGGTAGACTGCAAGCAGAATTAGCTCGTTCTTTTAACGTGTCTCGGCAACTTGTTATTACATGGAATAAAGTTTTTAATAAACAGAAATACATCGAAAATAAGTCTCATAGTGGTCATCCGAAAAAAATAACTTGCAATGTTAATTGTATTATAAAAATGATATCTACAAGTGATTGTCGTAAGCCCGCTGTAATAATAAAAAATGAATTGAAAGAAAATTACGGCATAGACATACACATTTCATCAGTCAAACGACGCCTAAACCTCTATGGTTTACATGGCAGAAGAACAGAAAAAACACGTTTGTTATCTACTAAGAATAGGAAGGCTAGAGTTGCATTTGTAAAACAGCATAACCCTTTCAGGGGCAAAGCATTTCCATTGCTAAAGTGTTGAAATTAATGATTGACACCAGAATTCTAGTTTTAAAAAATTCGGTTTATTATGTGTGTGAAATATAGCTTTTTCATATTTACGAATAAATTTGTTTTCGAATTCCGGTGTCAATCATTAATTTCAATACTTTAGCAATGGAATTGCTTTGCCCCTGAAAGATTTTTTTACAAATGCAACCGTTTTACAAATGCAACTCCAGCCTTCCTATTCTTAGTAGATAACAAACGTGTTTTTGCTGGGCTTCTGCCATGTAAACCATAGAGGTTTAGGCGTCGTTTGACTGATGAAACGTGTATGTCTGTGCCGTAATTTTCTTTCAATTCATTTTTTATTATTACAGCGGACTTACGACAATCACTTGTAGATATCATTTTTATAATACAGTCAACATTGCAAGTTGTTTTTTTTTTCGGATGACCAGTATGAGGTTTATTTTTGACGTAATTCTGTTTATTAAAAACTTTATTCCATGTAATAACAAGTTTCCGAGACACGTTAAAAGAACGAGCTAATTCTGCTTGCAGTCTACCTTTCTTAAGTGCATTGACAGCGGCTTTTCTAGAATAACTTCAATATTTTTTACATTTCGGCATTTAAAAATAATCACAATAAGTCAATATAAACACTAACCGAAGCTATAGCGCCACTGACACCTTCAACAATTAAATGCAAACTAATTGTCAAAATACTTTTGAGCTAAGGGGGAGTCATATTTATTCGGTGGCGCCGAATGTAAACAAACAAGCTGAAACTTGATACATTTGAATAACTGCAGTCATAGTGTTCTCAATTATAGGGAATATATTTTCTTTTACATTTTTATCTCTATATATAAAAGCCGTTCTCTGTGTGTATGTCCTTTATACAAATCTTTAATTTTCGACCGATTTGCACGAAACTTGCTGTAAATACGTTTTAGAACCTGGAAGAGATCACTGTCTACTTTAAAAAATCATCAGACCAATATTTATCCCTTTTTTCTACGACCTTTCATAATTTAACATTATAGAAATATCTCTTCTTAAATATTAAAATTCAAGTCTCTTTCCTGTTGCCACACATAAAAAAAACAGCTCAATAATTAAAAAAAAATTTATAACTCGAGCACTTTGTTTTATATGTCAATAAAAATTCGGATTGTCTCACTATATTTTTGCTGTTTTTGAAATTGACGTCACTCAAATAAGAAAATAAACATTTTTCATATATTTATGTAAAATTTTTAACTAAGCATGTTTTAAAATGACCTTAGTAGTACTTTAGTTGAATGTTAAAAAAATCTATTTTAATGAAGTCGTTTCAATATCAAGAAATCAATTAAGGAAAAAGATAATAGTAAAAAAAAATCGTTTGCTAGATATGACATCAATTTCGTCAGTATAATTTCAAATTGGTTCTAAAAACTGGATGCTATAATTTATTCCATATTTCTTTGTAATCTTTAATTATATCATTTAGATAAATGTTTTAATACCTGAAATGCAATGATAACATTCTACGATTTGTATCGAATACGATTATACAAAATACGATTTTTCTACGATTTATATTAAATAGAAATTATAGCTACTATTTTTAGGGTAAGCTTTTTTTTCTTTTTTAAACAAAATTTCATAACTGACAGACTTTTCTGTTAGAAGTTGAAATAATGGGATGCATGATGTTTAGAGATCAAATTGGAGTAAAAACGTAATTTATGGTATGGTTACGTTGTTGCCACCAACAATATGGTGCTAGGCGTTACTCATAGATATGTCTTTTCTTCATAATATTGCATTAATAGCAAACGGATATATCTTTCTTAATTGGGTTACAGGTATATTTAAATATATCTCCGTGATTGAAAATTAATTTAAAATGGATAAACAATCCGTAAATTGAGATAAGCTTTTCAAACAAATATTACTGAAAGTACTTTTTGTGTGTACTATTAGATGTTGAAATAATCAAATGTGCGATGTTTAAAGGTCAAATTGCAGTAAAAGTTAAATTAATGGTTGGGTTAGGTTGTTGCCCCCAACAATATGATGCTAGAGATACTCATAGTTCCTCAATGTCTTTACTTTATAATATTGCATTAAGAGCAAACAGGTATATCTTTCTTAATTGAGCTGCATGTAGGGATGAGATTTCCACGTTTTTGCACACCGGTATATTCTTAAAGAAAATGTTGTTCTGTTAAATCAAGAGAGTGTTCCGATTAAATGAAATATCATTTTCTCTAACAAAATACTGGTGTGAAAAAACGTGGAAATCTTATCCCTGGCTGCATGCAAATCAAAAAATATCCACGATTGAAAATTGCTTTAAAATCCATTCACATGAAAAAATTGAGATAAAATTTTCAAATAAATTTCATTTCACAGAAACTTTTTCTATTCGACAGTGTGAAAAACGAAATTGTATGATTATCATACGTTAAAAAAATTTTAGTAAAAGCAAAATTTATGGGTTAAGTCATTGCCATCATCAGTATAATGTCACAATTGGCATTGTGTTTGTAGGTTTTTGTATATTCTGAAGATGACTCAATGAAAGAGTCGAAACATGTACATTTTTAATATTTTTAATGTTTTTGCTCTTTTATTGAAATGACGCTTTTTAAGCAAATAATTGTACTTTAACACATGTTATGACATTTGTTTGGAATATATATTATTATGGTATAGTTAATAGTAGACGCAATTAAGACTATTTTACTTATATCTCTTATCGGTCTTTTTAACGATTCGTGGATGAGAATGCACCAATCTCAGTCATTGTCATTGCCGTATTATTTCATTTTAATGTATTTTACCCGGAAGGACTCTTATTATTGACACGAGCGAAGCCGGGTAGATCTGCTAGTATTAAATAAAATAAGAGAGAATATAAGGTTGTCAAAATACTTTTGAGCGCTACTGTATATATATATATATATATATATATATATATATATATATTATAATCGACCTCTCAATATGTATATCAGTGTATTGAAGTTACACTTTCTTTCAGTTGTACTTAAAGATCTGTTGAAAAATGTATAAATAGTACGTTTCTGTAACTATAAACTAAAATATAATGCAAGGCCAAAATACATCATAAATTATAATTCTTAAAAACTTGTCAAGGAAATCTCTGTTTGTATAATTTTCTTTATAATAAGTTTAGTTATAATAATTTACTTGTAATTTGTATAACTATTAGAAGTTTCATGCTGATTTCTCTCTCCCCCCTCTTTCCCCCCTCTCTCTTATGGTTTGTTATAATCGAAACAGAGATCCGCTAATATGAAAAAAAAAATTCACTTTTCACACGTTGATGACTAAATTTTTTTCGAAGAATGGTGTGTCATCCCCCCATGACTTCTTGTAATAGAATGAATGTTGAAAGATCACGCATCTTAATTCTTGAAACAGCTAACAAAGAAAACAAAACTGCAAACTTGCTGGAGAATACAATCCTGATCTGTCTGCCACTCGACAGAGATGGAGACTCGATTTTTAGAACACAATCCCTTCCGAGCAAAAACACTGGGACAGACACAGCCCTACAATTTTTCAAGCGATTCAGGTCACGTGAGGGTGGGAGGCAAAGGCTAAAAAATGTATGTCTTAAATCTATGATCCGCTACTCTGTCGCTTCCAGCCTTAGGCATTCTTTTATTTCATTTTTTATATTCCAGCATCTTCGCTTTGTCCATGACGAAATCTATATATATCCAGATTGAAGGAGGGGGTGGTGCTGGGGGTTAGAGAACGTCGTTTGAAAGTGTCCGCTTAAAAATTGTAACATTCGATCTGAATCTCGTTGCTTCTAACCCCCTTCCTCGCCCCCTTCACTGTTGTATAGTAAAAACAGTTTTTTTTTATTTGCTTTTCAAGGGAAGTGAAAGTGTAAAACCATTTTTAAATAACGAGTTCTATCTACACAACTCTTTCAGGTGATTGTCCTTTAATCTATTATGTAGTGCATCCGTATATATGAGGATGTGAGTTTCAAAACTCACTTTATCCAAAATTTAAAAAATCGAGTTTTCTCTACCGATCTATTCTATTTGTGAACTTGCATGGAAAAAACACTACAATCTGCAAAAAAACTAGTTTTATCGTGTACTTCTGGCACTCTAAAATCTTGGTTTACAATGAAATCTAATGGACGAAGCCAGAGGTTTTTCTTGATTTCCCAAAATTTGATTTTTTAGATAAGGTCAGTTTTAAAACTCACATCCTCGTATATATGTTTTCTTTCTGTAACCTGGTGAGTACGCCCGTACATATAAGTTTTCATATTTTACCGCAGTGTTGTTCAACTGAACCAGTATTTTCTTAGAGAAATTTTTGCCTCATTATTATTTATATTATATTTAATCGCAGATTTTCTGCGAATAAACAAGGCAAAATTTTCTGTAAGAAAACCTGCTTTAATGCATGAAGGTAAACGTGTACGTTACGGTAATAAATAATAATAATAAAGGTGTGATAACACAACGAAAAAGTAAACATAATCTGTTTAAAGAGTAGAACAATGTGACCTTTTAGAAAGCAGTTTCTATATAATACATGTATAATGTAAAATAAAATAAAACAAAATGTAACTCTTTCTCGATTCAACAAAAAAATGTAGTCCTGAAAAAGTTAAAGGATAACACCACTTTAGAGTCCCGCATCAGGTCGGAAAACCCGATTTTATCCGCTAGTGAGACACTCCATTGATAAGTTTTGAGTAGGGGAACATTTATAAGATTATAAGAAATTAATATTTAATTTTGATAAAGGTTTTTATTGTTTCTGTTGTTTAAAACTGATTGTTTTAATATGTTGCTGGATCGGAATTATGATCTTTAAAAATGTTTTGAGAATTCCATGACAAAATGCCTTGCTTTACTAGAATATATATATATATATAACCATTAATTAACACACATACATATGGTGAAAATGAAAATTTCCAGACTTTTAAATTGTTTAAAACGAAACAAAAAAAAAAATCTGTTCAGTTATTTTATTATAATTTATCCGATAGTTTTAAATTTGCTAGATTTTTAAAATGAACTTTCAATTCATAAGAAGATTTCCCTGGGGAGATAATATTTAAAATTTAACACTAGAACGCCCGGAAATTTTACTCGAGTTTCATAAAAATATTTTACACCAGAATTTTTATTTAAAATTATTTAACTGATTTATTTAACGTAATTCTGCGCCGCTTAAATTTAACTTATTTTAAGAAAAAAATTCTGGCTCAAATGGACATTTAATCATGTGGCCGGAGTCGAATCGACTCCATCCGGGCGTTCTAGTGTTAATACATAAAATTTAATATTTTTGAATCATATCGAATAACCAAGCTATTAATTCCTCCGTATACACTGTACAAAGAGTCCTGAGAAACTAACAGACAAACGGTAAAATTACAATGCGGATTTCAATTTTAGTTTTAAAATTACAAGTATTTAAATAAATATTAATATTTAACAGCTATTTGAAATTTTGTGAAAAACATAACTTGTTATTCAATGCAAAGTTAACAATAATAGCAATTAACACTAAAACTACCGCGAGGAGTCAAATGACGAGGGAGTCAAAAACGCGAGGAGTCAAAAACGAGGAGTTTTTGATTTTTGTTTTGGAATTTCTTAAACTAAAACATTACGAAATTTCTTTATTTCACAACTTTAATTAAAGTATAGGATCATATTACTTCTTAAAACGCCTCATCTCCAAACTACCTTTTTTGCCTAGGAAAAAATATTTTAGGCTTAACTACCGCGAGAGGTCACTGAATAAATTTACGTTAAATCATAAAGGTGTAAATGTTTTATTTTGTAAGAACATTAGTAAATTTGCGTTTTTTCGCTATTACATCATTTATTCTACTGTATTATTACATCATATTTGTTAATGTGTGATGGTATAATTAGAAATTGACTTTATTCCGAGTGAGATTCTAGTTTGAACATTTCAGGTTACATCGAGAACGAAATAATTTTAAAAATATGTGGTGAAAATAAACAAATTTGCACAATATTTGTTTATTAAATTTTCGAATTTCTTGAAATAATTAATTTTTTTTTAATATTTCGCGTAATTATATATATATATTTTTTTACTTCAGTTACATCGAACATTTGTAACTGAAAGAAAAAAAAATTTGGAATGTTCTTTTTTATCTTCATATATCACTTATTATAATATGTGTAATACTTTTCAAAATATAATTTTTGTAAATCCGTCATTCAATTGCTAACCCAGTATATTGCCAACAGGTAAAAAAAAAATAAATAAATAAATAAAATAAAGCGCGTTTCAGTATTTTTGGGATATCCTGCATATATGTATATGTGCGTGTGTGAGAGAGAGAGGGAGGAAGGGGGGGGGGGGGGAGAATTGGTTAAAAGTAAAAATATTTAAACGAATTTAATTATAAATATTACTCTATACCTATAATTTTTAAATTTTTTTTCTAAATGATGTAAAATAAGCTTATAAAGTACATTTGTGAGCAAAATAATATTAAAAAAAATTATTCAGTAAATTTCCAAGCAGTATGTCGCTTTCCCCCCTTGCATTAACCCCTTGGGGAGGAGCGATAGGTATACGTGCCGCATAAAGCGCTCAGAATCCTTGTTTTTCCTCACCAGTAAAATTTTACTGTAAAATTTGCCTTATTTAATCAGCGCATTTTCTCGATTCAAGGAGACACAAATTTCTGTTTTTAAAAAACGGTGACAAAAGATTAAAAATTTCGTAAAAGGCTCCCGTCCCGAAAGGGTTAAATATTGATAACAAAGGGGACGTTTTTTGCTTCCAGAGTGGCTCTATTCAAAAGAGTAAATTGTTTTCAGAGAAATTGCTTTAAATAACTGTTTGGTGTACTTCAAAATAACAATTACGATTGTTTATCGTATGCATTGAAAATTCGCTCATTCATCTTGTTTTTCCTGATAAAACCACTGACGTGAAACATTATCAGTTCTGATTTCCATATTCTGATGAAACGTGTCGGTTCACCACAGAATTTCGAAAATATGCATCTGTTACATTTATTAACATAAAATTTTACGTAATCACTTGACTTCATCTCGAAGGAAATTTAACAGATATCCCCCGCCCCTGCCTTCTCTGTGTTTTATTTTTATTTATTTTTTATTTATTTTTTTTTTTTACTTTAATGGTTTGTTTAAACTTTTCGATAAAATTTGCATTTTATCTACTGAATTAATATCGTGGAGCGTAAGTATGTTATATATAAAGTAAAGATTTACTAAAAAGTATTGGTATTACGGAGAGAAAAAAGTCAAAATATGATGTTGGTGTTCCTTCACAAGGGTATAGGTTTTCATTTAATTTTTCGTATGCTAATATTATTATGGTGTACTTATTATTCATAAATAGGATATCTTCGGTACTGGAAAATTCTCTTTAAAAAATGTTTAATCTAATTTATTATTAGTCGTATCAAAAGATTTGTTCTAAAATTCTCACTCCTATTGCTTATATTTCTCGGATATGCGGTGTTAATATATATATATTTTTATGTGCTTAATTGTCTGTATTGCTGATAGCTGCAGGGCTGCCACGGAGATTATTTTTTAATTCCATTTCGCACCACTTTTTCAAAATAAAAATCTTTTACACATGCTTTGACAACATTTTCAAGAGAAATATACAATAAAATGTATTTTTTTTTTTTTTTTAATAGTAGTGCGAACAGAATATAAAAATAGACGCCTGTGGCAGCCCTGTATCTGTTTTTTATTCAGTTCCTTTTCTGATTCATTATTTTAATCATTTCTCCTGACCCTCAACCTATATTTTCCTCTGTGTTCGTGGGTGTTTCTGTGAAACACTATCCCTTTTCGTTTTTTTCTTGAACTGACTTAAGTCTTCTTCCAAAATATTTGTTTATTTTTGTTAGGAAATTTTTTTCATTGTAATAATTGCCAGGATTTCATATTTATATGCATTATTTTATTTTACCTTTAATTAATTACCAAATTTAAAAAATAAAATTCGAAATCCTTTGTTTCTTCTTTTCGCTTTCCTGGATACGTTTCTTGCAGCATCCAGTATTCCTCCTATGTTTATGCAGATGACTGGGAGCACGAAGATGAGATATCCGTATATTGATACTTCATCCCACATATTGATACTTCACAGTAATTTAATGTCTTTTACTTTTTATTATGCTTTAAGTTAAAATGAATCTATTTTTTGAATTAACGTGCAATAATGTTAATTAATTTAACGTAATCAGGTAAGACCAATTTCACGTTAGCTTTCTAAGGCAGTTTTGTCTTTTAATTAAATTGCAGTTTTTAGTGAGTAATAGCAATGTTGTTTAAATATATGTGTGTTCTCTACAAAAATTGCATGAGCGTTACAAAATTCAGTTTTTAAAATTGAAGTTCAGAGGTATTTAGAATAGAAAATGTAAAAATACTGTAACAGAGGTTACATTTATTAATGTCATTTTATCTTCCATAGAAATTAACTAAATTCTTTCTTTATGTAAACTTTGTTTACCTCTTTTTATAAAATATGAAAAAAAAAATCACAATATTTAAAATTAAAGAATATATAATTATATAAAGAAAAAATACACTTACTGTTATAAAGAAAAAATACACTTACTACAGACTGGAGATATTGCTTTAATTCTAAACATGCGATAAACAAAATCAAAATATATATATATATTTTTTTTCCCCTAGAAAGTGTTTTATGCAATATAGGTTAGTAGTGCTTTTTAGGGGACATAGTTCTTTTTATCCATATTAATAAAAGAAAGATGCTTGTGTGTGTGCCCGTGATGGCTAGCAAAATATTTTGATCAATCGGCGAATTCAATCTTTTTCCAATATAGTAAATTTTGTCCTTTTTTCAATAAAGTTTATTCGGAATTCGTTTAGCGGTTTTGTTTTTTGCGATTTCGGAAAAAAATGTCCTTTCCGCCGAAAATGAAGATTTATTTTTATTTTTTTTATGAATAGATTTCTGTTTGTTATTCTAATCATCCAATGTCATATTTTATGCCGCAGTGTAGAGAAAAACTTCGGAAATCGTTTTTAAAAAAAATTATAATTTGAATTTATATGATCATTTAAAGGCTATAAGAAAATGAAAATATGGGCAAGAATGAGATAGGGATGAAGTTTCACTAGATAATTTTTCCACGTTGGGTTGCTATAGCAAAATTTTATTGCCAAAAAGCCTGTTATTATTAGGACGGAGTTTCTTGGTAAGTGAAGATAGGTGATTGCGTCATTGACAAAATTGTCAACAGTCAACATTTTCTGAGTAGCAATTTTTTTTTCTTTGCGAAGACATTTTTATTTGTTTATTTTTATGCAGTTATTTTTTCGATTTCGCGTAGCCAGCAAAAAGTGAAAAAAAGCCGGCCTCACTGTTCTGGACCTGGCACGGGCTTAATTTTTCTCGGCAGACTTGGACCGGACGGGGACCGGGCAACGTCGGACGGTTCTGCTGGTTTATTCTATTAAATGGAAATAGAGTCCCAAATGATATTTTTTTATTAGGACAAGACCAAATGTTAAATTAATTGCATGAATTTAATAAATTCATATTTTTTATAATTCAGAATACATTTATTAAACTATTAAAACATTTAATTAGTTTAAAAGTGATAAAGATTATGTTATTCACGATGTTTAGAAATATATTTCAGGCTTGCCAATCTCACGTAAAACAATTTGACCCAAGTCAAATGAACATGAAATCGATCGCAATCCATATAGACACAAGAAATATTTTATTGAATACATTTTCTGATTCGAAATGTGTTTATTTCACTTGCGTCAAGTTAAACAGATTTTCGTGAGATTGGCAAGTATACATAATCTATTTAACATTGTCTGTCTTCATTTGAACCGCTTAATTTGATACTTAAAAAGGGAGAATCTAATTGAAAATAAATAAATAAATGAATAGAACTGGAGGGGGGGGGGTGTTAAATAAATAAATATTATTCCTTTTTAAGAGATGTCAATAACACAATGTTATTGCCATTTTTATGTACAGTTGTGGACGTGACACACTCTTGTAAAATTGGTTTCATCCAATTATACTAATTTATGTCAATGATGTAAAAGTAATTGTGTTAGAAAGTTATATTTATTCTTTAATCCATTAAATTAAAATAAAGTTATATTTATTCTTTAATCCATTAAATTAAAATAGCCCAGAAGTTCCGAACTGTTTCTATCTATGTCTAGTTCTTAATAATTTAAGAGGTTTTTTTTAAAAAAGATATTGGGCAAAATTAGTCGGAAATGAATGAATTATTTGAAGTTTAAATCATTATTTTAACCCCCCCCCCCAAAAAAAAAAAAAAGAAAAAGCTACATATACATGTTTCAGGATGCTCATCGGACTCTCTTTTACTTCAAAGATGTATGTACGCTCTTCTCTTTATAAAGGAAGAATCAAATTAATCGTTCTCGAAATATATATTCCTGGATTATCTATTTTTATCCATGGTTTCAAGAAGTTTTTGTGTAATCATGATTTACTTTCAGTATTTCTGTGCGAGCATTTTACATGGAAGAGTTTACAAACAAATCTATTCGCATACTTCAATTTATTTACTCACTTGAGCCGATCTCTTTATAGTAAAAGGGTCTCATCCCTAGAATCACATAGAATTCCTGGATCCGCTCAGAATCTCAGGCGGGATACACCGGAATGATTCTTTGGAAGCTTTCAATGCATTGAGCGAATACATCACGCTGTCTTGGCGGCTGTGAAGCCATCCGCTTTTATTTTTTATTCCTCTCTCCCATCTTTAGTGATTTTTCCGCCATTTTTTTTCTACACTCGAAATATCCATACGCTGGCCTGGCGACATTGTATTGAAAAAAGATTTCTGCAAATCGAAGATATTCCTTGCTTTTTCTCGAAAAAGTCTGAAATCTCCATTACGAGTTTTTCCATACCACCCTCGTTTCTATTAAAAGGGGTGCTGTGATGTGTACATTCAGCTGATGTGGAGAATACCCTCCAATCCCATTGGGGGACTATAGAAAGGGAATGGAGGAAGAGAAGTATGCTATGAAGGGTACATAAAATGAGTAGGGAATTTCAGGAAATGTTCTACACGTGATGCTCCTCCCTCTTTTCGAGCCTCTTTTTATTTTTTTAAAATTCTACCTGTTTCTTACCCCACCCACTTTTTATTCCTCCCTCTGTGGTATAAACCCCGCTGTAGTGATGTTCCCCCAGGGCTTTGACTTCACCCGCATATATGATGGGAAATTCAAATGAGGCAAGATTGCGTTCGGAGAATCTAGTAATCAATGCAGGAATTTTTAAGCAGGAATTCTGACTTTCTGTTTCCCCTTCTCTGGTTGTGATATTTGGAATGAAATATCCTGGGCATTTGTAGAATCGTATTTCTTTCTATTTCATGCATTCTTGATTTTGATGTTTTCTGAAGTATCGAAGTGTTACCGGGTTCTGGAAAAAAAAAAAAAAAAAAAAAAAAAAAGAATGGAAATTGAATGGGATTCTGTGTTACGGTTGCAAATCAGAAATGGGATATTTTTAATGATCATTCACGAGAGAATTTTTTATGGGGGTCATTAAAATTGTAAGAGTTTTATTCTGTTAGAATTTTAATGACTATACATTTTACATGCTATGCATTGTAAATGATTTGAATAAATATTTTCTTTGGCGCAAGACTGAGCAAAATTGTTCTATTTTCTGATGTTTATGATTACGTTTCAAGAATTACATGTCTAGAATTTATCTTTCATTTTCAAATCGCATATGTTGCACTGTAAAATATTTACGTTTGCAAAACTTCCAAAATAATTTAGTGTGTCTAGTCCTCGTGAGCAAAGAACGGCTATATTCTAAGTACTCTCAAACAAATATTAAGCTAAGTGAATTCACTCGTACCGAATAATACTTGCACAGTTTTATTTTGTTAGAATTTTCACGAATATACATTTTACACGCGGTGCACTGTATGATTCGGATAAATATTTTTTATTGTAAGACAGATTAAACAAAATTATTCTATTTTCTGATATCTATGATTACATATTGGTAATTTTTTGCCTATAGAAGTTATCTATGGTGAGGGATTTTAGTAAGTCTAGCCCTTGTGAACAAAAAACAGCTGTAATCAGTAATTCAGGGGGTGACCCGGGGGGGGGGGGTAATATTCCTCTACCGCATCGAAATGTCCCCCCGGACGATTTCGGATTTTATGGTTATTAGTGGTCTAGAAGTCTCCATCCCCTTGTAATTCCACAGTGTCCCCTTCTGAGCTGTAGAAATCTCCCGGAGAAAAATGCCTGTATAATGCAATACCATGGTTATAATGCAATACTACGGTTATAATGCAATACTGTAGCACACTCAAACAAATTAAACTAAGTCAATTCAGTCATATCGACGCGACGAACACTTTCAAACTTGAATAAAGATTGTGTTCAGTAAAATCTAATAATTACGTAATGAAGGAATTCTTAATTTCCGTTTCCCCTTTACTAATTGCGATATTCGGGCGAAATATCTTGGGAATTTGTAGAATAGTGTATCCTCAATATATAGCAATATTTGCAATAGCGTATCTTTGCTTGCGTTCTTATTTGATGGGTGTCACCCTATTCAGAAATCAGATTAGAAATTGGATGAATTTCTATGTTAGGGTTGCAAATGATGAATATATATATGACCATTAAAAAAATATTACAAATTATCAACAAACGTAAAAAAATAAAATAAAATAAAATAAAATGAGCAGGAAAAGAATAATGGATATTTGTAGAACCTAGACAGAATCTTCAGGTCCCAGTGCCTAAAGTTCCACAAATAAAGTGTGTGGTTTCATCTCCATATTAGCCATAAAAAAAGCTAAAGAATAGGAATTTGGGACTACCAACACACAAAAAATAGAGAAATAAATTTAGAAAAACAAATAAGTTTAAAATAAAATATGATTAAAAAGGATTAAGAAATAAAATACACATTATATATATATATATATATATATATATATATATATATAAACAATTACTATAGGATGGTTGGGTGGGTAGATGTTAGATTACGGAGGAGGGTGGTGTTGTCTGGATAATACGCAATGGTTAATTTATTTAAAAAAATGGGGCTTTTGTATTATAACTACATTTCTAATACGTATTTTATATGGATGTTGATTTGATGTTTTATATGTAATTGGTGACTTTTCCTCTTTTTTTTTTTTTTTTTTTTTTTCTTAGTTTCATATTAAACTTATTTAATCAAATTCAATATTAACTTATTTTTAATTTAGTCTACTCAGGACAATGTCATATTAATTAATAATAGTATACCAACTTTTTAGTGATTATTATGCATATTGGTTTATTTGATTAACTAATGTCATACTGTATGTATTAAAATTGGGTAAATAGTTTTTATTATTATTATTCCTCTATACTATTTAATATTGTTTTATTTTCAACATTGTATTCCATGATTAATTATCGGTTTATATGTTTGACTGGCACAATCATATTTCTTTTAGCTTTTTTATGACTAATATAAGGATAATTCACACACTATATATGTGATCTTTAGGCTATTTGGAATTTTAGTATCTGACAATCTTATATAAACATCCATTTTTATTTATTTATTTTATAATTTATTTAATTATTTATTTATTTAATTTGTTTTCTCTTTCCTGTTCATTTTTTATATGTAAAGCTAAATATTAAGACTATTATATTTTTATAATATATAATTTATTTTATTTTATAGCATAATACCTATATTCTATATATTATCAAGTTTAAAAAGTTTTTTAATTTCTCAGTGTAGATTTAATGGTATGGTAATAGAATATATTATATTGTATTAACATTTAATTTATTTTTAAAAAAAAATCTGAATAATGAAATACAGAATGGTATTGTTTATATTAGGATGTGTGTAGGAATGCAGTTGATACATTTTAATTCATTAGCATGTATTAGGTTCTACTTACTGTGACTTCTGTATAATCATAATAGTTTAAAAAATAAAATAATAGATGGCAGCACCATAAATTTTGTATTTTTAAATAGCCTCTAATAAAGTCATAATTTTAATTTTTTACACTAGGTGGTAATTAACGCTGAATATTGGAAATGTTGTAAAATTGTTATTATACAATTTAAAATTGTTTTTAGGTATTATAAATAATGTAATTATTTTTTATTTATATTATATTAATTATATTTATCACAATATTTCAACATGAATTAACTGACTCCATAGCTTTTAATTTCTGTGTTAACTTAACTGTTTTATTCACCTTAATCTTATCATGCTTTTTGGATTCCATGTGCGGGAATATATTTTGAAAATCTACTGGGAATTAATACGGTATGTTTTGTAAGATTTCTATTGCTATAAATTAAATATTTAATGCGTTGTAGTTTTTTTCCCATTTCATGCCATTTGATAATGTTCTGTTTTCATCTTGAAACTATTCTTTTGATTATATTGGTTGTTTGAGTACAGGGGAAATTTTTTTTTCAGCTTATAGCTTTTTTCCCACAGAAAACAACCGATTTGCTTATATCATTGAATTCTGTACTCTTGAAAACGTGATTCAATATATAGGTTTTTCAATTTTTTCGGAATCCATATTCTTCTTTTTTTCTTCCATGTTAATTCTTGTAATTAGGTATACGGTACTTTATTTTACACATACAGTTCTATATTGTTGGTTTATGGCTTGTAGTCAATCATTCACAATATTGCAGTTTTTGATGATGGTCGGTAATGTTTAATTAATGGTTATATATATATATATATATATATATATACAGGGTGTCCGGTCTCAACGGTGTCCAATGGCTAATTCCTAAACCGTTAGTCATAGACATATAGTTCCAATTACAAAAATGTTTTAAATCAGGTAAAGAAATATTTTAAAAGCGATTTGGGTCAATAAAAACATTTCTTAAAAAATTACGAAATTTAAATTTTTATACGGTCCCCCGGTCCTATATGTTATATTTAGTGAAATTTTCCTTTTACACTGACAAGTAATACAAAAAAAGTCCCGTTATTCTACGATTAAAATTGACCGAGTAATAGCTGTTTAAAGTTGGAGCATATTTTTTGCTGCAAATTGGGGGTCATTCACAAATTTAGTCGCAATATAATTTCGTCAGATATAAAAAATTTTGGGGAGTAAAATTAATATTGCAATATAAATTTGAAATCTTTAATCATTCTGGCATATTAATGGAAAATATACAATTTGTAATAAACATTTAAGAAGAAAGAAAAAACAGAATTTTTGTTAAATAAAATGATTCTAAATTAACAGCCTCAATTCTTTAGAAAATGATACGTATTTTAAAATATTATTAGATTGCACAAGCCTGCAAAAGTTGGGTTATGTCATGTTTTTTAGCTTATGATAATTGATTCTTATATATTCTGTACCGCCGAATCCGAAATTGACCTTCATTTTTAACTATCATATCAGGATTTTTCGCAAATTGTAAATTTCAAAGTTAAGAAGTTCATTGTTAAAATTGAATTTCTTCCCCCATCTCATCGGACCACTCAGCTGTTTAGCTGTAAGAATCTCAGGATAAGCAAAACTATCAAATAAATTTTTTAATAAAATAAAATAAAAAAATGTTTTACATATGTTTTATAGTATGAGATTTTCGCTATATTTTAACTTACACATTTGCGATTTGCAAAAAAATTCTAACGTGATGGTTAAAAATGAAAGTCATTTTCAGATTCAGTGCTAAAAAGTGCGTAAAAATCAATTATCAAAAGTTAAAAAACACAACCATCTCCTCTACTTTATAGTATTCGATTTTTGTTATTCTTTAAATTTGAAAATTTATGATTTGCGAAATATCCTGACATGATGGTTAAAAATTAAGGTAATTTTCAGATTCAGTGCTAAAAAATACATAAAAGTTAAAAAACTCAACAATCGCAGTCTTGTATTATCTTATTTAAAACTTTTTCTTAAACTCCTTGGCAGAAATCTATCCGAAATTTTTTGTGTTATCCTGTAAAATAAGTATAAATGGTAACCACCGAAAATCTTAATAATATTAGATTGTTATCGGATTTGGGCAGTATGTAAAATGCATTCTCGATCGGATATTTAAAAGTAGGTTAAAGTTCGAGTACAAATTTTGAACTGGAAAAATATACATACGATTGTTGAAGTAACATAAAAACTTATAAAAAAACATAATTTTTGTTAAAAGAAATCATAAGAGAAACAGTCTCAAATCCTGACAAAATAAAACATATGTTATTTTAGCCAATTTGAGACTTAATCATAATACTTGTAGGATTTTTTTTTTCAAATCGCAGATACACATGAAGTAAGATCTTCGAATACTTTAAACACTTGGTATATGATCCCTCAAAGCCAAGCCGAACTCATTTGTTTTCAGAGTAGAAAAGTGGCGTAAGTCATGCATTTTTAAAGTTTTATAACTCGCTCAATTTTAGCGTTATATGAATGGAACTTTTTTTTTTCACTTGTCAGCGTAATAGGAAAAAATTACTAAATATA
Organism: Maratus speciosus; assembly: GCA_963932465.1. NCBI lineage: Eukaryota > Metazoa > Arthropoda > Arachnida > Araneae > Salticidae > Maratus > Maratus speciosus. Next base: position 284,395,479 of record OZ010790.1, on the reverse strand, counting down.
ACTTATAGGACCGGGGGACTATATAAAAATTTAAATTTCGTAATTTTTTAAGAAATGTTTTTATTGACCCAAATCGCTTTTAAAACGTTTCTTTACCTGATTTAAAACGTTTTTGTAATTGGAACTATATGTCTATGACTAACGGTTTAGGAATTAGCCATTGGACACCGTTGAGACCGGACACCCTGTATATATATATATATATATACAACCTAGTAACATTTATCTTTATTTAATAGTTTTGTGAATGATATGTATATGGTATTATTTATTTATTAGGATATGTTGGGTAAAGCAGATGGTAAAAATTGAAAGCATTAGCTTCAATTCAGTTACTATGATACCTTTATTTAAATACATGGTAATATTAATTACTAGGGATATAATATCCATTTTCATTACAACTAAATATAATTTTATAATTGGATGAAGAATGTTAAAAATAGTATGGCGAGAATAGGAATGAAATGGGGGGCGGGAAAGGAAGAAAGCATTGATTTATTTATTCAATTAATGAAATTTTTTAATATCTTTTATCTATTTTTTATTCTATTTTAACTATTTGATATTGTAAAAAGAAAAACATAGTTTAAGTAATTAGATCAAAATACTTTCATTTTTGCACAATAGATGGCAGCACCAAAAATTAATTTGTATTATGTATATGGCTTTTATTATTGTAATATTCTTTCATTTTTTATTCAACACTAGGTGGCACTAATGCCAGTTAATGGCGATAATGTAAAATAATAGTTTTGGGAATTTTTTACTTTAGTTAAGTAAATTTAAAAGTGTCAATAGGTATTTTAAATACTAATATTGTAATGAATTTCTATATATATTAATCAACAACATTTATCAAGGTATTTCAAAATGGATTAACTGCAACCATTAGGTATTAATATCTGTGTTAACTTAACTGCAGAAATAACCTTAAAGTTATAGCGGATAACATGTGCTGATGAGTATTTGGATTAATTAAAAATGGGGTTATATTAGGTAAGCTGTGTAATATTACTATATTTCATTGATATAAATTAATTATTTAAAAGGTTGTATTGATTTTTCCATTTCAAGGCATTTAATATTATTCTATATTCATCTTGCATTTATTCTTTTGGTCATGTAGTCGTTTGGGTACAGGGGAAAAAAATTTCAGCTTTTAGCTTTTTTTCTCTGCAGAAAACGACTATTTTGCTTATATATTTGAATTCTGTACCCTTGATAACGTAATTCAATATATAAGCTTTTCAATTATTTTTATTGGTATCCATATTTTTCTTTTTTTCTTCCATATTAATACTCGTATGATAGTACTTTTGGTATCCATGTTATGTGTATTGGGGGTACTGTATTTGTTATTGTCATTTCATTCATAATATCACATTTTTTGTTGGTGGTCGGTAATGTTTATTTAATGGGTATATATATATATCTTAGCATCCTTTCAAGAGAGAAACTTTTATGAGGGACGTTAAAATGTAAAAGGTTTCATTTTGTCAGAAGTTTAATGAATATTCATTTTTTTTTATACTGTTCATTTTACAGGATGTCCCTAATTAAACGACCCTATTTTAAACTTGTCTGCTCTGCAGATGAAAGTATTCTTCAGAATCTTGTGAAATTTTGTGTACGACATAACAAAGGTATGGTAATTCGTTTTAGAGAAAAAAAAAGTTCCAAATTTCTCCGCCAGAGGAGAGGACTTTTTTAACGAATTACACATTTAGCATACATTTAGGCTAGTTTACAAATTTTATTACTACCAAACATGTTCCACATGGCGGTCATCATTTTCAAATAGCATGTTTCACGGGTGGCCGCAGTGTGTTCTGGGAAATGCTAAGAGCGTTCATGAAATGATGTTTTTAAGATCAGGTGAAATTAATAAATAAAATTTCTAAACAATCATGTTTTCTAAATGTTTAATTCATTAAAAACGCCCTCTGGTGACGAAATTTTGAACTTTTTTTATTTTGACGTAAACTTATTTCTTTTGTCTTTCACATCTTTATGAACAACGGTTTCGTCTGTAGCCAACTTTAAAGTAGCGTCGTTTAATTATGGACACCCTGTATATTATATGAATAGACCCCTCCCACCTCCCTCTTACATCAAAAACCGATTTAAATTCTTCCATTTTCAGGTAGCACACATTTGAGGAATTATTTGCCCGAAATTTATTATTCTGCTCTTGTCCTGGATACATTTTCACTCAGTTGGGAAAATTTTTGAAACTAGTTGTCCTGTTTTCATTTTGACTCCTGTCCTGGATACATTTTCACCAGTTGGGAAAATTTTTGAAACTAGTTGTCCTGTTTTCATTTTGACTCTTGTCCTGGATACATTTTCACTCAGTTGGGAAAATTTTAACTGGTGTGTGAATTTAATCTGTTTTGTTCCCATAAACCTATGAACCTTCATGAACCATGTTCATGACTGTGGCCAACCAAACCAAGTAAATTTGCTCTATAATAACAGAGTAACTGCCAACTTAAAAAAATATATTGAAAGCTGCAATAAATCATAAATACACATTTATTTCTGTACCTTGATAGGAAAAAGTTGGATGTCCATTTGAGGCATTTTGTGAAAAGCGTATTAAATTTTATTATTATTATTATTATTACTACTTTGTACTACTAAAAAATAATTTCCTGTGAGATAAACAAGTAATATAAAAATTTTGTTTTTAAAGTCAATTTCTACTTAGGCCATCAAAGAAAAATTTAATATAATCCCTTAAGCTAATATTAGTTTTTGTTGCATTAAAATATCTCAATTTGTTGATTTTCTATAAGCAAGTAGGTTTACAATGGAACTCTACGGGAATTTGGCGAAATATTAGAGATATCGCCAAGTTGGCGTCACTTTTGGCGACTCATTTTGGCCGCCAAATTTGGCGATATATCGCCAAGTTGGCGACAAACTTGGCGGTATTTGGCGACAGAACAGGGTCTTCCCTATGGTAACCCCCTATTGAAAATACTTGAATTGATCTTCAATAACCAATGGACGCCATTTTGTTTCCTATTCAAAACTAAAATTAATTAATTAAAATTTAATTAATTAATATTTGAAAAAAAACTGTATTAACATCAATTGTCATCCAGTGCAAGTTTAAAAAAATTTATTTCAACTTGATAGGATGAATAATGAGTATTTTATTAACGATTGAAAATTTGAACAAGATAAATATATAAATAAATAAATAAATATAGGGAGAGTGTGAGCTAATAGTAGGAATTGAATTAAAGAGTGGACATAGGCAGTTATTGCTGTTGTATCTTGTGATTGTTGTGAAGTGGTTGGTAAACACAGAAAATAACAGTGATTATTAAAAAAATATTTTTTAAGATTGGTGATTGTAACAGAATGTATTAAATGAACGACATTGGCATTCCCCCTCCCCCCCCCCCCCCCATTATACCTATGGCTTATGCGAAATAACTGGTGAAGATAGACCAATTTTTTTTTTGTTTTAGACGTTGACATTTATATGTGCGAATGTTTGATGCGCATTGCAAAAGGGATACCCATCAGTCCCAAATGTGATGGATGTAGAATTATGTTTGCGAAAAAGAAATTGACTTTTAAATTCTAACAAAGCTTGTCTCAGGTACAAAAAAGAAATAAGGAAACGGTGCACAAAAAGTTACAATTTGTAGTGCGAGTTGTATTTCAATATGTCATTCACACCAAAGAAAAACTGTGCAGACAATGAATCTTGTCATTCATTCCATCAAAATCAATGTTTATTATATTCATGAGTGGAAAATATATATATTCTTAAATATAAATTTACATATATTTCGTAGGTGTTTGGCCAGCGACCTTTTCTCTGCACCCAAGATTTAAAGTATATTTCTATTACTATTGCACGCCAACAGGACGGAAACCGCAGATAAGCAAGATTTTGGAACAAATACCTGCGATTTGCTGCATGATCCACTTTTTAAATATGAAAATATAAACATAAAGCTTTTTTTTTTTTTTTTTTTTTTTTTTTTTTTTTTTTTTTTTATCTCTCCCTACCCACACCGACAGGAAAATTGAAATATACAAAGGAACACAGAAATATAACAATTGAAAAAAAAATAATTTTATGTTCTAGCACCAAAATAAAGAATTAAAACACCTTTTCTGTTTTCACGTCATGGAGGCTGTGTCTCTCTGAATATCTGAATATCCTGCTTGAAATCATAAAAAAAAAAAAAAAAAAAAAGAACTAAAAATTATCTTACGCGGGGGTTTCAGAGTCGCAGAGGCACTCCTCGGCCAAACTTTTTTAGTTTTTTTTTTTGTTGTTGTTTTTGTTTTTGTTTTTAATTATCTTAAGTCATTTGGGAAGAAAAAATTTTACTTTTTTTTTAGTTTCAAATCGTCAGTGGTAAAAAAAAAAAAAAAAAAAAAAAAAATGGTTTGTTAACTAAATTTCAAAATCCGGGGAAGGGATGGGCAATGGCCCATGATGTTTCTGTTAAATTCAAAAAATCTTTCTCGCAGATTTCTGCGCCAGTGACTTACGTCACCAGGATATCCTAATAATATATTCGCAGGGAACAGGAACTGGTTTCTTTCCTAATCCACAAATGAACATTCTTATCAATGGAAATTCTCTCCTTATCAATCACAACACTAGTTTTTCAACTGAATAACATCTCATATTTACATTGTTTTTCTTTTTTTCCGGATTGCCAGTTTCCTTCTAATCTGTAACTAGTACTTTGAAAGCCATGCTGTTTCTATTACGTGTGTGCTGTAGGATTGGGATATGAGTGTATGTATTTGCAAGAAATATTTCTCTTTAATTTGGATTGAGCCTGATAGATTTGTTGTTAAGTTATATTTACTACGTTTCATAATGTTCAAGAGGGAATTGGGTAATTTTCATCAAATTGTGGAATGACTACTTCATTTGGAGAACTCAGATGATAAAGGTGGTAAGAGACACAATCATCCTTTTTGAAAAAATGAGAGCTGTAAAGTTCCACATCTTTATTTGTATTTTTTGTCAAATACCTCCTTTATCAATTAAAATCTCAGTGAGTAGTATTAGGTTTTTTTTTCAATTAGCAATTTAACAGATGGTAGAGGACCATTGATTATCTTCAATCATATGATTAACTCTCTTTTTTTGTGTCGCATACCACCTTTATCAACTGAGCTCTTCATTTATTTATTTGTGCTTTTTAAGTTAAAAAAAAACAGTTGGACAAAAAGTCACAAATTAATATAATCCAGCTTAAGTTTATACATCAGATTTTGGTGACTTTTTTCTGCATTATGATTTATTTATTTTTATTTATTTTATTTTATTTATTATTTTATTTATTTATTTGTTTGTTTATTTGTTTGTTTATTTTTTTGGGTGGGGGGGGGGGGGAGCGTTTCCACTCCTTAGAACTTTTCAGTGCATTTTAAAATATTTTAGGTACCCTTTTACATTTTCTTTAGAATTACATCCTTAATCCAAAATATCCAAAAAATAAAATTCCAAAAACAATAAAAATCTCAATGAATATTTTTTTTATTATTATTCTCATTGTTGAAGAAAGTGTTTTTAATAAATAGAAAGATAGCCAACTAATAATAGAACTTGTGTGTGTCCCAATTAACAGATATACAAATGTTTTTAATGATACCTACCTTATGAATATATTTATGCACAAAATGTATCAATTTTTCTTGCTTTATCTCCTTACTGGAGTCAATATTAGATTGAGTTGGCAATGCACAATTTACCTTTCTGCTAAATAAAAAGACAAAATTCTTCAGGGGAAGGTGAACGTTTATTTATTTATTTTTTATTTTATTTATTTTATTTTATTTTATTTTTTTTTTTTTTTTTCATAATAGAGATTTGAAATTTTGTGCAAATATACATTTCACCATAAGTATATAGACCACCTTAAAAGAAATTTTCAATCTTATTATAATTTTAAGATCTTTTACAAAATTTTAAATTTTAAAAAGAAATTTTAAAATGCTCCTAGCGTCTTAAATTTTTAGATATTTCCTCGATTTTGGATTTAATCATGTAAAACTCCATTCCAAACAAATTTGTGTATCGATTTTTTTAATCCATTAAATAGTTAATTTTTAGAGATTTTTCTAAATTCCATATCGCGTTTCATCAAAATTCTGCCTTACACTAAGTTAAAAATCAAATTTAATTGTGCTAAATGAAGTCTAATTTTAAAATGCATACGGTTTCTTTTTAAGTAATATCAGGGATTCTTCCTTATCAGTTTCATGAATTTTGGATCAAAAATTAAGCAGCAAGGAGCATTTCAAAAATTAAAAAAAGAAAGCTGAAACATCAGTATTGAGAAAAACAGATTTCAAGTATATTAAAAGGCCAAAAAAAAAAAAAAAAAAAATGTTTGTGAACAAAATTAAAACACTTGTAACTTTTGCGTAAAAATAATTCTGTTTTCCACAAATGACGTAGTACAAATTGAAGAATAATAATACACACAAAAAAGAGGTGTCGATTTTTGTTCAAATAAAGGTTCACGGTAGGTGAAATTTGGGGAAGGGGGGGGGGGGGGGGGGGGGGTCGATTTTTACTTTTTTACATCATTAAATAATTGAAACTTTTATCTTTCCAACGATGTGTCACACACTGTATATATATATATATACATATAAAGAAGTGTTTGAATTATTCATTCTTTCTAAGAGTACTTTCACAGCTTAATGGCCATTTAAATCTTTAATTGACTTTTTCTCAAAACTTTGGTTTTTCACGTTTGTGTTCCTTTTTTTTTCAATATCTATTAAACTTAACAACTCGGATTTTTTTTAATACTTATATTATGTTACATTGTATAAATTTTTCGGGGGAATTTAATGATTTGTTGTGAATTATTTATTTTAGGCAGTGAAATCTTACCAAAAATGCTAATTTAAAAATTACTTTCAATAAATAATTAATAATTAATTTTCAGTTTCACTTAGAAAGAAAATGGTCTGTTAAAATACGTAAAGCATGTTATTTTAATTACTCTAAAAAATCTAGACCTCTATCTTTCACCATTTCTGAGAAAAAGGTACATAAAGTTGGTGAATTTAACATGGCGGAGATAGGGCTTCCCGGTTTCCTTAAGTATTTTGATTCAAATACTAGCTTATATTTGCTATCTTTCCTATCTAGCATTTGCTGAGCCACTCACGTGGTAAAAATCACGTGGTTAGTCATATTATCAATATCATAATTCAATTTTGAAAAGTTCGAAGTATTAATTCGCTGTTGAAACGTGGGTATTTTTTTTCCTGTAATGCTAGAATAAGATTGTAGTGTAAGAGCCTAGGCAAAATACAACAGCTTATATCCCCCGTCCTCTTTTTTAAAAATAATAAATAAAAAAGAATAAAGAGTAATTCTTTATTTTCATTACTATGAAACTAAACTATAAATAAACCAAAATAGCCAAAATAAAATAGATACGCTTAAATAAACAAAAATTGCATAATAGTATTTCTTGCTGCCTCAAAATTTCACCTTCTTTCAGAAAGTGGTATTTTGAAGCAACAAGAAATACTCTTATACAATTCGTATTAGTTAACCTTTTTTTTTTCTTTGATTATATGCATTTCTTGATATCTGGATTTTTGCTATTTGAGTTCTTTTTTCTTTTCGCAGAATTTATTTAATCTACTATGATACGCGTATATATATATATATATATATATATATATATATATATATATATATATATATATGTAAAAATTATAGTTTTTCTAAGTCCTATTCACATATTCGCTATTTTATTCGGAAAATACTAACCAAGTTATTATTTTTATTTTATTAACAACCACTCCTGTTAATGTAAATGAAACCTTAATTTCGGGGTCTTTGGGGGTGGACTTAACGCTTCTTAGCCAAGTATTGTATTTCTGATACATAACGTTCTTTCCTTTTTCCCAGAAGTTATTTAATCTTCTGTGATACATACATATCTAGAAATGTACGAGTAGTTTTAAATCATATTTTTTTCAACGACTGTTGATTGATTCCTTGGAATAAGTTCTAAGCCTCGTGATCTTTTTATATCTCTACTAAGAAAAATTTTTTAATTCCAAGACTTTGTAACATTTATCTGCACTTATCTTAAATTTATGTACTTATGAGATAAATATGTAGAATAAAAATTAATTTAAATGTAAGATTTTGACATTTACTTCCTTATTTAAAATTTTATTTGATAAAATTTAATTTTTTCGTAATTTTTTCAAGTTTACTGATTTGTTTAAATGTTTACGGTACTGTTTAAACTGCTATTATAAATATGCAAATTTTGCTAGAAAATGTGCTTCATGATGGTGGTTTAGGATATGTTTATATTTTTAATGCAATACTAGAAATTTCTGGAATAATTTTCTTGAAGTAATTGACAACTTTATTCGTTGCTGGCTCTTAAGTATGTTCCTTATAGCAGGACTTTTTCTACTAAATCGCCTAATTTACTTAGATAGGAATATACATATATACATCTACAAGTTAGTTTACATACTACTAAATACATTAAGATTTCCATGTGTTTTTTCTTTCCCTTTTTATTTTGCAGCTGTTTAAAAATGCATTTGCTTTCTTGTTATCTACTTCAATAAGGGTTTTTTAGGAAATTGGCAGATATAGTTTGAAAAAATTATGTAATTATTTTTTTTTCTTTCAGATATATATTATTTATGTTCAATGATCTAAAATCAGAAGGAATATTAATATTGGATTTTATCTAGTTTTACTGTTTGGAGCTAGAAATAATATATATTTTTTTTCTTTATTAGTATTACTTTAAGAAAGACGTAACATTTTTCTAGCTTTGTAACCCCCCCCCCCCCCCCCCCCCCCCCCCCGATACTGTTTTCGCCAAGGCTGATTTTATATCCCACGATTCTGCGCTGAATTCACAAACTTACAAACTTAAATTTAAAAAAATGTTGCTATTGTTTATTTCAAACACAACTCTCTCGGAAATCGATATGTGTGTAAAACATTTAATGTTCTTTACCTGTCTTATCTATTAAATAAAGAAACTGTATTTATATTTCGTTTGCTGTTTTTCCCTTTTTCATTAATTCCTCCAAATCCTTCCTGTACTTCTTTAATTTCCTCTTCGGACATTTATATAATCCTTCATCAACGCCAAACTTTCTCTCCATTTAAACTGTATAAGAGCAGCATTAACATTTTAAATCGCCTCCTTTGTACGAACACCAGAAACTCCAATCTTTTCAGTCTTATAAATCAAATCCTTTTGGTCTGAGAACGATTTTTTTTTCTTTTTTGGAGTAATTACATTACAAATGCATGAGATTCCAGTGCTCTGTAAGGTTTCCCCTCTTGTCCCGAATTTCGCTGTAAACAAGCAAAAATTTTGAAACTGTCGGTTGTCTTTTTGCTTTTTGCCTGCGTGTGTTTAAGCTTGTTTTCTCTAAATTAAACAAAATCCTCCTGTTTTTTCACTTCCTAGTTTCACGGTGAAGCCTTTTATATTCTGCAGTAGAAAGGCTTTGTCCGGCCAGTGGAATTACTTTAAATCGGTAATAGTTTGGACGAAAGTAGAGTGATCTTAGATTAGCAGATTTTTTTTAACATAGTTTTTGCATGTATGTGTTTTATTCTGATTCTTCTCAAGACTATTGGGTGTTATCATTGATGTTGTAATGCTTGTTACATCTACATATTCTCCGAATAATCTGTAATTTAAAATATGAAAAAAAAAAAAATGTTGTAATAAAGATAGCTAAGCCGGGGAGGAGGGGGGGAGAGCAGTATATTTATGATTTTATTTCATTAGGTCTAAACCTGTTCTATGCTTGATCTGAAATGTATCTTAATTTTTTTCTCTGATATTTTTAACTTCAACTGAAATTAATTCAGATAGCTAGTTAAAAAGGGAGTTCAAAATTTTTGGCTATATTTGCAGTTTATTCTGATTTAAATTTTTTAATATTTATTATTTATTATTTTACATTAAGAAACATATGTACCGAATTTAAAGTTGGTTATATTTGATATCAAACGTATTAACAATCTTTTATTCTTTTAACTACCCAACTTTACCTTTTTGAAAGTTATAAGCTACTTCACACATCACAATTATTAAATCTTTATTGTTATCTTTTTATCTAGTCTATTATTACCGAAAAACTATTCCTTTTTATGATTGGAGAAGGATTTTAAAGGACACTAAAACAGCACACCATCAGACGGCACAGAAATTATAGTAATAACTGGGCTGCGGATTATGTGCAATTGCATATTTTAAGATGAAAGCATATAAAGGCTTTAAATGCCATAAAACTGCGTTTAAGTGCATAAATACAGTGTTTTCAGTTTGCTATAAATTCCTTTGTTCTTTACAGCACTGTATTCAAAATAAATTGGCAAAATTTGGCGCCTTTTATTCTACATTATTGTTTTATACGTACGACTAAATAAGCTCACCTAAGTCAAGTACATCATTTGTTTATCATGCTTACCAATTTTTCTCTTGCAAAGCACCGACAGTTTTAACAACATGGAGTCCGTAGTTAGATGCAACAATATTTCATGCAAAGAATTTAAATTCCATAATAAATGTTCTTTGATAATCCAGACTCTTCTGCTATTTTCTCCAGTAAAATTTTGTTGAATGATAGAACTTTTCAGAAAAATATCTAGATGATAGAAATTCATTTTAATTATCTATTTCCGGGTAGCACAGAACTGGGACCAAAGAATCCTTTGTTAAATGATGCTGTACGGGAAACAAAAAAAGTTCAAATGTATACTTCCGTCACTTTTGAGTCTGCAGAAGGAGAGAAAGTCAGAGAGAAGTTAAGTTTTATTTTAAATAAAAATGTAGATCTTAAAAATGTGAAAAAGTAAATGACTATTTGAACGATCATGGACATGAACTAACTACCAATTGAAGTGGAGACGACTGCAACAAAGTGTTAAAAATACTGCCCAGTAACATATGTTGTAGTTGAAAAAACATTTTCTACATTTAACCTTTTAACGGTCGCTTAATATTTGGAAAAACCATAAAAAAAGTACCTATTTTTTTTTTATTACAGAAATTGAATAATTATAAGGTTTCTATATAAAATATGCAATTAGGTTTGTTGTTGTTGTTGTTGTTGTTGTTGTTGTTGTTAAAGGCGAAAAAAAAAAAGATGTTATAGAACAAATTCACATTTGTGGAAAAGCCATCATGCGTGAATTCTGTATTTTAATGTTTGTTTTACACCATGCAAATTAATGCGAATAAGACCTTTATTTTTCACATCTTAGATCTTTATTTATCATCATCAAACAAATTTTTACAAATAATATTTGAAATAATATAATGTACATTAAAATTTGATTTTTTTTTTTTTTTTTTTTTTTTTTTTTTTTTAAAGATGAAATACTTCGAAACATGCAATACAAAGTCCAACATCACAATCAGCGCTAAAAACCAAACCCAAACGCTAACATTCAAAGACTTCACACGGAAAAGCCAGTTAAATTTTTCTGGTTTCAGAAGTTTTTTCCAGCAATAAATCTCCAGCTCAGAAATATGACGGTCACAAGAAATAGCGAACGTCACCTCAGCCTGCGTGATATTGACGGGAGCGAGAATTAAGGGGTTAACTGTATAGATGCAGTGAAATTTTGTTTCGTTTGGAGCCCTAGTTCTATCGCTAAAGAATTCTGGTTAAGTTAATTTTAATTATAATAGTCTTTTACATAAAGTTTATTACAAAAACAGTATCCTGTAAGTTAATTGGGCCTTTTATTCATCTTCCGATTAAGAGGTCTCAGAGACCGCAAACAGTAGTTCTGCGACAATTTTTGTCACAGCAGTTAAGTAAGGTGTATAATGCGAAAGAGACAATGATGCTAATTCTCAGAATCGATAAAATCAGCAAAAAAGTGCAATACGTATGCGCTAGGAACTATTCATTGTATCTGGTAAAATTATAAATAAATTTTAGAAAGAATTATCTAAAGAAAACCGACATCATCTGTATGCAGATGTAGAAGCACGATGTCATGTTTTTGGAAGTTGAAGATTTAATTAAAGAGTTATGGATTTTTAAGAGCTCTTTATGGTTATAGTTAACTGTGTTCAAGATGTTTATCTGCAAGGGGGAGATTAAGGGGGGAGAGATCACCTTAAAACTTTTTAAAAAGTAAAAAAAAAAAAAAAATTGCTGTCTATTATGAAAGAATAACATGTTACCAAATTTTAAAAAAGAAAAAAAAATGTCGATACTCCAATTAAAACCGGTTTTATGATAAAATATGTGAGGATATACCTATCCGAATCAAGGTAAATTTTAACTATAAAGCCATTTTACTCAAATCAGATATTTTTGATATTGCGCGCATCCTATTTCCAAAACTAAGTAACATAGAAATTAAAATTGTGAATCATGTTCTATCTTATATATCTTTATAACCTCTACCTATTTATATATAAATACTTGTAATTTATTTTTAATTTTTAATTTTTATTGAAACTTTATCATAGAATTTGCGTTGTATGGTTTAATTGCCCGAAAAAAAAAATTTCATCTGTAAACTTCATTATTAATTTAGGTTGAAGTTAAAGTACGGTATTATTAGAAGATATATATGTAATAATTAGTGGCTATATCTAATGTATTTTTTTATAATCTTGCGCGCAACACATGTATGTCATTGAAAATCCTTAATTAGTATGTCTTAATTAAACTAAATTCTTATTATGTATGATTAAAATTATTTAAAAGCATAAGTAAACAAAGATTTGTACAAATTATTCTAAAAAAATTTGTTTAATTTGAAGAAATATTTACAGCTTCAAAAATTTTTTTAATATTGTGTTAAAATCAAGCAATATCGAGCCTCTCTAGGTGATCTGCCCCCTTAAACTGTACCATTTTACTATAATTGCGCCAAAAAACTAAATCTGTTGTAGTTGAAAGAACATTTTCTGCATTTAACTAGGGTGCGAAAATTTAAATCCTTTGTATTTATGTTTTTCTGTTCGTGTAAGGAGACCGAAAAAAAAAGTTTTAGACGATAAAAGACGAAATCTAAATGTTGAAAAATATGTACTTGTGTACTGCAACAAATATTACGTCCAATGAGATGAAAATTTGTTATAATGTGCGTACTTCTATGAATAAAAATTATTATAAATAACGCATTGTTTTTCAATCAGTATATATTGATATGCCTATCGAACTTAGATATAATAAAATTTAAAGAAAGCTGTCTCTGCATTTACAAGTATGTAGTTGTTCATTAAAAGGTGTAACTGCATATTTTTTTATTTTAAGCAGGATATGTGGATATTTTTAGTACATATCTGTCTGCCTATTTTGGCAGATTTTAAGTGCATATTATTCACTGCCTGGCAATAATATTAATAATGTTTGAAAGATTTTGTTCACAGCTTTGCTTATGATAAAGTCATTATTTTTTTCATATAGTTTAAAAATATTTTTGATAAATCTTTTCTGACAGCATTTGAGATTATTACAAAGTTTATTTTAAAATGAATTTCTAAATTAATTCTTTCCTTCAGTGTATTCCAAGCCATAAATCAAGATAATACCAACTAATGAAAGAACACTGGAGAATTTGATGTGTTAGGTTAAATGCAACATATTTTAATTTCAAAGTTAAATATATAACAAATTAACACCTTGTAATAATATACAAATTTTAATTGCTAAAAGGTGTAAATTACAACTTTAAACAGCATCATTTAACTTATCAAAACTATGACTCGAATTACTCAGTGATTACGAAAATAAAAGTAAACATCTAAGTAAAAAAGAAAAAAAATAATAATAACATGCATAATATGAAGTAGTACGGGAAAAATTTAATAATAGTGTTTGATAGATTGTGCAATTTTAGAATTATTTTTATTTATTCGTTTTGAAAATGACTTGGGCAGAATCGAAACATGTAAACAGTTGAATAAACCTATTTTTACTGTTTTTAAAGTTCTAATTTGCACCTTTTAGCAATTAAAATTAGTTCAAAGTTAAAGTTTAAATAAGACTTCATTGTTTTTAATTTCAAAATTCTCTCAGCCATTACGGTTGCGAATGTTTCCCATGCTATTTTTTCTTCTGTATAAACTTACTTTTGTCTACTTGTATAGCGAACATTAAGATTAATTAATATAAAAATAAAACCATTTTTACATTTCATACTAAGAAATAGAGATATCTCCTTTTGAAAAATCAATCTTACTTTTTAGCTGCAGTGCAATCCTTTGTCAAACAAATTTGCTAATGTGACAGTTTTCATTGTTTAATTTTATCGTAAAGCTATTTATAGTAATTCTATTTCAAGTTATTTCTTTTAGTTCTAGTGTTTATTTATTTGTCTATCATTTCTTTCAAACTTTTTTTTTAATATTTTGAATAACTTTTTATAGAATTTTAAAATTCTTAAAAGTCGGGTAACCTAAAATTATTACATGTATGCTAATACTGGAAAAACCACTTATATGTATAAAATTCTAATGATAAATTTTTTATCTATACGATTAAGATAAATTTTAAATGAAACTTTTTTTAAAAATAAACAAAATACTATTGATTAATATTCTAATGCAATTTCATATACGGTGATGAGTTGTACTCAAGCTTATATAATCTAATTACGTCAATCTCTATTCATTATTTATTTTCTCATTTGTGAACCCGAGAAAATGTACTTCAAACTGAAACAACGTTTCAAACACATAAAATTAAATTCTTTTCAAAGCTGTTTAGGTCATATATTATAATTATTATAAGAAAAAAGAAGAAGAGGAAGACGAAATCTTTAATTTTTATATTATTTGTTCGTTTTGTAAATTATAATTTTAAAATTGAAATTCTAAAAACCAATAAGAGCATGTATGTACTACTCTTTCCCGTTTGTATATCTTTTTTCTTTATAGTTTGATTTGGCTGAGGTCTGACCTATTTCATCACCTTTCTTGTTTTTATAATCATTTATCCATCTTTATTTTTTTTTTAATATACAAAAGATGTTTGTTTCACACGAATTTGTTTTCTTTGACGTCATTTGTTTGTACATAAGATAACAGTACATAATCTTATATTTTAACGTTGCCATCTTCTTTGCTACAATTTGCAACGAAAAGTCGTTGCCATCGAGTGATCACTAACCTTGGATGTTGTATTTATGAGATTACCGTTGATTTCCCGCTTTTATCTTAGTTTCAAAGATTCGATTTGTGTTCTAAATAGAAAAAAAAGTTCTATTTTTTTTCCTTTTTTTTTTTTTTAAGCGTTACCAGAAAAATACCTATTGCTTTGAAAATTGGGTCATGGACAGATTTTAATGAAACAGCACGTGAAAGGTGTATCTTTTCTTTTTAAAAAGTTATTTGATATTCCTTAGTTGGTACTGCTCATGAACTTCATTATGTTGGATAAAAAAAAATATATTATTATTAATTGTTATTCGAGTAAGAAATGTTACTAAAGTACCGATTATATGCAGATGGATATGTGTGTATTGAATTCTACTTACTTTAGTTTCAATAGGTCAGTAGGTTGGGAAATTTTTTCAATGGCACTAATACTGATCACGATATAGGAACCTTTAGTTTCAATGGGAATAATTTAATCTTTCATTCCACGGTTTGGGTGAGATTTACCCTAGATCTTACCTCTGTTCTACAAGCTGAACCTATTTAAATAAATATATTTTAATAAATATATTTTGCAGTTCATTTTTGTCCAATATATAATTATTTATTTTTTTATTGCAATTTAATTTTCTTATTATACAGGAAACAACATTTAAATTTTTGAAATAAAATTACTCAAATTTATTTTGCAAGTATTTGTAAAATTTACCCAACCCGTGGGAACTGCTAACTTAAGGGGTTTGGTACCCTTTGAACTAACAAAATACATGAAAAACTTCCCTCCATAAGAAACGCAGTCAATGTGCTAACTGACTTTTTATTATAAAATGGAAAACACATATTAAGAAAGATTTATTTTATCGATTAAATTTGCTAAAGAAAGTATACACATAAAGTTTTTTAATTTCTATTTATAGATAAACCATTTTTACGAAAGAATTATTCTTGCATGTATTGCGGTTATGATTTTTCACATTTGAATGGCTAAAGCAAACTAAGATTTTTAATTCGTACTGATATAACGTGTTTTTAAAATGACCTAGAATGAAAATATAAAACTTGTAGATCCCGAGAATTTTTTTTTCTTTCTTTGTTTAAGAAACTCGAAATATCGAGATCCTTTTTTTATACAAAAGTAGTCGTGAATTCTAAACTTCTTACTTGAGGAACATAATAATAGGTCACTTTTTGCCGCTATAAGTTTAATACATTCAGCGAAAATTTCGTGAAATTCTAGGTAACCATTTTTCAGAAATCATGCGCGCAATGATCAAAATGGCTGTTTTGAGAAAAGTCACTTTAAATTTTAAATCATCCCTTGATCAAATAGAAAAATCTCAAAACGTTTTAGACATAACTTCTCTTCTAATGCGAATTTTTGTATGGGTTTGCTTTTAAATGTTCCTAAAGAATCATATTTATTTATATGCTATTTTTTTAAAACAAAAAAATCTAGTTTTGGACGCTTTAAAGAACCTGATGCCTTGACGCCTTGAGGATAGAAGTTTTCTCTTTCTCTTAATGTTTTCTATATCTTTTTTATTCGTATTCTATATTTCGAAAAGTAATAAAGCAAAATGGTTGTTTTAATGTTAATACGTAGTATTGAATTACCGACTTTGTTATTTTAAACGTTTCATTCCTTTTGATTAAAGAATATGGCGAGAAAGAACATATATTATTTCTAATGTCACCGTGCCTTTTTCTTGCACATACAGGAGCACAACGATGAATGAGGTATTACACCAAAGTTTTTTGAACATTTTTTTTGCGTAGCAGACACACATTTTCTAAAACATGTCGTTTAATTAAAGATTGCAGTTAATTTTGGTACTTTCTATGTCTAAGGTGTTACACCATGAATTTTGGAGAACACTTTGCGAGAAATTTACTTACGTCTCGATGTGTTACGTGCCACAAAAAATTACCATGTGGAAACTACACAACTTTCTTTGTTAATAGCTATTATTATTTATGAATTTGATAAATCTTTGATTGATAAGGTTTTGATATGTAACTTTATGAATATGTAACTTTTTTGTTTTGTCATAAAACTTTTAGAGCTGCAATTTTTGGATAGGATACATTTATTTATTTATTTAGTCACGTTCTTTAATCAAAAAATGCGATTGACAAGCAAAAGTTGAAATTACAACTATCGCAAATTTAAATTCCTTCAAAAAATAAAAATAACCTAATTATGTAAAGTATGTCGCCCTGCTATATTTCTATAATTGAGGAAATGAAAAAAAACAGCTAGAAATATAAATATAATTTAAAGTGACAAAGGCAATAGTTTTATATGACCTACTAATAATATAATAAGGTAACTCTAGGATAGATGGCCATAGTTTTTAAAGATTAAAATAAAAATTCTTAGAATGCAAATACAAGAAATGAATATACATGCAAATACAAGAAATCCTTATACCTATACTCATCATATTTTGGTAAAAATATAATTAAATATCGAGAATAAAAATGGATACAAAATTGAAATTAAAATGTCAGATGGCCATCTCTCATTCAAGCCGAGGAGAGATGGCCATCCAATACAATAAAGAAACTAGTTGGATGTGCCAATCCCAAAACTTTCTTCTATCTTATACATCTTAATATTTCAAAAACTAGTTACACATGTTAATACTTCAATATTATTAGTTCATTACTACACCAACTTTGATTTTCATCTTAAATTCCTGCTTCAGTCAATTAAATGAACTAAAAACGAGTTAATCTATATCATGATATTTGTTAAAATTAATAGCTTTTCCTTATTCTGTTGTTATCAGATGTTTGCGAATAACTGGCTTAGCAGGAAGTGAGTTCCCGCCTTTGCACGAGCCGCCGATGGACAATAGAACTACGAAAAATCAAGAAAAGTATACAAAAATCGCTATCACAGAGCCCCTTTAAAGCGCGATATTTCCAAATTCAAGGAGGACCTGTTGGCCAAAGCCAAAAACATGCACAAAAAATTTGGTTGAATTGTATGCATAATTTTATACACTTTTCGATGGTACAATAAAGAAAATGGTACAGACATCGTAATTATAGCACCCCCTTCCAACGGAATTTTTCCAAATTCAGGGAGGACCTTCATGACATGACCAAAAAGAAACACAAAAAATTTGGCTCAATTCTATGCATAACTTCACACACTTTTCGATGGTACAATATTCAAAATTTCACAAAAATCGCTATTAAAGCGCCCCCTGCCGGGGAATTTTTTCCAAATTAAGGAAGGACTTGCTTGCCATAGCCAAGAACTTAAAATAAAAATTTGGTTCAATACTATGCATAACTTCATACACTTTTCGATGGTACAATATTCAAAATGGCTGTTTGATGGTTGATCCGATTTTCAACGCAACATAGGGTAACTCTAGGATAGATGGCCACAGTTTTTAAAAATTGAAATAAGAATTCTTAGAATGCAAATACAAGAAATATTTATGCATATTTCAAATTTTTATACATATACTCATAATATTTTATGCAAAAAATAATTAAATATTGAAAACAAAAAGTGTTAAACAAAATTGAAATTAAAATTGGCAGATGGCCATCTCTCCTTCAAGTCGAGGAGAGATGGCCATCCAATACAAGAAAGAAAAGTTAAATAGCAAAAAAATAACACATTTCATATAGTTGATTATGAAAAACATATAGTAATTTTTAAAGATGCAGTTGTATGATGGAAAATGGCTGAATAAAACTCGAATAAACAAAATTTGAAGTATAATTTCTATACTTCATTGTTCGTAAAATCTTACCACATGTTTGGCAAAGGTGGTGATAATTTGTACACGTTTCATGGAACCACTTCAGGTACCTTATGCATTGTATCCAGACATCCTTTTTGGGTGTGATATTATATTGTTTTGAACAACCAACATAGTGATCCTAATCCATTTCTATATACTAGGATTCTGTTGAATCTGATAATTTAAATTTTATTTCGTTTTCTTCGCTACTGGATGTGCCGTGTTTATTTTTTCTGGCGTTAATTTTAAGTTTATTACGTTAATTTAGTTTATTTATCAACTTTATCAGTTTCTGTTATAAAAGTTTCCGACTTTTTTCAGTATTTTCTGAAACAAATAAATCGTTAGGTCTTATTATATTATTATTAAAATATTTATATTAGTTAAAATTTAAACAATTATATCAAATAATATATTTATAAACATAAACGATATATATTTATTTTAAATTTAATTATATTTAGTTAAAATCCTCACTCCGTATAACTTTGAAATATTGATTAATAGTGGCCATCTCTCCTCGATGTGGTCATCTCTCCTGAAATTGAAGCACTGATGGTCGCCCAATTTAAAGCACCAATAGCCACTGTACGTCTTTGTTTTAGGCTTAGAAGATTAGACTATATACGTGCCTTAAAACTTCATATAGTAATATATATATATATATATATATATATATATATATATATATATATATAACAGACGTACTGCAAAACGTTCAGATACCTAAGTCAAAAAAAAAAAAAAAAATATTCAATCACTAAATTAAATAAATATTAAAATTACACTTACCATTTATAATCGAAAATCACAACTGCACGTCGCAATAAATAAACTCGTTGAACTATTTCATACGAATAAAGTTTATGTTGCAACTATGATCAAGTTTTGGAAATATTTAGACTGGCCATCTCTTCTCGATGGCCATCTATGCTAGAGTTACCCTAACTTAGGACATACTTGTACATTAAACGAATATTAAAATAATGTCTCCGAAAATTAAAGTGAAAATTTCAGCATATCAAGTAAGATATGCTCTGTCCTCGATTTTCTTTATATTTAAAATCTACCAAATAAATACTTTCAAATCCAAGGCATACAAATTTTAAACTCTTCTATCCTATGAAGTAAGGAATTCACGGCATCAACTTATGACCACCCTGTTTAAACTTAACTTTATTGTCTTGCATATACTTCCTAAATTTACTGTTTCAATGGCTGTAATATTGATTAACATGCTCGTTTTGATCGTATTCGAGGCATATAAGTTTTGGTAATATGAATAATGATATCTATATAAATAATGATGTTGAGATAGTTTTATCAATGTAGTAGTGAAGTATAAAAGAGCTAAGAAAACTTATTTAACTCCTTGACTACCTTTTTTGCGGGGGAGGGTGTTATTATTTAAATCAAATTTAGCACAGTGTAATTAGTTAGCATAGTGTACTAAGGTCTAAAATCCACAGAACCGGTCAACTATGATCCCAAATGAACGTGATAGACCAGTGGGACAAGCAGACATGGTTTTCAAAGCGTTTCAGTGACTGCTGTGTCCAGTGGTAATTTTTGAAGTTGCACTGAGACATGATGTCCCACTCGGAGTCTAAGGATTAAGAGCAGTTAGAAAACAAATTCTTGAAAAAAGTCTTTTTTTTTTTTTTTTAATTCTTCATTTTTAACACTTTCCAACACAGTTGAAATGTGTTTTATGAATTCGGTTTGTCTGTCTGTCTGTCTGTCTGTCCGTACTCTAACTCACGTAAATACAGTCTGATTGCCATGAAATGGATACATGTTATTGGATATTACTATGTCATGTTCGGTATTGCAAATGAAGTGTGTAGCGTTTACGGTTCATTTACAAGGACATTCAAAAGAATTCCGTTACATTACGATCTATGGAGAAAAATCGTTTGCGGTGTATTTAACGATATTACACTATTTGAAACATATTGAAATTGATATTTACCACTGAAGTGTACTAAACGTTTCTTACTATAGAACATGGTCAGCATAGAATTTATCATTCATCTGCAGGAACACCCAAAAGAATTTGACTATACAGAAGAAATGAACAATAATTGAACTACTGAAACTTATACGAACAATAATTGCTGGAAATGCGTTTTCAGTTCTGATCTGCGTGTGTAAATTTAATTATTTTTTAAATATTATTACTTGGTGTGTATAAATTCTATAAATCATATACAGGGCTGCACAAAAGTCTTCGACAACATCCGTTTATTGGCGAAATTGCTGAATAGAAATTTTCAAATGTGCTATGCGTTTAAATAAACTAACTATTATCATACTATATAGTATACGTACATATTAATAGATCATATACAGATCAATAGATAAATTTCAGTTGAATATCTTTGGTAGTTTCTGAGAAAAGGTACATTAATTTAATATTAGTATAGAGATTTCCAATTACCCATAAATTAGAATTGGATTAATTCTAACATGTTATTGTAAATATTAAGAACTAGAAGCGAAACCGTCTGCTTGATATTTTGCAAAACTTCCCAAGTAAGCAAACAAAACTACACTGGTTATCAAAAATTAAGGAAAAGTCACAAAATGCTAATTTTCAAATAGCGAACACTCAAAAGGAAATAATATAATTCAAGTAATTACTATCTCTACAACACAGCTAGTCCATATAACATCTCATTCATGTCACACATGGTCACAAATGTCACAGTCACTACGGTGAAGCAAAAAAATAGGAAATTCCATACCTCTCATTATGAATCTCAAATGATCACTATATGTGATTCCACTGAGACGTCACTCTGACTGCTGCTTTGGGACGAGCCCCCATGTGACTTTACAATGTAGTTAAGTTGTGACTCTCATGTGACTGTCATTTGTAGACTCAATTTCCAAGTCATCGTGAATGCTGCATTGTGATAAGTTACCAAATAATGTCACATTACAGTCACATGATGACTTTCAGGTGACAGAGAGACTACTGTGAAGTCACCATTGTGCTCTTTTGGAAAAAGTCTCCATGTGACTATAATATGATTTTATTTGGTGACTTATCATAATGCAACGTTCATGATGACTATGAAATTGAGTCTCAAAATGACAGTCACATGAGAGTCACAATTTAACTACATTGTAAAGTCACCTGGTGACTCGTCACAAAGCAGCAGTCACATTGACTTCTCAGTGGAGTCACATATAGTGATCATTTGAGACTCATAATGAGATGTATGGAATTTCCTATTTTTTTGCTTCACCGTAGTGACTGTGACACTTGTGACCATGTGTGACATGAATGAGATGTTATATGGGCTAGCTGTGTTGTAGAGATAGTAATTACTCGAATTATATTATTTCCTTTTGAGTGTTCGCGTATTTGAAAATTAGCATTTTGTGACTTTTCCGTAATTTTTGATAACCAGTGTATTTTAAGATTTATTATGCGTTATTGTACATATAATAATCAAACACTATTTTTATCATTATTTTTTGTGTATCCATTTTATTTCGAACTTTAAGGGAACAACTGTGCTGTACGTTTAAATAAACTAACTTTTAGCATACTATATAGTATACGTACATATTAATAGATCATATACAGAGCTGCACAAAAAAATTGTATATATTTCCCGCCCGACTGTTCATGGTAACATCAGAAATTGGGTTTTCAAACGCATTTATGCGTTTTCCAAATTCTTCATTTAGACATCATTTTTCACCTGATAGCCCAGTGGTACGGGAGGAAAAAAAGGCCGAATTCGGAATTAATTAGGGGAAAGCTGGAAATTGTTTTAATCCATTTAATTTAGGTCTAGAATGAATATTCTAGGTTTTCCCCCTCGTACTAGGGAGCGTCAGGAAATATGTATGGATTTATAATCAAAAAACACGTTTTTTTTTTTTTTTTTTTACATACCGTAACAGTATCTCAAAACAGCTAACTTTGACAAAAACATTGTCAGTACAAATGTTTTAGAGCTTAAAATTCTGAGTAAAATGAATACCTACACTTAATATTTTTGTTGAACATTAAGGTCACAGTACTACTTTAAAGTTTTAGACTCGTGGTCAGGGGATTGAGCTCAGAATTAATTAGGAAAAAACTGGAAATTGTTTTAATACCTTCAGTTTAGGTATAAAATGAACGTACTGTGTTTTCTTCCTCCTACTTGAGTGAATTTTAAAAAATATGTACATATTTATTTTCGAAAAACACGTTTTTTTTTTTTTTTTTTTTTTTTAATTACCTTAACAATATCTCAAAACCGCTAACTCTATAAAAAACATTGCCAATACAAATGTTGTAGAGCTTAAAATTTTGAATAAAATGAGTACCATCATTAATATTTTTGTTCAACATTAAGTTCGCAATTCTATTTCAAACCTTTCAAATCAAGAGCTTGAAGCTATGAGAGACGAAGTTAACTTAACAATATCTCAAAATTACAGTCTTAATATTGAACAAAAATATTAAGTGTAAGTACTCGTTTTATTCAGAATTCTAGGCTCTACAACTTTTGTATTGACAGTGTTTTGATAGAGTTAGCTGTTTTGAGATATTGTTAAGTTAACTTGGTCTTTCCTGGCTTCAAGCTCCTTATTAGCGATTAACCCTTAGTTGGAAACGTACATCTGTGAGATGTTTGCGTCTACACATCTTCCCTTAATATTTTCTCTCTCCGACATTACAAACATTTTTATGCTGTTATATTAAAATATTGGTCCTGTTAATGCATTAATATTAAAGATTAAATGTTTAAGTTCACTATTAGGTAAATTATTAAGTGTTCTGTTTATGCACGGGATTTTCACGTTCCCGGTTAAGGGTTAAGGCAAATTTTTGAAATAGAATTGCGACCTTAACACGTTCACGCCGGCGCGGTGGGTCACACTCGACTGTCTCAGAGTTGTCAAGTCTCCGGCTTTTTGCACACCACTGTTATTTTAGAGAAAATGTTGTTCCTTTAAATCACCCAATTGCTCTAATTAAATAAAACAACATTTTCTGTATTAAAATACTGGTATCCAAAAGGCCGGAGACTTGCCAGCTCTGAGACAGTCGAGTGTGACCCACCGCACCGGCGTGAACGTGTTAATGTTGAACAAAAATATTAATGATGGTACTCATTTTATTCAGAATTTTAAGCTCTACAACATTTGTATTGACAATGTTTTTTATAGAGTTAGCTGTTTTGAGATATTGTTAAGGTAATTAAAATAAACGTGTTTTTCGAAAATAAATATGTACATATTTTCTAACATTCACCCAAGTACGAGGAAGAAAGCATAGTACATTCATTTTAGACCCAAACTGAAGGGATTAAAACAATTTCCAGTTTTCTCCTAATTAATTCTGAGTTCAACCCCCTGAGCACGGGTCTAAAATTTTAAAGTAGAATTGTGACCTTAATGTTCAACAAAAATATTAAGTGTAAATACTCATTTTACTCAAGATTTTAAACTTTACAACATTTGTATTGACAATGTTTTTAACAGAGTTAGATGTTATGAGATATTGTTATGGTATGCGAAAAAACGTGGTTTTTGACTATAAATCTATACATATTTCCTAACGCTCACCTAGTACTAGGGGGAAAACATATCATATTCATTCTAGACCTAAACAGAAGGGATCAAAACTATTTCCAGCTCTCCCCTAATTAATTCCTAATTCAACTGCCTAACCACTGGGCTACGAGTAAGCTGTGAAATTTTGTTATAGTATTTTGAATGTGCTGGAAAGTGTTTCATAATGTACGCCGTACGCAAGATTTTTCGTTCTTATTCTCCTTTCGAATGGTATATTACCTTTGTTTCTACGAGAAAAAGAAGTTAAAAAATTTTAAGCAATTCAATTTGTTTACATCATACGTACACATTGCATACATAAACTTAAAACGCACGTTTCTCAAAATGTTGTTTTTTGAACTTAGATGTACCTTTTTATAAAAACTGCTGCATATTATTGTTTGTAACCTTGCCTGAATATTTTACATATATCCCTGATCAATCTGAAATTAACCTTTTTAAAAAACATACCTGCAAAATTTTTGTAAAAATGTTTTTCTTTTGAAAAATGCTTGTTTTTTGTTAGTTAAAAGTGGTTCTTACGTCAAAATAAAAAAAAATAAAAAAAAAAAAAAACTAAAGAATATCTGTTTATAAAGTTGGCTTCACTTTATTAGAAATTATCCATATGTATATGAAATTTTTCAATTGAATATCTTTGGTTGTTTCTGAGAAAAGGTACATTAATTTAACATGGTAGGTATAGAGACTTCCAACTGCCCATAAATTAGAATTGGATATAATTCTGACATTTTATTATTGTAAATATTAAGAACTAGAAGCAAAACCGTCTACTTTATATTTTGCAAAACTCCTCAAGTAAACAAACAAAACTATTTTAAGATTTATTATACGTTATTGTACATATAATAATCAAACACTATTGTTATCGTTATTTTTTGTGTATTCATTTTATTTCAAACTTTAAGGAAACTATGCATAAATTATTTTTTAATAATAGCACTTAAAAGCAGTATTGCTGTTGTAAAACTAATATTACGCATTTTTGACGCGTTCATTATTTCTACAGAATACGGAGAAATTTCAAAATTACTTCAGAGAAATATGTATTTAAATGTGAGCATAATCATTCTTTGGCAGCTTTTCCTAAAATGTTTACATGCTTACAATATAAATCTACTGGTACAGCTTCCTAAAACGTAGTCCATGATCAAGCGTCAAACATAGAACTCTAAAAAAAAAATGTAAAATTTTGGTCTATAACTTTAAACTAGTTTTTTTTTTTTTTTTTTTTTTTTTTTTTTTTTTTTTTTTTTTTAAGGTTAATTTTCTAAATATTCAACATCAACGAACTGCGATGCATTTTCTCAACGCCATAAGGCAATTCTAAGGACGTTAATCTGCAATTATGCAAAGTTGTGCTTGGAAAGACCATTACTTACATTCCAGCATTTTGCAAAATGTTGCCTCTGTGCAGTGCGTCGAAATGAACAACATACTAGTACAAAGTATAGTGTATCTATACATAAGAGTACATTTATTTGTTTATGTACATTTATTTCTACATTTATATATATGTACATATATTATACGTTTAGTTATTTATTTACTTAGATGGATTGGAAAATATTTTTTGTTATGTAACTGCAATATATTCGGTTTCAAAATTGATGTCATATCTCGATAGATATAGTATAAAAATATATCTACGATGTCATTTCACTTTATTATTAATTCTTCTGTCCCTGAAATAGCTCTTTAATTCGTTCGTTGAACGAAAGCTCCTTGACGTTGTATAATCACCACCATTTCAATGAACTCCGTGCAGTGAAAAGGGGAGGGGGGGGGGGCTGAATATCAACATTTGTTTACTTGTTTACTTGCATGATAAGGAATGCCTTGGGGGAAAAAATTATGCTATTCGCCCAATGCAAAAGGTCGGTGATAATCTCGTTGTAAAACTTATCGATGCTGTGCACGTTGCGATCGAAATTCCATCGGAAAAAAACTTGATACGTATTGAGGACTCGCTCTTCCCTTTTTCTGTTGGATGATGAATGGCATTTAAAAATAGAAAAAAAAAATGCTTAGTCATCTTTACCCGCTTCTTATTCATTATCTGTGTGAATAAGCAAGTGTTTTAATAGCTGTCGTAAAAATAACAAAGAAATTTGCGAGTTTTTGAGATATTCAAGAACCAAAGAGAGAGGAAGTGCATTGCCATCAAGGTAGGATATGGAGTCCAAGGTTGCAACAAAAAGTCCTTATCAATTTATCAATGATGTGATGTGATTTGATTATTCTTCACTTGCGTTCAATAAGATATCTTTACTGCTTTGAAAATAAGAAAGGAAATATGATTGCTCGCATTACTTATTTGTTAATTTATCTATTTACCAGTATTACTTATTTATTAACCCATTCGCGGCGAGCGTTTCTTACACTCTTTAATCTTTCAGTAACATTAGGGGAGCTAGGGGATGAATGGGACAGGGGATGGACGGGACATTCTCAATATTTCAGGCAATGAACGTTTTTTTTAGTTGCTTTTTATTCTCATATATGGCACTACCATAGTGTGCTGTAGAACCGAAAGCAAAACCACATGGCTGTTTTCATTTTTTTTTTTTGCAAAGTTGCATTTTCTGAAACTCTGCTTAAAAAGTAACTTTTTTTTTACATTTGAAGTTGTTAAATATCTTATACAATATAAACAAATAATATATGTTGTAGTTATTATTTGAAGGTTCAATATTGGTAATTAAAATGAATGAACAATAACCAATGTGACAAAAGAATTTCTGAGACAAAATGGCGGACAATTGAATCTATGTATCATAGGGATGATTGGGACATTTCAAATGGGGATGAATAGGACAGTTTCATTCATCCCTAGAGATGTTAAAAGGTTTATTTATTAACTAAAAAATATTTATATAGGTTTATAAATTAATTATTTATGTTAATTGTTAGTATTAAACAGTACTCGTATTATATAAGTTGTTTATTATTAAAAATTATATTGAATCTTAATTATTGTATTGTAACAAAGGTTAAATAGTTTATCAAAAAATTTCTATTGAAACTTTAACAAAATAGATAAAAGTGTTAAAAGTAGTGTATGTTTATTGATTAAATGGAGTAAATTATATTGAATTTGGAACTTGTGCTTAAATAAATCCCCACCCCATTTTTACTTCCCCTAACTTAATTTCATTTGTGCATGATATCTAAGATACATTTAATTGATATTAATTAATAAGTTGTGAATGAAAAATATTAGTTATGCCGAATTTCAAAGACATTTTTTACTTTCATTTCATATCTAAAATGTCTCGTAAGTGGGAAAAGGGAACAGATAGACAGTCGAAGTTTGCATTACAAGTTAAAACAGCAGTAAAAGAAGTTATTAGCAACGCTGAGATATAATAGCCATAATATAACATCATATATTACAAATATGATTACATATAAGTTTATAATTATAAATTTTAATTGGATAACATTAAATACAGGGAGAAAAATATTTGTGTCCCATTCATTCCTTCTATAGTGATGATTGGGACAGAGAGTATTGTTTTTTTAATTTTATAATATTTTACTATATAATAATAATCTTGGCAAAATATTGTGCATAGATGTAGTCAAATTCCTAATGTATGAAATGTGATATATAATATTGAAAATAACTTAAAAAAAGTATTAAAAATAAATATTTTTGCAAATTTCCCATTCATCCCCACATCTTCCTTATTTCCAAATAGAGATCTTAGTGTAATTCTATTGCAGAAATCCTGTTATTAAATAAAGTGAAAATTTCTATTCGAAAATACTGATGGGAAAAAAATAGGGATTGTACACATCCTTCACGTATACGCGACGTTTGTCTCAAAGGGGTTAATTTAAGCTTTGCTAAAATCATTTTAACATACTTAAAAATGCCGTGTGAAGTTATATGCATTCAAAAGGAATATTTTTCCTCACCGGTTTTACTTTATGGTTATTTATTTCCGATTTCAGAATGATAAATTTCATTTAAATTTGTATATCTGTGGCTAGGTTCTAAAAAGACCAAAGTCAATTTTCACTAAAGTACATTTTTTAATATTATTAAATTACATATTTTATATGTGACTATGGCAAAAGTTTTATTTATATCAGAATCAGCAACTTTATTTTATTTTGCATTTGAATTATGTTAAGCAAAGTTATATTTAAAAAGATAGACTATATTTTGTTTTTAGGAAAATTCACTGATTTATTGTTTCATATCTCTCTAACATGCTTTGAAAACTCGACATCTTAGTCAGATATTCCGCCTTTAAGTAAAAACTACTAGCAAACATAAATATTCAGGACAGTCAAGAAAATCATACATTGATAGTCAAGTCCAAGTCTCAACATCAGTATATACAAAAATATTTTTTTTTCTATCTATTCATGTAATCGTCGATGGGTTATTACATAGTTATAAAAATGTTAATTGAATTCGGCAGGTGTTTTTGTAATATTTTAAGTTTTGTGCTTTTGATTACACCTCTTTCTTTTAATTCTGCTTACATAAGTTGCGATATCGATCTTTTCTCTTTTTCTTTTGCATAATTGAAACTTATTTTTGAATACATTTTTATATAACATTTCATGTAAGTTCAATTTTTGAAATTTTTTATTTAATTTGTTACATGTGGATACGTAATTATTCTGCACGTGTTTGTTTTTTTTGTTTTTTTTTCCTTCTTTTTGACAAAGGACTGGAAATTTTTCCGTTTGTCCTAAACGTATGTCTTATTTCATTGGAGCGGACAAGTGGGAGCAGTGTTTCAAATTTAATTATTTGAATTTCATTTCCTCTGATGGTTAAAAAAAATAATTGTAAAATTTATTCATACCGACTCAAAAGAATGAGACACTAAAAGAATACAGTACTAGGGATTTTTCATCAGAGGGGCTCTACCCTCCCCTGAACCTCCTTTAGAAGACAATTTTCAGTTGTGTTTTTATTTTTAAGTTCGTGTTTTTAAAAATTTATTTAAAATTAGGTGTTCGAAAAAAAAAAAAAAAAAACAGAAAAAAAAACCTGTTTCAATTCTCAATTTTGAAAAAGCCTGTTGAAGATTAATTTAGAATTTTTAGTATTTCTTAATTGTTACATTTTTGTATTACTTTTTATGTTGATGAGTTTAAAAAAATGTCTTGTAATAGGTGTTCTGACAAAAAAAAGTCTAGTGTATTTCATATTTGTATTTCCAATTTTAAAAAGCTGCAGATCGAAGGCAAACTCTTTCAAAATCTCGTCCCTTCCAAGATTTTGTTTTTTGAGGGCTGTCGTGTTAATAAATTTGAGTTCCATGGCGTTATGATACTAAGTGGTTATTATTTATTAATTAATTGGTTCTATACTTCGGGAATGTTATTTTGTTTCGCTTTGTTTTCTTCTCCAATTTTTCCTTCTCTTCCGATGAAAAAGTTTAAGAAAGGATAATAAATAACAAATTAACGAATGTATTTAATGCGTAAAATCGACTTGATACTGTTGTCATAAGTACACATGCCGTATCAAACTCGCTCCCATCTTATTTCTTCCATTCTATGCATTTACCTGACCAAAACCCAGGCACGTTTTATATGTCTGTTGGCGGTGGCGCTGGTGCTGGCATCTGGCCTGACGTAATACCACTTGGGAGTCGGCCTTAATTACCGAGATAGTGGAGCCATTCTCCGGCACCTAATGAATTTACCTGCTGAATCTGGACATATTCCGTTTGATAAGACTCCTGGTCCCCCAAGGGTTTTGTTATTAGCCGTGGCAGCCTTTATTATTTCGGTGGTCGAATTGTTTGAAGAACGACCGTCCCGCCACGATAATAGTAAACATGACAAATTAATGGTCGATCAATGTAGGATGGGAATTAAATGTGCGCAAATTAAATGAGAAGATAAAGTGAAATATAGTTGTTCCGATGATATGATGTTACGATCATCAGTTTTTGGGATTTCGTAAGTATCCTCACTCCCCGCTTTTTTTAAAACTAAAGTTATGCAGGGCGTATAGCGAAAACAGATGTTTCAGCTATCCGTTCCAAAGAAAAAAAAAATAAATAACCCTTGAAGAAATTTTAAAAACAGATTTCCCACTTGCTAATACGTTTTCCAAGATTTGGTTTTCAACATTATAAAGTTGCTATCCAATACTGATGTATTACAATGCAGGAAGCATTTTACTTAACCATTTAAATTGATCTTCGAATATGTAACTGATCTTACTTAAGCAATCACGAAAACAGCCGTTAACTGTCGCGACAGCGGTGGATTCGTTCTCGAGAATCTCAACATTTCTCAGTCAAAGGGAAATTAATAGCAATTCGATTACGGAAGATCGCCACTAGTCACAGTAATATCTTTTAATCTTCCGTTATCAGATTGTCATGCATTTCCTTTTTACAAGGGGGATGTTGCGGCCTCCGAGACCACAGCTGATTGCTGTTTTCGTGATTGATTAAGTGAAATGAGTTACATAATATCACCAAAGAGTCAGGATTACCGATCTTCCTTGATCGCGAAATCCCACGTTAACCTATGGGGAAACTTAATTACTCATTACCTAATATAAATATCGAAAAACAGTTTTCACCATTAGAAAGAAAATGTTAATGCGTTATCAAAAATGATTCTCCTAGATTTTAAGTATTTTTAAGAAAGCGATAATTTTTTTAATTTTTGCTTACGTGAAAATTTCCAAACTTATGTTTTTAAAAACACTTAAAATACTGTAAAATAACACATTACGTCTGGCGCCATCTTTCGGAAGATGAAAACCGTATTTTGATTATTTATATTAGGTAATGAGTAATTGGGTTTCCCCGTATATCAACATGGAGTTTCGCGATCAGAGAGCGTAAAAACTGTATCACTGACACATGTCTTTAAGTCCTCGTATAATATGTTTGCTGCCTCCCGGAATATTATGTTTCAAAAATTGTCTCGAATAAATTTTAGGTCTTTTTTAAAAAGCAATTTCTTTTTTAATTTTGCGCAATTAAATATTTTAAAATTTTCTTTCATTTTTTAATTACATAAAATTTAGGGAAAAAATATTCTTAAAAAATAAGTACGCTCTCAATTTTGTGAAGTTTAAAACCAAATTTTGAAATTTTTATTATTAGATGGGTAACATTGTTTTTAATCTTCCCGCATAAGTTATATGAGATTAACTTAACGCTGTTCTCAAAACCAAACTGCCTACTTTCCGAAACACTTTTTAATTCCTTTCTGTTAGCAAAATGCATGACATTGACAGATACTCTTCTTCAGAAACTTTGGTATTGAACAGTTTTTACTCATTTGTCGGTAATGGCAGATCTTTCAGAGAATATTGCCACAGTTGACGTTTTTAACCGAATTTGCGGACGCGACAAGTCGCGTAAGGAAAAAAAAAACTGATGTCGTGTGACAATAATCGCTTATAACTCAACATGTGATTAATTTATCAAAAAATGAAAAAAACTGTTCAATTACAAATCATTTCAATAATCATGCCTGTAGATCTTGTACTTTTGCGTTTAAAAATGAGTCCAGTAGTAATGTTAGAAAATTTCACGTTGTTGTGCAAGGAAAAATATTTCTTTGACAATCGCCCTAATGTGATGCATGTGCCCCCCTCACCTCCCCCGTCTAAAAATAATAATAATAGTGACTGCTCCTTTTATTTAAGATATCAAAATTGCCTATCTCTAAAATTTAAATGTACCTTCGTTAACTGCTGTAAAATTAGCATTTGAGATTCTTTCCCACACCCACCATCTGTTTACAATTTTTTTCCAACTATCAGTTTCATAGTATCTTGCAGTAATTTCATTTTGTAATCATTACAAATTAACAAGCATAATGTAACTTATTTTTAATCCTCCCATCTTTTCAGTTGTCTGTATTAAACTTTCCATTCCAAGCTGTCCACGATTGCTGTTTCCCATAGCTTCATTCCCCCCATTTTTCCCTTTTAAAGCTTTTAAAAAGAGATTAGTTGATTTTTAAAAAGACAGCCGATAAACTGTGTGTGAAAAATAAATAAAATAAAAATTCCTCACAGCGCCATCTGCCGTAAGTTCCTTGGGAAGGAAGAGGAAAAGTTTTGTCGCCGACTTTTCAGGCTCATCAATCATTTTACTCGAGATCTTCCAATAATTTTAAAATATCTCGTTTTGCTACTTATTAAGGTAATTGCCTCGGTTATTATTTCTTCCCATGTTATGTTTAGAGTCGCTTAATGCTTGAGAGCTATTTTAATCTTAATGCTTGTTCGAACGTTATGACGTAATAAACTAGAAACTATTAGATAGAACCATTTTCATTTTTTTTTCCCCTTCGTGTGGAAGTGGGAGAGAAAGAGAAATATAGCGGGAGGAATATAGAGAAACAAAAAAAGTTCTTTCTTCAGATTTTTTTACGTACATTTTTTCCATTCAATTTAATTCTTCTGACGTACGACTGTGTCCAGTTTCCCGTGACCAACCATTGTATGTTCCACTTGACAGAAGACTAAGTTTATTCTGGCCCACCAGTCTCCTAGTTTGTTCTAGAATAATCCCTTGCTCAGTTTAGATCTCCACTGCCCCCCCCCCCCCTCTTCATATTGCGACACTTAATCGTTTCAGTTCTGAGTTTGAATTGTTGTTTCATTTTTTTTTTCTCCCTCTCTATTTGTTTCTAAGAAAATTTTGTAGTCAGAACATCTACGTTTTTCATAATGATCATCATCAGCTTTCGATACATTTTCCGTCACATTTTATGTATTAAAGGGGGAAAAAATGTAATGATAGTCAAAAAATCTTCTGAAACTGTGACATTTTCTTAAATTTTATGTATAATAGTTCGATTTACCTAACACCCGCAATTATTAACCGTACGGATTTGCGAATGCGAAATTTTATACACAATTTGCCCTAACAATTTAGTTCGCTTCAAACTTTTTATAATAATGGATAACTCATTATCTAATGAAGAATTTGGACTATTTTGTAATGTTATTTACCAACACAAACTTTTATATTCATTAACATGAACATTTCATTTTACTTCAAACTTTCTAGAATCAATCGATAATCGATTACTTATCTGTGAATTTTGATTACTTGTACTTTTTATTTAAGAATGCGGAATTTCGCATGTATTTGCACAAATATTTCACATCATTTCGAATTTCCTTTAATTAGTCGATAAACTATTACCTGTATATAACTTTGAATACTTTATTCAATTTTGCAATTACAAATAAAAAATACATGCATGAACGTTTTATTCCATTTAAAAATTTCTGTAACCGATCGATTATGTATATTGAATTATGAGTAAGGTAAAGTACCCAGTAGTTGACACCTTTAAGGAATTTTTCGGCGTTCGTCGCCTTTGGTTCGTGCAGTTTTCAATTAAGGGAAACAGTTTGATCATTACTAGGGGGTTTGAACATTTTTCCACAAAATCATAACGTTTAATGTCCCGAAATGAATACATTTTGTAAAAATTACTAGGGGATATGAAAACATGATTTTTGTCCAGAAGTTGACACCATCGTGAACGTGAGAATTTAGTAGTTGACACCTTCGTGAACTAGTAATTGACACTGACTGCGGCGGGGCCTAAATTAATAATAATAAATACTCTTTATTATTATATTACTGTATTAATTGCCCCATATGAAGACATAATGCTAAGAACCGTTAATTAGCAAAATATTTTTAAGAAATCAGAAGTTTTAATGAAAGATCAGAAGTTTAATCAGAAGTTTTAATGAAAATAAAAAAAAGTCCCATAGATCTGAAATTATAACATAAAACCACTGATTAATTAATCTCAAATAACAAAAATGAAAGATCGAGTGCAAAATCAAGCACTAACGGCCGATATTTTACCTTTTCATTGGGGTTGTTCCCTCAACTTTGTATTTCAGAGTTATTCTAGGCACGTTAAATTTTTTAGCCGCTTTTTTGTACCCAGCTTTGATGACTTTAATGTATTCTACGGCAACTCTCATGCTCTCTTCCGTGTAATTCCTAAAATTTCCCTTCGTAGGTGGCATCTAAAAAAATAAATAATTAATTTTAGTAGTTGACACTCCCTAATTTCAATAATTGACACCCTGTGTCATCTATTCGTTTAAATGCATTTTTAGTTTTTCAAAGGTCAGTCATGAATTTATCTGGTAGATTCCAGCTTATTTTCATTGCACTGAATTAGATTAACAAAACCCCAACATGAGCGAGTAGTTGACACTGGGTGTCAACTTTTGAAAATCTGTTTCTTTTCATATTCAATAGTTGACACTCACACTCACTCCCGCTATTTTGCACAAAATGCATCAATTTTATTCCAATACAATTCTTGGACATCGAAACAATCAATATCAATCAAAACATAACCAGAAATTAAGATAAATTACGGGTTTTAATACTTACTGTAACATGCGATCCTTATCACTTTTCTTAAGATAAATTCGAAAAATTCAACTTTGCACACATGCTTCTTTGTTGTCTTCCGCCATATTGGAATTGGGCTCGACTGTTTATAGTTTTAGTTCTCAGTTTTGCCGCAAGATGATAGATTTTAAAAATTCTGTGTCTCTCATGTTCCTACCTGTGACGTTTTCTTATTACACTACTGTTTCTACAAAAGTGTCAACTATTGGTCCAGTGTCAACTACTGGGTACTGTACCTTACTTTTCTACAGAATTTTGCAGTGCACAAACATTATTTTTCGCTTCAAACATTTATTTTTTTAATTATTTAGACATTAGTTCTATTTAGAATTGAAAATCTTAGCTGGAAAAAATGTTACGTAACATTTTATTTTTCAAAAAATTATTTTTTTATATGGTTGGCGGTGTTATGTTGTTATGCATGAGTATGGTAAAGCTAAAATTCTAAGATTCTAATTAGCTTTGAAGGTTTGAGACGACATTATTTATTTAATATTTATTTAATAAATTAAATATTATTAATTTTTAATATTTATTTATTATATGTTAATCAGTTTTCCTAAGAAAATTTAGCACCATATGTTAACAAAATCATATGACATCAAAAAGAAAATAAATCTGTAAAATTTATAACAAATTCAATTTTCTCGAAATTTAATTTTTGTTAAATAACATGTTTTTCCACTAAGCTCTAAAATTGTGACTAATATGCATTTTTTTACAGAGGATTTTACATACATTAGCTTAGATATTTTATAATCAATCGATAATCGATTACGTATGCAGAATTGCGTCCGCTTTTAATTATTTAATTTACAAACGCAGAATATTTTATACATTTGCATTAATACTTTATTTTATTTTAAAATTTTGAGACTATCAATAACCGAATACGTATGTATGTATTTTTAATATTTGCATTATTTGTTTACAAACACGCTGGGCTCGGTAATATATATCAGTGGATAAATATCGTCTAATATATATTCGATATTTATTTTCAAAATATCATGTTGTTTAATATTTTCGATATTTTCATATATTTGTTATTTATTTTTAAAATATCATCGTGTATGATATTTTTGGTCAAAACAAGTGTAAATTATTTTTTCAACTGTTATTGGCTGTATTGTTCTGTAGACAGCGAAGTTTTGCATCTAGCAACTTTTGTATCTTTTTTAGCCAAAAAAGAAAAAAAATATTTTTTTTTCTCAGCTTTACATTCAAAGCTGAATGTTTAAATATATAATCAATAACTATGTGGAACTATATTAATTTAGAACAGCCATTGAAAAACAAACTGTCTAATTTAGAAGAAATAATTATTTGGTGTTTTGGTTTTGTTCAGTTTAAACTACATACACACACAAAAAAAAAAAACAGACATTTTTGTTCAAATTTTTCATTAAAAAAAATTAGTTTGTGTTTAAAATTTGTTGTATAAAACATAAAATTTTCTTAATACTTTTTCTATAGTTTGTTTTTCGATGAGTGTAAAAAGCAAATTGTTTAACTTTTCAGAAAATAATTTCGGTTTTCAAGTAGTTGGTCTTTAGCTTTATTGTAAGCGGGAGAAAAAAAGAAAAAGACATTTAGAATATGGTTTTATTAAATATAATGTTAAGTGAAATATTTTTTAGTTTCTACTTTATATTAACTCTGAAAAAAATTATAATCAGCAGTAAGTTGGCTATTTTGAAAATATCGGATATGCATAAAAAAATATCGAATATTTTTTATATTTTCGAAAATATCGTGATATTTACGAACCTTGCAAACGCGGTATTTTACATACATTTTCCCTTCAAACTTTCTATAATCAATCAATGATTTACGTAGGATTTTGACTACTTTGTATTTTTTATTTACAAGCAAAAATGTTTACCGTGAAACCTCTCTGTAAGGGCCACCTGCCGCTCCTTTGAAAATTGGCCCTTATGAGGGGTGGCCCTTGAATAGGGGTGACCAAATTTTTCATTTCTCTTTCTTTTAAACCCGCGATTTTTAAAATCTCCATATTCTTTCTGTAAGTTCTGTTTGTTTTTAACAATATTGTTTATTTGATTCTTGCTGCAATTTAACTGTGAAGCCAATTTTCCTGCAGACGTTCACTGTAAAAAAAAAAATTCCGTTAAAAAACGGAAATTGTACTGGCAATCCAGACGCCAGTACTATTTCCGTATTTTAACGGGAAGAAAAATTCCGTTAATTCCAGAAAATTTTCAGTTTTTTCACAAAAATTTTCCGTTTTTATTTTATTTTATTTTCGGATTTAAAATTTTTTGTTTCAAAGACAAAAAAAAAAAAAAAAAAAAAAAAAAAAAAAAAAAAAATATATATATATATATATATATATATATATAATATAATATAACTTTTCGAGAAACTTACATCTTTATGAATTTCAATAGTTACGAACATATTTATCAAGGTCAGCGCAACTCTATTTAATTCAAATAACTGTAATGAAACAACACTTACCTACGGCTGGGTTTGAACTAGGGACCTGTCCTCTTCCAGATTAGCGCTCCTAACCGCTATACCACGTGAACAAGGGTCGAGTTTTCATATATCGCTACTTATTTCAGATGCTTTTTATGAAGTAAGGACAAGATGTTAAACAAGGAACGTATTTTCGTGAAGATAATATTTTTCAATTGAGTATACAATTCTGAATGTTTCCATAATTTTGAATATTTAACTTTTTAATTTCATGCTTTATAAAAGAAAAACTTTAGTCTTTAAAATATTATATGCATGAAAGAATGTATTATGTTGTATATAGCATTGTATCATGTTACTTTTATTCATAATTTAATTTACTTGGACTCCCTTAAATATAATTACTATAATCCCTTAAGCTAATATTAGTTTTTGTTGCATTAAAATATCTCAATTTGTTGATTTTCTGCAAGCAAGTAAACCCTATTGGTTTACAATGGAAGTCTATGGGAATTTGGTCAAATATTAGAGATATCGCCAAGTTGGCGTCACTTTTGGCAACTAATTTTGGTCGCCAAATTTGGCGATGGAATAGAGTCCCCCTTCCTCTGGTAACCCCCACCCCCTCCTTATATGTATGGACATGCATTAAATGCCGTTCTATAACCAATGAGATTTGTTTCACTCGGGCGTTGCCATTAAACAATTAATAAATAATCGCGATTTCTGTGTCACGTACGATAGTGTAATATATATATATATATAGATAGATAGATAGATTTCTGAATGTTATTACCGTCAACACAAATTGAATTAGGGCAGAACACCCTATATTTTTGATTAAATACGAAGTTCGCGAACCCATGTTCTATGGTAATTTTTCATCCTCTTAATACCTTCTATCACTCCTCTTAATTTGTCGGTCGAATTTTGGAACACCCTGTATATTTGGAATTTTGGCTGCTTTGTAATTTTTATTTATAAACAAGGAATTTTGTATGCGTTTGAACGAAATATTTCAAACTGCCTAATATACCAATCAATCTATAATCGATTATTTGTCTTTGTAGTCTTGGGTACTTTGCATTTCTTATTTTCAAATAAATGTGCATGAACATTTTATTTTCTTTTACACTTTCAATAATCAATCGATTATCTATAGATAATTTGTAGTTTTCTGCGCTTGTAAATGCGAAATACAATTTTTTATACATTTAGTTCGAACATTTTTCTTTCATTTTCAAGGTCTGTATGTAATCCACAGATAATCCATTATCTATGCTAAACTCTGATTATGTTTTTTTTTTGTTGTTGTTGTTGTTGTTGTTTTCAAAACACGGAATTTTACATACATTTGCACGATCATTTAATTCGCTTCAAGCTTTCTGTGATAGAATCAATATAGATTATTTGTGTAGAAATTGACTTTGAAAAAGCTCTTATCGGAGAGAATAAATTTATTTTTATTTCCGAGGGATGGTTTTCGAACTATATCTTTGGTAAAAATTACCTGTCCGTGTTTCCCCTCCCCCCTTGGAATCACCCGGAAGTGACCAGAATTTTGACTATATTTTGTGCGTTTGTGTGCGCGCGCATATCTTTTAAATAAAAAAATAACTTACACGTTCGTATAACAAAAATGGCTGGGGATTTTATTCTACTTCAAGCTTCTTAATCAACCAATAAATGATTATCTATTTAAATTTCTGAGTATTTTTTCTTTTCTTTCTTTTTCCCAAACTCTGCCCCCTACGAGCTACGCTCGCCAACCCCCATTGAGATACCGCAAACACTAAAAACATGATCATCTTTAAATTTGATCGGCTTTAAAAAGATTGCGAAAGATTGAACTATAAATTAAAAAAAAAATTGACGATCTTACTGTAAACAGGTTTCTATTCATTTCCCTTTGATTGGGGAATTTTACGGCCGGATCAGCTGCTGTTAAACATCTACTGCCTGTTTTCATGTGTGATTCAGTAAGATCAGTTAAACATTTGAAGTACACAGTCTTTGTCTCCTGGTATTTTTTTTTTACCAACGCTATAAAAAAATGTTTTGAGTCAGTCATTTTATATGTATTATTTTAAATCTGGTGTAATTTTCACCAAAGTTTTCTTTCTCTTTTTAGTATTCACGTGAAAATATTTTTCTTGTTAGAAATTAAATATTATTTGCATTGTCTTAGAATTCTGAACAATAGTTAAAAAAATCATCTCAAAATATGAAATAAATGTCTCGTGTAAATGTATTTTTAAATTTAAACTGTTTTGAAATATTATTATTTGGTCATTTAAAATATGACATAATTTCTTTTATTTACTGATTTTAACACATATTATTGAATTAATCAGTTTAAAGTTGTCTTTCCCTTTTTAATATTTACGTGAAAATACTTTTGTTGCTGCTAGAAAGGAAATATTTTTATTTGCGCTGCCTTAGAATTGGCAACAATAGTTTAAAAGATCATCTAGAAATGTGAAATAACTGTCTCGTTCTCGTGTAAATATATTTTTTAATTTAACTTGTTTGACAATATTATTATTTGGCCATTTTAAATATGACGTAAGTTACTCCATTTACGGCTTTTAATGCATGTTAATAAATTAATTATTTTAAAATTTTCTTTCTATTTTAATATTCACGTGTAAATATAGCTTTTATGACGTAATTTTCAATATTTTTCTGCTTTTAATGCGCACTCACTTAATTCTAATTTCAAAGTTTTTTTTCTGTTTATAATAGTCACGTGTAAATAAATTTTTTATTTGAAGGAAATATTATTCTTTGCGCTGTTTTTACAATTGACAACAATTAAAAATAATAACCTTTTCTAAAATATGTAAAAAATGTATTTCGAAATGCTGAACATTTGAATTTAAAATGGAAATAAACCCTCAAGAAATTAGTCAAATTAAAAAAAAA
Organism: Maratus speciosus; assembly: GCA_963932465.1. Taxonomy (NCBI): domain Eukaryota; kingdom Metazoa; phylum Arthropoda; class Arachnida; order Araneae; family Salticidae; genus Maratus; species Maratus speciosus. The sequence continues at coordinate 284,355,201 of OZ010790.1, read as the reverse complement.
TAAATGCAGTCTGCACACCGGGAGCTTCTAATGTATACCCTTAGAAAAAATTATTAAATTCCTATGTATAGTTTTTGATCCTATAAAACTTTTTTAATGGAACAATTTTGACCAACTTTAACATTATTAAATATTTCTTAAAATAATTCTTCGATTTAAAAACTCCCTGCATCAGTGTGTTTATCAAACATTTATCTATAATACTACCCATTTTCATATTTTTGTGTGCAGTAGCTTTCTTAATATAAGCAGAGAAAGACCCTAGGTCACAAAAAATTAATTTACTGCGGCCGTGACAGCGTTAGTTACTTTTTTAAAGCAGAGAGTTACGTAATTTTACATACATCTCCTTAAGCATTTTCATTTCAAATTTTTCTAATAAAATGATTACCAATTATTTATTTATAATTTTTACTATATTGTAACTTTTATTTAAAAACAAGTAATTGTGTATGCATTTACATGAATATTTTATTATATTTTAAACTTTCTTTAATAAACCGAATCGATTATCAAAGTAGAATTTTCATTACTTTCGTCTTTATTTTATAAAGACAATTTTATATACATTGTATTTGTTATGTATAAAGACGAAAGTTAACATTAACATTTTATTTATTTATTTATTTATTTATTTATTTATTTATTTATTTATTTTTCAATTCAAACTCTGGTCAATCGATTATCTATTCAGAATTCTTACTGTGTATTTTTTTACTTGCGTATATTCGCACATTTTATTTTGCTTAAAGCTTGCTGTAATCTATCGATTGTGTAGAATTCCGCTTTGAAAAGCTTGTCGAAGAAAATAAATTCATCCTTTTTATTTCCGAGGGATGGTGTTCCACCAGCGATCTCTTTGGTATGAATTGCTTGTCCGTGCATCTTTTTTCTGGGAATTGCCCGGAGGTGCCAACTGTGACGGACGTTTCATCTTCTGTCCTCCCGCGTTTTTCGGGGCTGGACAGTCAGAGACAGATGCGTCTGCCTCTCGAAATCCGGGAGGGTATTTTTTTTTCTGTCTCTCTTTCACATGTTCCCCCGGAATATGTTCCTGTGTGTTTTTCTTTGCGCCTTAGATATTTTGAGCAGAGAGAATTAATGTTAGTTCTGTATCACTGATTGGATATGCAGATTTTTGAAAATCTTCAAAAAATATATTTTTAAAAATTAAAATGTATCATAAAATGCAAAAAATAAATAGTAGAAAGTTTAGAGGTTTCAGATAATATAACACATTTAAAATATATATTTGATAAAAATTGATGTTTCGAGAATTTCTTTATTTGTTTGTTTTTAATGAACGGACCTATATATGTATACCTCCGTTACGTGTAACACCCAGACCTGCCAACTGCTACGAAAAAATCGTAGTTGCTACGATTTGGACCTATAAACTACGATGCTACGAAAATCGGTCTTAAACTACGATTTTTTGCAAAAAACACAAACGCATTTGTTGTTTCTAGTTGCGATTTTTATCCCGCGCAGCATATTTTTCAGACGTGTTTCTGTTCCAAATTTCAAAGTATTCATTTCCGAAAGTTTTAAAAAATTGGTCATGAGTCCGAAAATTCGGACATAAAAAAATACTCATGGGGGGGGGGGGGAGGGAATCTGGGCTGCAAAACAAACTTCTTAACATAAAACAATCTTTATGTATATTAACCGCTAGTGAATCGTGTTTCTGTAAATATTTATACAGGAATTCCCTTCCTTAGAAACAGGGGTGCCACCTTAAGAATTTCTGAAGGGGGGGAGAGACGGTTCTTTGAGGGGCAAGGTTTGAAATAGTGTGCAAAATCGCACGATTTGCACACGGAAAAAAAAGTCCTGCATAAGGAAAAATGCTGTGCAGTATTTCCCCCTTCAAATTCTTCCACAGACCATGATTCTTTTGCGAGTATATTTTGAAATTTCTTAGAGTCCGCGAATTTTTTTTCTTTTATGGAATTTTCCCAAATTAATTCGTGAATCGATCGCGGAAAAAAATGAGAATTTCTTCAAATGATCGTGTAAAAATATCGGGTATTTCGTCAAAGATCTCAAAAACAAATAGTGATTTTCTTCAATTGGTCGCTGAATAAAATCGCTAATTTCGTTAAGAATTCAGAAAGAAATTGAATTTCGTCAAAAGAGTGCAGAAAAAATCACGAATTTCGATAAACTATCGAGGTAAAAATATTGCAAATTTCGTCAAAAGGTCGCGGAAACGAGCAGTCAATTTTGTTAATTAGTCGCGAAAAGATATCGAAAATTTTGCCGATCGGTTGCGATAAAGTATCGCGAATTTTGACAAATGACCGTGTAAAAACGTGAATTTTGTCAAAATATCGCAGAAAGAAAATGCTAATTTCGTCAAAAGACGAGTAAGAAAATGCAAATTTCATCGAAAGATCAGTAAGAAAACGCAAATTTCACTGAAAGATTGCGGAAAGAAAACCCTAACTTCATCAAAGGATCGTGGTAAAAAAAGCAAAATTCGTCAAAGGATCGTGATAAAAATATACGAATTTCGTCAAAAGTTCGTGGTAAAAAGTGCGGATTTCAACAAAGAATCGTGATAGAAAAATGTGAATTATGATTGTGGGGAAAAAAATTTGTGAATATCCTGAAATGATCGCGGGAAAAGAATTTCGAATTTCCTCAAAATTTACTGCACTGGGCTAGAAAACTGGAACCAGGCTCCTTTTACAAATGTCAAAAAAACGCTTCGAAACGAGAAGAAACTCTAAAAATCGTATAAAAATTTTCGGAGGAAGAAATGTACTGTATTGAGTTCAAAGCCTGAAACCTTATTCCTTTCACGAATGTCAAAAGATGGCTGCGAAACACGAAAACCAACCAACCAACCCCCAGATTAATTTTAATTTTGCGTGCTACGATTTCTCATTTTCAAATCTTGACAGGTCTGGTAACACCTAATTTCCTCTATTAACTTCTTCACTTATTGTTTTACTGTGATAAAAGTTAGTCATTCAATAATGTACTTTTTTCTCTCTGAAAATTCCGTTATATGTAAATTAAATTTCCTTTTGAAAACAATTATATATATACGTTTCAAAAATTATATTTGAATCACTGTTGCAAGATATTCATGCATCCTCCGTTGCAATAAAATGTTAATAAAAAGGAGGAAGGGTAAAAATCTAGCAGTAGGAAAACACAAGACAATAAGAAAATGGAAAATTATGTTGTGAAATACGTTATAAGGGCAATATTCCAGACTATAAGTAAATCCCAAATTATTTCCGTTTGAATATGGAGAATCAGTCGTTAGAATCAGAAATTTCTACATTCAAATTGTACGATCAACTGCTACAACACATATCAAAATAATAGAAAATAAGAATGGATAAATTCTGAATTCCATAATTTTTTTTTATTATAATGCAATACCAATGGAAAATTTCATAAATATTTCATAGAAAATGAAAATAATAATAATAATAATAATTAATAATAATAAATCCAATATGAGAAATGAAACAATAAATAATCAGCATTAATGAACTAGGAAAATGAGTGCTATAATCACAAGAAAAGATTACGTGTTAACAGTTAATTGGTTACAATTATTTCACCTAAATTATGAAATAACCGTAAAGATAAATAGTTTAACGGAAGATAAAATATTAATAAATATTAAATAATTTATTAATTATAAAATTATTATGAAAATTGTCTATTTTACCACCTCACAAACGCAAAGAAAAAAAAAATATCGAATTTCATTATAAGAAGAAGAAAAATGTACTATACGATTGATGTTTTAACTTAATAAATATATATAACATGTTTCATCTGTTGATTGGAATGATACTTAATCAAGTATAGAAAATTAATGCATATAATTTACTTAAAGGTAAAATAATAAGAAATTTGTAATCAGTGAGATGAAACGATCAATTATTATATAATTAATTAATTATAAAATAACAAATTTGTTCCTGTTTTAACAAAAAACTATAAACAAAAAGAAGCCACTTAATATCAGATGAAAAATAAAGAAATAAATAATCTAAATGTATAATAATATATATATATATAACTATGATGGAGCTTTTGTATTATAACTACATTTCTAATACGTATTTTATATGGATGTTGATTTGATGTTTTATATGTAATTGGTGACATTTCTTTTAGGTAGCTTTCTTTACAAAAAAGCTACTTATTGCAGCCGTTCGGAGGAAAGCGATTTCAAAAAATTTTGGTATATTTTCATCGATCATGACCCCCAGACCCCGAAACCAACCTCCGTTCAAAATTGATATATATATATATATATATCTGACCTATGTCACACTGTAACTCCCGTAATTATGAACCGATTTCGATGTAATTCGGTGTGTACATAGTACATACCAATGTTTCGACCGAGTTCGTTGGCCAGCTTCATCCGCCGTTTGTTTCAAAATGGCGGCCATTTAAAATTTTTAAAAAATTTTAAAACTTGAAATGTGGTACCAAAAAATTAAAAATGGAAAAATATTTTTTTCTTATGTATTTGACCTTTATACAAAGATTCCGGAGCAGTTTTTGTTTCGTCTATATCTTAAAAAATGGCTGAGTTATAGCATTTTGAATTTCTAGCGTGGCTGACATTTTGAAACGTCCTGAATTTTGTCACGCGATAAAAGGCGTATTTATGAACCGATTTGGATGTAATTCAGTGTGTACATAGTACATACCAATCTCTCGACCGAGTTCGTTGGCCAGCTTCATCCGCCATTTTGTTTCAAAATGGCGGCCATTTAAAACTTTTTAAAAAATTTAAAATTTGAAATGTGGTACCAAAAAATTGAAAATGGAAAAATATTTTTTCTTATGTATTTGACCTTTATACAAAGATTTCGGAGCAGTTTTTGTTTCGTCTATATCTTAAAAAATGGCTGAGTTATAGCATTTTGAATTTCTAGCGTGGCTGGCATTTTGAAACGTCCTGAATTTTGTCACGCGATAAAAGGCGTATTTATGAACCGATTTGGATGTAACTTCGTTTATGCATAGTACATACCAATGTCTCGACCGGGTTCGTTGGCCAGCTTCATCCGCCGTCTTGTTTAAAAATGGTGGCCATTTAAATTTTTAAGAAAAGTTTAAATTTGAAATGTGGTACCAAAAAATTAAAAATTGAAAAAATATTTTCTTCTTATGTGTTTGACCTTGATAAAAAGATTCGGGAGCAGTTTTTGTTTCGTCTATATCTTAAGAAATGGCTGAGTTATAGCATTTTGAATTTCTAGCGTGGCTGACATTTTGAAACGTCCTGATTTTTCTCACGTAATAACAGGCGTATTTATGAACCGACTTGGATGTACCTTGATGTGTACATAGTACATATAAATATCTCAACCGAGTTCATTGGCCGGCTTCATCCGCCATCTTGTTTCAAAATGGCGGCCATTTAATAAAATTAAAAAATTAAAAAATTTAAATGAGATACCAAAAAATTGGAAAGTGAAAAAGATTTTTTTTGTATGTGTTTGACCTTAATACAAAGATTCCGGAACAGTTTTTCTTTCGTCTATATCTAAAAAAAATGGCTGAGTAATAGCATTTTGAATTTCTCTTGTGGCTGACATTTTAAAACGACCTGATTTTTGTCACGCGATAACAGGCGTATTTATGAACCTATTTGGATGTAACTTGGTCTATACATAGTACATACCAATGTCTCGACCGAGTTCGTTGGCCAGCTTCATTCGCCATCTTGTTTCAAAAGGGTTGCTATTTTTAAAAAAATTAAATTTAAAATTCAAAATGAGGTATTAAACAATTGGAAAATGAAAAAGATTTTTCTATGTGTTTGGTCTTGATACAAAGATTCCGGAGCAGTTTTTGTTTCTGAAAATTTGTTCTTTTGTTTATATCTTAAAAAATGGTTGATTTATAGCACTTTGAATTTCTAGCATGACTAACATTTTGAAACGATCTTGTATTTGTCACGCGATAACACACGTATTCGCCTATTTCGATGTAAGAAGGCATGTGGATAGTATACATCAACACCTCGACCAAGTTCGCTGGCCAGATTCATCAGCCATCTTGTTTCAAAATGGCGACCATTAAATTAAAAATTATATATATATTTAAAGTGAGGTGCAAAAAAATTAGAAATTGAAAAAGGTTTCTTTCTTAAGTATTTGACCTTGATATAAGGATTCAGGAGCATTTTTTGTTTGTCTTTACCTTAAAAAATGGCTCAGATACAGCAGTTTCAATTTCTATTGTGGGTGACATTTTGAAAAATCTGATTTTTTGCATGCGACAGCACTCCTATATATTAACCGATTCCGATGTGAGTGAGCATGTGCACAGCAATTACTAAGGTCTCGACCAAGTTCACTGCTTAGCCTCATCTACCATGTTGTCTTAAAATGACAGGCACATTAAGAAATTGCCGAATTTGGCAGCCAAATATATGTTACTTTAAAGAAAAGCAGCTTGGATAAAGCTGACTAATTTCGCGAAATTCTCATTCATTATATTGATAAAAATTAGTATTGAATCTCCTATATTCGGTTTCCACTAAATTTTGAGCTTCGTGTGTTTGAATGATATAATTTGGCTTTTTTAAAATAAGGATTATGAAAGCTACCTCTTCCTCCCGGCACTGGCCGGAAGGACTTTTTTTTTTTTTTCAATTCATATTAAATTTAACTTATTTAAGCAAATTCAATATTAACTTGTTTTTAAATTTTAGTCTACTCAGGACAATATCATATTAATTAATAATAGTATACCATCTTTTTAGTGATTATTATGCATATAAGTTTATTTGATATAACTAAGGATATACTGTATGTATTAAAATTGGGTAAATAGTTTTTATTATTATTCCTCTATACTTTTTAATATTGTTTTATTTTCAACTTAGTATTCCATGATTAATTATCGGTTTATTGTGTTTGATTGTCACAATCCTATTTTTTAGCTAATTTATGGCTAATATGAAGATAATTCACACACTATATTTGTGATCTTTAGGCTATTGGGAATTTTAGAATCTGACAATCTTCTATAAACATCCATTTTTTATTTTTTTCCGGTTCATTTTTTATATGTAATAGTAATTATTAAAGTTTTTTATATTTTTATTACATATAATTTATTTTATTTTATAGCATACTAGCAAACCCCGCGGCTTTGCTCGCGTAATATTTGAAATATGCCAACTGATTTTTATATGTCTAATTTTTATTAAAAGGTACTAACTAAATTTTTATTTTATTAAAAGGTGATATTTTATTTTATTAAAAGGTTTTTCTATTAAAAAGTACTTATTACTTTTAGGAATAATTCAAAAATTACGATTTAAAACACAGTTTGATTAAACATCATTATTACACTGCATTAGGCAGAAATGAGACTTAAATTAATAAAACGAAATAAAACTAAAAAAAATGATAATTTTGAAAATATTTTGAAACTTTTATGCTCAATTAATATGCTCATTTCAGTATTCATTTGAAGTTTTGAATTTTTTAGAAACTATCTTCTTACATCTTAAAATTAACCACCATGTCAAATTCCAAGTCCTACCACCTCTCTCAACATAAAGATCTATGTTGAAATAGGAACTGTCACCATTAATTTGCCAACATTAATTATGAAATCGATTTTTTATTTCCTAATATTCCACAGAAACGTAATTTAGAAAACTTTTAAAGGCCTTTTTTAGAACATTTGTTGTTTCTGTAAACCCCAGATGGTAGAATCATCGGCATAAAATATAGCCTGTGTAGGATCAGAGACAGTTACCATTGATTCGCAACTATTACTTTTATAATCGGTTTATATTCTCTGAAATTGCATAGAAATCGTAATTTAGGACTGTTTTAGAATGCTTTTCGCATCTCCCCTTCGCTTCACTCCTTTTTAATTCGAATTTATTTTCGGCAGTCCTTTGAGGGCATTTATATTTTATAAGTAACTACCATGCCATATTCAAAGTTTCTAGCCTTTTCGGTATCACAAAAATTGCAATTTAGAAAGTTTTTTGCTCCTGCAACCCTCTGGTGATAGTGGCACAGACATAAAATATAGCTTATGTTTGAGCAGGTTCCATCACCAACAATTTGTCACAATTATTTTTAAATCGGTTTGGTATTTGATAAGATTGCATAAAAATTGTAATTTAGAAGGCTTTTCGCTCACTTGATCTCTTTAAATTTGGAATTTACTGTCGACTGTACTTAGAAAGCAGTTGCATCTTGTAAGTACATACCATGCCATACTTCAAAGTGTTAGACCCCTCAGTTGTGCAAAAAACGCAAATTAGAATAGGTTTTGCTTTTGCAACCCTCAGATGGTAGTGACAGCAACATAAAATATAACCTATGTTATAGCAGGGACTGTCACCATTGATTTGCAACCATTACTTTTGAAATAGCTTTGGTATTTCCTGAGATTGAGTAGAAATCGCAATTTAGAACGTTTTTAGAACTCTTTTCGCGCATTTTCACCCCCCTTTTTAAATTTCCAATTATTTTTAAACTGTTCTTAAAGATCATTTATATCTAATAAATGTGTACCTTGCCTAATTTTATGTTGCTAGCCCCTACCGATCACAAAAATCGAAATTTAGAACACTTTTTTGCTCCTGCAACGTCCAGGTGATAGTGATACCGACATAAAATAGCGTCTATGTTGGAGCAGAGGCTGCCAGAATCAGTTTCCTACCATTACTTTTGAAATCAGTTTGATTCTTCCTGAGATATTGCTGATAAATCGGCATTTAGAACGTTTTTAGAACGCTTTTCGCGCATTTTACTTCTGCATCTCCTCTGGTGTAGTGGAAACAGATATAAATATATAGCCTATCTTGGAGCAAGATCTGTCACCATCATTTTGACACCATTATGTTTTAAATCGGTTTGGTATTTCCTGAGATTTTGTAGAAACCACCATGTAGAACGTTTTTTAGAACGCTTTTCGCGCATTTTCGACCCTTTTAAATTTCGAATTGTTTAAGAACTGTTCTTAGACATCATTTATATCTTATAAGTAACTAATATTCCAATTTTCATATTTTTAGGCCCTTCAGTAACACATAAATCGCATTTTTAGAACTTTTTTGCTCCAGAACGCCCTTTGGGGTAATGCCACCGACAAAATATATAGCCTATTTTGGAGCAACCGTTGTCACCATCATTTTGACACCAATATTTTTTAAATCGGTTTGGTATTTCCTGAGATTATGTAGAAACTACCATTTAGAACGTTTTTTAGAACGCTTTTCGCGCATTTTCACCCCTTTTAAGTTTCGAATTTTTTAAGAACTGTTCTTAGAGATCATTTATATATTATAAGTAACTAATATTCCAAATGTCATATTTCTAAGCCCATCAGTAACGCAAAAATCGCATTTTTAGAACGTTTTTTGCTCCTGCGACACCTTTGGGGTAGGGGCACTGACGTAAAATATAGCCTATTTTGGAGCAAGCGTTACCACCCTCATTTTGACACCAATATTTTTTAAATCGGTTTGGTATTTCCTGAGATTATGTAGAAACTACCATTTAGAACGTTTTTTAGAACGCTTTTTGTGCATTTTCACCCATTTTAAATTTCGAATTTTTTAAGAACTGTTCTTAGACATAATTTATATCTTATAAGTAACTAATATTCCGAATTTCCTATTTCTAGGCCCTTCAGTAACGTAAAAATCGCATTTTTAGAACGTTTTTTCCTCCTGCACCCCCTTTGGGATAGTGGCACAGACATAAGATATAGCCTATGTTCTAAGTTGGACTAACATCATCATTTTGATACCATTACTTTTAGAATCGGTTCGGTAGTTCCAGAGCTTACCTCCTACAAATAAACAATTTTTTCCTCTTTATAATAGGAGTATGATAGCTATATTCTATATATTATCAATGTTAAAAAAAAAAATTAATTTCTCAATGTAGATTAAATGGGTTTGGTAATAAAATATATTGAAAGCATTTTATTAACATTTAATATATTTAAATTTTTTTGAATAGTGATATATAGTATGGTATTATTTTTATATTAAGATTTGTGTAGTAATGCAGTTGATATATTTTAATTTCATTAGCTTTTATTAGGTTCTTCTTTTTGTGACATTTGAATAATAATAATAGTTTTAAAATAAAATAATTGATGGCAGCACCAAAAAATTTTGTCTTTTTAAAGCTTCTATTAAAGTAATAATTTTAATTTTTTACACCAGGTGGTATTGAACGCTGAAATATTGGCAATATTGTAAAATTGATATTAAACAATTTAAAATTGTTTTTAAGAATTTTAAATAATGTAATTATTTTCTATTTATATTATATTAATCGAATTTATCACGGTATTTCAAAATGAATTAACTGAATCCATAGGTTTTAATTTCTGTGTTAAGTTAACTGTTTTATTCACCTTAATCTTGTCGTGCTTTTTGGATTCCATGTGCGGGAAGATATTTTGAAAATCAACTGGGAATTTATTCGGTATGTTGTGTAAGATTTCTATTGCTATAAATTAAATATTTAATGTGTTGTAGTGTTTTTTCCATTTTATGCCATTTGATAATGTTCTGTTTTCATCTTGAAACTATTCTTTTGGTTATATTGGTTGTTTGAGTACAGGAGAAAAAAAAATTTCAGCTTTTAGCTTTTTTTCTCACAGAAAACAACCGATTTTCTTATATCATTGAATTCTGTACTCTTGAAAACGTAATTCAATATATAAGTTTTTAAATTTTTTCGGAATCCATATTCTTCTTTTTTTTTCTTCCATATTAATTCTTGTAATTAAGTATAAGGCACTTTATTTTATACATACAGTTCTATGTTATAGATTTGTGGCATCCATTTTTATTATCAATTCATTCACAATATTGCGGTTTTTGATGATGGTCGGTAATGTTTAATTAATGGTTATATATATATATATATATATATATATATATATATATATATATATATATATATAAGGTATAATAAAGCAAAAGTGCTGCCATTTGTAGGCTACCAACTATATACTTAATTAATTTATTATTAAGAAAATTGAAATTTGTAAGGGAAAAAATTATGAAACAGTTAAATAATTACATAATTAGTCTATTTTATCAAATCGGAATAAATTATATTATCGTGAGACGAATAAAAATATACTTTATGGTTTACAATTAAAAATTTAAATAAAGCATCAGTGCTATACATTTCAGACTGAAATGATAAAATTAATAAAGAAAACAGACATAATACCGATTATGAGGATTATTATGAGGATAGAAAAAAATATATAATAAATTGTCAATGAATGATACTTAAAAATTAAACTATAATTTAAAGCAAAATAATATTAATTAAATTATTTTTAAATTAAAAAAATGGAAATAATTAACACTAATGAAAATAAAAAGAAGAAAGAAAAATTAATAAAATGCATTTTCCTTTTCTTAATGTTAAGTGTTGAAGCATAGGAACGTCAAGTGAAAAAATCATATGGAATCAAAATGGAAATAATATAACTAAATTTTATAAAACAAATTATAACGATATAAAAAGTAGACAGTATAAATAATTTAAATATATGTATAGAACAAGTTAAATTATTAATGTTAAAATTAAAAGTTATAAAGCATTAATGTAAAAAATAGAGAGTAACTGAAAGAACTAGCATATATGCAAAATGTTTATAATATTATATAACCATAATTATTACGTATTGCAATAAAATACACTAAATGCAAAACTCATTAAATCAATGAACAATAATTAAACACTACAAGAATTCAAGTTATTACTGTCATTATTATTTATATGTGGGTTAGTGGTCTGTATATATTAAAAGAAAAAAAAAAAAAAAAAAAACTTGATATTATACACTGCTCAAAACAATTAAAGGATATTTGAACTTTTATATAAAATAAAGATATAAACGAAATTTTTTTTGCCGAAAATAGAAGAAGAGAATCACAAATGCAAATTTTTCTGGTTTTCAAACTGTGGAGTATGCAAATTTTGAGTTCGACGTCAAAAACGTCGCTTCAGCGGCAGCGAATGAAATTTGACTTTCAACTGGATAAAAGAGAATGAAGACAAGGATGATCGGCATTCAGTGATTGCTTTGTTTCGATGAGTACGATGTCTCAGCGAAGTCATTTGACAGATTCAGAAGCTTTGAGAATTGTTGGTAGGTTAGAAGGGGGCCAAACTCAAGCCGAAGTCATTGGAGTGTCACAAAGTGTCATTTCCAGGATCTGGAACCGTTTTTTGGAGAGTGGATGTGCAGGCCAAAGACCAGGGCAAGGTTGTAGACGGGCAACAACGCCCAATGAAGATCGGTATTTAGCGTTAACAGCTCGGAGACACAGAACCATGAACGCTACTCTTCTCCAACAACACCTTCGCTCGGCTACAGGCACCATGATTTCAACTCAGACTGTCCGAAACTGGCTCCATGCTGTAGGTCTGTATGCTCGCCGACCGATGGTATGTGTTAGATTAACATCAAGGCATCGTCGCGACCGCAGGGAGTGGGCAACCGAGCATGTCAACTGGAGGAGAAATGAATGGAGCAATATTCTGTTTTCTGACGAGTCCCGTTTTTCTGTGCATCCGGATAATAGGCGTATTTTCATCTGGAGGGACCATGGCAGTAGGAATAATCCTGCGTTCGTGCACGAAAGTGTCAGATTTGGCGGTGGAGGAGTGTTGGTGTATGGTGGCATCTCCATTGACAGGCGCACTGACCTCTACATCATTCGAGATGGAGCTCTGACTGGTCGCCGATATAGGGATGAGATCCTCAGACCTATTGTAGTCCCTTACGCTGCAGCAATCGGGGATAACTTCATTTTAATGGACGATAACTGCAGGCGACATCGTGCAAACCTGGTGGAGGATTTCCTTTTCGAGGAAGGAATCGTTCGAATGGAATGGCCAGCGTGTTCTACAGACATGAATCTAACGAGCACGTTTGGGACGCTCTAGGAAGACGAGTTTCTGGCCGCCAACAACCCCCACAAACTCTCCAAGAACTGGAAAGAGCTCTTCTGGAAGAGTGGGGCAGAATACCCCAACTCGTCATTAATAGCCTCATTGAGTCCATGCCTCAAAGGTGTTCAACGTTGCTGGCCGCCCGTGGAAACCATACCCCCTACTGAAAATGATTTTCTTTGAAGAAAACACCTTTTCTTATTCTTTTTTTCTCATATGCACAAATTGTGTTTTTTTCTTTTAGTACACAAATGCACAATAAAATGCATTTTTTTCTGCCAAACATGTGTAATTTATTCTCATACAACCTACTGTGTCTGTCGACCATGTATCAATCAGCTAAACAGTTTACCAGATACAAAATCCACCTAAAACTGCAATATCCTTTAATTGTTTTGAGCAGTGTATATTAATTTTGTCAATTAGCCATAAAAAACTGTGGCCATTACATTAGTATTTTATTTCTTTTACGTAATGGATCATTTATTATTATTAGTTTGTTGGTGTTGTTTTTAAATTCATGGTTGATTTATCATTTACATTACAATGGGATTTAAGCATAAATAAAACTATTAAAAATTAAAATATAAAATTTTCTTTTTATTAAAATTATTTACGAGTAGTAGACACAAGTTAAAAATTATCTAATTTAAATATAATTATAATATACATACATAAATTGGTTAATTATTTAGAAGGAATTAATATAAGATAATGTTGTAAGATATTAATTATTAATTGTATTCACATTTTGCAATTACTATATTGATAAATAAAAATAAATTGGTTGATTAATTCAGTATAACATTGACTTTAAATATTAGATTGAAGTTTATTATTAGTGTTTCAATATTATAATTAACTCATAATTATTATATTAAATATATGATATCGTTGATTTGATGACAGCACTAATTTTTTTCGCCACTATATATGGGGCATTCTCACAATCTTTTGACTTTTGGGGAAAAAAATCTGGCTAAATTAAACTTGCTAAAATAACATTTTAATCTGATAGACAAATGCTATAATGATTCAAAGTAAAGAAAAAATGGTCAAATGGAAAAAAAAAAAATTATTTAACTGAGGTTTAAGTTAAACTTGCGAGTTTAATTTTCCTTACCATTTTACCACTATAACTTTTTATTTTCTTCTAATTTTTTACTTATAATGAATTTGCATAGTACCCACAGGACATTCAAATAAGAAATAATGACAATGTAGTATTTTTAGTTCAAAATTTTGGTATAACATTGTCTTAAAGGGGTGTTAAAGAAGGGACGGTAATGTAAAAAAAGGGGGATGGTATAGGAGAAAAGAGACAAAATGGGGAAAAAAGGGACGGTAAGGATGGAACAGCAAGGAAACTTACCACCTATTTTAGGCAGATCATGTTAAGACTAAGTTGTAGCGAAAATGTTCATTGATTTTTAGAAACAGTTATTTATATTGGATTAAATTTAAAAAAAAATAATTCATTTACCTCGAAAATTGCAGGATTAAACCTTGAGGACGGTAAGACTATACCAATAAAGCCACGGTGCTTGAAATTGATATTTAAATGCTTATTTATATTCTGCAGTAAATTTCCTGTCAAAGAATTTTAGATATTCTTTCTCTAGCACACTTCTGCATGAGCAAAAACTTGAAAAAAATTCCGTCGCTGCCTCTGAAGTGATTTTCTGTATCATTTTAGAAGAGGGATGGTAAAAAATCTAAAACCCAGGGACAGAGTTCAAAAAATAATATCAACCCTAAAAATGTGTGCAGGTTAATTTTTAGCTACATATTTACATAAAACAATAGTTCAGTTTCAGAAAAAAATTACATCGAATAATTTTTATTGAAACAATTTTATCCAGACAGCTCCAAACTTCAAAATCAGCATCAGGGACACGGAACAGTAGATGAGTTTTCCATGTGTTTGGACCCACAACATCGTCCAAAACTTATTTATCTCGTGAATATTGTTGTGCAATCCTGCATTGGGATGTTCCCAAGGATATGAAATTAAAAAAAAAAAAAAAAAAACACAAAAAAGTGTCTTAAATAAAAAATTATTATTCAGGGACATGAAAGTTAAAAGATTGTGAGAATGTCTCATATATTGCTTTCATCATAAATCTAATACCATTTTCTATTGACTGAAAACAATTACTCTATTGTTAAAACTGAAAAAATAACAAATAATGCTGAAATAATCACGGCGAGACAAATTTATTATTCATAAACTTTTTCCGTCTTTTTGCTTCAAATATTTTACTTATTGTCTCTATTTCTTTATAATTTTATATTTTAGGTCAAGCCATAATATTTTTAGAGAAAGAAGGATGGGAAGGAATTAAGTCATTCTTCAACATTTCAAGGATGTCTGGTCGTCTAAAACTAGTACAAAAATTCTCAAGCTTGAATTTGACTGATAATAGAAAAAAAGAATGACTTTCCATTCGAAAAATAATTCTTTTTTCTGCCCCCAACACCCCCATGATCATAAAAATTTCGCATCTTTTTGAGTAATCGTTTCAAAAGCTCAAGATGGCCGCCGGTCAAATGGACGTTACCAATTCTGGATTTCTGGGGTGGGAAACGGCGACTTTGGGGGATTTCTGCGATTATACCAAGCGAGGGATCCTGTATCTCCAACCTCCTCTCCTTCTTCGCCCTATTTTTTTTCTTTCTCTTTTTCTTTCTGGTACATTAGAAAGCGCCGTGCGTGGAAAGTATAATGTCTGTCCAGGAATTAACGATTCTACTTTAGCATTCTGTAGGTCAAATCTGTGTGACACTCCCCCCCTTCCCTATGTTTTTGTTTTATTTATGTATACACATTTCCCCCCCCCCCCCGTCCCAGTGTGCTATTATTCCTGCATAAATGTCACCAGCATATTATATGCTATATAATTTTCGTATATTTATTTTTTGCTGTTTGTAGAAAGTAGAAAAAATTGGTATTATTAGGAGTATTATTTTAGTGTTAATTAGAATGCGCCTCATGATGTGTTTGTACCAATGCCTTCATGATGTTTACCCCCCTCCCACTTTTAAGTAGACTTGATTGTTTAAATAGATATATTGTAGATAAACATTATAAGAGTGTTCTTTTTTCTTTTTCTTTTTCCTTAATTAACGTGCATCTTGGAATCTCTTCAATACTGATGTTTCGGTGGTGTCTTGCTGCCTCCTCTCTTTTGCATTATTTTATAGTTAATTAGCGTACATCGGAAAACCTGCATTACATACAAATGGCTTCATGCCGATTGAGTGGGCTACATTGTTTACATTACTTTTTACCAGCCAAATTCGGGTTTAGGTATATTTGAAATTATTTTTTGACGCATTTCGTCTTGTAATGCTTTAGTTTAGATATCAACTAGGGATGTAACGAATATTCGACCACTATTCGGTATTCGGCCTATTCGGCCCTTTTGCCGAATATTCGGCCGGCCGAATATTGAACAGATATTCGGCCGAATACCTGTGACCAAATAGTGGGACATTTGACCGAATACCTGTAGCCGAATAGTGGCATATTTGGCCGAATATTTTAAGATATTTGGTTAGATATGTTCCAGAAAATCAAAACAAAATATGATTTTAAATATTTTTGACAAACAATATTAAAAAATTATACCTAAATACATTTATTATTATAAGAAAAAGATCTCATTCTGAAATATGGGGTGGAGGAAGTATTATGAAGGGCTTGTTAATTTTGAGAGAAAGAAAAGAGAAAAGTATATCTTGGTAGCAGAAAAGAATATATAATATTTTAATGGAATGAATAATTATATTTTAAGAAAATAACCTTTTTTTTTTTTTTTTTTTTTTGACATACAGAGTGTAAATTTACTAAGTTTAAGTTGCATGAAAAAGGATATAAAAAGACAGAGGACACATGCAAGTTCTTATTTTTAGGGGGTGAAAGGATTTTACTAAAATAAAAAAAGTTTCATTTTTACAGAGGTGATGAGTTCTATTTTAGATAGTATATATATATATATAAATTACTAAAACTATCTATGGATTAAATAAAAAATTGTGAATTAAATTATTATTTACATTTTTAAAAGCCATATGTTATCTTTAAAGTATTTTTAAGACATTTAAAGTATAACAAAAAATACATTCAGCTGTTATGATTTTTGAAAACTCAAATAAAAAATTAATTTCAATTAGTCCTTAATTTAATTTTTTATTTTAAAATTGAAAAAAAAATTAAACAATTAAAATAAAAGTCATTTATATTAAAGTCAGTATTTGGCCGCCGAATATTCGGTATTCTTCCTAAAACTTGGCCGAATATTCGGTATTCGGCTATTCGGCCAAATCAGTATTCGTTACATCACTAATATCAACTAATAAAATGTGCAGAAAAATATTATATTATTTTTATATTTCCAACTGTGATCATTTGAGAGTTCTGATTGTTTATTCTCTCTGCATTGGTATGATGAGTAAATAAATTAATATTCAAAATAGTAAAAAAAAACTGCTTCTGACGAGTCTTAGAAGCATTGGATCGTTTTTCAATTTTATATGGGGTTTTTTAGGTATACATTTAGAAAAAATGCCATTTTTATGCTTTTCTGTACCATCAACGTGGTGACTTTGTCTCATTTGTTGGCTTTTGTTGTCTTTAAAGATTTAAAAAAATATATATTGAAATTTTTATTTGAAAAATTTATAATTCTTTTTTTTTCTTTCTAAACTCCCGGAAGACCTTAGTCGTCAATGGGGATGATACTGAGCGAGCCTTTTTACGGACTTTGGCGTTGTAGGACTTCCATACTGGGAGATATAGCGATGATTTTGGCGTGCAGAAAATCCTTTCAATTTGGCACCCTACACCCTGAATTTTCTTTTTGACAGGTGTCGAAAAATTAACAAACTGTAAAAACAGAAATAAGTTCTATTGAATACATATTTTGCGTTCATTTTTAAGTTTAAAAGGTTTAATTTTAATCCATAAATTCCAAATAACTCAATAACATAAAAGAAAATTACCCTTATTTTATGGCAAAGGGAATATTGGAAAATGGTGTAGAAAAATGTATCTGACAGTCAAGTATAACAGTTTGCAATCCTTTTGGATTTTAAGAGTGTATATTTTTGTCACAAGCAAAGAAAGAAATTTTCAGACTCAGAAAAGAGAAGGTTAACACAAGAGACTAAGAAAAAAACCCTAAAACAAGTTTTTAAAAAAGGGACGGTGAAATTTGAAACGAAAAATGTATGTACTTTCATTTTGAAAAAAAAAATTCTCGATATGTATACATATAATTTCTTGTAACAATCAAAAAAAGATGTTAGTGTTGGTAGTATAAATTTAACGCCCCCCTCAATCTCCTCGCCCGGAACTACTCGCCCCCCTTTTGCACGGGCTTGATTGATTTATGTCAAATTAAATTATAATTTTACTTATCAAATCAAATTAACTTACATTTACGTATAAAACTATAGTATGCATTATGAATAACTGGTGAATTTTTTCTTGCTTTTGTGTCTAAAATACTGTTAAATTATTGAATTTATAGCATTGTTTAAAAGGCAAGTTAATTTAACTGCTGATCAATTCTTTCTAAGTAAAATGAGAACAGTTTAAACTTCTGTATGAGGAGGGATGGAAATTATATCGTGAATGTACTTAAAAAAAAAAAGGCGCATTAAAAAAAAAGGGATTCGTTTTAATTCACACAAAAGGAAAATTCTTGTTATTTTACATTATTCTTTCCATATGCTTCATATTTACTTGAAGTGAAATTGTCTAATCCGCCAAAATTTTCTATCCAACGCGATTGTCCAGTGAATTAAATAAATAAATAAATAAATACAAATTCATTCTTAGACAACAATTGCTTGTAATTAATTTACCGGAAACTAAGAAAAACTGTTCAATTTCAAATCCCTTCAAATATCATGCCTGTAAGTATCCTGTTTTTACATTTAAAAACGAGCCCTAAAATATAAAGTTTCCGGTTCTTGAGCGGGGAATTTTTTTAGAACAGCCTTAAAATAAAGAGCTTCTTTTATTCGTTTTAATTTACAAAAGAAATTTTTCTTTGTTATTTTAAATGTTTCATCAATATGTTGGGTATGCACTTGTGGTGAAATTTCCCGAAAAATTCGAATCTACCGAAAAATTTTCTCTATATTTAATAGTTTAAAAAAAAAGAAACTTTTGATTGGACATCACAAATCTACAATCTCTGATAATAAGAGAAGGCTATATCTATTGACCATCACCCTGCAGAACTCGATTGGGGGTCGAAGGTTACTAGTTATTTGCTTGCACCGCGCCAAGTCCTCGCGAATAAATACATTTCCTTGATTATTATTAGATATTTATCATAAAAATGGATATATGCTAAGCTCAATCGATTTCGATTAATGAGTCAATCTTTTTTCTTGTGAAAATGAAGAAAAAAAAGCTTTAATGTGCCATTTCTTTCGTATTCAGTACAGAACTATTTATTGTCGCGGGCTTACACTTCTCTCTAGTATAATCTCCATTGACAACTAAGGTCTTCCTAGTGTTTAGTTTCAAGATATTAATTGTAAATCTAAAAATTCACATTCAGTATTTTTTAAGAATAGTTTATGTTTAAAATATTATTTAAAAAGTGGGACAAAGTCTGTTTCATAACTAAAATACCATAAAATAAGTTTTAAAACCTTCATAATACAATGCAAACTCACTATTATGATAGAATAATAAAACACAATAAAGAAACTACGTCATTTTGACAATGAAAAAACACAATTTTTGTTTTAAAATAAAAATAAAACGAAATGTTATACATTAGCATTATGTAAAAACATTACATGTAATATACAAGTAAAAACAATTAAGACGGTGAGATTAATATTATCCAAGAAAACAAAATATTAGATACATTCAGTTATTAGAAGAAATGGGTCTTTCTTTTGGGGGGGGGGGGAGGAGGGGTGATTTTTTTAGGACCTTGTAGCTTATTCTTTAAGGTAGTGATTGGGATTGAATATTTCTCGGCGTTTTTTCTTTGACTAAATACATGTTGTAGGACAACATCTACCCCTTTCTGAAGCGTTTCATCAATATAATTTTTATAATTACGCTACCTACTGGAAATTTGTACGCAGAGACATTATGGCACGAGTACCTGTACAAAAGAATAATATACACACATATATATATATACTAGTACAGCGTTTATATTTTCAGTAAATGTTTGCTTTTATGTTTTTATTTTCAGAAAAGGTTAAATATAATAGAAACCAGGAATTCTGCTTTTTCAGAATTTAGTGTCGCCCCCGATGAAAAAAATATATATGTATATAAATATAGATAGTACAAAACATACTTCAAGTTTAAGACTTAAAACACACTCTTTTATTTTATATAAAATGACGCCATTCGCATCCGCAGAAGAATTCCTCATTTACGATCCAGTCTCAATCTACAGTAAAGTATTCTTAGGACGTCACTATCGCTGAATAATACACGAATCCAAAAAAAAGATGTCGTCATTCAAGAAACTCGACAAAAAAAATCGGCTATCTAATGATTCATATGCCTTCTTTTGTTTGTAATGTTAATATAGATAATTAAAATTAAATATAGTTTATAATAGCTCAATGTTTTATCAGAAATCATTCATTTATATTTTTTCAAAATAGCATGTGTTTTAATTACTCTTTTTTTTTTCTCTTGTTATGGAAAAATGGCAACAAAAAGATATAATTACTGTTTTTCAACTATTTTTCCTTTACTTTCTACAGAAATGGAACATTTGAGTTGCCAACATTAAAAAAATGGCGCTAAAAAATATATCTCCAAAATAAACTGAGATGCAGTTTTTATTCAAATTTCATTTAAAAGTACTTTCTTTTCCCAATACGACATCATAAAAATTAATATTGTGCGATGCTTAGAAGTAAAAAAAAAAAAAAAAAATGCAGTAGAGTATTTAACCGTACAATGATACATCTGCTTTTCTTTACGGCTAGTTTATACAACGGAACGTTATTTTTTAGAGACGACACTTTAATTGCTGGCCGAAAGAAATAGCATATCGGGGGCTAATAAATAAACTAAATTTGTTGCGACATTGTTCCGAGACAATCTCACACCAAATCGACATTCAAAATGCCTGTTGTGAATAAAGTCAATGTAAAATCTAAAATATCAAATTAATAGTATATAATCTCATTGATTTGTAAAACAGACATATTAAGAAATAAGAAAAATGTATTTACCCCTTTTCCAGCATCAAGTATAAATAAATTTTCCAATAAAAAAATTCCTCCAGTAAAATCATGCGCGAAATAGTAAACAAAACAAGTGGGTAGGTGTGATCACAGATCGCACAGAGGGTTTCGTTTAATATTCCTTTCAAAACACTTTATCCTTATGCGAAATCTGTTAGTTCCACATTTCGCAACCAGGGGGCGCACTCTATTCTACACAAACCTCTATCCGAACGAAACTCCATTTTTCAACCTATCCATAGATATATTAGTCGAGGGGATCTGGTCTATAGCACCCGATATAGGAAGCGCCCCCTGGTGGTAAAAAGGAAACTGAAATATGTAAGGCTATGTGCATAATATGAAAGAGTGGTCAAAGTGGTGCCGGCAAAAGTTAGAAAAGTACCCACCGGTTGCAATGGGGGGGGGGGGGAGGTTAGAAAAATTGCGTAAAATACACAAGTTAGAGCACGGTGGGTAAATAATATAAGACTTTTTGAAAATTTTATGATTTTTCGTGTGATCGCAAGTGTTCTGCTATACGTATGCAAAATTTCAAGTCTTCAACTTAATAGAGGCTCAGTTAGGAAAAAAAAAAAAAAGCTTAAAATACACAAGTTAGAGCCCAGAGGGTTAAATATAAGACTTTTTCAAAATTTTATGATTTGTCGTTTGATATAATGTGTTCAGCTATAAGCAGGGCTTAATTTGCGCCGGAGCCCGGCTCCGGTACTTCTCTATTTTTAGTAAATATTTAAATATTGGTCGGAATTCACCGGAGCTCATAAATACAGGGCTCCGGAGCCCAGTGCAATAGCGTATCCGAAAAACCGAAGCCAAAATTACCCTTTTATTTCCTTTCCATCTCCAAGCTTTTGCATTCTTTTTTACAAAAACACGTATATGTGACGTAATGTGTCGCATACGTAAGAAATGGAGATAAAACGGACTGACTCGAGCTCAATCTGTATTACAATTAAAATTTTATTTATTCATGTATAGAAAAAAAAATACTTTTCCTCCTTTAAAATTGCTTATTATATTCTATTTCAAATCATTTTAATGCTATTTTGATCAGAATGAAGGTGGAACAGAAATCGTGTTTTCTATTTCAAATTTATGTCGGCGACGACTTGTTCATACGGCGCCACTCTAGAGACTGAACAATGAATTAGCAGCTTTCAGTTCGATTTTCTTTTTGACAGTAGGATAATTTTTTATTAGCTGTTTTATTATTATTTAGATATTTAACCTGAAAAGAATATTTTCTGTTTTAGCCAACGAGTATCAGCTTGAGGTTTTGTTTGTTTGAGGTTTTCTGTCTTCTATTGCGTACGAGTACAAAAATCACGTTAGTGATTTTTCTATTTATTTTGTATCATGAACGGCACCCATGCTAAGACTCTGCTCTGCACAATTATGAAGTCACTTTCATTTGTAGGTAGATATAATTGTCATGTATTGTTATTATGATCGAGCACTGTTTCCCCTTTTTCTATAAAAGCATCGATTCCTTCCGATAATGGTGTCAAATTTTTAATTTAATCTGATTTTCAGGGACTCACCATAAAATATTGTTATGCGGAAGGAATCGATTATAGTTTAAGATATGCACCTTTTATAGGAAATTGTAAAACATTGCTCCATTCTCCAGCATATAAATATTAATTTCAGTAAATTTCATTCATTTTTTCCTTATAAATGCATAGCTGCGAAGTATCCCTTTTTTGTGTTAACACTATTTTCTAATCATAATCCTTACCATATTTAATCGCAGAATTCTGCAATTAATTAACTTTAAAATTAGGCAAAGATTACTTACTATTCAGAAGGAGTGATAACTAAGAAAAGGAATAATTGACAGCTAAGTATATGCTGATAGATATATTTAATTTTTTTATTTTTCTAAAGAAAAAAATGCTTTCAATTTTGCAAATAATGTTCGAAATACAAATATGCAGATTTGGGGGGGGGGGGGGTGGAATGGTACGATTGTTGTACCGGTACCGCAGAATATTAGGGCTCCGGTACTTTTTTTGTTTGAAATTAAGCCCTGGCTATAAGTATGCAAAATTTTAAATCTTCAACTTAATTAGGGATCAGTTAGAACAAAAAGATTAAAATACACAAGTTGGAGCCCAGAGGATTAAATATAAGACTTTTTCAAAATTTTAGGATTTGTCGTTTGATGTAAGGTGTTCAGCTATAAGTATGCAAAATTTCAAGTCTTAAACTTAATTAGGGACTCGGTTAGAACAAAAAGATTAAAATATACAAGTTAGAGCCCAGAGGGTTAAATATAAGACTTTTCAAAATTTTATGATTTGTCGTTTGATATGATGTATTCAGCTATAAGTAAGCAAAAGTTTAAGTCTTCAACTTAATGAGGGGCTTAGTTAGAACAAAAAGATTAAAATACACAAGTTGGAGCCCACAGGGTTAAATATAAGACTTTTTCAAAGTTTTAGGATTTGTCGTTTGATGTGAGATGTTCAGCTATAAGTATGCAAAATTTGAAGTCTCCAATAGATATAGTTTCTGAGAACGGGCTCTGTGACGGACAGACAGACAGAGGAGCAAGACGAATAGGGTTTCGTCAGATGAACGAAACCCTAACAACAACCGATGCCAAACTCAATTTGTAAAATGCTGAATTAATTAATTTATGTTTTAGCTACAGCTGCAGTCTATCCGAATTCGCCATTACTAATTAATTTTATTGTAACTAGGCATGAAAGAGTTCCTCCTAAAGAAGGAATTCCACCTTTTTTAAAACAATTTTGGTCATTCTCTGGATCGATGCAAAGGAAATATTGGAAGCATAAGTTGTGGGGGGGAGGGGGGTTCTGAAAAATTTAATAATCAGATATTTTGTCTACTCAAATCCTT
Organism: Maratus speciosus; assembly: GCA_963932465.1. NCBI lineage: Eukaryota > Metazoa > Arthropoda > Arachnida > Araneae > Salticidae > Maratus > Maratus speciosus. The sequence continues at coordinate 284,331,121 of OZ010790.1, read as the reverse complement.
GGAGTTTGTTTCTGAATTACTGTGCAAAAGAGCTATCAAGTTTTTTTAATGCTTTCTAAGTTATGATTAACCCCTTCGGGACGAGCGTTTTTTACAGAATTTTTAATCTTTTATCACCGGTTTTTCAAAACAGAAATTTTTGAATAATTGAATCGGGGGAAATGCTCGGATTAAAAACACAAAATTTACAATAAAAATTTACTGGTGAGAATAATCACGGATTCTGAGCACCTGAGTACCTATACTGGTCGCTCGCCCCCAAGAGATTAAGAAAATAACAACTATACATTTTATTCTATAAATAAAAGTTAAAATGTGTCTAAAATATAAAAGTTTGGCATCTCCTATAGAATAGATGAAAAACCTTTTCCACTTGTTTTCTGCTTTCATGCCTGTGTAACGAATTTTATTGATTACACTTATTGTCTTTATCCGCTGTGTGGAACAAAGTCACCCCAGAAAGGATAAGTTGACGGTACGTTTTTCCTTTAATAAATGAAACGTAATTTTTACCTGTAAAAATCCTAATATATATCTGTTATAAGTTATTAAGTGTCATACAATTAATTATTACGATTCGAATTCGGCGAATGAAAGAGTTTAAAATAACTTATTTATTGAATTTATAAAAAAAAAAAAAAAAAAATCACGAAAATAATTAGAAATAAATAATCAATCTTATATTGGCTGGCCTAACTCTAAAAACAAATATTGTTTTTAACTAAAGTTTAATTTCAACTTTTCAAATTATTGAAAAATTAAACTTTATTCCTATACGTAATCAGTAACATGTGATTAAGAAAATGAAATTATGAAGTTATTAATTCAGGCTTTGGTCTTTGGTATTACGTAATGAAAAGTCAACGAAAAGTGCGTCACTGTAACACAATTATAATTTTTGTTTTCAACAAAATCTAAAAACTAGAAAACAGGAATTCTGCTTTTCAGAATTTAGTGTCGCCCCCGATGACAAAAAAAAATATATGTATATAAATATAGATACACTAGAGTCCCGATTATCCGAGTTAATCGAACTTATACCTTTGGACTGTATCCTTTTCTTCTGATGGACTGATGGCTTCCATTATTATGAAACAGTCATTATAAATGAAGTGTTAGGTGAAGATGAAAGAGCAGTCGCAAAAAAAATTATGGCCATTTTTTCCCCCCAATCTGACAAGAAAATCAGAGTTTTAACTTTTTACGGCTGTTCTTTCATCTTAACCTAACACTTCATTTATAATGACTGTTTCATAATAATCGAAGCCATCAGTCCATCAGAAGAAAATAACTCGGTGAAAGCGGAAACTCCGGTAATCAGGACTCTACTGTAGTTCAGTTTTAAAACTTATAACACGCAATTTTATTTTACATAAAGGGACGTCATCCACATCCGCTGAAGAATTCATCATTTGCGATCCATATTAACCCATATTGGACCGCTGTCCTATAAATAGGACAGCTAATAAAACATTTTTTTTAAATAAAATTGGTAAGGATTTTTTGGATGCATTTTGTTATGACGTCTTTAAAATACATAAGAGTGTAACATATAAACAAAAAAACAAGTAACCAACTAAAATTTAATTGAAAAAAATCTATTTAAAATATTCTTTAAAAATTGTGATCTTATAATCTAGAATTTTACCGTTATTATTATCTTTTTATTGGGGAAATCATAGAGTATTTTTGTAGAACATAAACAGTGTTTTTAAAGTAAAATAAAATATTTGCTCATAAAATTAGTTTATGTATGCATTTTATATGTCCTTACTATGTATCCTACTAATATGTCCTGTTTGTAGGACAACTTGTTACTTAAAAAATTAAAAACTTTTTTTCAAAATTTTGCTAGTATCTACTTATTGCACCATATTAAGGGAACGGTGGAGCTTAAAATCCTTAAAAATATTTTTTTTTTTGTAAATTTCAACTTAAATATTATTCAAGGGTACATTATATACATTATGGCATGCATTTATCACAAAAAAATTTAAAAAAAAAATTATTTTTGAGAAAAAAATGGAATTTTACGCGTCGTCTTAGAAATTTTCGAAATGCCCCATGCGTCTTCAATATGAATGAAAATCCCCAATATTTTTTTTTATAAAAGTTTGATTTATATATATAAATAAAATAGAGCATCGAATTTTATATATTTAAATTTAAAGGTAAAAAAAAAAAATTCAAAATTTCAAAATTTTTTCGAAAAAATTTCAAAATTTTTCAAAAAAAAAATTTTTTTTAACCTTTAAATTCAAATATATAAAATTCGATGCTCTATTTTATTTATATATATAAATCAAACTTTTATAAAAAAAAAAATATTGGGGATTTTCATTGATATGGAATGCGCAGGGGGCACTTCGAAGATTTCTAAGACGACGCGTAAAATTTCATTTTTTTCTCAAAAATAATTTTTTTTTGTGATAAATGCATGCCATAATGCATACAATGTACCCTTGAATAATATTTAAGATAAATTTTACAAAAAATAAAAAAAAAATTGAAAAAATTTGAAATTTTGAAAATTTTTCAAATTTTTTCAATTTTTTTTTTATTTTGAAATTCAAATATGTAAAATTCGATGCTCTATTTTATTTCTATATATAAACTAAACTTTTATAAAAAGTATTGGGGATTTTCATTGATATGGAAGACGCATGGGGCATTTCGAAGATTTCTAACACGACACGTAAAATTCCATTTTTTTCTCAAAAATAAATTTTTTTTTAATTTTTTTTTGTGATAAATGCATGCCATAATGTATATAATGTACCCTTGAATAATATTTAAGTTGAAATTTACAAAAATAAAAAAAAAATTATTTTTAAGGATTTTAAACTCCATCGTCCCCTTAATGATATAATTGAAGTTTTAAAAATTTTCAAAAATATTTAATCGGTGTGGTCCAATATGGGTTAAACAACATATACAGTAAAGTACGCTTAGGACGTCACTATCGTTGAATAATACACAAATCCAAAAAAAAAAAAAAAAAAAAAAAGAGATTTCGTTATTTAAAAAAATCGGCTATCTAAAGATCCACAGGACTTCATTTGCTTCTATTATTAATCTAGATATTTAAAATTAAATTTAGTTTCTAATAGCTCCATGTTTTATCAGAAATCCTTCATTTATATTTTTTTCAAAATAGCACGTATTTTAATTAAAAAAAAATAAAAATAAAAATCAGTTTTTATGGGAAAATGGCAAGAAAAAGATATAATTGCTATTTTTCTTTCACTTTCTACAGAAATGGAGTTCTTCCGTTGCCAATATTAAACAAATGACTCTAAAAACTAAAAAAGAAAAAAAAATTAATGTTTCATAAATAAATGAAGATGCAGTTTTCAAACAAATTGCATTAAAATGTACTTTTTTTCCCGAAAACGACGGTATAAAAATTGAAAATGTGCGATACTTAGAAGTTTAAAAAATTACTATAGAGTATTTAATCGTACTGCTTTGTTTTAGGGCTGGCTTCTGTAAGGTAACGTTATTTTTTGGAGATGTCACAAAATAAGCTGGGAAAAAGAAGTAGCATACCGTACCGGGAGCTAATAACATCGTTTCCACCGTCGCAAAATTTACACGCATACTTTTCATATTCATATTCTTTATTTTTAAAATATTTTAACGTGCAATAAATTATTAATAAATATATTCCCAAACTTGAAGTCATGTTTGCCAGTTACAATTTTGCATGTAAACAATCGCACTCTTGAGTTCTATTCTAATCTGAGTGCTGGCGAAAACCACAAATTTACTTTTAGACGCATTCTCAGTAAAATATTTAGTTTTATCAAAGAAAATACTCGTTTCGTTTTTACTATGACGTCATTTGCACTCACTGAAGCTCTCTGAGATTAGCGTCTCAGTTTCAGTATCAGCAGAATTAAAAAACAAAAATTGAAATGTAACAGCTTTATGAGTAAAAATGCATTGTTTAAAACGTTGTTTGTTTGACCTCATTTTCTGTTCAAAAGTTTTTTTTTTTTTTTTTTTTTTTTTTTTTTTTTTTTTTCATTATTGCAATACGAAAATGTCATCCGTAATATGGTTATTCCCATTTTTCCCTTCTCGCTTCAACAATGGAAGTAACCCGATTGCCACCAATGTGAAGAAATTTCATAAAGAACTTTTAAAATTAAAATATAAAAATGGGATTATTTAAAAAAATAGCGAATACGGTCACATCTACAAATAAAGTACTTTCATTTAAAAAAAAAATAATTATTATTATCAAAATCGGTTCAGCAGAAAGCTCAGGCCAAATAACTAAAAAAACAGCCTGGTCTTTTAAATATACGAGGTGGAACCCGTCGAATTTCGACGAAAGAAAATGTTTACAAAGGAACTGTTGCATCAAATTTATAATACATCGACAAAAAATAATTATAATAAAAAATCCATCTTACACTTGTTAATTTAACTCTCCAAAGACACATTTTAACCTAAGATTAACAAAATACTTTTTTCATAAACTTGAACTGTTAAAATTATTGAAAAATTAAACTTTATTCATATATGTAATCAGTAACATATAATCAAGGTAAGTAGTTTTGATTAAGTTATTAATTGATGCTTGGTATTACGGAATGAAAAATCCGCAAAAATAATTTCACCTTGACATAATCATAGAATTTTCTACCTTTACATCTAAACCGAATCAAGTCATTTTCCACGTTTCACATCCATATTAACCATTTAAAAACATTTTAACGCGCAATAGGTTATTAATAAATATATTTTCAAGCTTGAAGTCACGTTTGTCAACTATTACAACTTTCCATGTTAAAATTCCCACTCGTGATTTGAGGCCTTAGTATAATCTCTGTACCTGCGCGTAAAAATTCCAGAAATTTATAACTTTTAGACGTATTCAAGGGGAAATATCTCGTTTTATCAAATAAAATTATCGTTTACTTTTAAATATGACGTCATTTTCAGTCGCTGAAATATTTCGCCTATTGTCTCAAGCTCACTATCAGCAAAATGAAAAAATAGTGAAATATAACGGCATCATCAGGGAAATTGTTTTTTTTTTTTTAAACATAACATCATTTTCTGTTCAAATTTTTAAAAAAGATATTTTTAATTGTAATGATAAAATGGCATCAGTAAGAATATAATCAACAAATATAACTAATCCACTTTTAATAGAAATGAAGTACTTTTGTTGCCACGATTAGAAAATTGGTATTAAAAAGTATAAAAAAATGAATATCTCAAAAATGAATTGAGATACAGCTTTCAAACAGATTGCATTTAAAAGTGCATTTTTTTCTGCATACGACGGTGTAAACATGTAAATTGTGGGATGTTTAGAAGTTTAAAAATTTGCTGTAGCGAAAATTGCAAAAGCGAAATTTCATTTCAAATTTCAAAGTGTTGCCATTCGCAAAATGACGTATGCGTTACGCACAGATATGTTTGTCCTTTATAATATAGATAGATTATCTTTTTCAATTTTACATGAATGAAATTTGATTTCGAAATGATTTTTCAGTTTGGAGTTCTGAATTGGGAACATTGGCATGTAAAAATTTAAATAGACATTTGAAATGCAAGAACTGTAAGCGCTTTTTTATTATTATTATTAATTATGTATAATGTAAATTAGCACAGTAAGCGTTGCTTTATTGTTCATTACTAATACGTCATGAAATCTTATATACCAATAACTTCATGGTAGCCCCAACTGTGGATTTCGCTATTTAAATATACGTAAATTATAAGCGTTATTTTATTGTTAATTAGTTGGATTTCATTGAATATTTGATACTGATTAAGGATAGTGTGATGACGTTTGACTTTTATCGCTTGTTTTATTCCCACATAAATTGATACACTTTTTTCATAAATAGCTTATAAATATATCTTATATATCATTATATCACAAATTTCACACATGATTCAGTACTGCAGAAAACTTAATAACAGATTAATTTAATGCAAAAAGATTTTTACTTTCAAAAAGTTCGATTTTTTTTAAATACATTTTTAAATATTTGTGAAATGTTTATATTTAAAAATTTTATGTTTTTGAATTTGTCAATGATAATAAAATAGATACGCGAAAAAGTTGAAAAAAGCGTGAATAATTACGGGTTTGCTTTTTTCTTTTTTCAGAATTTTTACATGAGAAATTTGACTTAAATCTTTAATTCATAATGTAATGTTAACTGGAAGGGAAAAAAAAAACTTAATTTACTAAATATTTGTTGCCTTAGCATATTAAGATAGCAGAAATTAGGAATTAATAATAATTATAATAAATAGTAAATACATTTAAAGCTTTCGTTCAGTAATGCAAAATGTTAACATAGGGGTGATTGGTTCTGTTCCAAATTTTCTGAAAATTCCGAAAATATAAGGCGTTCATTTCCGAAAATTTAAAAAAATCGGTCATCAATCCAAAAATTCGAACATAAAAAAATATCGCGAATTTCGACAAATGGTTGCCGAAAAAAATAATTTTTGTCAATCGTTTGCAGAAAAATCGCGAATTTGTCAAAGGATCGCGAGGAAAAAGCAAGTTTCATACAAAGGATCGCTGGAAAAACGGAAATTTCGTACAAAGAATTGCGGGAAAAACGCAAATTTCGTTCAACAATCGTGGAAAAACCGTAAATTTTGTCAAAAAATCGCGAAAAAACAGCAAATTTCGTCGAAAAATCCGCAAATTTCGTCAAAAAATTGCGAAAAAACCGCAAATTTTGTCAAGGGATCGCGATAAAACCTCAAATTTCGTCGAGGGATCGCGATAAAACGCGAATTTCGTCAAAGGGTTGCAGAAAAAAAGCATAATTACTGCTGGAAGTGGATTCCCCCCCCCCCCCCCCCTTCTGCTGTAACTTTTCAGAAAATTTGCTGTGAATTTCAGAATTTTTTTTGCTCAGAATCACGCCTGTAACAGTTGTCAAATGCTTTTATAAACTTGTTTATTAAATTTAACTCTTTTTTTTTTTTTTTTTCATTTCTTTCTCATAAGGGCATGACTCTAAAATTTTGCTGTGACGTACTTTAGTAAATGTTTTCTAATTGTGTAATCATAAGCAGAGCCCACCAGAAACGGCTGTGGTAGGTGCAGTGCACCTGGGTACCGTCCTTACAGGACCCCCTCTGGAACAAATATTATATTTTGGATATACGCCAAAAATGCGAATGTGTTTGGGTATACATAATTTAAAAAAAAAAAAAAAGCCGACGATATACACAGAAATCGTATGTCTCGCTCGTACAACCAGCTTAAATGCACACCAAACTGAGACAACAAAAATATGAGCGCTATCACTCCCTTTTTTTTTACCTTTTTTTATTAAAAAATTAGAATCCCAAAAAAGTTTGCACCCGGGTTTGCACTAGGGATTCAAAAATCATTTTCTTGCCTTTTGAAAAAATGTGGTGACTTCGGGGTTCTTATAGGGAGAACGTCATCTTTGAATTTAAAAATTTTAAATTCGATATCAATTTCGAAATCCCCCCCCCCCCCTCAAAAGTCCCCGCTCAACAGCGCGAAACTTGGACTCATTTTTAAACATTAAAAGCATGATACTTGCAGGCATGAATATTGAAGTGATTTGTAAATTGTGTATTAAACAGATTTATCATTTTACGATAAATGTATTAAATCTTGAGTTATAAGCGATTGTTGTCTCGATGTGGCAATTTTTTCCCTTTCTTGTGGTGTCGCGTCCGGAAACTTGGGTCAAAACGCCAATTTTGACAGCATTTTTTTGCAAAGATTGCCTTTACGAAAAAAATAGACAAAACAGTTCGATTACATAATTTCTTACTAAGAGCACCTGCCAATCTGATATGTTTGCGAACAAAAATTAATTAAAAAATGCGTCAGAAAGTAGCCAGATTACATTTGAAAACAATCTGGTAATGATTTCTATGAAAATTGCCATACATTTGATTATTTTTCTTAAGGCTGTTCTTAAGGGATTCTTCACGCACTTGAAAACACACACTCCGCAATGTTAATCCTATGGGCAGGTTATTTTCAAATTTCCTTTGCATAGGATAGTTCCGAAACTGAAAGTACCTTTTAAAAAAATATCTGCAACCAATATCGAAAAAGTAAAAAAGAGTAATATTACAGACTGAGCTCAGCTATCCTATGCAAAAAAAAAAAAAAAAAAAAAAATCGCTTAAAAATATTCAAATTGAAACGAGAAATTCGAAATTAGCCTGCCCATAGGATTAACATTACGGAGCGTGCGTTTTCAAGTGCATGAAGAATCCGCTTAACTGCTCTGTTCAACAAGCGCAAAACGTTTTGACACATTTACAATTTAATTTTTTTAACGGAAAGCCTGACCATAGAAGCGATTTGGATTTGAACTGTTTTTTTCTATTTTTTGATCAATCAATTACCTGTTGAATTATAAGCTATTTTGATCACGTGGCAAACACATTTTCCCCCGCTCTTGAGTACTCTTTCTTCCTTCACGCGGAAATTAGGTTCAAAACGCCCACTTTGACACAATTTTCTAAAAAATCTATTGCGTTTGCAAAAAAAAAAAAAAACCGAAAAAAACAGCTCAATTACATAATTTCTGAATAACAACACCAGCTAGTTTCATGCATTTTCAAACAAAAATAAATTAAAACTTATGTCAGAAAATTGCCCTTTTGGAAAAAAAAAAAAAAAAAAAAAAAAACTAAATGCTGCACTACCAATACCTTATTAGCTTCGTATTTAGACCTCTGTTATCAATTTTATATCAATGTTATTGATATAGAATTTCATGTATTGAATAATGAAATTTTATTGGGTTTACCTTGACATAGTTTTTATTGTATTTTGTAATTGCAATGAGCATAAATGTGTATATTTGTATCAGGGAAAACATCAAAACTAACCGCATTTCAGGATTTTAAATAAGTGAAATTATTTTTTGGTTAGTCAACGAAGATTTACAAAATACTTGAGAATGAAAGTTTTATTATTTCAATTTAGTTCTACATTCTGCATAGAGACTCTCTGTTTTGTTATAATCGTAGAACGCAAAATAAATATGATTAAATAGATTTTTTTTTTTTTTAATTATTACTTGCATCATTTTATGCCAAAAAGTTGTTTTTAATGTTCAAACATTAAGGCTGTTCTCAAATCCAAAGAGTCAACTTTCTGACATAAGTTTTAATTCATTTTTGTTCGGCAACGCATGAAACTAGAAGGGGTTGTTATTCAGAAACTATGTCATCGAACTGTTTTTTCCGTTTTCTTGTAAACGCAATAGATCTTTCAGAAAATATTGTCAAAGTTGGCATTTTGAACCGATTTTCCGAACGAAAGAAGAAAATCCAGTCAGTAAGGGGAGAAAAAGGCCGTGTCACGTGATCATAATCGCTTATAACTCAATAGGTAATTGATTGATCAAAAAATGGAAAACACAGTTCGATTCCAAATCGCTTCCATGGTCAGGCTTTCCAATTTTATATCTTTCCGTTAAAAAATGAATTTGTAAATGTGTCAAAACGTTTTGCGCTTGTTGAGCAGAGTAGTTGAGAACAGCCTTAAGGTAACATAAATTAAACTTTTTTTTTTTTTTACATTTTAATATTAAACTCTGATAGAGAAATAGTCGAACAATAAAGTGAACTTTTTAATTGCTCATTATAATTGAATATCGTTTATATTTGTGTTTCTTTTTCCGATCTCTAAAATCGGGTTCTTATTATAAAGTATTTTCTTTTGTCTCAAAAATTCATAATAGCTTAATAAAAAATCATAAAATTTGAGTTTTTACATCGTTTCAAAAATTTGTTTTGTTACTATTAAACGCTAGTTCCTTGGTATGTGGCGACATCTGTTGTTACGATCGCACACTAAACTTGTAAATGGACGGAAATCGTCAATAAAAATAGTATCACAATGTTTATATTCTCTTTTATCTCTTAAAAGATTATTTCCGTTTGATATATGATTTATGACATTGTAACTAAAATGTAGCGTTTCCTGTTTATAGAGTTTTCCTGTTTCTGATTATTGACTATTATTTTATCATTTGTATAGTATTAACATCACTTTTTTTTTTCTTTTCATTTTTCTTCTCTGCCCCTGAACGCAGAGCTTGTCAAATATTTTTCTCTCATATAGGTATAATTAAGTCGTACACTCACACATTTTTTCTGTCAATATTATTTTTTATTTATACTGAAATTTTAAAATGGAATTCTAGGAACTTAAACATTGTCTGTTAAAGATATTTATTTAAACACGAGAAGTTTTCAGATCAGCTTGTATGTGTATAAATTACGTGCGTGTCTTTTTTATTGTTATGTAATAACTTAGTATCATTTAGTGTCACTAAAACATTCGGAATGCCATGAAATATATACTGTATTGAAATAGTTTTTAAAAGCATATTTGCAATTAATTAAAAGAACACCAAGAAACTGCCTTCAATTTCAATCCATACAATCAATAAAACATTTTGTTGTTCAATATTATTTAATTATAATAATTATTATTATTTAAAAAAATATTTATAATTTGAATCTCATAATATTATCCGTTATCATTAAAATATTTGCAAGGCCTAAATTTATATTTTATGGAATTTTTCAAAAAGTATATTTGAAACTACATAACAAATGCCCTAAGACACTGGCTTGAGATATTTCAAGTATAAACCTCTGTTTAATAATAGGTTGTAATTATTATTAAGTAAATTATGTAATTAATATAATAATGTATTACAATGGTAAGAGTAATTAATAGATTGTGGTTATAGTTTGGTTAGTATAACATCTTCCATTATTGCTAAAACATTCGAAACGCCATGAAATGTATACTTTATTGAAACGAACATTTAAAAAAGCATATTTATTTGCAACTAAGTAAGAAAAAAAAAGCACCAAGAAACTGGCGTCAATTAATACAGGAAGAAAAACTTCCTTTATATTTTAACTAATAATTATTAAACAAATTATGTAATTAATGTAATCGTAATTAATATCCATAATTATATTTTGGATCGCATCATATCATCTATTACTCCGTTATCGCTATAATATTCGGAATACCACGAATTTATATTTTGTTGAGTCGGACGTTTTTAACCCTCCGCCTACCAGACGGGTCCAATGGGCACGACAGGTATATTCGAAATATTTATTCAAACCAGAAATTTCTTTAAAATAAACTAAATATATAAACCAGACAATAACAAGTTAAATAGCTTTAAATAAAATTTCCGGTAGTTCTAGGGTTAAAAGCATATCCGAAACTAAAAAATAAGGACCCACAGAAACTGGTTTTCTTTTATACAAGTATAAACCAATCTGTTTATAACTCATAGGATAATTATTGTTAAACTAATTATGTAATTATTATACAATAATTATAATTTGGATCGCATCATACCATCTGTTTCACTAAAATATTCCGATTACCATGAATTTATATTTTGTTGAATAAAGCGTTTTTAAAAGCATGTTTGAAATTAAATAATACAGACCCAAAGAAACTGGTTTCGTTTCCTTTTGTACAAGTATAAAACACTTTGTTTAAAACTTATGGGTTAATTATTGTTAAAATGTAATCAATGTACCATATTTATAATTTGGGTCGCATCACACCATCTGTTATTCCGCTATCACTCTAATATTAAAAATACCACGAATTTAAATTTTATTGAATCCTTTCATTTTTAAAAGCATATTTGAAACTAAATAATAAGGACCCAAAGAAATCATTTTATACAAGTATAAACCACTTTGTTTAAAACTTATGTAATAATTATTGTTAAACTAATTATGTAAATTATGTTGAATCGAGCCTTTTTTAAAAGCACATTCGAATGTAAATAATTAAGGACCCTAAGAAACTGGTTTCATTTTATACAAGTGTGATCCATTTTGTTTAAAATGATAACTAAATATAAAACTAATTGGGCGTTTATTGTAATAGAATTAAGTTGTAGAAGAAAATATACACTGTATAAATTCATAATCTTTTTTTACACGTAAAAACAAAAGAAAGAAAGAAATGCTGAATATAAATACCAATGGGTTTAAAAATCCTCTTTAAAATTTTATTAATTTAAAACCTATCTCTCTCTCTTTTTTTTTTTTTTCAAAATGGACTTGATTTACTAAGGATTGTGAACCCCTCATGTAATGTATGACTTTAAGGTTTAAACTTCCAACACTTTTCTCTCTCTCTCTCTCTCTCTCTCCCTCCTTCCTTTTTTTTTTTTTTTTTTTTTTTTTTTTTTTCTCAATTGCAAAATTCTGTGCACAATATATTTTAATGCAAAATTCAAAACTTAATATAGATTTCTAGACGTATTTGCATGCTTCGAAAAATATAATAAGTGTTGCTGATGGAATTATATTTTGAAAGACATTATATTCTATCCTTTTAAAGACATTATATTCTAGATTGCATTTTTCTTTTAAAATAAAATTTTACAGACTTATTCTGACGCGTTATTTTAAATTAATATTATCCATAACACTATTGTCATCGTTTTTATTTTGGAACTTAGTTCCAAGTTTAGTTGGCGGTTGATTTCCACTTTAACACTGAGTGCATTTTTTTTCCATAATTCAAAAATTTTAATGTATTTTCCATTTTTCCCCTTTACAAGTATTCATGTTTTTAAACTGAATTCTCCAAATAACGTTATTGTACAATTTTAAATGTTAATACTAATACCTAAAATATTCATTAATTTAGCAAGTAAAATTATAGAGATAAATGTTTAGTTATGATTAGTAATTTAATTTAGGATTCATCAAGTGTTCATTCAGCTGGTTATGATTATTCTGTCTCTAATTTTGATAATGGCTTTTTTTTTAACTTGGTTATTGTGTCAACTTTTTTAAAACGAATAAATGCTGTAGTTCCTTCGTTCGTGCTGTAAGCAAGTTCGAGTGCATTTGTATTGTAATACCCCAGAAGCTCATTTTCATGTTTTTATCGGGTGAAAGAATATTAAAAGAATTTTGTTTAAATTAAGAAAAAAACATTGTACGTGAACATTTTACCGTAAAACATAAATTTGGGGAACGTAAAAGACAAGTCATTTTTCATAGGTTGTCTTTCTTCTTCTTCTTCTTCTTCTTCTTTTTTTTTTTTTTTTTTTTTTTTTTTTATTAATTCTTATTTTTTTACATAGGTATCGATAGGAGGAGAACAGGGGAGCACTATCGTTGAAATTTAATTAACTAAATTTTCCTTACCTGCAATGATTTTGAAAAACAACAGTGTTCTTCGCAAGTGACATAAAATAATTAAACACAGAGGAAATGTAGAATTTTTTTAAAAAAACTTATATTTGAATTTATTTATTTATTTTTAAATATTTAATGTTTGTAAATTATTTCGTATTGCTTCTTTATGATACGTTTAAAAATTGTCATGCACGTTTAGACAAAAATTCTTTGTTTAGCTTATTTCATGTTTATATTCTCCATTAAAAAAAGAAAAAAGAGAGTGGAAAAAAATTGTGGCCTGGGCTACGGACTACATTCACATCCGTTCCGAAATTTTGCCACTTCTTAGATTTCTATCCGCACTTATTTTGAATCAAATGATTTTCTATTCTACATTCATTTTCTTTTCGGACACTAAAAATCACGAAATTTATTAAAATAACTTGTGGAATTGTAGGCTTGTTGCAATTTTCCAGCCGAAATGAATAACCCATTAGTACGTCAGTTCAATTTAAGAGCATAATCAATTAATGATAATTTTTTTTTAATTCTTTTTCTTATACTATTAAATGTTTTCCTACTGGTTAAACAGTTACAACAAACTCGTGTCTTGAAGCTTTTATCTCCTTTCTTTTTTTTTAAAGCGTACTTAGCTTAGCGTGTGCTCAGCTTCTTTCACGAACAGGTGACACAACAGAATAAAAGAAAAGAAAATATATTCATTTGGCTGGTTGCGATATTCAAATCAGTGAATCGTTCACGTATTCTCAGCGTATGCAAATAGTCTTCTTTAGGAATGAGGTGTTTTTGAGTTATACGGGTGGATCATACATACGATTACATTTCGGCAGGCAAGTTACTTTTTTTATTATTATTACAGTAGAGTCCCGATTATCCGAGTCCCGCTTAACCGGGTTTCCGCTTTAACCGGGTTATTTTCTTTTAATGGACTGATGGACTCCATTATTATGAAACTGCCATTATAAATGAAGTGTTAGATGAAGATCAAAGAGCAATCGTAAAAAGTTAGAACTCTGATTTTCTGGTCAGAATGGGGGAAAAAAAGCCATTTTTTTTTCAATATTATGGCCATTTTTTTCCCTTGCCCAATCTTTTTTAATCAACCTGTATTTTTACTAGAAAACAGTGCCACTCAAATAGTACTGGCCATAAGAGAGAAATTGGTTACTATTAACCCAATCCCTGAACTTATTAGAGCTTTTCTCACAAGACTAAAACATTAATTTTTACGTTTGACAGAAATATTAGACCACTAAAGTGGCCTGATTTAGAAGTCTTTTTTTTTACTTTTAAAGAAAATATAAGGCCTCAAAAGCATTCTTAGACCCGATCCCCTGTTAAGACCCTGTCATAGTTAAGGCCGTCTCTGTACTCAGTTCATTTAATGACCTTCTCTATATTCTATCACAATCCAAATTGATCATTTTTTTAAGAGTCATAAAGTCACACACTTTAAGAGTCACACTCATAGTCGTATAAGAAAAATATACCTCCTCCCCTGATAAAAATATAGAATCCACACATTCTTATGCGAAATGTGCAGATATCGGGATTTAAACATAAAATTGTTAAGGATTAAATATAGAAGAAGAAAAATGATACATCGCAATTTGCATGGCTTAATTTATAATCCATTTCAAAAGACCTGTTTTCTTCTACATTTGAATGTTTATTTGCTTATTTATTTATTTAAATCAGAATTTTTAATACTAGATTTTCGGAAGCCCTCAATCTGTCTGCATTCCGAAACAAATTATCATAAAAAAATGTGAATATATAAAATATAAAAGAATTTATTCAATTTAAAATTGATGTATAATAAAGTATAATAATAATTATTATATATATATATATATATATATATATATATATATATATATATATATACATAATACCTTTGAAAATCAAAATACAATATGCAAGTTTTTATCGCAAAATCTGACCCAATAAAGATTGCAAGTAATTAATTTTTATATAGAATACCTTTTAATTAAAAACTAACATACAAATTCCAATATATATATATATATATATATATTAATGTACTTTTTAAAAAGATGGATTTCATTGAATATTTATTTGTAAATCTAATGTAAATTTTAATTAAAGTTAGTTTCTGAATCCAGACATTGATTTCAAATTATTCTTAATTTATTCCAGTGTTAAATAGTATGCATCTGATTCTTATCAGAGGAAATAATTTTCCATTTTTCTCTGCTCTCTTATCTGCAACACCTCGACACAGGTATTCTCTTCAATTTATCTCTATTTGCGCGGTGAGATTCCTGGTTTCTAGCAACCATCATTTCACAACCTCCTTGTCTCTCTCTTTGGACCGAAAGAGTATCCGTGAAATGAAAAACTTTTATTGCATTAGACATTCAAGTAATCTAAAGAGGACTGGTAGCCTTTGATTTTCTATCATATTTTGGGAAGATGGTATGGAGAGAGAGAGAGAGACAGGGATATGTCAGGGAGGGTTAAATAAGACGTTCCATCGGGTAAAAGAGGCCGCGCGGGGGTTGATACGTCATAATCCGTCATCCTGCTTGTCTGCGGGAAGGGGGTACAGAATTTTTTTTCTTTTCGCTTTCGATCTGTCCAATCACCTGTCACGTGAATGACCGCTTGCACTTTACGGTGTTGGATCATTTGTCGATTTGCGCTTCATCAGATTGTGATAAACATATTTTATATCAGTGTAAAAAGCAACACAGAAATGTAACAATAAGAAATAATTAAAAATACAATAGTAAGCTTCTACCAACTTTTTTTTTTTCGTCTGAACTCCCCATTTATGATCACTTTAAATACATGAATGTAAAAGAGAGTCAGAGCTAAATAGTGTATTCTACTAGGATTTCAAGGTGGTGGTGGTGGTGGTGGGTGGGGGGCAAAGTCCCCTCTGACAAAAAATGTTCGCTTCTTTTTTTTCTCTCTTAGTGTTTAATTATTTTAAGTCCCTTAGGAAGAACAATTTTTATTCTTCTTTCCTCAAAATCATTAAAGAAAAGGAAAATTTAATTAATTAAATTTCAAAATGCATGGAAAGGAAACGACCTTCCCCCGGCCCCCTTGACGTCGCCCATGAACGCAAGTATTTTTCTCATTGTAGAAAAATATTTTTATTTCTTACACACACAAAATTTTCAGGTATTTTCTGAAGCAAGAATACCGGTGCAATGAAAAACTTTTATTGCATTAGACATTCAAGTAATCTAAAGAGAGCTGGTAGCCTTTGATTTTCTATCATATTTTGCGAAGATGGTATGGAGAGAGAGAGAGACAGGGATAAGTCAGGGAGGGTTAAATAAGACGTACCATGGGGTAAAAGAGGCCGCGCGGGGACGTCATAATCCATCATTCTGTTTGTCTGAGAGAAAGGGTAAAGAATTTTTTCCCTTTCGATCTGTCTCATCGCCTGTCACGCGAATGACCGCTTGCACTGTACGGTATTGGATCATTTGTGTGGGTTTGTCGATTTGCACATCATCAGATTTTGATAATCCTCGTGTATTGTTTTCCAGTGATTTCTTTTCCTTTTTAAACGGTGTCTTCAAATTACTCATTTTCTTAAGAGGCTACTTCAGTCAAATGAAAAGACGCATTCGCTAATGCTAATCCTATGGAAGAAATTTATAAAGATATCTCGGTCGCATTTCAATATTTTAAAATGATTTCTTTTGCATTGAATAGTTGAGATTGATCTGTATGCAGGCCGTTTTTCACTTTTTCGATTTTGATTGCAGATATTTTTTATGAGGGTGCTTTTACTTTCGAAACCGGTTCCGAAAATGAAAGTGTCCTCATAAAAAATACCTGTAACAAAATCGAAAAAGTAAACAACGGTCTTTGTACAGATCAATCTCAACTATTCAATGCAAAAGAAATCATTTAAAAATATTGAGATGCGACCGAGATATCTTTATAAATTTCTCCCATAGGATTAACATTAGTGAACGGGTCTTTTCGTTTGACTGAAGTAGCCTCTTAACTGGATAACGCGAGTGTATGTAACACTACAGCAAATTGTTTTTCATCCTTAATTCAAAATTTAAATGTAATTTCTGAAACAACAGTTTGTGCGAAATGAAAAGAAATATATATATTGCATCTAAAGAAGACTTAACCCTTTATTTTTTTATTTATACACTAGCTTATCCGCCCAGCGTTGCCCGGGTCCGTGATGAATAACCTGTAAATGAACCTCAACTTTGTATGATTTTATATATCTTTGACTCCATTTTGTCTGAATTCATATTTTTGAATGAAAAAAGCGCGATAAAATATTGAATTGAAAGTATATGCTATTTGTTATTTTATTTTCTGCCTAATTTGATTTTTGGAGCCTATGCTTACCGAAAGCGAGCGAAACGGAAACCGCGACAAAACACTCACGTTTGTACTGATATTCGTTGAAAAAATATCGTCTCCGTGAGGCTCGAAGTGACCTGCATTCGCCAGTGTATTTGAAAGTGTTAAAATTCATATTTTTTAAAAAAGATTACACTTTCGATTAGAAGAAAGTTTCAACTTGAAGAACATATTTTTTGTTTGTCGGTACCTCTAAAATTGCGCCCTGGAGAGGCGTTGCAATAAGGAGGAAAACGTTTTTCGGGAAAAACGAGCCTTTTTGATTTTTTTTTTCAAAGGGTTATTAACTGCGACATTTTTTTTTCAAATTGATTGAGGCATTCGAGACGTAAGAGTACGGTCTTTCGTAATATGTCTTTCGATTTTTACTGTACCGAGCGGTTTGGTCGATTTAGCTTAAAACAACATTATTAAAAAACGCAAATAAAATCGGAAGTCGGTTTTTCGCTAGCCTCCAATGCGTAAATGGGTTTGTGAGCGTGCGCAAGCGCTGTCCTTGACTGGGGATCAAATAGGTGACTTTTCGATGAGAGTGAGTTGCGATGGTTAATAAATAACTCAACTAGTTATTAGAAATTTAAAATTCTAAGTCTCATATGCATCAGGAGACACTTTGGGTTACCCTCTCAAAAATTTTCAGCCTCGTACGTGACGTAGATTTCGCTAGCCATCGTAGACACACAGAACAAAAATTTCTTTTATTAGTATATATATATATATATATATATATATATATATATATATCTTTTTCATTTATGTACACATCTTTTTTATTTATGCACATGTATATATATATATATATTTATCATAGTTTGCGACGATGGTATGGAATGTATTTGAGATAGAGACAGGAATGTGCCAAGGTAGTTTAAATAAGATTTTCCAGCGGATAAAAAGTGGCTGCTAAGGGGTTGTTGTGTCATATTGGTCTGCATATTCTGTTTTAAAAAAAATGGAATTTTGTCTCAGATGAAAATAATTGTACTTAGTATATGAATTTAAACACATATTTATTTCATAACAAATAGAATTTATAATAGAGGTATTGATTGTAGACTTTTTTCATAATTGCGTTTTTAAATATGTTATTATTTTCTTTTCTTTTTGGTTTCAGTCAGTTTTGGTTTAAAGCGCTTCGAGCTCGGATCGGATTGCGCGTCAATTTTTTCAATTTCGGTTCCAATCACCATTGAAAGAAAAAAAAATTTGTCCGGATACGTACACAAATCTTGTACATAATTAATAACAAACAAAACAAGCTTAAAGAGAATTACCATCTAAGACAGCTTTTGAAATTTTTCAGTCGCTATGTTGACATGGCAACTAAAAATATCATACCTTTGGAAACAATAAAAACTGAAAAATTGTGCCTAAAAAACGAAATATTTTAGTAATACCATATGCTTCAAACATAAATATTATAATTGAATGAAATTTTATAAGACCTATATTATGTTCTATGAATTGTGGTAGATAACTTTAACAACTCTTTTTTTTTTTTTTTTTTTTTTTTTCACCAGGAAATATTGTGTTTTTTTATTTGCATATATTTTTTTATTATTACCTTTCAGAAAATCAACCTAATGTTTCTTTTCTTTCTCTCTCTCTCTCTTTTTTTTTTTTTTTTTTTTTTTTTTTTTACCATTCTTGTACACCCCACAGAGTAATTTTATTTATCCATGCACCCTTGCATACTTTAGCGATAAGTGAGAGAAAATGTGTTTTTGCATGAAACATTTTTGCTTGCTTTGACTTTTACTGTCCATATAAACGGCTTTATAAAGGACTGCTTTATCTTTTTCCCGCAAACATTATGTGGCTTTTGCATGCACAAGAACAGCAAACCGTGCCAGTGTTTCTTATTATACCTGCAGTCTGACCGAAGTAACATAGAACTGCAAAATGGCTACTTCTTTGTTTAGGAATCTAATGTTCTTTGGCCGTGACAGGTATCCATCTAGAAAGGAGAAAAGAAGAAATAGGCTGGAGGTAGTAGAATGGAGGAACATCCACATAACTGTGCATTTTGATCAACTCTTCTTGTAGGATGCCTTCCCATCTTCTGTTTTCCAAATCACCGTCGGATAGATAATGGCTCCCTTTGGTACACCCACGTGATTCCATACAGCAACTTGCAGTGGCAAATAAAAGAAATCTCCTCTACCTTGCGTTCGAATATTCCATTTCAGCCCCCTTTCTCGATGAAACAAAATAAACCTTGTGTTTTAATGTGGACCAGGAAATGCGTTTCATACCTAGAAAAAAATTGTGTATAAATCCTGCGCAGTCTGGCCAGTGGCTATTCCTTCTTCAAAGGGGAAAATGCACATGGCAAATGGCCCCCGGAGGCACAAGCAAAATCCATGACCTTCTCTCTCAACCGCCCCCCCCCCCCCCAGAAAAAAAATCAATTTGGTCGGGAGTGCGTTTTGCACTTTCATTCTCTATGATTGATCTGACACGGACAAGACATTGCCGGCCAGGGGCCTATTCAAGACTTCGCTCTGGATGTCCAAATTTAATTTGCTGCCAGGGCGCTGCTGCCCGCATTAGAAGTGGCCTCTCCTGTCTGCCCCCTTTTCTTCCTCTCTTATTGCTCTTGCTCCTTGTAGTCGGGGGTGAGGGATAGGGTATGAGAGAAGGGTGAGGGGGTGTAGAAGGATATAGAATGAGAGATGATAGAAGTTTCGGAGCTCCATATTTAGCGCTCCTGCTGAGATTGGGTATGTTTCTCAGAGTCGTGTGTTTGTGTGTGTGTCGTTATTTGACTTTCAGGACAACTAGAAGAGTCGTAATATATGATGGGGAGTTTAACATCCCAATTGTGTATTTGCATTCGAGTTCAATCAATGTCCATTGGAATGTAGTATTCAGTAGGGATATCCCCTACAGTATCATTAGCGTTTATTAGGGTGCGACATTTTTATTTATTCGTTTATTTTTTTATATTTATTATGTTTAAAAATATTTTTTTTTTTTAATTATCAAGTCATTTTCCTCTGGAGAAAGTTCGGTAAATGATTGAGAAGTTCGATATATATGAAAAGAAGTTTTATTTATTTTACTCTTTATTTATATCCTTTTGTTATTTTATTAAAAGAACATTCCCATTGCATAAATGAATTCATATCCAATCAGCAAAACTTTTTTGGAAAACTACTGCATATTATTTCATTTTTTAATAAAATAATTACGTAGACAAAGGAATTAATTGACAAAATATTTCTAAAATATATACTTAATTTAATATTTTATGTGTTAAAATTTTGGCGGAGGTGGCAAGTTGTGAGTAAGATTTTAACATATCTCTAACAGTTCGTCACTTCGCCAACATTTTAACACTTCAGATGAAATTAAGCATATATTTTAGAAATATTTTATCAACTAAAAAAAGAGAGAGACATCCTTACACACACACACACAAAAAAAAAAAAAAGTTAAGTTAAAAATATTAATTTCCTAATATATTTTTACAATATGAATGCATTCCACGTCCACATATTTAACTTTGAAAATGGATATGATAGGCAAATTTTTTATTGGGAAAATAAATAAATAAATAAGTGGATGTTTGGCTTAAACTTTTGATAATTATTATGATTAAGAAACACGTTGTAACCGATAGCCGAATACATAAAAATCATTGTACTTTCTAAACTTATGTTCATACACTCAAAATTGAGCAATTTTGCTTTTGTTATAACTAAGCTTAACCTTTTATTCCTTACTGTATTTAGAAATAATGATGCTATCTTAACATTAAGGGAAATTAATTAATTGAAATAAAAACCTTATATTCAATTTTAAACATTCTACTCTTATCATCTAGATTTGCATATTAAATTTCATTGCATTTTTTCTTTGAAAGGAATGAAATATATTCTTCGTATGATTAATTTCCCCATTCATTTGCGGAAGAATAAAAATTTTTAACTAAGTAATAGAACTGCAATGCCAAATCACTTAGCAACCTCGGTGTGCAATCGTATTCGACTTTTTAACAATTCTCATATATTTCTTCTGAAATTTTTTATTTCTATTAAAAATTCGAGGTTTAAGCATGCGGGAAAGATTTTCTCCATTATCATTTTTTTCGCCGTTTTCCTCTGTATTAAATTGCTTTCCTGAATTTCTCGTTATTAGTTTCAAGAAAAAAATGACATATTACATAAAATATAGCATTTCCATAGCTTGACAACTTTTCCGAATTCTGCAAGAGAATCTCGAGTTCAATATTCAAGAGTCTTCGAAGAAATTTAAGAAAGTTAGCAGCTGTGCATTTGAATTCGTATGACATGCAAACACTTCGTTACTAATGACCAAAAATCACATTCGCTTAATCTTTATTTCTTCACTTTTTTAGGTATTTCCCAAAAAGAAGTGTTATAATTTAAGGTAAATTTGTCACTTGAGTTTTTAACTTCTTACTTATCAAAAGTTTCGTACTCATGATTAGTTTTGAGATTAAATTGATTTATACGTTTGTTTTACCGGCATATTTTTAATATTTGTAACTATTCAACAAGTTTAAAGGTATTCTCATTTTTTCCCCCTATTTCAAAAAGCTAATCTTTCTTTACATAGTTCCACAATCATTTTCATTCTTCCACTCTTGGAATTTTCAGGCATTCTCATACAAATGTCAAAGATATAATTGTCATTATTCTAGAAATATGATGCCTCTTAATTTTTTGTACCTGTTGACCATTTTTTCGTGATTGTCATGACCCTAAAATTGACTTCAAATATAAACTTTGACAGCATTTTCTGGGAAGATACATTTTCATAGCTGCCAATCTTTACGCTTTTTTTTTTTTTTTTTTTTTTTTTTTGCTATCATTAAAATTTAGTAGAGATTTTCGTGTTGTTTAATCGTGAGATTTCAAAGATTAAGTAAGACACACATTTACTAAAAAATTTTAGTGGTAAGAAGAAAGCGTAATTTTTGGCAGCTAAGCACTTTACTTTCACAGGAAAACTTTGTTTGGCTCTTTGGCTGGTAAAATGACAATATCTAGAAATTTATGCAAGTACAGATGAAAATGATTTTATCGGAAATAGGGAATGTTTTTTTGAGATACTTTAATTTTATACATTTGCCAAAAAAAAAAAAAAAAAAAAAAAAAAAAAAAAAAAAAAGGTTTATCTGAGTTTATTATTATTATTATTATTATTATTATTCATGTTCTAACCAGACCGACAATAATAGAATCAAATTTGGTCATTCTTCCCCTTTTTACGAATGCATTTTCCCTAGAGAAAGGAAGATATATGACCAAGACGGGGGGGAGGACAAACGAATAATTTTATGCATTCGTTCGCTGATTACTTTGGCCCGCGGTCCAGTTTTATTCTGTTCTTTTTCCTAATGAGAATGCAAGGAAAGAAACTCTTTCATGACTTGGAGGCGAGGATGAGTCTGACGGGACCGTAAATCATTCCGGGTTAGCCCATTGATGCTGAGAGATGAGAATCGGGTTTGGTAGTATGGGGAGGGGGTCGATTACTTTATGTAGGGATTGGTCTTTGACAGAAGGTTGCAAACAGTCATGACTTTTATTATGGGCCACTATGTTTTCGATATTAAAACATGATGTTGAATCTGGGATGCATGTCATGTTATATTCCATATTGTTATGTTACATTTTGCATTTTTTCCTTTTTTTAAAAAAACTTTATTGCTCTTACCTGTAAATTCGAATGTCACTATAAGTCTAGCCAAGAGCTACGCACATGAACCCAAAAATTCATTTAAAACCGACATTCAAGATTTTAACACAAAGCACTATATTTCAAAAGTAGGAACATGTACAAATACGTTTGACATATTTCCAGCCATAAGATTTTGTAACCCCAATGTTCTTCTTCGGTGACTCTTTGTTTTAGAGAACATTTTCAATAATCCTAAATTTATCCAATTCGCATGTCTTATAGAAATGCAAATCAAAGTTTATATCAGATAGAATTATGCACGGTTTAATTCATACTTGACACTCTGAACCCGTAATAACAATTTTCGTGATCCTGCAAAAACCATTTTCGTTGATTAGCAACCCCCACCCATATCCAAGGCACTTTAACACGAAATATTTTAATCTGATTTGAAGTTTGAAATGAAATGAAATTAATACCACATTTAAATACCCTTAGGAACTTCATGTACATCATTAAAGGGAAATGAAGAGTGTCTTTCTTCTGCGGATAGAAGGTTCCAATAGACACATCTATTGAAATTATTTATTATTTATTTGTTTATGGATAACTTCGGTTTTCACTCTATAGTATTATTCGGAGAATAGACCTGGTTGATGTTTCAAATTTCTTTACGTTATCAAACATTCGTACAATTTTAAAACACTTACATATTAGACAAAATATTCTTTTCCCAAAAACAAAAACGTAAATATTGTTCCTTCAGTTGTAGATCTTTGAGCTGTCTTACAATTCTTTAAATATATATATATATATATATATATATATATATCCATTACTGCTCCTTCAGTTTTTAGATCTTCGATCTGTTTTGCAATTCTTTAAAAGAAAAGAAAAAAAAAACATTCTTTCTTTGCAGTTACATGTAGAAAGATTTAGACTTTTCTGTTTTAATAAATAGTCTCATTTCTCTCTTTCTATGCCATTGTGCTGGGAGGATAATGACCATTATTGGCCTGAACTGTCTCGATAGGAAATAGTAGTAATATTCTTGTAGATATATCCCCTCTCACCCTGACGTTCCTACGGGAGCATTTATTCACCGAAACCCATCTTCAGGCGTGAATATGCCCCACCGACCATACTAATGCGATATTCTGTAATACATGACTCTTCATCTTTTTTCCCCTTTCCTTGACAGATCCCTTGTTTATAACTAATAATGAGAGGGGGGGGATGAAAAATTGCTTTGATAAAATTAATAAATCCAGATATTCATCTCCGTATGTAATATTCCAAAAAAAATTATCAAAAGTATTCCATTGGCTTTTTAAATTATTTTGTACACCCAAACGTTTTATTATTATCAAAGTATCTAAGGAAAGTGTGGAGTTTTATAATGGTGTATTTTATTAACACAGTAACAATTCACTGAATGTATTTCCCTAAAATTTTTCCCCTTCTGAAAAAAGGGTCCGCTTCACCCACGTAACCAGTTATTATTTTGCACATCCTTGCACGTATACATGCTTACTTTACACGCTTACATAGATGTAATTTTCTTACACGTGAAGTTTCTACATATTTTTAAAATAATAAATTAGTAATTAATATTTTAATTGGATTTGGATAAATTTTTAAAGGTGAGTAGTTAAACTTTTATTATTATAAAAATTGGATTTTCAAAATAATATAAATTGTATTATAATTCTTTAAACACATAGAAACAGTTCCGCATCTTATCATTCCTTCTTAATTTGTGTAGCTTATGTGTTTATGTGCAGATTATATATTTAATATATTTGGTTAATAACAATATGTTTTTTTGATAACCTAAGACATGAATCCATGCAATTAAAAATAATGACATGCATTTAATAAAGTGGGTCCTTATATTTTGCAATTACTTTAAATAATAATTTTTATGTCATTTCTTTTGTGATAAACTTCATTGTTAATATTGTTTATCAACTTCAATATTATTGTTTGCTAACGTTAAAAACTGTGATTAGTATATTATACGAAAATCATTCCCATTTTTTATATGGACCCTTTTTCTATAACGTAGCACATCGAAGGCTAATTTAAATTGTCTATAATTTGTCTACATAACCAACGTGATCTTATAAACGTCATTGCAAAGAAACTTTAAACTTGTCGAAGTCAGTTTGAAAGGGGAGAAAATGCCTTCGCTAACTGAAATGCCTGTAAATCTGTTTCACCTTATCAAGACCGTGTACGCTGGGGAACAGACTTCGATTTCTCCCGTTCCATTTCATAAAGTTCACCCAGTTTAGAAAATGTTATTTTAAAACTAAACTTTAATTTTATGTTACCTTAAAATTTTATTTTATGACAAAATCTCACTTTAGTTATAATTTCTAGATATTAAATTTTCTGTGGCTACACATATAGATTTTTATTATTATTATTATTAATATATATATATATATGCTTTAATTCATAATATCACGGTTTTTGATGGTGGTAGGTTATGTTTAATTATTGGTTATATATATATATATATATATATATATTTTTCTGTTGTGCATGCCCTAAATTTTCTATTGTTAATTATACATATAGATTTAAAAAAAAAAAAAAGATGAATGCAGTTATTTTTGTTCCGTTTTGTGTAGGCCCTTTAATATAAATTAATAGTAAAATTACATGTCGAAATGATTAAAATTTATTCTGCATATTTTATCATTCAAATTAATATTACTAGCAAATTGTTTCAAGATACTTATTTTACAAAATTTATAAATTTATAAAATTATCGATTTTATTTTAATCGTTTCAAAATATATTTTTTTATTATTTTATAGGCTATTTCAAAAGGTTTTAATTGCAGTTGCTGCAATTAATTTGCAAATAATTTATCGTGCCATGCACTCTTTTTACCCGACTGCCAAGAAGGGTTATGTGTTTCACGCGTATCTGGGTATGTGGATTTCTTTATACCCTCAAAACATCCCAACGGCTGGATGGATTTTAATGAATGAGGTCTCTATGGATTTGTCTTAAACGTCCAAGGTTTATAGGCTAGGTTTTGTTTTTATAAATTCAAAATGGCGGCCGTAAAATAGAAAATGGCGGTAGACACGAAAAAAAAATTTACGCACCCTATTGAGTGGCATATTATTGGGGATAGGTCTTTCAAAATGAAGACGATGTTTTATTGACACTTTTACAGTCAGAAGCTCCGTTTAAATATTACACAACCTGGAAGTTGTGTAGGTAGGATCTCTAGCTTTACTGCAACTCTAACCATCATAGATACCTATAGGTCTCTTCAAAACAGTGTTTATAGATAGGAACTAACAATTAAACGCAACTTAAAAGTCATCAATACAAGTAAATGAAAAAAAATAGGTAAGTAATATAAAAAATAGTTTAACGTTGGTGAGAAATAATTAATTAGTTCGCTTTTTACGCAGGCGGGTTTTTTGATTTTTTAAAATTTAATTTTTACTTGTTCTCTTTTTACTCTTTTTCTCCCACCAACGTGTTCAATATAAATTTCTTAACATTTAATGATACCTTATGGTACATAATAGTTAACTCTATACATAGAATATAATTCGATCGAAAAATATTATTCATATGTAACTTCATGTATATATATACAGGGTGTTGCCGAATTCGACCTACACATTCGGAGGGGTGATAGTAGGTATCAAGAAGATGAAATATTACCATAGAGCATGGGTGGCGCTAACCACGTATTTGAACAAAAATGCAGGGTGTTCTACCTTAATTCAATTTGGGGAATTAGGATTGACGATAATAACTTTCAGAAAACTAAAGTACATTATAATAAAACTATTAAGGGGGTCTGGGATACATTTTGAAACATTTTCTATTTATTGAGTTAAAATTTTGAAAGTTAACCATATTATTTGTAAACAAAATCACTTGATAAAATTTCATATATAAGTTTGAATTGTGATTCAGCATTTTTAAAAACATTAATTTAAATAAAAATTAAAAATATTTAAAGTAAAAATTAAAAAAAAAAAAAAAAAAAAAAAAGATGCAACTTAAAAAAAAAAAAAATCATATTTTCAAAAGTAAATATTTTTTTTTAAAGTTGATGAATTAAAATAAAACAATTGAAAAAGATATGTTCCAAGTTTGATCCATTTGTCTTTAACGGCTCTTGAGTTATGACAATTTAAGTACGAGAAATGGTGAAAAAAACCCATCATAAAGAAAAACGCATTTTCACAAGAAGTCATTTCCATGAAAACCATTGCTTGAAAGCTAGATTTTGAAAACAAACCAAAACGAAAAAACGAATATTTCCCGTTCCAATTAAGATAAAAACATGATTTAAACGTCATTTTAAGCCGAAAAGAACAGAGAAATTTTTAATGCAATAAACATTTTTAGAAAATTTAAAAGATTTTTGTGTTCCGGACCCCCAAAATAGACATTCTCACCTTTGTTGAAAATGTGATAATATATTTTTTTAAATGTAGTGGAGATAGAAGTTTTCATTCTGTGCGCCAATTTTCATCGCAATGTTTTTATTTTTCGCAAAATTATGACCCTCAACCCAAGTTAAGTTAGGGTGAAACATCCTGCATTTGCGACTAAATAAGTGTTTTGTGACTCCATGTTCTATGGCAATTTTTCAATCCTCTTGACCTATCACACCTCTGAATTTGTCGGTCAAATTTGGCAGAACCCTATATATATATCAGCATGCATTTTTTTTTCTATTAAGAAGCGTAGCGAAAGCTATGATAAATTACCTATAATTTGTTTGTATAATCAGCTTGGTCTTGCCAATGAACTTAAAACTTTTCGATGTTCCTGAAACTAAAGCTTGTCGATGTCCGTATATGTTAGATACTAAAAGGCATGTTCTCCATTTTAATTGCATGTTAACCCTCTTCACTTTCCTAAAACTGTATATTATCCCCGGGACCCCGAAAGTCTCTCTCTCCAATTAGGATAACGCAAAGCATTCCATTTTTTTTTTCCCTCCGAAAATCAAAGTTTCTTTTTCCTGTGTACTTTTCTTAGCACAGATGTCATATTCGCCCCATATTGGCGCGATTTGTTTCTGGCGCCAATGTCATATATACAGCGGGTACTTAACTCTCGCCAAAGTGACGTTATTTTGCTTGATATGGTAACCCGGATGTTGTTTATGCTGTTGATGTTTTCGCTAAATTGGCGTCGGAAAAAAATCGCGCCAATATGGGGCGAATATGACATCTGTGCCCTTTTCTTAAATGGTGATTATTTGTTGTCAAATTCACAATAAATAAATAAATAAATAATTTAAAAAAATCTTGATTTTATATTTTGCTAAAAGCTTATTTACAACGCTTCAGTTTTTCTAAAATTTTAGTACTTAAAATTAAGAATATACAGTAAAACTTCCCTAAAGCGTCCACGTTCTGCGACCAATAAAAATTAGTCGCTCCGAGAGGTGGTCTCTTAATGGAGGTCATTTTTACATCTAGATTTTAATTGTTGAAAAAAGGTAACAATTACTGTTACTAAAATTTATTTTTCACATTAGGAAAAAATATGAAAATTTAAGTATCAAAACAAAAGTTAGTTACATAAGTTAACTACTGCAGAGTTTAAAAAATGAATGCGTTGACGTTTGCTTTGATTTTACGGTTTTATTTTTTATAACTTTTATTTCCAAGTCCTTTCGAAGTTCAGTAAATAAATGCAATTTTTCTTTAGACGGGAGCAAATAATGACGATTTCATTAATTTGTCTATTTCTTTGAGATTTTCCTGACAGAATAGGGCGGGGGAGTTCATAGAATAGGGCGGGATGACCGTCATCCTTAATTTGTCATCAGATTAAAATTGATTGCCTAAAAAGGCACAAAGTTGTTTAAACACTTAAAAGTTACCGGAATAAATAAAAATTATAAACTTAGTTTAGAAGTTTGATGAATAATGTGCTCTCCGGAATTATTTTTCTAATAGAACCTTCTTCAAGCGACCAGGAAAAAACGAAATTTGTTTCATTTTCTTCAAAGAAATTGGTCGCGCTCATGAAGGGAATTCAACTGGGATGGTCTCTGAATAGAAGTGAAATTAGTATTGAGCCTATGGAAATAAATTTCGTTACATGAAAAAATGGTCGTTCATGGAGGTGGTCGCACAGGGAGGTTTCACTGTATTTTAGAAATGCCTTGTGAGTTAGGTAATGCGAAATCATTTAAGCTAAGTATACAAAGAAATTATAAATAAATAAATGAAAAGTTTAATGTTCGGATGAGAAATTATATATATATATGAACAAATCCATACACATAGCCGATAGGTATGTCCGTTGTTTGAGCTTACAAGATTATTTTAAAAACATTATTTAAATCCTAAACTATATTTGAATAAAATTTTATTTTATAGCAAAATTGTCTCAAATTCTCTAGATCAGAGGTTCCCAAAGTGTGCTCCGCGGAGCCCTTGGGGCTCCGCCTATACTTTTCAGGGGCTCCGCGGCGTTCCAGGAAAATAAACGAAACATGAAAGAAATTAGCATATTGCAAGGGAAATTTTTCCGAAAGTAAAAGTATGTAGGAATTTATGTGTGTGTGTGTGTAAAAAAGAAATACATCACTGGGTTGAAGAATACTATATTTTTAAAACAAACAAAACCTTTTGCATTATACATGTATCCATTTTCTATATAATATTTTTGGATTGAATTACTTTATTTTATGTTTCTACATTTAACGTGTTTTAAAAATTCGATTCAAAATAAGCTACAAGAAATAGTATTCTGAATCGAATGCACAATGTGAAATGAAAGAGCAAAGACGCTCCAGTGCTGTTATCTTTTCTTGCCTAACAAAAGGGAGAACAGTTTTGTTCTTTGGAGCTCCGCCTATTTATATATTAAATTCTGTGTGAATTTCATTTGTGTATATATATTTCTTTTTTTTTTTTTTTTTATCTAACTTTAATTTCCTTAATATGTTTATGTTATTTGTATATACTGTTTTTCATAGTACTGCGATGTTTGTTGATTAAAACCTCTTTTTTGTAACATCTTGTATCATTTAATAAACTCTCATTAGATTCATTTAATATTTGTATACGTTGTGTAAGTAGCTTTCTTTTGCCTTTTTGTAACTTTAATTCCTTTAATCTGTTTATTTTATTTTTTATTAATTCTTATTTAAATTTTCTATGCCGTTTTACATAATTGTACTTAATTTTTAAAGCCATGTATGATGCTGAAAACGCATTGTTTTTAACATCTTGCATCATTTAACAACCCCTCTTTTAAATTTTGCTTTAATTGATCTCGGCATTGTCTAAGATTCTTATGTTATGATGCCACATTTTCCTATCAGAAATAAGGCTGTAGCAATTTTTAAAATACATATTGGTTCTTTACATTTGTCATCACACTAACAATCTAAACTTTTGCTCAGCTCCATCCCTTTCTTAGACTTTTCGTCAGTGTGTACCCGCCCAGATATAAATTTAATCCCACCCATATATCCCGTTTTGTTAGTAAAGTTTTTCTACTAGTTGCAGTTCTTTTAACATGTTTAGTTTTTAACCATATGTCTATTTTGAGACAAAAACAATGGTGAAAGAAAGTTTCTTTCAAAACTATAATTAATAGCTAAATACTTCAAATAAAACATCCAAAAAAAAAGTGAACGATGCTACACCTAACAATGCAGGTTATGGATTTTGCCCCGGCCACTTAAACGATGATCTCCTTCTAAATGTATTTTTTAAAAATGGTTCAAAAGAAGAAGCTCAAAGGCGATTCATATTATATTATTACTCTTGGGCGACTGGGCCTACGCATTTTCTTACCTTTCGCTAGTATCCTACTGCAGGGATCGTAAGCTTAAGGTATTTTTTTAGGAGAAATATCACTATTTGTTTATGGAAAAATAAATCTAGGTTAAACGCTCGAAATTTCACATTATTTAAGAAGAGATTTTTCCATAAGAAAATACTGGTACCGAAGAATTTCCTGGTCGTGAAATTTCAGGACAAGTACGATCCCTGCTACTGGGATTATACAGAAGTCTCTCTTTGTAAACGAAAGCTGTATAACTTACCCTTTTTTCTGTGTGTATGTGGTTACTATTTTTATCTTTAATTCCGAGTTCATACTGAAAATCCCGATATAATATTTTTTATTTTAAAAATGGATGTCATTAACCCCTTAACGGGCTGTGATGCCGCTATGGCATCACATAATTTTAATCCCTAATTGCCACATTGGCACCCGAATTTATTAATGAAAATTTCACCCTTCTTAAGTACGCGAAAATAAAATTTTAATGGTTTACAAATAAATTTTCTTGTAAATACTGATGTCATTCAATTATTCAACATTTTACGAATACAAGTACCTTGCCCGTGAAACCCTGAAAGGGTTAACAATACTGCTCGAACGTCGCTCGGGTAAGAAAGAGTTTTTTTTTCTTCGTTACTAACAGCTTTCAAAAACCACAAATTTTTAACTATAATTTTCGCTGTATTTGGCGGATTTACAAGGCAGATAATTCAATACAAAAAAAGTGATTTTTAGTCCTTATTTAAATAATAATAAGTAATAAATAATAATAAATAATAATAAATTACAATTGTAATTTATTGTGTCCAATAATAGTAATATTAAATAAAACTTTTAAGGGGTTAAATAATAGAAAGTTTGATTTTCAAAATTTCTAGTATGAATTCAGAATTTCTTCTGTATCAAGAAAAGGGCCAAACTGAAAACCTTGACCTCATGTTGGAAACTACCGGTTCAGACTCGCTCTTATTCAGCAGATTTTTTTCTGCTCCATAGGCATAAAAAACATTAATTTGTAAACCATAGAGTACCGTGGGGTTAAGGGGCTCCGCCTTAGAAATTCTTCCGAAAAAGGGCTCCGGGAGCCCAAAAGTTTGGGAACCACTGCTCTAGATAATAATCTTTTTAGCTATTTATTCAAAGAGATAAAAAAAGAAAGATATTTTCTTAATTTTTCTATTAAATGAATTAGAGCAAGGCTAATTAATTAATAGTGAGATTTTACCCATTTTAACAAATAATAAATTAAATAAATAATTCAATAGTGTAACTACTAATTCAAGTTAATACAATTATTAACGCATATTATTAAGTTTCAGAAATTTAATTTTACAAAATGCAAACATTTGCCGCATAATTTTTTTATTAACCATATGTACGTGTGAAATGACGTCCGTGATTTGTTTGAAGCCACATACGCAGTGCATGAAGTATATCCATATGTATTTCTGCGGACTAGTTTCGTTTCGTTAGCGTAACGGAAGCTAAGATAAATTATCTGTAATTTTTCTGTATCTTCATATTGTTCGTATAAATCAACTTAAAACTTGTCAATGTGCATATGTTAGGGGGGGGGGGGGGGCAGCGGATGCTAGTTTTTCAGTTTAAAATGCCTGTAGATCCGTTTTACCTGTGTATGCTGAGGAACAGACTTTGATTCTACGTTCTTTCTATAATGAGTCTGGTGTGGTAAATCAACTTAAAACTTGTCGATATGCGTATGTTGGGGCGGAAATGCTTGTTCTCCAATTTAAATTGTTGTAAACCGTTTCACCTTCATAAAATCGTGCATGGTGAGGAAAAGACTTTGATTCTTCGTTTTCTGTATAATCAGATTGGTCTTATAAAAGCCAACTCATCGTTGTGTCGTGCATACGTTAGGGAAAAAGTGCTTGTTCTCCAGTTTAAATGCCTATAAATCCGTTTCACCTTCTTAAAACTGTGTGTACTACTGAGGAACAGACTTTGATTCTTCGTTTTCTGTATAATCGGAATTGTCTGATAGAAAAACTTAAAATTTGTTGATGTGTATATGTTAAGGGAAAAAATACTTTTTCTCCTGTTTGAATGTCTGTAAAACCGTTTCCCCTTCTAAAACTGTGTTTGCGGAGGAACAGACTTCAGGTCTACCACTAGCGACTATTTTTATATTCAATTCGCTCCACTATTTAATAAAATAAAAATAATAAATTTTGTAGTATATTTCTCTTGCAAATGTTGTGAAAGTGCATGTAAAAGATTTTTGTTTTGAGAAAGTGGTGTGAGATAGAATTAAAAAATAGTCGCCAGCGGCAGCACTGAACTTTAATTGTTCGATTTCTGTACAATCAGATTGGTCTTATAAGCGTTAGGGGGAAAAGAACTCGTTTTGTAGTTTAAATGCCTGTAAATCCGCTTCACCTTCTAAAACCTTTGTATGCTGAGGAACAGACTTTTAGTCTTATAAGCGAACTTAAAACTTACCGTTATGTCGTGCGTACGTTAAAGGGAAAAGTGCTTATTCTCCTGTTTAAATGCCTTTAAATCCGTTTTACCTTCTTAAAACTGTGTATGCTCAGGAAAAGACTTTGATTCTTCGTTTTCTGTATAATCAGATTGGTCTCATAAACCAATTTAAAACTCGTCGATGGTCGTATGTTAAGGGAAACAATTCTTGTTCACTAATTTAATCTTTAAAGCTGTATATACGGAAGAACAAATTTCGATTCTCTCGCTGCGTTTCTGAAAGATCGCATCATTTAGAAAATGTCGTTTGAATGCTAAATTAAGTCAAGGGTGTTTGTACTTACCTATTTTTTCCCAGTTAGAACTTTTTTTACCTTAATGATTTTCTGATTTTAAGAATTTTTGAATTATTTCTTAAGTGATTGTTATGAGGAAAATATTGCATAAAAGAAATATAAAATATATCCCTGATTAGTTTAACAGTATTTGTATTATTATTATTATTATTATTATTATTATTTCAATTAGTGTATTTTATTGATTACACTGTTAAAAATTTGCAGCAAACTATCCGGTATTTCAAACCTTTTTGTAGAAAACGGTTACATAACCGTAATTTATCTCTATTCGGAGCAATGAGAACTCTTCAAATTATGGCCAAATAATCGTTATCTGTTAAAAAGA
Organism: Maratus speciosus; assembly: GCA_963932465.1. Lineage (NCBI taxonomy): Eukaryota > Metazoa > Arthropoda > Arachnida > Araneae > Salticidae > Maratus > Maratus speciosus. The sequence continues at coordinate 284,296,954 of OZ010790.1, read as the reverse complement.
TTGAATGAATAGACTGTTTGCTTAAAAATTTTAAAAGTGTACAGTCAAATTTAATCATAAAAATATTTATCTTACTCGCTATTCCTTGTAATTTACGGATTTTTAAGATAGGGATGCAAATATCCAGACTACAGTAGAATCTCGATTGTCCGAGTTAATGTGGACCAAGTTCACCTCGCATAAGCGAAAAACTCGGATAAAACGGATTTACACAAATAGTCACCAACTAAGGAGATGAAATATAAATTTTCACTTAATTCATTCATTTCTATGGTACTGGTAACATTTCTTTGGTGTACGTTTCCGTAACTTTTTAGAAAAACGGGGAATGTGTTTATTTGAAAAAACCCTTGATAGTTTTTTGTTTGTTGAATGTCAATTTTGCTGCAGTTTTTTTGCTGCACTATTACGCTACTGCATAGACCAATTTCTAAGATTTTCTTTCTTACCAATAAAACTTACAAGTAAATTTTGCCTAATTCAACCGCCGAAATCTAACAATTGTCAACGATTAAATATGGCAAAAATTTGTATTCAATTTTAGAAGTAACAAAACCGTACAAATTGGCAGCTATGTGATTCTATTAGTGTCATGAAAATTACAGTTGTAGCCTCTTCTTTCTGTTCAAAGTATTAAATAGTTTTTTGTTTTTGTTTTTTCAGTCGAACTTATACCTTTGGAATGGATCATTTTCTTCTAATGGACTGGTGGATTCCGTTATTATGAAAAAGCCATTATAAATGAAGAGTTAGATGGGAGAAAAAAAATTAGGGCCATTTTTTCCCCCATTCTGACAAGAAAATCAGAATTCTAACTTTTTACGGCTGCTCTATCATCTTCACCTAACGCTTCATTTATAATGGTTGTTTCATAATAATGGAATATATCAGCCCATTAGAATAAAAAACCCGGTTAAAGCGTCAACTCGGTTAAGCGGGACTCTGATAATTGGGATTTTACTGTATTTTATCTTAAATTTTCTAGGTAGTAAATTTTCTGTAGCTATTTCTGCATATAGATTTGTTTTCTTTTTAATAAAGGTTTTTGGATATTTTTTTTTCTGTTAAAGAAACTCATATATGACCAATACGATTCCGGATTTATTTAATTTTTTTGCCATTTAAATAAATAATAAATTAAATAATTAAGCCAATCATATTACTACTAATTAAAATTAATTTAATTATTACCATATTATTACTCAGGCTGTTTTCAGAATAATTATTTTACTAATTTTATTTTAACTTGGTTTTTAGGATATTTATTTTACTGCATTATGAAGATTAAAATATAATCTCTTCCAATGTAATCTGTTTTAAAATTATTTTTTTTCCTAGTTTTATTTTTATTATTTATTTATTTATTTATTTATTTATGCAATATTAAAAACGCAAATGTTAATAGTTACTTTGCAAAAGATTTGTTTTATCTTTCACGATTGTTTATTCTTCTCCAGCCAATATCCATAAACATTCTCAGCTTAAATTTCTTTATTAACTATATACGTGTGAAAATGGCGTCCACAATTCATTTGAAACAATATACAGAGTCTGTATAGTATTAAATCAACAAATATATACATACATATTTCTTTCTCCCTGAGTATCCGAATGTTTCACAAGAACTGTGGTGCATCAAGATGGACAGCACTATCAGAAGTGCGTTCTAACGTCATCAGAAACATCTGTTTCCTCGGACCGAAATTGTAGAGCAGGATTTTTTTAACTTCTAAGTATTTTTTCTTTGCTGAGATCGAAGTAGGGCTAGATCTTTGCATTTTAAACTTTTAGTAAAAATGAAGATAATTAATAATTTTAAATTTAAATATTGTAAATTCGTTTCGCCTTCTCAAAACTATGTATACTGGGCAATAGACTTCTTAAAGATCTTATGTTTATTGTTTGTTGTTGTTTTTGTTGTTGTTGTTTTTTAAGTATTATTTTTGCATTTTGCCGTAAAAATACATTTTACAACAAAAGCCTCTTTTAAGGGTGTATTCCAATCCAAACTGCTTGTTTTGTGATTCATTTTTAAATTCATTTTTGCTCTCAAACGCATCAAACTAGGAAATTCTCTTATTTAGAAACTACGTAATGTGCCGTGCTTCTCGATTTTTTGATAAATGCAGAAAATATTGTAAAAAAAATGCTGACAAAGTCGACATTTTGAATCGAATTTTCCGAAGTGGGAGATCTGGGAATGAAAAAAATGGTCATACTGAGAAAATAATTGTTTAAAACTCAAATTCTAATTAATTGAGTGAAAAATTAAATCATACGGCCTCTTATACATCTCTTCAAAAATCTCCTCAGCAAGTTTCATGTTTTTACTTTTAAAAATGAGTCTGAAAATGTCTCAGAAAATTTCGAGCTGTTGAGGGTGGAAAAATATTTTTTTGAATACACCCTTAATTATCTCACATTCTTTAGATAATTATTCTTTTGTAGATATTTATACATATAGATTTTTTTCAATAAAGTTATTTTGATATTTTTGTCTATTAAATTAACCTTTGCATGAGTAATTAAGTTCAATCCTATATTATTTACTAATTTAAATTAATATAATTATTAGCATATTATGATTATTATTATTTTATAAAGTTCATTTTACTAAATGTCAAGACCGCTTTAATCTAACCACTGTAATCTGTTTCAAAATCTTTTTTTTTTTATTTTCATATTTTTATTTATTTATTCGTTTTTTATTATTTATCTATTTGTACTATTAAAAACGTCAAATGTTAAAATTTGCTTCGCAAAAGATTTATTGCATCTTTCACAATTGCTTGTGTTTTTCCTTTTTTTTTAATTTATTTTTTTCCCTTGCCTACATCCATAAACATTTGCAGCATAAATTTCTTTATTAACTATGTGCAGAGTGAAATGACCTCCATATTTCATTTGAAACAATATACACAGTCTGTATAATATTAAGTCGGCAAATATATACGTACATATTTCTTTCTCACCCGAGTATCCGAGAGTTTCACCTGCCTCAAGAACTGTGGTGCATCAAGGTGGACAGAACTATAAGAAGTGCGTTCTAACGCCATCAGAAACATCTGTTTCCTTGGAGCCGGAGGATTTTTTTAACTTTAAATTTTTCAACATTCTTTCTTTGCTAGGATCGCAATCATGGGTAGGCATTGGATTTTAATCTATTAGTAGGAATGAAAAAATATAAAAAAGAAGTTTAAAAAAAACTTTAATAAAATAATTTTTAATTTAAATGCCTGTAAATCCGCTCCACCTTGCTGAGAATATGTATACTGGGGAACGGACTTCAGTTCTTTTAGTTCTATTTCGTAAAGATGGTGTTATTGTAGCATTTCAATAGATAGTTTATCCGTATTTTACCATATATATATATATATATTTTTTTTTTCATTGTCAAAATAGGGATATATATATATATATTGTAAAAGAGGGGGGAAATTTTTATTTAAGTTATCTTAAAATCGTAATTTTTCTGTAGTTATTTATGTATATATAGATTATTTTTTTTTTTTAATCTATATACAGCTATTTTAAAATTTGATAAAATTTTCTATTGGATACAATTGTGCACAGCTATTGTGGTAAATTATTAAAAAATAAATAAATAAACTAGAAAACAGGAATTCTGCTTTTTCAGAATTTAGTGTCGCCCTCGATGAAAAAAAAAATATATGTGTATATAAATATACATACAGTAAAGTCCCGATTATCCGAGTTAATATGGACCAAGCTCACATCAGATAAGCAAAAAACTTGTATAAACCGAATTTACACAAATCGTCACCAACTTAGAAGATGAAATACAAATTTTCACTCAATTCGTTAATTAGTTCATAGTTTTTTCAATCGAATTTATACCTTTGGAATGAATCATTTTCTTCTGATGGATTGATGCTTTCCATTATTATGAAACAGATATTATAAATGAAGTGTTAGGTAAAGATGAAAGAGCAGCCGTAAAAAGTTAGAACTCTGTATCAGAATAAGGGGGGGGGGGGGGGGAAAATGGCCATAATTTTTTTTTTCATATTTGCATATTTTAGTGAAGTTATTAGCTTATTCTTTTCAAAATAATATTTTTACAAAGTTTCTAAGATTATGAAATGAATTATTTTGAATGAAATTTTCCTTTTCTTGTGTGTCATTAAAAAAATCATTAATTAATGTCATTAATTTTTTTGCAAAAAAAAAATTATGGCCATTTTTTTTTTTTCTCGATTCTGACCAGAAAATCAGAGTTCAAATTTTTTAAGGCTGCTTTTTCATTTTCACCTAACACTTCATTTATAATGGCTGTTTCATAATAATGAAATCCATCAGAAGACAATAACTCGGTTAAAGTGGAAACTCGGTTAAGCGGGACTCGCATAATCGGAACTGTACTGTATAAGCAAACACTGTAAATAGCCGGTAATACATGCGAATTCTTTTATGTGAACAAACTAAATTGCAACAAACGTCAAATTCAGTTTACTTAGTTCAGTATTACATATTTTATGATTACATATTTTAAATTTTAAAATAAATCGGCCATTAGATAATTAGTAAAGTTCTCTTTGTAAATATACTTTGAGGAAGAAAGGGAGGGGGGCGACAAAATTCATGTTTTCCCCGGGAGCAACAAAGGCTAGTTTCGGCCCTGTATCTGATAATTTTATTATACCTGCTTGCTTTGAACTGATAGGTAAAATTATCAGCTAGTAAAATTTTACCGGTATTAAAGGTATTAAAATACGTCAGAACTTTTGCATCAACCGAATAGATAATAAGTTATTTACAGCTTCAGAACAGAAAGAATATTTCTGGTTTTGCTTTAGCACGGTTTCAACTGCACAACAGAATAGTGAATGAAAAAGCAGGCAAGGTTACATTTTATATTCAAAATTTGTCAATTGAAAAAGAAAATTTTATTAACCATTTGGAAAAATGTTATTGTCCTCGTCAGGGTAGGAAATCAAAAACATAACGGAAGCTTTTTATTGGTTTAATCCGCATTTTATTCGTTTTTTGATTGGTCTATACAGTAATCTGTATTTCTCTTTACTTTCAACATAGATGGATACTTCTGTTGCCACTATGACAAAAGACAAAGTGGCATTTTGTATGTTGCCACTATGACAAAAAAGTAATAAAAACTACAAAAAAAATTAATAACTCAGAAAAAAATTGAGATACAGCTTTCAAACAAATTGCATTTAAAATTACATTTTTTTCTCTTTACGACGGTGTAAAAAATAATATTGTGAGATGTTTAGAAGTTTAAGAATGAAATTTCATTTAAAATGGGTCGTCAGATTTCTTGAAAATCTGACAATGGAAAAGCCTTTTCCCGAACAGCCAATGAAATGCTTGGATAATACGTAAGTTTCAAGTGGATAATACGTAAGTTTCAGGAAATCTGACGATTCGAAGGCGATTTTTGTCGTTTGCAATTTTTACGTGTAATAACACTATTAATGTTTAATTCATGGCGTACGTATTGTATGATCAACTCCGTGCGATTTTTTATGTTTTAAATTTTCGTCTTTGAAAAAATCGTTTTCCAAATGGTCGTTGTAATTTGTTAAATTGCTTTATTTATTTATTTTTTATTTTTATTTATTTATTTTTTTTTTTTTTTTTTGTTAATACTTTATACTGAATACTATATTTGGTTTTCCGATGAGTGTAAAAAGCAGATTGTTTCTGTTTTCCTTTCGTGATCTTCAGTCGTGTTGTAAATGAAAATAGAAAAGAAAGAAACAGATATTTAAAATATTGTTTTATTGTTGTCATGTTAAGTGCAACATGTTTTCATTTCTAATTCATATTAAGCCTGGAAATATTTAAAATTTGCGGTAAGTTGCCTGTTTTAAAAATATCCATATCATGTTATATACAAACCTTGATCACTACAGACGAACTTAAAACTAGTGGATGTCCGCATGTTAGGGGGGGAAATGCTTGTTCTCTAGCTTACATTCCTATAAATCCGTTTCACCTTATCAAGACCATGTATGCTGAGCAACAGACTTCGATTTCTCTCGCTCCGTTTTAGCCTGTAGTTCAGGAAATTATTTTAGTATTAAACATTTTCTCTTTTTGAATTTTACCACAAAGAACCAATTTTAAACGCCTTAAAATTCTGGATATTAAATTTTCTGTCGTTATTTATGTAAATAAATGAACGTTTGAAAGACTAATATAATTATTAGTAAAATTTTACACATTTTAACAGAAAGTGAAACATTTAATTCATTCGGGTAATTAATCATTCAAAAAAATTCAACTATTAACATATTGATTCAAAATATCAATTTTTCAAAGTTTCTAAAGTTATGAAATATTTTTTAATTTATTATGTTTCATTTTTTTTTCTTTGTTTTATTTTATTTTCTTTTTATTTATGTACATTATTTTATTTTTTAATATTTTCTATGTATATCTTTATTTATTTATTTATTTATTTATTTTTATTTATTTATTTATTTATTTATTTTTATTTATTTATTTATTTATTTATTTTATTTTTTTTGCTTTTAAAAAAAAGACAGTTATTAATATTTTCTTTGCCGAATATTTATTGCACTTTGCACGATTGCTTTTTTTCCCTCTCCTGCCAGCATCCATAAGCAGTAATAAATTGTTATATTAACTACATACGTGTGAAATGGTGCCCATATTTTATTTTAAACAATATACGCAGTCTATATTGCATCGGGAAATACATACATATATTTCTTTCTCCCCGAGTGTCCGAGTGTTTCACCTGCCTGAAGAACTGTAGTGTATGAAGACGGACAATACTATAAGAAGTGCGTTCGGACGCCATCAGAAACATCTGTTTCCTCGGAGCAGGATTATAGGCAGAATAGAAGGCTTTTAAATTCTAATTTTGCAACTTTTTTTTTTCTTTTCTCCTCTATTTACTGGGAACAGAAAGCATGAATAATGGGTTAAATTTTAGTGAGATGGAAGAAAAAAAAGAAAGAATTATTAATTTCGATTCCTTTAAGCGGTTTTACGCGCAAATGAAACCATTTAATAAATAATCATGTAATCATTCTAAATTGGTATTTTCTCCCCTTGCAACATTTTTTATTCACTTAGAGAAAGTATGGACAAAGCATGAATTTCAATTTATTGGTAGAGATTAATAAATTTGTCAATTAATAACGTTGGTGCATTTTAATAATCTAAATCGTTAATAAAATATTAATAAAGCAACGTGCTATGTTATTTCTAAGATTTTGCTACATAATTAGGACTGATTTCTGGCTCGTTTTTCTCGCGTTTTTATACATATTTTATGCTTGTATGTAAAAATATTAAAAACCTATTTGTGAATAATCTGGCATTTTTCTTCTTGTAATATTTATTAGCGTTATATATTTATTTTTAATCTAGTTGATCACCTTTCTTTTTTTACTTAAAAATGCAACTAATTAATAAACATACTAAAATTTAAAAAAAAATAAACAAGAAACTTTATACTATTGCGTTTTATAAGTAATAATATTAAAAGTGTAGATTATTTTATTTCTTTAAATAAAAAAGTAAATTTGGTATACTCTTTTGTCTTTTACTGAAAACTAAGGCTTTTGTCAGTGCAAAGATTACACATTGCATCAAAATTCGTGATCAACTAAATATATCTTTAAGCTCTAGCATGATTTTAATAAACATAACTAATTTTTTATTTTAAACTGCATTTTGAATCCTGCTGAATAATAAAGACTCGTTGCATGTTTGTTTTTTCCGCGTATTTTATATAATACTTTATGCTATAAAATCATTATAATACAGAAAATGTCATTCTGTCTAACTTGTACCATTATCGTGAAGTTTATTTTTATGGGAAATAGTATCTTTTAAAATATATATTATAAATATGCCTATATGTGAAAACACCAGATGAAGCTCTACTAAACATTCAGACGTCATTATGACTTGAGTATTCTTTTATATCTATCCTAGACCTTCACATTTATAAGCAAAAAATATGTACTGCGGATATGTTTATATAAATATTTTCTAATTTATTGAACTATATTCTACAGAATTACAGATAGTTTTACTTATTGCTTGGCAAAACAACCGGTTCTTAAATTCTGCTGATTTTTTTAAATTTTTTTGCAAAATAAAGAGGGAAAAAAATCTTGGCTTTACTTAATATTACTCTAATGTGTTTGCTTCACATTATAGTACGTAAAAAATGCTAATAGCTTATAGAACTTTAAATGCATAAACGGTAACTGTATTATCTCTTATTTGCGTGCAAAACTACCATTGAATACCCTTCCATTTTTTTCCCTTTCTTTCTAGAATATTTTTCTCTCTTGTTTTTCCTTATTTATATATATTTTTTAAACAGTGAAATGTCATTTTGTTCGAGCTATCCCCAAATACTGTCGCCAGTCAAAACGGGGAAAGTGAGACATCTTATGGTTTTAAAGAAGTCGTACAAGTAAAGCTGTAATGAGTCAAAGTGGAAACCGAACTGCATGTTGATACTGATTGGTGTTGACATTTATCCTGTAACTTTTTTTTTTTCCTTTTTGTTCTTCATGCGGATTGTATTACTAAAAAAAAGACAGAAAGAAAGGAGACAAAAAAAACTTCATTTTTTTTTCTTTTTTACATGAATTTCGATATTTTAAAAGTATTTTTTTGGAATTGAAAAATACAGTTTAAATATTATTATTATTTGTGCCTATGAATTTAGTAGAGCTTCATCTGGTGTTTTCATATAAAGACATATTTAAAAGTATCTGTTTAAAAGATATTTCTGTGAATCAAATAAAAATTCTACGAATTTAAGATTTCAATAAATTAGAATATATTTATATAAATATATCCGCAGTATATATTTTTGCTTATAATGTGAAGGTCTAAGATAGATATAAAAGAATACTCAAGTCATAATGTCGTCTGAATGTTTAGCAGAGCTTCATCTGGTGTTTTCACATAAAGAGATATTTATAATATATAATATTTAAAAGATATTTCTGTGAATCAAATAAAAATGCTACATATTTTCTGATATTTAGCCATTGGGCATATATTACAAAAAGGATTCTTCAGCATTTTTAAAAATCAATTAAATTTCTATATTTTCGTATTGCCAAAACTATTCCTTAGGCGGGTTTTAAGCAAATTATCAGTATTTACCGAAAACAAAACAAAACTTGAGTATGTACTTGTATGTATTGTATGTATGTACTGTAAGTTGTTTTTCTTCAATTTTAGTTGTTTTGTGTATTAAATGCAATTTTTTGGTTTTTTGTTTTTTTAGTTTCAAAACTTTATTATTTGAATACGTAATCTACGTCTTTAATATAAAAATGGTATAATTAGTGGTCCATATAAAGTATTAAAAATGTAAAAATTCTATTGGTTTTTTTTTTGCCCGTATTGGATCCCAAGTATTTTTAAATAAAACTTCATTTTAACAAAGTGTAGTATCCTGTCTAGGAGTTAGAAGTCTATGCTAGTAACACGAAGGCACTCGTAAGCTAATTTAAACCAATAACAGCGTTCTTTCCAAATTTTTGGTTTGCATTTTAAAAATTTTAAATGATTTTTTTGCATAGGGTATTTAAGGTCGATGTCTTCCTGAGTAGCACTTTCTCGATTTTGGTTGCACCTCTTTTTCTTTTATATTTCTGGAGACTTATTCGCTTTTAGAACCGATTGGTGAAAGTGTCATTTGAAATCTGCAGTAAACTAAAGTTTCCATCTATTTCCCCTGTGTGCCAGAAACGACCGTAATTCTTTAAAACCTATCAATCTAATATCTCTCTCTCTTTTTTTTATGAAAATTTATATCTAGAAACACGTGCCTCCTATTATTATTATTATTATTATTATTATTATTATTTAGTTTTAAAAGGAAGGGCGAATTGTGCGTAGGAAAAAGTAACGAAAATAGCATTCTCCTTCCATCCGAACAATATATGTGTTTCTATCTATCCATTAGTCACAAAATCGAGCAGTTGATGAGAGAGTCGTGAGTTAAGTTTAGTTGTTGATGCGACCTAATCGACCAGAATGCTCGACTTTCTCCTGGATTTTGTTTTTCTTACCGGCCTTTCAGTTGTCGCTCTTTCACACAGATGGATTGAACGAGTCCGAAATTCGTGTTGAGTGGTTTATGTCTTTCATAACAAATCGAAATCTCTTATGTAACGTAATCATCAAGATGATCGTTGTCGTTGTTTCATATTTACCGTAGTCTTTTGGTGATAAAAAAGGGGGGAGGGGTAAAAATGCTTATACTAGAATGGTTTGAATCATTTATGAACCTGGGATTTTTTTTATAATATTATTATTTATTTATCTTATTGACTTTCTGTTCGGGTCGGATTAACTCTAATTGTTTGCTGTATGTTGGGTTTTAAATTTTTTGGTTGGATTGTGGTTATATTGCCAATTTTTCAGAAGAAATATCAAAATATTGTTTCAGTTGTAGTATAAATGAGTAAATATCTTAATTTTTCTTCACAAAAGATAAAACTAATATTAGAGGCCATTTTACCACAATTACAATAAATATGGGGTTATTACTGTTTTTTCGTTTTTAAATTGGGTTTGGGTCGAAGAAAATTATTTGTTGGGTCAAGTTAGGTACGACCCAACCCATACAGAATTTTAATGTAATCTAAATAATCCCCAATGTTAATTTTATCTTTTGTAATTCTTGCATAAGTTGTGCTTGGATAAAAAATTAAAAATTTTAAATTAATGTCTTTGAAATATTTTTTGTCCAAGGTTATGTCATACCAAAATCAATATTTCTAAAATTGTGAAACTGTCATTCTTTTTTTTCATTCCCCAGATTTGAACTCAGAACTTCGATTATTACAATTATTGTCACAATTATGCACTAAACTCCGAGTTCAGATCCATGTGAGGCAGCGTGATTTTTTTTAGAATGAATGGTATTATAAAGCTTCATTGAATAACAAATATGCCACTTGAGGAAAATATATTGGTTGTATCTGAAATAGTGGCCAGAACTGTAAGAGGTAATTTTATAGAGAGAGAAGGAGATTATAGAGGAGAATATAGAGGTAATTTTATACATAAGAAACTACGGTCGCAATCCACTTTTTCATTCTAAAAAATATCACGCCGTCTCACACGAATCCGAACCTGGATTTTAGTGCATAATTTTGACAACAATTGTAACAATCGAAGTTCAAATATGGGGAGTGAAAAAAAAAAAAATGAATGACATTTTCATAATTTTAGAAATATTTATTTTGGTATGACATAACCTTACACAAAAAATATTTCAAAGACATTAACTTAAAATTTTTAATTTTAATTTACAGCTAAACAAAAATTAACAGATGCATAAAAACCATACTTTTTAATGTGGGAAAGTTAATATAAATATAGAAAGTAAGAACCAAAAGAATGATATGATATGATTAGCGTCTGCCATGATCTGGATCGGAACCTGCTCCGAAATACAAGATGATGTATGTCCATGTCTCTTTTTTTTTTTTTTTTTTTTTTTGGAAATCAGCTTTCCGATCTCATATTCCGTACCCCACACGTCCACTGGTCACTACTCTACTGCTACCGTCCACTTACTTATTTATTTCTTTTAAGAAAAAAAAATGGAGGGGGTTGCTGCAAGCATTTTTTTTTCTCTTAGCGAGTCAGCGCAATCACAAACGAGATTGGAAATGAGAGAGCGGCGTGAAAGACTTTTTTTTTCTCTCTCTCTCTTTCTTCCTTTTTTTTTTTCCTATTCTTCTCCCGCTGTTTTTCTCCTAGTGTTTTTCTCATTCCTTAGTTTGGGTGCAAGTCATGTTTAGAATGTTTTTAAATCTATTTTGTTTTGAATTTAAGGAAGGATGAAAGCCGAAAAAAAAATATTGGATACATGAAAAGTTTCAGATCTAAGGAATGTGATGGTTACAAAAAAGGAATGTACGTCGATTTTCATGCATTTTTGTTTCCAGGAATTTTTTAAGTTTTAAGGGTCAGTATGACCAAAAACCACGTTTATTCTGAGTTTTATTTATTTATCTAGTTGCCTTGATTTATAATTTGATGTAGAAATTTATTCACACTGTAAAAAATCTTGGAAATATTTCCCGACATGGCAGAAAAGTTTACGAAAATTGAGTATAGTCTGGTAGTTCTCCACGATTCTGAAACCTTTCCGTTTCCTTTGAAAACCATCGCTACCAACATTCCGATTTTTCGAAAAAAAAAAAAAAATAAACACATTTTTAACCAGAAAAGTTATTTAATAAAATATGTCTTGTTTCTAAGCGCTTAGCTGCTGGCAACCTTCCTTTTTTTTTTTTTTTTTTTTTCCCAGAAATCAAATAGTCATATTTAAACCATAAACTTTATTTAATCATTAAAATCAAATTGAAATCAGTTGAATCTAGCTACAAGCAAGGGGCTGTACATATAACGTTATTAACATTTGGCAATTTTTGACTCCATCCCCCCTTTACATCATACGTTATCATTCCTCGAACCTCCGTCGCCCTAATGATATCGTTATTGGTGTCTAAAAATTATTTTTATTTTTAGAATTTTTCTTTTTATACGTTTGCAGTGATACACAAATATGTGAATAATACATTTATTATTTGCATACTTTAGTGATTTAAATGAGGGGAAGAAGTTAATAAAATATCACTATTATATATCAAATAACATTTCAAAGAAGTGCTATTTAAAAGTGTTTAATAATAGCTTTATGTTACATAATGCATTCAACAGTAATATTGCTTTCTTGCATTTGCCCCCGGGCCTTGCACGGGGTTAAGCGGAATTTTTTAGAAACAAAACAGGTGCGCAGCATTCTTCCCCATTTTTTTTTATACTAGTAAACATAACAAGTATAATTTCGAACCTAGTTTCTCTAACAACGAATTATATGGGCATATGGGAGAAGAATAGGAATGGTGAAGGCCAAAACTAGCCTTTTTTGCGCCCGGGGCAAACATGTATTTTGGCGCTTCCCCTCCTCACGCACAATAAAAGTTATCGGCCGCAGGTACCCTATGCGAAAAAAGAGAAAAAAATCCTTAAAAAAAAAATCATTTAATAATAATTAAAATAAAAATCATTTAATAATAATTAAAATAAAAATCATTTAATAATAATTAAAATAAAAATCATTTAATAATAATTAATGTTTAAAATGGTAATCAACGCTCCCATAGGATTAACATTAACTTGAGCGATAAGAGGCTACACTAGTCACGCGAAGAAACTGGATCGCTAATGTTAAACCTATGGGAGCGTTATTTTAAAAATTTCTCACTTGCATATTAATAGTTTAAATGATTTTTTTCCTTGCTTAGAATAGCTGAGATTGAATTCTAACCGGGTTAGTGTTTACTTTTTCGATTTTGGTTGCAGATTTTATATATATATATATATATAAATTTACTTTCAAAAATTTGAAAAAGAACGCTCCCATTAGTTTAACATTAGCTTGAGAGTTTCTTTGTATTTCATATATATATACACACATTTTTGTATGAAATGACAAACAAAATCTTCATTTGGTGCCCCCTTCGCCTTTCGTTCTGACTCCCGGGCACATTCCTCCTCTGCCCCCCCCCCCCTCCTAGTTTCGGCCCTGTGGCAAATGTTGGTCTATTCCATTTTTTGGAATGAAATTATTCTATAATCATATAATGATTTTAATAATAACTTTGTATTTTCATAAAAATAGATAACAGATTTTTAAAAAAAAATGATAACAGAGGTGTAAAGAAAAAGTTACCAAAAAACAGAAAATTTTGGTTGGATCAAAAATGATAATGATATCAAAAAACAACCCCCCCCCCTCCCCTTAGAAATATCTTACGATATCAAGTGCCAGATTTCCCCCCCCCCCCACACACACACACACACCCAAGTGATAACGTTATATATGTACAGTCAAAGTCGTTCCAAACGGGTTAGAATATTAGATCGCTATATATGAAGTGGCAGTTTTAGTTGGATTAATTGTATCTACCTTATTTTGCTTAGTATGAAGTAGAGTAATGTGTTACATATTATTCTGATTCTCATATTTTAGCCTGTATAATTACACATTTTCTGTTTTTGTTGGCTGGAAAATACAGAAGAAATGCCTTGAATTATCTAACATTTATAAAATCCTTTTTGTATGTTTGTGTTCTAAATTCAATATGATACTTTTGTTTTCTTGCTTCAAGTCAATTTTATGTCGAATTTGGAATGCACATTTGTGAATTTACTGGAAGTTTTTATCGATATACAGAATGATACAGGGAGGAGGGGCGAAGTCTTCTTTCACCCGTTTTTTGATCCTAACAGCAAAACAATATCGATTTTATTGATTATATTGAAACTAAGTTTTGTGTCAGTATAAGATACGCCGGAAATACTTCTAACAAAATACCAATATTGGTTAAATATCGGCTTTACGTTGAAAATATTCCCAATGGGGGAAAAAAAAATATTCAAAAATATTTGTTTTACATTGAAAATATATTTTGCTAATGTTGGTGAAATGTTGACAAAATGTAAACACCACACTGTTGGATGAATATTGTCAACATTGGTCAAAATATACCCAATACAAACAGTATTGGCTCTGTCTTGCTATAGAACAGTTGTTAGAATTGCGATTGAAGCCTGTACGCTGCAATATTTTTATGTCTGTCTATGTTTTTAAATATTTCTTCACTATAACTTATCTTTTACACTTTTACATTTTCTAGATTCCGGGATGAATGGCGATCTCTCGAACGATACACAAGACAGCAGTACTAGTCATGACACGGCTGACCTCAGACCCGACGAAGACAGCGTCGATTCCGACAAAGCCCTTAACCTCGTGAGTATTTGCTGTTAAGTATTGCCAATTGTTGCGTATGTCTGGTTCTACATGCACATACTTCCATGCATTATTCAGTAGACCATCTTTTGTACATTTCTTATCTCAACCACTTTTACACTTATTTGTAGTTTCCTTATGACCTCGATTCATCCCTATTTTTTTTTTTTTTTTTATTGGAAAATTATTTCATTTATCCGAGACATAATAATAAAACAATACCTGAAATCGCAAGGACCGGAAAAAATTCTGCTTTATATAAGTTTCTGTCTTAAGAGGCTACATTATTCACGCAAAAACACGCACTCGCTAATGTTAATCCTATGGTAGAATTTTTTTTTTTAAATATCTCGTTTGCAATTTTTTTTTTTTTTTTATGTCTCGTTTGCATTTTTTTTTATTATGATACTTCATTTTCGAAACCAGTTTTGAAAGTAAAAGTATCCCCATAAAAAAAAAAAAAAAAAAAAAAAAAAAAAAAACCTGCAACCAAAATAGAAAAAGTAGAAAACGACCTCTGTAGAGATCGACCTCAGATGTCCAATACAAAAAAAAAAAAAAAAAAAAAAAAAAAAAAAAAAACGGAATATTAAAAAAAAAAAAAACATTATCCCATGGGATTGACATTAGCGAGCGCGTGCTTTAGCGTGGGTTATCCCTTTAAGACATGACCTACACAATTGTGTAGGTGATCCTAAAGAAAAAGAAAAAACATTTTCCTCTTTTTGTGCAATTTAAAGTCGAGCCTGCACCCACAGAATTGCGTGGATCCTCCCTTGGTACACACATCGGGTGACATCGGGTATTTTTTTAAATAATTTTTTCAATCAAATGTGATCCTATTAATTAGGAAAAACCACCAAAACTTTTCATTTAACCAAAAATCTTCTGGTCTTAAAGGGTTATAATTGTACTAGACGGCGTATCTACCCAATGAGTTGCGTTTGTATTGAATGAGATCTTTCAGTTTTAGGGGAGAAAATAAATTCCATTTAACTACATTTAGAAAAGGTTTATAATGTTAATTTTATTAATTTTTTTATTATAAGCAGGAAATCATGTTTACAATGTAAATGAATTAAAAAATCTATTTTGCAAGTTACACGTTATGTTGATACAATTATAGTAAAATGCTTTTAAAGAAAACGGCGATATACGGGCAATAAAATTCCATTGGTCGAAAAGATTTTGGATTAAAAAAAATTGGTGAGCTTGTCATTATTACCTAGCTAATGTGTGTTTACTTGTCTAACGCGAACAAATTCATCCAGGTGAGTCAAGTTCTGTAGTGTGCGTGGCTGGGACAAAAACTTTTAATCCAAGCAGTATGTACAAGTATATTATGTTCAGGCTCCATACTCAATGCCCCATACTCTATCACAGTCTGTTCATTTATATTTTAAACAAATTCGGAAAATATTATTTCATACGGAACAATAACATTAAAATAATTCAGCTTTTTTATAATAATTTTAGTAAATGTGAAAGTACGGAATATGAATATTTTTACACTATATTTTTAAAACAGAAAATGTAAACTAAAATTCATTAAATCGACTTATTCAAACAAAACATAAATAAAGATATTTGTTCACCATTTCGGATAACAGGCAATATTTTCTTTCCCTTTTTTCCTCAGAAATGGAATAATATAGTTGGCATCTTTATAGAAAAAGTCGTTAAATGTTACGGGGAAAAAAAATAATATATCGGATACGTATTAAAAAAATTTAATTCTGGGAACGTATATGACATGCTCGGATACATGCGGATAACTGATGTTAATTTCAGTATGCTGTATTCCATATTCTTGGAGGAGTAATAGTAAAAATACAACAGACAGTCAGATTTTAATATAATAGATTCTTTATGGCAGGGCCGTGAAATATTCCGTTTAAGGAAAGATTCCGTTTTCAGTGGTGTTGTTGGACCTGGTTAGCTTTCAAAATATAATGTAAATAGATAGATACAAAATGAGGATTTTATCGAAAATTGTTCAAATTATAGAGTTTTGGGGGGGGGGACCTAAAAAGTACCTTTTAGCATAGAGGTTTTTGCATACGCATTCTCGCACACAAAAATATTTCCAAATTTCTATAATAATGCGTCGTAACTAGGATATGATGCTTTATACGATTGGAAACTATGTTTTTTTTTTTTTTTTTTTTTTTTTTTTTACTTTTACAGCGCCGTATACCGCCTATACGTACGCTCTTCTTCGTTACATTGTTTGAAAATTCTAATTGTAGATAGTCAATATGAAGAATTGATAATTTGTCACATCGAGCAACAATTTTTTTTTTTTTTTTTTTTTCTTAGTTTGCTGTTTAGTGCAAATGTATATAGAGCCTCGTGCAGATAATTTATTCCATCATTTGATGTTAAAAATACTCAAGATTTTCTGCCTAATGAAATGATTGCACGCGTGAAGTTTGATCAAATGATTTTTTTTCCTCACAGTATACTCTATCTTACCAAGTGGTGCACTCTTACTCAAAAAAGAGCTTCCTTTCTTCCTGTGTTTTGCCTTTATCTTCCAGGCGAATAAATACTTACGCTAAATTTAACTCTAAAATAGCCACTGTCCCTTGAGCCCTCTTTACGCCCCTTGCATTTTAAATTACCTGGACTGAAGGAGAGAAATTCTTGGGACACACTTTTCACCCCTGATATAAACTTCAAGGAGTGCCAGCGCTCCCCTTTCTTTTTTCTCTTCCAATATAAGGTTACTGCTCCAATCTTGCATCTCATCTTCTGCGGAAATCCTATCTCCATACTCATTTATTCAAAGCCGCTGGCACGGAAATTTACGTACCGACGAAAATAGATCACAATGGTCAGTCGAGTAAAAGAAAGCCCCTGGGCCCATTTTAGTGCCCCCTCCGTCACGTGATCTGAATCCTCCAATAGAGGAAACCGATTTTACGTGTGTAAGGGGGGGGGGGGGTATCATCTGATGACTAACGTTACCCCGGCGATTTGCATCGAAGCGTCGTATGCAGAATGACCACTGGGTATAAGAGGGGAGGGTGAGTTCGCTAGATTTGGCATCTTATCGCTTTTGTGTCTGATGAATCAATGATTTTTTTTTCTCCCCTTAGAGTTATCTTCTGAAACTAAATTGTTTTACTAAATCCTAGGTAAATGTATGATGAATAATTCAGAGAAATTCTCAATGGTGTAAAAACTTGATATATTTCATAAGTATCAAAACTGACCCAAATTTCACTCTCTTTTTTTTTTTTTTCCTTTAGGTTATAAAATTATACCTTACCTTCATGCTAAACAATGTCTATCGTAGCATTCATCAACCCGTCCGAAACCTGTAAATACGAAATAAAATATTCAAAATTAAAACACGGAGATATAAAACATGCGATAAAACACGAAGAAAATATTTTATTATAAAGGATATCACAAAATTAACTGACATTTTAATTAAATTACGATAACAGTTTTTGAATAATTTCGCGATTTTTATTGTGAATTTTTACAATGTCTATGCGTTATTCAATTGTGTACCTTTCCATGATTTCAGATAACTGAAAAAAAAAAAGAAAGGCTTTACTTTTCCTGTATTGGTTTAACAGCGAAAAAAATATGGACAAATTTAAAATATCAGTTCATTTTAGGATACTCGTTAAATGTTAAAATATATGCAGAATAGAGAGTGCTGTGTGGACCCGATATTTCTATTTCAAGTCAATCCAAAACCGACCTGAACCTGACACACTTCAAATCGAACCTCAGATACTTTTAAACTCGAAACCGAGAAAAAATAACCCTTGTTTTAACGCAGTTATAGAAAAATAGTCTAAAATTGTATCTCTAATATCAATTTTACCTTTTATATTGAAAAATGAACACACATATATATGTATATATATACATAATATATATATATATATACTCATTAATGTTTAAATGTATAGTTTTTTCGTCTGAGATTCTAGACTCTTTTGAAAGTTCGGATCAACCCGAATCTAACACGCAAAGGTCAAATGCCAACCTGAAACCAACTCAAACCCGAAACAAAGTCAACCTGACCCGAAACCAACCCGCAACGAATGAAATAAGCGTGAACTGAACTGGAGCTCGGGTCAGGATAAAATTGGATTACCTTATCCAAAGCAGGACTCAAAGCAGAATAACAAACAAATTTTAAGCTTATCAAGTGGGGAAACGTGCAGTACCGTTAGTTTGATACATTTAAGTTTAATTGTTGATCGGATCTACCAACTAGTTTTAACGTGTGTGTTATGTCAATAAACTTGAAGTCTATTCTCCAGCACAAAGCACATCTTTTGCATTTGATTTTGATGCTCTTTGTGGTCTTCTCAATTTACATTGCATTTTATGCAACGGAACCATCACTGTTCACTGACAACTTTTGTTTAGCTATAGTTAATTATTATCATTATTGTTTTCTCCGATCCAAGATAAAGATCAAGAAAATGAAAAGTTATTTTGTTGGAGATGATCAAAATGAGTACATTGTGATTTAAAAGAGAGAAAAATACTTTAGATAATCGACTGTAGCTTTAAAAGGACAGACCGCGCGTGTTGGTTCTTTGGTGGTGTTCTTTGGAGCTCTCTACTGTTCCTGATCAGATAATTCCACTGAATTTTCGATTAATATACTAGATCAACTGTTTTTTAATGTCGAAAACAGTTTCTCAACTAAACTGAGTTTTGACTCATCTGTAATATCCTTTATATTTAGTCAATAAATTTTCAGTCTAGCCGAAAACTTTCATATCAGGTGTATCTCTCTTCTATGTGTTGCTGTTTTTTGTAAATTATTTATTAATTCCCTCTTTTAGACTAACATTTAATGTTGTTAATTTTAAATGTTATAACTTTTTAACATGTTTGGCAATATTTCCTAAGTTTTTACTCATCAAATAGAGGAAAATATATACATCTATCTTTCAACTCGATGTGTTGTGCAAACACTCGCAAAATTCTTAATTAAAAAAAAAAAAAAAAAAAAAGGTTTTCTTTAAGTTTCACATGTTAAAAATGCTTACTAACTTCATTAAAATTATATTTTAGAAGTTTGATTTTGAAGGAGAAAGTTGAAGTTTTTAAACCATATAAATAGCACAAACACCAAAGACTTAATTTAACATTTGTAGTCAGAATAATAAAGGTGGGTCAGGAAAATGTCATCATTTAGTATTTTCAGTTGTGTATATATATATATATATTTCATCAATAAAACACCTCAGTGCAAGGGGCTATAAATCTTCTGGAAAAGGGAGAATGAAATCTTAATTTAAAAAAAGATTAAAAAATGACATTTCCTTTTGTTGATTCCATGCTTATTAAACTTATTTACAGATTTTTAAAAATCGTTTTTTGTTAAACACATGAATGGAAATCGGTAACCTAAATAATAACTTTAACCCGAGGATTAACAATTAAATCAGTCCATTAATGTTCAGTGAGTTCGATAATGGTTAGATATAAATAGAAAAACTTAGGGAACAATGATTTTTAAAAAAAAAAAAAACTCCGTAAAAAGGTTTTTTAGTCTGTTTTAACTTTTTATTTTGTATTTTTATTAAAACCTTTTTAGAATTTTAATAAAATAGTCAAGAATTATTTTGAAAAAATGAAAATCACGTTTCTAGGAAATTATATGTTGCCCTTTAAAACTGAATAGTTCATTTCAAACCTTTTTCCGCTTTTCCCCCCATCAAGTTCATGACTTACAGGTACATCTAACGGTGATAACATGAAAAGGAAGAGAAAAAAAAAACGGGCCCTTGGAAACGTGCGATGGTCTTATCATTCAAATAACTGACCATGATGATGCCATCCTTTTCTTATCGTCACCATCGGGGTCATCTTCGACCGTCAAAGAAACTTCTGCCAAATGTGCCCGTTTAGATATTGGCGCGATAACCTGAAGCATGAGAGGGGGGGGGGGGACTACAACAGCAACCCTGATTTTGATGGCTGAGGGCGATGGTGCTTCTCTGCTTACAAGAGCAGATACGGAAAACGGAGAGAGAGGCCGAAGATGAGAGGGAGTAGGGAAGGAAAAGAAAGGATGGCGAAGAACTTTTTCTTCGCGCCATAGTTTTTTCCTGCAGGTGTCATTTTTATTTGAGGCAAGTAAAGATTTTTATGGCAACGGTGTGATGGAAGAAATCTGAATGAACTCGAGATGAGACTATGCCAATGAATTGCATATTTGAGGCAGAAATAGAAGACGGTTTTGGCTTATTATTTTTGAGCTTATAACCAAGATATCTATTATATTGAAATCCGGCTATCTGTCTGTAATTCACAACACCTCATCCTAGAATACGGCAAAATTTGCGATGAAATTAGCACCAGTTATATTCACGAATTTCGAGGATGTTATATAAACTTAACTACACATATTCTCAAGCTTTATTAATCCGTTTTTTCTTCAAAACAGAAAATCGTCTGTCGACAAACGGACATCTAAAAATCAAGTTTAAACATAAACAAATTTAAGCTCTTTTTCTGTAAAATAATTTACCTTATTTAGGAGAAATAAATTTAAAGAAAATACATAACTTTGACATAGCAAAAACGAAATTTTTTAAAGCATTTATTTTAGTTCATAAATCTGAAATATTTTTCTGCGAGTTTGTCAATGTGACGACATTTTTTATTTTTTATTTTATCTTATCTTATTTTTTATTTTATTTTTTTATTTTTATTTTTATTTTATTTTTTTTTTTTTATTATTATTATTTTTTTCTTTGAGATCGTCTAAATGACGCCATTTTTATTCCACAAGCTCCAAAATTCGAAGCCAAATAATGAAAATAAAAATTTTTTTGAAAAATTATATCATTGAAAACATGCGCTTTTTTTTAAGACAAATTTTAACTTGCATTGGAAGTGAGATTTCATACTTGATACTTATTATTTAATAAAATTAATATAATAAATCTTTTATAATGTACAATAAAATTGGATAGCTCCTCCCTCCCCACCCCCACCCCCCAAATAATTGAAAGATCTCATGTAATTTAAAAGCAACACATCGGGTTGCTACGCAGATAGTATTTATTAAATGTGTGTAAAGTTAATGCAGATTTAATAAAAATCGTAATTGGAAACAAAGAGAAAAGTTCTTTATATAACTTTTTATTTTACACATCCATATTAAGAACAAGTAATTTGTAAACAAAAAATGAAAAAGACTTCAAGTAACTATTTCATAATCCACGACTCGCAATTGTGCAAAAACTCTCACGTTATTAACATTGCCTTTATTATTATTATTATTATTATTATTATTATTTACTTATTTCATGCCAATGTACATATTTTTGCAAGAGTAGTTTGATATTACACAGTGTTTTTGTAACAACCCTTTATGATTATCCACATTTGAATTAATCTACGCTATTGTCAGTAGAGTGTCTTTATAAATAAGAGGGTGGCGAGATAAGTAGATTACGTACTCGAATTAGAAATTGGGAGTCCAAATTGTGGCGACCCAGCCACCTCAACATAACAATTCTCGCCTAAACAAGTTTGATCAGACGACTGAGACAAGTCAACAATCATTAGCTTGGCGATAATAGCAGACTCGCCGTGTTTTGTCCGCAATCATCTTGGCCAATTAATTTTATTGCTTGTATGTCATCACTATTTACAAAGGCTGCCAGCATCGCTGACATTTTACACGCAGCAGACAATCATATAGTATTATTGACGTATCTCTATAAAAAGATCTATGCACGTGCAATGGCTATTTTAAGCTTAAAACCTTCTCAAGTGAACAACTATTGTAGTGTAAAAAGTTAAATTCAATTCCGTTCAGTGGTTGTTGTAAAAATTGCGAACAGATATACACACAGCGATACACAATGGCTGATGATATAAACTCTCTCTGTTTTAAGTCGCTTAAAAATATATCAAAATGCAAGAGTAATGTGTAGGTGATTTGTGTACGAAAAATTATATATTCTATTAGATACTTTATTTTTAAATCCCTATTTTTATGGTATAATTTAAATTTTGTATCAACAAAACTTCAATCAGAACAGATAGTATTGGTTTAAAATATCTACGTCTCAACCGCTTAATGCGAAATTTGAAAATACAGTGTGTTTTAAAGTCATGGTGCACTTCTGACCGGTCACGGGAAATCAACGAAACAAGATCGAAATGTGAAATCCTCACCAAATAAAGAAAAATTCTCCGAGTTTCATACCTGTTCAGTGCAGTTCGATGTGGCTTCCATTTGTTGCCCTACACACATCTAAACGATATTCAAGTTCTTCCCACACAGTTAAGGACGTCTGATGTAACAGAGTGAATAACGTCAGTGATTCTCTGTTTCAAATGGAGGCCACATCGAACTGCACTGAACAGGTATGAAACTTGGAGAGTTTTTCTTTTATTTTGTGAGGATTTCACATTTCCATCTTGTTTTGTGGATTTCCCGTGACCGGTCAAAAGTGCATCATGACTTTACGGACACCCTGTATAGTACACACAGTTTTCTATGAAGATTTCACGATTTGTTATTGCAAACCGTTTTTAGGAAGACACCGACATTAAGATAGGCATAACTACGTCTAAAAAGGCACGTAATGTGCGTTGTTTTAAGTATTATAAAGGATCTTACTTTAAGAATGTTGGTCAGTGATATCTCAAATTCTCCTACCTAATGTTGAATCCATGGAATGCATTCTAATTTTTAAAATATCTCACCAGGAAATTAATATTTTTAACTTCTTTTTTTCTGTGTACTCTTCTTAAAGAAGTTTCTTTCTCTTTTGGTTGTCAAAATATTTCTAACATATATTTTAAGTGTTAAAATCTTACTCAATGCCAGTGGTGTAGTCATTAAAAAAAATAAATAAATAAATAAATAAATAAACGGACAGTGGTGTAGTCATTTAAAAAAAAAAAAAAAAAAAAAAAAAAAAAAAAAAAAAAAAAAAAAACGGAGGATAATACACTAGAGAGTGCTATACGCTACAGCTACAAACGGAATACGGAGTTATCTAGAAATTATACGGCGTATACTACAATATACCCTTCACTACATCCCTGCTCACAGTTCATCGGCTTTTAAGACATACGAAAGTAAATTAAGCATAGATTTTAGAAATATTTTGTCAATATTATTAGTTTAAAATATTAATTTCCTTGTGAGATATTGTAAAAATACCAATGCATCCCACGCCTTTAGGTTTAACATTAGCAAGGGAAATTTGATATTTCAGTGACCAAAACTCTTAAGTATCATAAGTTATTCGTGATTTTACCTATATATTCTGGATTAAAATCATTTTATTTATATTTCAATTCATTTTTTCAGAGTTTAAAATTTGCAATAAAAAAACTATGCTACGTTCTAAAAGCCACAACAGGGAAATAAAATCTGAGTACATTACTTTATTTTTAATTCAGAATGTTAGCTCGGAATTTATTTCTTTGTTTAGGCAAACCTGTTGTTGCTTCACTTTACCTTAGACACATGCTCTAGTTAAATTTCATTACAACAAAATTTTCATACTATTTGTATAATAAATAAGTAATGAAAATTTTTGATGAAAGACATATTTGGGATTTTCTTTGCTTAACCCAAAACGTGTTATAAATAGTTTGTTTCATTCGAATAATTCTTATTTTGTTGTTGTTTTGCTTAATTTAATCAATAGGGAGGGGGCCAACTCTCTCAACTGAAAATAAAGTTCAGTGATTAATGTATGTGATAGATGTATATAAAAATATTATCTACAAAATAACACTGTTCAACAGGTATTTTCACATTCAATGGATTAGTTTAAGATCGTATATAAATATTATGAGGGCAGTCAAATCTCGTATATTCCCCCCACTAATATCAAACCTATGGAGGTGGAATGCATTCGTATTTTTGAAATATCTCATCGGGAAATTGATAAGATTATTCATTTCTTTTTTAGTTAGAAATATTTTGCCTGGTAAAAAAATAAAGTGACATCCTTTATGGAGAGGAAACAGAAAAAAAGTTAAAAATATTAATTTTTCGATGAGATATTTGTAAAGTGCAAATGCATTCCTGGGCAAAAGGTTTAATATTGGAGAGGAGAAGTAAAGATCTGACTGACGGACACCCTAATCTTTTATTTTAACTTTTTTACTGAGTAATAAATTTCAAGTTGCTGTTCTAAATGTGTCCCAAATTCACAAAAACGTAGCATTATTGTAGACAACTGGCATTGGATTCAAATGCCTGGTAATGCCCTCCACAGTAAAGGGAAAGATTAGAAAAAAATAATAAATCTTCCAAATTCATAGATTTAAATTCGAACGTCACAATAAGTGGATTAATTGATTCAGATAGATTCCTTCGGATATATCTGAACCTCGTCTCAGCAAACGGATTAAGAAAATATTCTCATAAAAAACCTCCCACTATACTATGCATATATTATTTTAAATCTCACTTTGTGTATGATTTGCCGAAATGTAACGAATACTGTGGTCATATTTAAATAATATTTGAATTACAGAAAATTTTAATTGCAATTAATCTCTAACATAACACCTAACCTGCATGTAACTGCCTGATGCACTGATACTAGCGCTTAGGAACGAATCGAATCGCTTCAGTATAGAACATCTGGGTTAATTACGGATACAATTTCCAAGGGTGCTTTGCACTTTTTTGTCGAAACAGTTGAAACTTTCAATGATTTTTTAATTGGTCGAAGATTAGAATTTATATAGAGAGATATCGAGGCTGTACGGAGGATGTTTGAGGACTTCCCATCAAAATGTTTTCAGCAAGTCGAGGGTTTTCTTGCCCACGTGTAGCCTATCGTTGTGCTGGAGTTCTTTACTAGCTCTTCGTTGTGGTCGGCAGGAATTAATCATGCACCCAATCGTCCAAAATAATTCCCAACTCAGGAAACAGAAGGTGAAGCCGTTCCCAACTATAACAGACTGGTATAGTACACCACACCATCTATCTGAAACATATTTACCCACTTCAATTAGATACAATGTTTTACGATAAAAGTCTCTTTATCATTTGGGCAGACCCCATGTAATTAAAATTATTATAATTATAAATATAAATGTATAAATTTGTATTTATTTGTTGTAGGCTATGGATGACGATGATGACGAGGACGAACCTGACGAGCAGCCTATCGACGCGACGATGTCGAGTCGGGGTTGTGGTGGGGCCACGACCAACGGGCAGACGGCGCCCTCCCGACCCACCAACAACGGTCACCCGAGTTCCAGCGCCCCTTCCCCCATCGACACATCGACTGCGGCGGCGATTGCTGCGGCCGCTGGTCAGCTCTCGCTTAACCAGGTGATGCCTTTTTAACTTCATCAAATCCATTAAAATTTATCGAATGAATCATTGCAACCTCTTTATCGTAGCGAAAATACAAATAAAACATTCGGGATACGTTTAAATATATATATATATATGTATATATATATATATATATATATATATATATATATATATATATATATATATATATATATACTAGAGAACAGGAATTCTGCTTATTCAGACTTTAGTGTCGCCTCCGACATATTCCATTACTCCATTTTCTTCTGGCGGACTGGTGGTTTCTATTATTATGAAACAGCCATTATAAATGAAGCGTTAAGTGAAGATTAAAGAGCAGTCGTAAAAAGTTAGAACTCTGATTTTCTGGTCAGAATGGGGGATGGCCATAATTTTTTTTTTAAAAAGTTCTGACTTTTTACGGCTGCTCTTTCATCTTCACCTAACGCTTCATTTATAATGGCTGTTTCATAATAATAGAAGCCACCAGTCCACCAGAAGAAAATAACTCGGTTAAGCGGGAATCGGATAATCGGGACTCTATTGTAGTGCAAAACATATTTCAATTTTAAGACTTAAAGCACACGCTTTTATTTTATGTAAAATGACGTGATTTGCATTAATATAGATACTTAAAATTAAATATAGTTTATAATAGCTCCATGTTTTATCATAAATCCTTCATTAATATTTTTCTCAAAATAGCACATATTTTAATTACATTTTTTCAGTTTTTATGGGAAAATGGCAACAAGAAGATATAATTCCTATTTTTCAACTATTTTTTTCTTTACTTTCTACAGAAATGGAGTACTTGAGTTGCCAAAATGAAACAAATGTCGCTAAAAACTACAAAAAAAAATTATTATTTCAAAAATAAATGGAGATGCAGTTTTCAAACTAATTGCATTAAAAAGTACTTTTTTTTCCCAACACTATACGGTATAAACATTGAAAATGTGCGATGGTTACAAGTTTTTAAAAATGCTGTAGTGTATTTAATCGCACAATGAAAGATCGGCTTTTGTTTTACGGCTGGCTTATACAAGGTAACGTTATTTATTGGAGTCAAAATAAGCTGGGAGAAAGAAATAGCATACCGGGGGCTAGTATATATATTAGCATACACTTAGTCACAAAAGTAAATATGCGTCCCATATCTAAAATAATGAAGTCTACATTTTGAATTAAGAACGAGACAAATATTTTGTTGGATGGCATTTTTTTATTGGTTTCGAGTTGAGCTTTAAAAAAATAATAATTGATAAAATATTACTTTCTCTGTGAATTTTCCTCATTTTGATTTTATTTTCGAAAAGAAAAATGTACATTTAAAAAAAAGTAAGCATGCAGTCTGAAAGTTCAATGGATGTGAATTATTAAAATGGCTAAATTTAGTTTCTTATACATTTTTTTTAATAAAATGATAATTTTGAAAGATTTTTTTAGTAATTTTCGAAAGTTGGACCTCAAATAATTATAGAATGTACTTAATAATCCACAAGGAGACGGAATTTCACAAGACTTAATGTGTTTAATGAAAAAATTCTGTGAAAAAAGCATAAATCGGTTGCAGATTATTATAATAATGAATAATATTCTCATACTACTGTAGAAAATCATTAAAAAAAATTCCAAGCATTTCTCAATAAATTAAAGGCATTTCTCGAAACTAGACAAGAAATGGGTGACTATGCTTATTCACTTATCTAGAAAGTTAGACAATTGTGAGAAAAGTGAAGTAAAAGTCTTATAATTAAGCACCTAAATTTTAAAACTGATGTAAAAACAATTTTGGAAAACTCAAACAATAGAAAATTCTATGAAAATATATGTTAAAAAAAAAAAAAAAAAAAAAAAAAAAAAAAAAAAAACTAGAATTTACAAGCATTCTAAACCGTAGTATGAGATTGAAAAAAAATTGACCTTTGTAATATAATTGTTTCGATGTTATCCGCTAATACAATTTTGAAATTAAACTGTTGCTACTGTTAAAATTTTCTGAATTAGAGAATAATGTATTAAGTTTTATTTTCTTACACACGCTTTTTGTAAGGCGATTTTGTCTGAATAAAATAGATTAGTTGCTTCACTTCAAAAAGGATTGAATTAAAATTGTTTAAATAATAATCTGGACCTAGAAGAAATTGAAGGTTTCTCAACTTGTCTAATAACCAGAATTTTCAAAATAAGGAAAAAATATTTCTGGACGAGTATTATTTCTATAAAACAATCCATATTTTTCGCCTTTTAACGAAGACACAAGTGAGTTTATTATTAACCCATATTTTATTATTATGACGTGTAACATTAAAAAAAAAAAATTGCTATTACGGACTAATTATATAAGAAATACAATTATTTAATTCAAAAACGTACCCAAAACACATATTTTTTAATTCTTTTATTCTTAACTTTATTTTTGTTTGTAAAGATGTAATTTTGTAATCAATTTTTTTATTCTCTTCCTGATATGCTAGTATTATTAAAATTATATACGCAGGTGTGTTTCCGAAGAAGAAAACAACATTTTAATATTTTCAGAACTTAATTATAAATAATTACATTAATTTTAAGGCATTTTTCCGGTAGAAGGTCACGGGGGATAAATCGCCAAATCCTAGTATACCAGTTACAGCAACAATAAATTTAATGATACGCCAACTGCAACAACGAAATATTTTAAACACTAAAAGGGTAGAAAATATATCTATATTAATCCATTTGTGCCTGAATTTTGATTTTCTCAAATGTTTTGGCAAAATCACTTTAAAATATTGCAAAATAAACTGGAAAAATATTAAAAAAATTATACTTTTTTGTATTTATTTAATAAAATGTAAAAAAACTACATATGAGTATTTCTAGTAGAATAATATGCATAATTATATGTTTTGTCTATATTTATATTTAAAAAGTTTTTAAATTGTATATTACGTACTATAATTAGTATTTATATGAACTACAAAAAATATATATATTTATTTCTTTACAGAGACTAATAACGTTATAACTATCATTAATAATAAAATAAGAATAATCGTATTGCTGACTTAAAAACAATTTATTTCATAAATATCTTCAAAAGGAGATTACATAAACAACTGTCTCTTAAATGTCCAGCAAAAATATGTGCCCATTTGTGCCTAGAACCTTATATTTTGAACGTTACAAAAATGCATAAAAAATAGGCTTGAACATTTAATTTCGCAATTTGAAAAAATACGTATTTAAAAAAAAAAGTCTACAAGCTAAGATTGTGACTTGCGATTTTGGATCCTTTATAGAAAAAATCCAAATAAATTTACTTTTTACATTTCGCCAGCTTGAAAAATTAAAAATTTATAAACACCGAAAAAAGCCTTCATTTAAACAAATAAATATCCACCTTATGCTCTCATCTCTCGGTATTAGATAAAGACATTTATAAATAATTATTTCATATAATTTTCATGGTATAAAGGAGAAGAAAAATATACTTATTCGTGAAAATTTGAAACGTCCCAAAAATGGGACGCTAGGCACAAATGGGTTAAATAAAGGATGTAATATATTTTTCAAAAAAATATGCTTTAATCAATTAAAAGTTTATATTAATTAAATTATGACTTTATGGTGAAGAATCAATTTAGAAATTCTAAAAAGATAGTTTAAATGATGTTTCCTTTTTTTCTTTCCTGTTGTCATATCTTAAAAAAAAGCAAAAATTATAATTTGTTTTAAAAATTCACGAGCTTGAACTTTCTGCCAAATATTAAAAAGAAACTGTAAATTTTCCGTAATCGAGTTTGGTGTCCACGCCAAATTAATATATTCGAACGGGAATTTTTCGGAAATTTCAATCGTGAAATTAGGCTTGATTTTCAATAAATTGAGTGTTTGTTTTTTTAAACTATTTTTACTTTTATACTTATTCAATTACTCACCAATATTTAATTTTATAAAACAATTTTACATAAAACTTGTGGTGATTAAATTTGAAGATAATTTTTCCATTATTTTTCCCCAACAAATATTTAAATTTAAAAAGAAATAAAGAAAGAAAAGGTTATGTCAGTTAAATTGATAAAAGTTAACCATTAAAAATCTAAATAACAAATTCAACTATTGAATTTAATATTATTACAAATGGCACTTATAAATCTTGAAATCTATATCAACAGTGGTGCAGAAAAAAATGCTATATAACTTGTGAAAATTCAATAGATCTTATCTGTTCTGTGTAAAAGACGATGGGTAATACATGTAGGTTATTTCACAGTGTTGTAACTACGACTGAAAACAACAATATTGTGCTGTTAGTTCATTTCTGTGATTTTGAGGCAAGTGGCTGCTTTTGTTACAAATCCTTATTTCTCCGAGCTTTTGATGTAGTTTCACAGTCATTAGGGTACAGTTGTAAAGAAACTGCATTTACAGGCATTCTAAACCTAGATATTAAATTGAAAAAAAAAAATGCCTAAATACAGTACAACCTGTGAAAACGAAACTTTGCTATGATGGAAATATGTATTAAATGAAAATTTTTAAGATTCTGACGGAAGGAAAATCATACAATTATACTTTCAAAGACGGAAACGGCCTAAAACGGAATTATTTCTAGGTTCCTAGAGATTCCGTTTTTGTACGCTTTACTATAATTGGTGTGATCTAGTACTGGAATTTTAAAAATAATTATCCACTGATAAAAAAAATTTAAATGCAGCAAAACCTGTCTATAACGGAAACTTGTCTAAAGCGTTTTTTTTCTCCCAAGCAATTACATTTTTACGAGTCTAAATGTAATAATAGTTATAATAAATAATGTGTAACTTTTATTTTCTTACCTGCTATTTGAAAGATGTCTTTAAGTTCGAAAATACTCACTCATAGATGAATAAACCATGGATGTAGGTTTATTTTCAACAAAGCTATTAAATAAGCAAGGCATTCTTGCAGTTCCACTCGAATGTATTTAAAAAAGAAAATGGGGAAATTATACTTCAAGCAAAAACTACTGCACACTTTACTACATTAAGTTCACGGTTTAAAAAAAAAAAAAAAAAAAAAAAAAAAAAAAAAAAAAAACACTTTTTATTTTACAGAAAAAAAAAACTGTCAGTAGGGCACCACTGAAAAGCTATATATTTTACATACATAATCAGTATTTTTTACGTAAATACGAGAAAAATCTGTTGAAACAACAGAAAATTTAATAAATACAGTTATTTCCGTAAAATAGGCGATTTTTTACTGGTTTTCTGATTGACAGGTTTTTTTTTGTAAAATCATCAGTTTTTAGGGGTTTTTTATACGAATTGACATTTTCCCAACTGAGTGAAAATGTGTTCATAGTGGGGGTCGAACCGAAGACCTTCGGCTTAATTTCCCAATGCTCTGCCTATTGAGCTATCTGGACCGACAACTGAACCGGCCAAACACAATTCACTCAATTCATTCTTGCGTCGGCCAGTTGTCGATCTAGGTAATACGCCATTAGGCAAAGTATTGGGAATTTAAGCCAAACGTCTTGGTTCGGCTCCCGTCATGCCCACATTTTTACTCAGTTGGAAAATTGTCAATTCGTATGAAATCTTTGCCAATGAATTTGGTTGAGTTAAAAACAATAAAAAGTGTTTGTATAATGTTTGTATAATTTAATTTTTGCTTGTTACGGTAGTTTCCATTAAAAAATATACTAACAGAACTCATAAAACTTTCTTCCTATTACACAAATGTCAAATACGTGGAAAATATATATACAGTAATATATTATAAAGACGGAATCGCTATGGATAGTAAAAAAATTCCATTTTAGAAATGCTTCCGTCTTAAACAGGTACAAATGTATCGTATTCCTTCCATCGGGGCTACAAGTTTTACTGGAATTAATTTTTTTTTTCCCACATGTAACAACGATTATTTTAAGAGAAAATTTATCTTTATTTTCTTATTCGAAATTTGAAAGCCGTATTTATTTAAATTTCTTCACAGAAGAAATGAACCGTAAATTTTGATTTGTTTTAAAACAGCATCTTCTAACAGCTTAACTACGAGCCGCAGAACTACCACTTTTTTCATGTAGTAATATTCGCTTTTTATAATCGCAGAAAATTACTTAAAATTATGCGGTTGAATAAACTGAAGATTACCCTACAAAATTATTGGTAGCTCGTTGGCCATCAACTGAGTTATTGAAAACACCTGTTTTAAATAAAATGAATATTTTTATTAAAAAGAAAAATAAGAAGCCATCAAATATACACTGTAAAAAAAAAAAAAAACATCCATTGACTGTCAATACAATTTCTCTTCCTTTTTTTTCTTTTTTTCTTTCTTTCTTTTTCTCCTAGTGAAAGCGATTTCGTGAATGAGTCAGTTTATTTAGAACATTGACTTGAGAGTATCCTGGGCAGATAATGTCAAAGTTTCATTTTCGGTAAAGCTGTAAAAGTTATTTTTATCATTACCAGTGACCCGGAGCCGAACAATTTTTGATGCTCCAGCTCCAGCTCCGCTCCTAGAGAATATACTGTGGCTCCAGCTCCGGCTCCGGCTCCAACTCGGCTCCGACTTCGCGCTTTTGAGTTGCAGATTTTAATTTACACGTTTAATTGTTTGCTCACAAATACTTTCTACCTCATTAAAGATCTGACAAAATGCATTTTTCTTCTCATCAAACTTCAAATATGCTTGTTCAGAAAGTATGACATCTTTTAGCTTTTGCTTTTAAAATAGAAAGTTTGGTGGAATTTTAAACACAAAAATCTTAAATTTCTTCTACACTTTTCAAACAGCCAAAATTGTACAACTACACATGTAAATAACAGGCGACCATATTTGTTTTCGAATAGTGTTGTCACTTAGTTCAAGTAGAAAGTAGAAGTAAAGTAGTGTTACCATGTTTTGAGAAGGTTTCCTTCTCTAATAATAATAATAAAAACCTAAAAAAGGATATAATTAAAATACTGAATAATGATGTACAGTAGAAGATCTTTATAACGCAAACCTAAAAACGCAAGGTTGTGCGTTATATAGAATTTTGCATTATATGGATCACATTTCACACATCATTAAATTTACCTTATAAACACGACCATATAAATCTGAAACATACCAAAATACATTAGAGTATCTTTATACTGCACTTCTTGCCACCAGGAATTATCCAAATTATAAATTTTTGCATTATAGGATCATTTTATATTGTTTATTTTATAAACATGGTCCAACTATACCTGGACCCAATCATTCATTATATTACTCATTTCCAAAAATATAATATTTATTGTAATAATAGCAATTTTTTTTCATTAAAAAGTTTTGAATTAAGGAGATAAAGTTGAATTAATGTATCAAATGTAGTTTTCTAGAGACTAGCAATTTTTACGATGTGGGATTTCAGGTGCTTCTTACCTGCAAAATTCATTGTTTAC
Source organism: Maratus speciosus (assembly GCA_963932465.1). Taxonomy (NCBI): domain Eukaryota; kingdom Metazoa; phylum Arthropoda; class Arachnida; order Araneae; family Salticidae; genus Maratus; species Maratus speciosus. Next base: position 284,263,404 of record OZ010790.1, on the reverse strand, counting down.
ATCTGAGAAGTTGTACGTTATATGGAGAATTGCATTATATAGAATCGCGCTATAAAGATCTTCTACTGTAATTAAAATATTTTGAGCCTAGAAATTTAAAAGACTGAAAAAAAAAAAGATTTAAAAGAATATTAAAAACTAAAGGAGCCCTGGAGCTGGGGAAAATTTAGAGCTCCAGCTCCAGGGAAAACACAGCTCCGGAGCGCTCCGGCTCCAGCTCCAGCTCCCTGTCCCTGATCATTACTCTTCAAAAAGTAAAAATATGGAAGTTGTACCAGAAAAATACGGAAATTGTAAAATAAGTGTAAAAAAAAATATTTTTTCTTAAATCCCCTTAAGTCTTAGCAAAAATGACAAATTAACTAGACTTTTAGCACTATTATCTATCAAGGATATTCTTAATTCCATATTCAATTCCCTACTTTCTGGCACATTCGCGATAGCATTTCATCGGAGGGAAAAAAAGTCCGTAAAATTATGGAAGTTGTGCTAGCAGTCAACTTTATCCTTTTTTTTTTTTTTTTTTTTTTTTTTTTTTTTACAGCATAGTTTATATTAATAAGTCTTTTGGCCTTTATGTCATGTTAATTTTATGTGTTTTGTGCTATTTATAAAATAACTACAAAATGTAATTCAAAATACATTATAGTGTGAAACTTACTTACGTACTTTTTCTCTTTTTTATCTTCGTTTTTAGCTGATAGCAGCGGGAGCCCAGGGGCAACAACAGATGCTTATGCAAGCGGGTCTTGCACAGCAACTACAGCAATTAGGGAAGGTAAATACAGTGAACTTTTTCTGAATAATTTTTCTATGATAGAACGCTACATTTAAAAAAATAATAAAAATATTCACGATCGTTTTTACTGAAAATAACTCAGCCGTTCATCTAGAACAATGGTTCTCAAACTTTTATTGATATACGATCCACATTAAAGTTGTTCACCAGAAAAATGTTCGCTGCTCGGCCCATGTAATGGTTTCTTTTACATACATAAACTATTCTATGTTAGAGGTCCAACTTTTGTATAAAGTATGCACACAACTATAGTAATACACTTTTTCAAAAATACCTGTTGATTTTACAGTATAAAACTGTCAGCCAAGAAAGATCCCAGTAAAAAACTCGTTATTTACTTAACCCCTTGATTATATCCACGTCTGATGCGTACGTGGTAGAAACCATTGAAACGACGTAGTTAAGGGGTTAAAATCCGCAAATCTTTCATTTTACTGCAAATTCTGTAAGAATAACAAAAAGTTCAGAATAATAACAGATTTTATTTCGGAAGAAATCTGAAAACTATTTATTTTACGGGCAAAATCAGTTAAGGTAAAAGAAAATTCCTAATAAATACAGATTTTTTTTTTTTTTTCCGTAATATAAACAGCTTTTTACTGGTGTCCTGGTGTATATTTTTCTCTGTAAAACCAAAAGATTTTTCCATTTGTGCTGAGAAACGAACAATTTATTCACTTTCTTTTGTCCTGCGAAGGAAGTTTTTAGATAATGCTTTATAAAACAACTCTAAATCTAGCAATCCTAAAAATATAAAAGATTCCACCTAAATATATTTTCAGAACATTTAAGATTCAATTATATTTTAAGTATTGACGCCTTGACAGGCAGTTTTACTTTTTTTTTTTTTTTTTTTTTTTTTTATAGTGTAGGTAATTCTGATGTGAAAATGGTATCATCATCCTTCTTTTACTAAGTAAAGAAAAATATTTGTTGATGAATGTAGTTATATGTTTTTTAATAATACAGTTTAAAAGTTGATTGAACTGAAAGTGAGGGACCTCGATTTGGTGAATGGTTCGTCCGGCAACCGCTAGCAAAGCAGACATTTCTAATCATTAGCCAAAAGCCAACTGGGTTGCTCTATAATTAGCTAACTATTTCATCTTACTCAGGGACTTTTATTGCTATTATATCCTAATATCGTTTATTGTCCTCAGAATGCATCTATTTAAGTTGATTCACCACCATTTTAATAATCTCTGTAAATTATTTGTATTTTATAATGCTATTTTGACATATTACTAAATAGTTTTATGAAGGCAAATCAATTTAGTAATAAAATAGGCAATTCTGATAATGCAATGTGAGAAATTTATTTGTTTGAACCCTTCTTCAGAGTCAATAAAAATATCAAGTAAATTGAAAAATATATATTGAAGATTTACAATTTTGAACATGCTGGTATATTGAAAAAAAATGCAAACTGAAAAAAGTGGATTTAAGGGGATTCTCTCACTTGAAAACACCCGCTCCGTAATGTTAAACCAATGGGCAGGTTGTTTTCGAATTTCTCAATCTTTAATATGACTCTTTTTTACTTTTTCGATTTTGGTTGCAGATTTTTTTTTTTTTTTTTTTTTTTTTCCTGAAAGATACTTTCATTTTCGAAACCAGCTATCCTATGCAAAAAAAAAAAAAAAAAAAAAAAAAATCGTTTAAAAATATTCAAATTTAAACGAAAAATTCGAAAACAACCTCCCCATTGATTTAACATTACGGAACGGATGTTTTTAAGTGAGTGAAAAATCCCCTTAAAGATTGTAATGATTAATCATTTAAAAGGATGCAGCAAAAACCCTTTTCGAAACATATATAATAATACTATCTTTATATAACTTCGGTAAAATATACTATGTTACTTAATGTCTAAACACATTTTAAGCAAAAGAATTGGAAATTTTCGACATTTTTTGCCAAATAATGAGTAGCGAGCTTGTTAGTGATCTAGATGATAATTTTGATTTTCTAGCTTCCTGTAAACTCAGTGCTCGGCAGTCAGTTGAGTCACCTGAGTCCCCAAGAGCTCCAGCAGCTTCAACAGCAACTCCAACAGCAGCTGCAACAACACAGTTTACAGAGCATACAACCGTATGTCTTCTTGCAACCGAACCAACTGTCTGCCAACATGCAGGCGCAACTCTTCCTACAGAATCCGGTAAGCACTCAAAACTTGGTCATGTAGCTCGGTTATAATTAATGTCTTTGTTGGAAATTAATCTTCGTTATTCTGATATATCACTGCCACAGCAATGAAAGACGATAATAATTCTAGTCTAAACGATTTTCGGAACTGATAAGTCAATGGCTGTTTTATATAGTATTTTTCTGATACAGAAAGTGCATTAAAAAAATGTACCATCACGTCACGTTCTCTAGTTATATAACTTTAAAGATATAAATTACGAAATTAATATTTAGAAAAAAAAAACTATAGAAATTGTAACAGAAATCTATATTTAGAAGCTTTAAATATGCAAATCCAAAAGTACACCTCATTCCGTCAAGTAGTTTTGAATTGTGCTTAAAAACTTTCAACATTATAGTTCGTTTTGCAATTATGAAACAGGAATAAAACATAGGTAGTTCCAAACTTTACATCTATATGCATAAATTCTAAACTACTTTAGCAAATGACTTCCGTATCCGAAGGTAAAATTTACCGAAGAATCCAAATGTGATGTAAAATCCGATGCTCGTATTGAAAGTTTCAAAGTTTATTACAATTCCAATATGGAGACGGTCCACTAAGCTCAAATTTGTATAACAAAAATGTGATGCGTGATTTAGGGAAAAGGACTTTTAGATTCAACTTCGACAAAAGCACAAAATTCAATTATTGTGGTTTATGTTCCAAGATTTTAAAAATAATTTGTGTAACTAATGTTTTAAACAATAATACAGAATAGATAGTAATAAACAGAATACAGTAAGGATGTACACAGAAAATGAAACTTATACAGTACAGTCAAATTTTGAGGGTTCAGGCTTTACAATTAATTGTAGACATAACCTAGATTCTGAAAAATTTGATTCAAACCCATATTGTAGCAAGAAGTTAATCCGAATTCATTACTCCAGTTTATTTGAAATTACAAGCAACAACATATGCCAGTTGGATGTGTATTCTGCTCAAATGTTCAGCTAGGCAATCACGGCTTGATTTCAATCTGAAATATGCTAAAGCCTTATTACATCAGCTTTTTTATTAAATTTTGGAAAATAAGGGTTTTTTTTTAATTATTTGTACAATTTCAATACTAACTTAAAAAACAATATGGGGCATTCTCACAATCTTTTGACTTTCATGTCCCTGAATAATAATTTTTATTTTAATACACTTTCTTGTGTTTTTTATTTCATATACTGGGGAAAATCCCATTGCATGATTGTATAACAATATTAACGATATAAATAAGTTTTGGACGATGTTGGGGGTCCAAATACCAGGAAAACTCCTATACCGTCCCGTGTCCCTGATGCTGATTTTTAAGTTTGGAGCTGTCTGTATAAAATTGTTTCAATAAAAGTAATTCGATGTAATTTTTTTCCGAAACTGGGACAATTGTTTTATATAAATATGTAGCAAAAAATTAACCTGCACACATTTTTACGGTTGATATTATTTTTTGAACTCTGTCCCTGGGTTTTTCATTCTTACCGTCACTCTTGCTAAACTTATACAGAAAATCACTTCAGATGCAGCCACATAATTTTTTTCATGTTTTTTCTCATGCAGAAGTACGCTAGAGAAAGAATGTCTAAAATTCTTTGACAGGAAATTTACTGCAGAATTTAAATCAGCATTTAAATATCAATTTCAAGATCGTGGCTTTATTGGTAGTCTTACCGTCCCCAAGGTTTATCCCTGCACTTTTCGAGGTAAATTAAAAAAAAATAATAATAATAATTTAATCCAATGTTAACAACTGTTTCTAAAAATCAATTAACATTGTGGCTATCACTTAGTCTTAACATGATTTGCCTAAAAATATGTGGTAATTTTCCTTACCGTTCCATCCTTACCGTCCGTTTTTTTCACATTTCGTCACTTTTTTCCTATACCGTCCCCTTTTTTTACCTTACCGTCCCTTCTTTAGCATCCTTTTAAGACAATGTTATACAAAAATTCTGTTTTAAAAGTACTACATTTTTATTATTTCTTATTTGAATGCCCTGTGGGTACTATGCAAATTCATTATAAGTAAAAATTTAGAAGAAAATAAAAAGTTATAATGGTAAAATGGTAAGGAAAATTAAACTCGCAAGTTTAACTTAAACCTCAGTTAAATAAAATATTTTTCGCTGCTGACCATTTTTTCTTTATTTTGAATCATTAAGGCATTCGTCTATCAGATTAAAATGTTATTTAAGCAAGTTTAATTTCACCAATTTTTTTTCCCCCGAAAGTCAAAAGATTGTGAGAATGTCCCATATATTTAGTCAATAAAGAGGTAAACTGAGGTAGTATGCCTTGTGACTGATTCATTTGTAACCATTTTGTGGCTTTACTAGTGTATGCTACACAACATTAAATTGTAATTTGCTAATGTTTTTTGTGATTATAGTGTATGCTTTCCTTCCCTAAAACTTTGTATGTTATTTAAATGCATATCTAGCATCAATCAGTATAAAATCATATGTTTAAGAAATGAAAAAGAAAACGACATGTTATAATTATTTAAATGTATCTATCTTCTAAAGGAAACAAGATTTAGGTTTAAAACATATCTAACTGAACACTTCACTTTTCTCTTTAATTATAATATTTATGCCTCATCTTTTTTTCTGTAAAAGTGTAAAAATTAATAACTAAGTTAAAAAGTTATGTGTAGTTATTTCATTATAGTTGTTTCGCATAGTTTATTTCAATAAAAGTTCTTAAATAACTTTTCAACAGCTATATATTTTTGTTCTAAAATTTCTTATACTGTAGGGTAATTCCGGAATTTATGCCGCACATGTTTTTGAACTTGTGTATAAAGTCCCATGGTGGATATAAAATTTAAAAAAATCATGCTGTGCTATTTAATGCTAAACATACAACGCGTGTACTGCGACAAAAAATTTCAAAACAAGTTATTAATATTTTTTAACAATTGTTTTTCTAAAACATTACACTGCGGCACGTCACCCGTACATTCAGGCTGAGGCTCCGCACTTGTGCGTTAGTTATGCCGCGCTTGTAATAAGAAAAAAAATGAAATTATAAATAAAAAAATTAAAAATATATATTCATATCTGGACTATAATTAACAATGTAATAACAAAATGAAACTAAATGAGTACAATGAAACGTATTAGTAGATTCAAATTAATAATTGTTGCCTACTTTCACTATTAAAATTATCGAATTTTAATTTTTAACATTAAATCTTAATTGTGATTTCAGCAACAACGTAACGACAATGTATTAGAAAGGGAAAAGAAAAAAGTAAAATTGTGTTTACATAATTTATTTCTTAACCCTTTCGGGACCGGTGGCTTTTACACAAATTTTATTTGGTTGGTACCACTTTTTTTAAAAAAAGTTATCTTTATTTAAATAATCATGAAAATGCTCTAATTAAGCAAAGCAAATATTACTTTTCTTTTTTACTGGTGCCAGAAACAAATTTTATAAGCTAAGGTGCTTATATGCACCTATGGCCCCGAATGGGTTAAGAGAGCTGTTTTTTCAACTACTATGTACAGAAAAAATGTCGAAAAAGTACAGTCTCTATGTAACTGCATTTAAACACATGATGCAACGAAGCCAACTACACTTCCTCTTTTTTGGAGTAGTTTTCTAAACATTCCTTGCAAAGAACGTCTGCGTAATTCAATTTTTCATTATTATCATCTTCACTTGCATCTTTCTTGCCTTTCTTACTTTTATTTTCCTCTTTTTCTTCTTTGGTTTTAGTAAACTTGATAACATGCATAACATGGTTAGTCTGTGCAAAAAGAAAATGAAAAGTTAATAACACTTAATCATCCCGTACAAAAGAAACTGCGGCATGTAAACCGGAATTGAAGTGCAGCATTGTATCTCATTTTGCACGGTGCACACGTCGACCACGGTAACTGTGATGGTCGACGACCATCACAGTTACCTGTCATCGCTAAGACGAATGGCGTAACCATACGCACAGTACTCACACTTAGTTTTGACTTCGAAATCATGCATGCATTTAGTAATTAGTGTATGAAAAGCATTTAAACATAACGTGTTTAAAAGTTTGGACAGTGAAATCATGCACTTACGTCAAATTAAGGACTGTACTTCTACAAGTAAACATCGAAATGGGACTCACGCTATATACTGGTTACAACAATCTTATTGCGCACCTATATTGTGCATTTGACGACCAACTGTCGATAATTACAAGAAATACACGGGGTGCGGCATCTATCCCGTATGCGGTGACTCTCCCGGAATTACCCTACAGCAGTGGTTCCCAACGTGGGGCGTACGCCCCACTGCGGGGCAATTTGACTATTTTAGAGGGGCAATTTCGAATTTGTAACTCCCCTATTTGTTGTCCCCCCTTTTTTTAGAAAAGTAATTTTTTAGACTAAAAATAAAAGCAATACACGCAAAATTTAAAAATAAATAAGTTTTTTTGTTGGATTTTAAAATGTTCCAAATCAAAATGTTTAAAATGGAATCTGTACCAGAATAATTACGTGAACAATCTTTAAAGATATCTTATCAGCCCCCTTTTCCTTTTTTATGTTTAAAGTCTTTATAATTTTTCTGGTTACTAATTTATTTTACAATTTTCTTAATCATTTATCGAATGAGCTATTTTTATCTATTCGCTAGAAAATTCACCTCTATAATATGTTAAATTAATAGTTATTGTTAAAACTCCTTAATAAAATAGTTATTGTGTTAGCCTTCCTTCGGGTGAATAGAGTTTATTTTTCAAATAATAAGAGACATAAGTGTGTGAGGAGGGGGTACCGTGATTTCACAGATGTTTCGGTGGGGCGTGGCCAAGAAAAGGTTGGGAACCACTGCCCTACAGTATGATACAAAAGTCAATGCACCCTTGATCCCACCGATAACCTTTTAATAAAGGAAAGCACACATCTGCAATCATAGGCAAGTTCAGTTCAATTTGCGTGTAACAAGTAGCGTCACATTTTTAACATGCAAAATTATTTTTAACTCTTTAATTTGCTTAGGAAAATAAATTCATACTTTAGCCATGTCACTGTTATTGGCTGAGAGGTACTTAATCATGAAAATTATTTCAAATTGTGTCTTGCATTCAGGTACTTCGTAAGTTTGCGAATTCCAAATCAGAAATGTGTCGACGAAAATGACTATTCGAAATTTGGTCAAGAAATTTAGAGAGAGTCTCGAAGCGGTGGAACAGACTCCAGAAAATGTTAGAAAACAGCTTTTGAGCATTTACTAAGATTATAATTTGTTGTGCATGAATTGATCCACGTTCACCTGCAACTACAGGTATGCGCTTTCACACATTTAAAATGATTAGCAAGAGCATGGGTATATTGACTTTTAGATCAGATTAAATAAATACAAAGAAACTATTTGTACTATAGTAGATTTCTTCTTCTTATTTAATAATCTTACAGATTTTTCTGATTTCTGCATTTATGTTCATCATTAACAGGGTCTATTGCAACAAGGCTTGATGCAACAGAGCCTACAAAACCTCCAACAACTCCAGGCCGGTCAAGCGGCCGTTTCTCTACCTCAGGGAGTGCTGTCCAATCAGGCAGCAGCCACAGTGGCTGCGGCGGCAGCAGCCCAGCAACAGTTCCAGCAACAAATGCAGCAGCAGCAACAGTCAAATCAACAGCAATCGCAATCATCCCAGCAACAGCAACCTCGACCCCAAGCGCCTCCTCAACCTCCTCCTCCTCCACTACCGCCTTCTTCTATGTCCATGCAGTCCTCAACACCCGTCATCGTTAGTCAGTGTGCAGCACAGATGTCACCAGCACAGAAGGTATATTCTTTACTGCTCTACTACCTATTCTTTCAAAACCCGTATCCCACTGATCACGTCAACAGTCACACATATCAGAATTTCTTGTACAAAAACATGACAACAAGCAATAATCACATGGGAATGTTGCTCTTAACCGGAACTTTGAAGCAAACAAGAATGCTATGTGTCAGCAGGTGAAGCGAGCAAGCAGAGTCAATGGATATTGTCAATTACGACTTCTTGGAATCTGCATACGAGAGATATGCACCTCATTTAAGGGACATAAAACTGCAGTGGATTACTTTCTGGACAGTTTTCTGGCAGACTTATTTCTGTGCATTGGAGTTCGGAACTTGATTGAGCAAAATGAGAAATTTCAATGTGTAATGGTAAAACACTGGTACAGACAGAGTGGTTCTGATACTTGCTCTAAAAAGAGGCTATCCTGGAAAGCTTGGGATCCGGGAATATTTCTTCTAAAGTTCCTGTCTTTGCCACTCTGTAACATGTCTGAGTTTTTATGAACCGATGTTCTTATGCCATTATTGCTTGTTGTCATTTTTCTGATCTCCCTGCCAATTTTGTACTAGGAGTTCAAAATTAACCTGTATAAAGTCTGCTGCGCCGTGGTGGTCTATTTACAATATTATTAAATTTCAAAATTAAAATGAATGTTATCATTATCATGAATGTCCTATATAATGGATGTCATGTTATCATACCAATGTTATCAAAATTAAAATGAGTGCTATGTTAGACATATGGAAATTTTTCGGTTTTATTTAACATTAGTATCAAATTGTTGTCCAGTTTAATATAAGTGCACCTTCCTCTCAGTGGAGTATTGGTGTTCACATAGAATAGCGATGGTCAAAATGATTGTGGCTGGCAAAAGTTTAGCTTCATTTCTGTGTAATAATCTTGATTTTATTAAATAATATTACAGCTTTTCTTAAAAAATAAATCTTTTGAACTGAAAAATCGCTAATTTCATTAATCTTAAGGTAGAAGTTAGCTTTCATAACTTAAAAGCTATTATTAGCTGTCTTTGGTATATTAGCCTTTAAAAAGTATCTTTTAAGCCAATATCTATATTGTATTAAGTAAGTTTGGGCTTTATTACGGCACGAGCGACAAATCGTGATAAAGATATCAGAAAATTCTACATAACGGTATTTGCGAATGTGATTGATATTTAGCAAATTCTGTATACAAAAGCTCAGTTTCGTGACAAAAGTACCCATGATATCGATAACATTACTGCCCTACATACCGCAATGTCGTCCCATTCGTAAAACGCAATTCAATCTTTAGTCAACTCATTATACGAAAGTGTTCAGTCGATAACTTATCAGTGGTAAGGCGAAAAAATCTGTCACACATTTATAAATCCTTTTATAGTTTGCATTAATTTTTAAATGCATTTTTTCTGTATTGCAGAGTCCTGTCCATCTCCCAAAACCACGACCCAATGAACCAAGTCCGGAAGAAATGACAGACTTGGAAGAGCTTGAACAGTTTGCAAAAACATTCAAGCAAAGGAGAATAAAACTTGGTAAGTTTAGTGACATACTTAAAACCACTGCAGCTAGTGGTAAAAATAGAGTGTTGCAAACAAAATTATATTTTCGAAAATATTAACTTCTCCTATGAAACGGAGTTTGTAATCTATTATCAACAGAATTAATTCATGTCGACTTTGAAACCGGGCGGTATAGGGAAGAAAAAAACCATAGAGCCGACTCCGAAAATCAAAAAAGTGTCAAAAAACAACCGCGAATGCATTGAAGCGACATGCGTTGGCACTAGGCACTATCTTCAAGAATAGCACATTGACTTGCTTATTGAGGGGAAGCCAGTAGCATTGGATTGTGGAAGGGTGCGTAGAACGAGTGACCATATATCAAGACTTGGCATACATGGGTTAGCTATTTTATCAGTAGCTGCCACGGGCGAATATTTTTTAATTATACTTTGCACCACTTTCTCAAAACAAAAATCTTTGATATACAGTTTGACAACATTTGTAATAGAAATATACTATAAAATTTATTTTTTTTATAATAGTGGTGCGAATAGAATAGAAAAATAGTCGCCTGTGGCAGCCCTGCTCCCAGAGAGAAAAGTTATTTAAAGGTCCGTTTATTTGTTTTTTTTTTCCTTTCCTACGAAAACATATACACTGAAGAACCAAAACATTATGACACCGAACCTAATAACGCGTTGGCTCGCAAAACAGCTGCAATCTACCTTGGCATGGATATCACAAGTCCTTGGAAGATAGCCGGGGACAGATTGTACCAGATATTCAAGCAGCCGTCATACAAATCCGGGATATTCCGACATGGTGGATTTTTAGCTCTGAGCTGCCGGTCCACGTTATCCCAAACGTGCTCTATCGGATTAAGATCCTTTGAGTTAGGCGGCTAGGACAGCATCATGTTCCTGTAACCACACGAGCACAATTCAAGCCATGTGACATGGAGCGTTGTTCTGCTGGAAGATTTCTTTTCCAGTGGGAAGACAGACGCCATGTAATGGTGCAACTGGTCGCAATGGTGTTCAGATAGTCCGCAGCTTTCATTGTCTGTTCTACCTCAGCCACGGGTCTTACAGACGCCCATGAGGACGTCCCCCAAAGCATAACGATGCCACCACCAGCCTGTCTATGACCTGCTGTACATTGGCGGAGCAACTGTTCGCCTGGAAGACTGTGTACCCTGACAAGGCCATCGACCTGATGCATGACGAATCGTGATTTAGATTCATCCGACCAAGCAACTATGTCCCCGGGTCTAGTGTAGGCGTAACTGACGCTTGGTCAATATAGGCACATGAGTGGGACGTCTTCTGCGTAGTCCTATATCCAGTAGTGTCAGCTGAACTTTGTGCTTCGAAACAGTTCTACTTGCACTTGCATTGTATTGGGCTGTCAGCTGAGCCAATGTCTAGCGCCAATATTACTTTACCAAGCACGACAGTCTCCGATACCTTTCTTTTTTGATAACGCGTGGCCGTCCAACGTCATGGCGCCTACTGCTGGTTTCACCGTCATTCTTCCACTTTGTATAAGTACTAACAACGGCAGGTCGCGAACAACCCACAAGTGGTGCACTTTTGGAGATACGCGTTCCGAGCCGTCGGGCCATTACAATCTAACCTCTATCAAAGTCGATTAGATCAGCAGCATTTCCCATAACACGCAGAAGTAAGCGCAAGAATGATACCTCAGACTTTACAGCAGCAGCTAAATACTATTCCCACCTGATCACATGACCTCCCCGTCATCCAGGCGAGTCCATTGCAAAGTGTGGGGAATGTCATAATGTTTTGGCTCTTGGGTGTATATGTCAACTGTCCTTTCTTTCTCAACCGTTCTGTGGTCAGCAACAATGGAAAGGGAAGTCTCAATAATGGAAAGAGGCGGAGATGGATTTCGACGGATCGATTCCCGGATCCTACGACATCCTACGAAAGTAGTAAAATATGAAAAGCACTAAGTGACCGATACAATTACGCCACAATACGTAGGATCTGTCAGTTTGAGCCTTAAGACTAGGTATTTATGTTTGATGCCAGTTTGAGAATTCATTATTACGAGATAGATACGCAGGGGCGGACTGGCACAGTTTGGCCCACCCCGCTAGATTTAAGCGTTGGCCCACCAATCGACAACCCCATTGTTAAAATGTTTGAATACTGACTTCCCTTTGTACATTGATTAATTTTTGTTTATAATATGAATATAGTACCTTAAAATTGATTAGTTTGTTTTATATCCTCACTAATAACTAATTAGAATGTCAGATATTTGGACAATTCTTTTGAACTTGAGGCAACTCCATCTATTATCTTATCATAATCATAATTTGATTGATTATCTCTAGAACTACTGGGTAGATTTTAATGAAATTAGGTATGTAAGTAGGTTGATGAAATGCAAAAAAATAACCGTTCAACAGTTCTCGCATAAGACTCATCAGCATCAGAAGGTATAAAACAGAGCTTACAATATTGAACTAAAAAATGGGTTAATAGGGGTATGTTCCCCTCTTACAGTTATACAGCTCTCACAACGTGAATTCATAATGGAAATCAGGCAGTTTATGAGTCCCTGTGGCAGTTAGCCTCACTCCTTCAGAAACGCTGTTTTCAAGCACTCAGTGGTTCTGGAAGCTGGAAAGTGAGTTCCAATTGTCCTCCCCAGAGCGTCCTAGACATGCTCTATAGGGTTTAGGTCTGGAGATCTGACGGACCAACCCATCAAGTGAATATCCTCACTTTGCAGAAATTCGTCGACCCGATGAGCTCTATCTGGGCGCGTGTTGTAGTCCCTTAAAATGAAATCAGGGCCAACTGCATCCTTAAAAAGACAAACATAATGTACAAAGATGTCATCATTACATCTCAGTCCAGTGACAGAGTCTTTGCCAAACATAGGGAGGGGTGTGCGCTCATCCAACATGATGGCTGCCCAGACCATCAAACCTCCGCTGTCATAGTGGTCTCTTTCTCGGACGTTGGGAGGCATGTATTGGATCCCTGGTTTTCTCCAGATTACGTCGAGACCAGTACGTCGAGAATTAGAGTTTAGGCTGAACCGAGACCCATCAGTGAATAGAACAGTCCTTAATGACCCCTCGTCCAAAGTCGATTATCTCTGTATCATGATAAACGGGTTTTTCCCGTGCGCAGAAGTGAGCTGACGCAAGCAACCCTCTGTCATGTAGTCTTCTGCTCACAGTAACCCTTGAAACTCGGCTTCCTGTAGTCGCATAAAAGTCACGAGAGGCCTGGGAAGATGCTGCACTCCTGTTACCCCTCGCTGTAATAGATAAATAGCGATCTTCACTGCCCGTTGTGGTTCTTGGACGACCTTGTCTAGGCTTTCTCTCTATGGATCTAGTATCCTTAAACTGTTTCCATAAGTTCGATACGACGTTGGGCGTTACATTGAAGTCTCCAGGAATCTGCACTTGAGACTGCCTTGTTTCCAGTCTCCCCGCTATTCTCCACCTCATTCCAGCATTCAAACGTTGGTTGTTACTCATTTTTACTGTTTGCTTTTGAATTTTACCGTATGTAGCAAAAAAAAAAAAAAAAAAAAAAACACCAAGATATTCGGCGGGGTGTGCGAGCGAACAAAACGTGAAAATTGCCACGCTCACTTACAAATCCTGTTCTACTCGCAACTCGCTCCACCCATACACACATGTACGCTTACGTGTTCGACACTGAATAAATGTTCAATAAATAAATGTTCGACACGTCTTTCTTTTGGATAAATACGACCATAGGCATTCCACTCGCACAATAATTCTAACGCACAAGCTAGGCATTTTTTACATTTCTTATTAACTTTACAGCGATCCTCATCATCTTTATAATAAGCTCTTCTGAATCGCTCGTTTTTTTGCTGTAAGCGGCGTAGAGCTCGCTACGTCGAGATTGTTGCTGCAATATGCCGAGCTTCTTCAGCAAGTTCATTTAAAAATTTAACCTCACTGAAGCAGCGAGGATCGAACCACGCAATGTCTTTCATGGGCAAGTCATTTCCAGTAAATCGTGTATTCAACTTCTGAATAGCTGTGTATAAAATGACTTTATAAACGTTTCCCTTAAATAAATCAGATGGGGATCCGATAATACTTCTTGCCTCATCGTGAGAATATTCACCACATCGACGTTTCGCTATATATTCTTTTTTTCGGTAGGAAACTCTCAATTTCAATGGTTTACTCCTTTTCTATTAGTTGTTTCCGAAGATGTTCTGCAAATTCAGAAGTATTTTTCATAGCCATATCAAAATTATGTCTTTTCTGTAGGACATTGGATTTCAGGGTTTGGATTTTGTTAGCAGGAGTTAAGTATCCCAGGCCGCTTATCTATGCAGATACTTCGATGTCGGCATAGATATATTGAATAAGTCGCTTAAAATGGTTGCTATAAAATTAAAATAAATAATAATAATAAATAATATTAAAATATGTGCTGAAGCTTGCACTAATTATCAATCGGTGATCTTGCCGAAAAAGATACATGTGACGTGAAATCGTCCATTTCAGTGACACCTTGTAGACACTTAAGCAATGTTAAAAACTTACATTGATCTTTAAAGGATTTCGAAGACTCGCCAAACATGCTATTAAGTGTTCGATCCTTAATCCACCACTCAGTAGCGCTTAGTTTTTGTAATCGGTGAAGAAGTTTATTTCCACCTACGGGCTCCTTATTCAGTGAAGTCCATGCTTTCATACGCTCATATCACTCTGAGCTAAACATGGTTGTTAATTACATTAAGACCAAGAAGTCCGTTGTCAATTTGCAACATTCTGTTGCATCTGCCAGGAACAAATTAAGCACGTGTGTATATCAATGAACATAACTGTATATTTGGATTGTCTTTTTCAATTGTGCCTGCTGACCTTTATATCTCCCACTCATATTTGCTGCACCATCAAAAAAAGTCCCAACTATTTGTGATGAAGGGAGTTTAAACTTTAAGTTCTTCTTTTACTTGGAGGTAGAAGGCTTCCCCTGTTGTTTTGGGGGCATCAACCAATTTTAAAAACTAACCTTCACTTTACCACGCTGCTCATAACGAACACAAAAAGCCAACTGCTCCATTACCGATATATCTTTTGTGAAATTTGCTTCCATACTGAATGGACCTCACTGGCTTGCATCATCGGCAATGTTTATTTGGATCTGAGTGGAGAGATAAACACTTAACTGATTTATAAATTACTTGGACAGGAATGCGATCAACGAACCTCTTCCATATCGTTTGGGATTTCCATTTTGTTCTTCTCTCAGATCTATTCTAGCCTTCATCATACTTTCTGAAGATCCTCTTTCTTGACTTCTCTCCATAGCCTGTGTTACATAACCGTTCAAAATTTTATTATATTTACATAACAGCATTACTAATTGTAGAAAATTGCCATGTTTAACGTCTCTATTATTCAAGTCTGCCGCTGCCTCCTCTCGTTTTTCTCTTTAAGCTAATCCGTGCCTCCCATTCCTAGATAGGTAAGCTATTCCTTGCCCATCTTTTGTTACTACGCAAGTGTCCACATGTAGACCATCCCACCGAACAACTTCCCAACCTTCATTGACCATATGTGCTTTTTTACTTTATCCCCTATCTCTCGGCTTCTATACAAAATGAATAATTTGCACAGATCTGGCAAAAATTGCTGATGGGAGAGGGAAGGTATAAATTAAGACTCACACCCGATCAAAAAAAAGGGGGGGGGGATGCTTCACGGAAAAAAAAAGGGAAAAGAAAAATTAAGTTTCATAATTTGTTGTTTTGCTTTATTAAAAAGAAAAAAAACTACAAAAATTTATTTTTTTGGTCCACTACAACCATTTGGCCCAGCCTGCTACCAAGAAAAATTAAATTTCATATATTTTTAGGTTTTTTTTAGTTTTATTGAAAAAAAAAAACTTTAATTTTTTTTTTTTTTTTTTGGCCCGCTACACCCGTTTGGCCCACCTCGATACCAAGAAAAATTGAGTTTCATAATTATTTTTTTTTTAGTTTTATTGAAAAGAAAGAAAAGTAAAATTGTATTTTTTTGGCCCACCCCGCGATCGCGGGGTAGCGGGGTGGGCCAGTCCGTCCCTGTAGATACGAAAACTTACCTACCGATACCGGATAAATTCACACGAATTTATAATGCAAAATGGAGAAATATATTTAAAAAAAAACTTAAATTGTAATAAAATTACGAATTTATGAGTGCGCTATATCATAGTAGCTCTTAAGGATGGTCTGCCCCTGCTTAAGTTCATTAGCAGAAGCAGCATGCTCATCGCTTGCATCAACTGAACCATAGACAGATAAGTGCGGATCAAGGCAAGAGTTGTACCAGGCCCTGAGCTGTAGGAGGCATCACCAAGTGTTAAATTAAGTGTTCCGTTGATCAATGAACTAAAAGGATTATTTGTACTTTTACTTAAAGAAAGTAGATTAAAGTTTAAAATTGCTTATTTTTAAAGAAGAAAAACAACATGCTCGTCACTTACATCACCTAACTTGAGATCGTAGTTGCTAATATTCCAATTTTTTTTTTTTTTTTTTTTTTTTGTAAATCAAATTTCAACCAAGTCAATAAATCCTGTTTTGAACAAGAAATTTTACTTAGAAAATGAAATGAAATAAGTGTCGCATAGAAACTAGACACATTTATTAAATTCATTTCTGATTCAATAAGTGTTTACCTGAATTGGGTCAAACTGACATAGTATTGTGGAAGAATACTCTTAATTTCATTAACTGTGTAGGAATGATTAATAGCATTGGGAAATGATGACATTCAACGACCACAAATTTGTTTTTATACACTTTTTATTACACATGCTACAGAATACATTTACATAATATTGTTGCTATTCATTATAGCAATTTTAACATGAAACTGACTTTCGAGAAATTCAGCCCAGAATTTGCAATGTCGAGAGCTATGACGATGTTTCTGAAGATGTTTTGCCTGCTTTTAAATACACGTCGATTTTTATATGCTAATAAATGTGGAATTTGTATATTGTTATGAATGCAAAATAAGATATTTCCTGAAAATAAGCTTTGGAGAGTATTTTGAAGCAAAATACCTGGTTTTACTGTTACTACAGCTATGTTTTCTTTGCTTTGTGCTACTATTAGATAGGAATTCCTTTTCAAGTTGCTATTGGAATATAAGTTATGTTTTATATCCCATTGGTTCGGCCATCTTGGGGAAATTTCGTTGCAGAACGTCTGTCTCTGATTGGATTATAGAAGGAGAAATTGACCGTACGGACAACTGTTTACAAAGCTCGAATAAAAAAGTTGCATGAAATCTTGATTGCGATCGCATTCGGTATTGAGGCAATTTCTCCTGGAAATCTTCTCAAATAAAAGTTTGGATTAGAAATTGCCTGAAAAGTTGTAGAAACATGGTGTTTCTTTTTTTTCATTTTCAAGTAACTTACGATGTAGCTCATGCTTTTCATGTTTTGTGAAGCCGATCTTATTCTTTCTCCTTCAAAAGTTTTATAATGCATATTTCTTCTCCCTTCCAGGTTTTACTCAAGGCGACGTCGGCTTGGCGATGGGTAAGCTGTACGGCAACGACTTCAGCCAAACAACCATCTCTCGGTTCGAAGCCCTCAACCTGAGCTTTAAGAATATGTGCAAGCTGAAGCCGCTGCTGCAGCGCTGGCTGGAGGATGCGGACGCCTCGCTCAGCAACCCCCACTCGTCACTGACCAGCGCCCACACCACGCCAGAATCCATAGGGCGGCGGCGGAAGAAGCGCACCAGCATCGAGACCACAGTCCGGCTGGCCTTGGAGAAGGCCTTCCTGCAGAACCCGAAGCCCACCTCCGAGGAGATCGCCATACTAGCCGAGTCGCTCAACATGGAGAAGGAGGTGGTGAGGGTCTGGTTCTGCAACCGCCGCCAGAAGGAGAAGCGGATCAACCCTCCGACCGGCTGCTCCATGTCCCCAATCATCACGGCACCCGTGACCGCGCTCACGATGCCCTTAGCTCCCCGATCGCCCGTAACCGCCACCGACCTCTCCACCACCTCCAGCATCCACCTGCAGCATGCCTCCACGCCCACCGGCAACGCTCAACAAGCCACCACCCAGCCACAGGTGGTGCCATCCAGGGCGTCTGCCATTGTATCGCCGCCCCCAAAGACCGTCGCCGAGTAGAGTAATCTTCCTCCTGGCTTGGAAAAAAAACAGTTCCTAAACAAACACAAGTTTTTTCATATCACTGTTATTACCGTGTCTTTGTACCAGAACTGCCTAGGCAGACATACAAGAAAATACCTCATCTCAAATGAAAGACTTTATATTTTGGACTAATACCAAATGGCTCGAGCCATCTTTACTAGGGCAGGGATTGCGATGTACAGTGTTACTATCAACACTTTCTACGTCTGCAGTGTCTCAGGGAACTCACCATTCTTTTTGTATCGTTTTTTATTTTTCTCCTCCCTCTTCCTCTCTTCATCAAGTCCAGTGTCTTGCCTGTCATCTTGCAGGTTCGACCGGTCTTATTGTCCGGTGTCCCAGTGTCACCTTTTAGCTTTAGAATTGATCATCGCGTTGGCCATTTCAGCGTAAATAAAAATGTGGCGCTTGGTTTAAAATAATCAAACATTCAAGCAAAATATTAATTCATATGTCAATCCACCTTGCAATGTACAAGTACCTCATGTAAATCGCCGTAGAACACGCCGCTTCTGTCTTTAGGGAACACTTATATTTTTATCCGATTTTCATCTTTCTAAACAAAATGTGTATATTTGTAATTTTGTGAAAAAAGATTTAAAAAAAGAGTGCATAAACGTGATTTTAATGTCCTGTATCATACATTTTTGAAGCAGTGCCACTTTCTTGAGCGTATATTGAAGATGTAACCAAATCTCTTATCATAAAACACATAGTTTGTATACGAATGTTTATTACATATATTAAGTTTGTAAAACTCACACAACAGTTTGTACAAAAGAATACAGATAGTGAAATGCCATTGTGCATTTCTGATTTTAGAGTATTATTTTTATTACTGTAAACACTACTTTCTTTTGAAGCGGCTATAGTTCTGCGCGTTCTATGGTGATTATATTTCAGAGTTGTGCAATCCAAGCGCCAAGCCAGTGTTTGGCAAGAGAACGCTAGTAACTTGTTTGCCGCTTCCAAATGGCTCTTCCTAGTTCGTTTTTTGTCCGTTGTTGTCTTGTACATAAAACTGCTGCTCTGTTTACTAGCAGGGAAACGTAGTCTTGTAGTGTATGGTGTTTTTTATACCAGCATCTTAAACAATAAAAGCAGCCCGCGTGAAAAGGCAGCTTGATGTTTGGGTGGGAGGTGCAAATCTCAGCCCGGTGTCAGCTGTAGCAATTTTTTGGAAAATTGTACCTTGCAAGGAAAAGAAATCAGTTTGCGTACAAGTGTATGGGGCTCCGCTATCTCAGGGTAAAGCAAGCCAGAAACATTGGTGAAAGGGGGACTTCAGTCTAAAATAATGTGTGCCCGTTTAGGTGTTTTCTTGGGCAGCAAAGTCCAAGGTGTTATTGGCAAAGAAGACCCTCCCTTCCTTGTAATCGCGCGATGCGAAAATACTGAAGAATCGCGCGAGTAAATAAATGGGTTTTCACAACATCCCTTTGCTTCTGCCACCTAGGACGTACAATCTGAGGTCCTCCAACCTTCCCCAACAAAAGATATACCTCATTATTAGCTTTAGAACTTATGAAAACAAAAAAATAGTCTCTTCTAATGTAGCGTTTTCTCCCAACACTCGTTTTTGATGTGCACCTTAGAGGGCCGCAACCTCATCATCAGCTGTATATCCTCCCCCTCCCCCCCCCTTTTTGCTGCATCCTTTTTCACCTCATTGTCAGTCATCGTTTTCATCTCTGCAAGCAATCGAAATCAAAAAGCAGCTCAGGCAAATGTTATGCACTTAATTGTGTAACAAAAATTAGTGTGGCTTAGTGATTACTGTTTAAAGTACTGAGAACAAAAAGCACTAAGCAGCCTAAGACCAAGTTCATTCTCCTTCCTTTCCATTGCACATTTTCAGATCATGCTATTCATTTGTTAATGTAGTATTAATTTTACACTTTACGTTCATGTCACTCATATTTGTCGCTCAAAATTTCTCTGTCAAAAAAATACATAAGCCAGTATGTTTCGGGATATTTATTTAGCTTGTACTATTTTATGTTTTGTTGAAAAGTTGGTTTGAGTCAAAGACAAGAATGCAACCAGGTGAAAATTTCTGAATTTTTCGTTGTTTATTCATTAAATCTCAAAATTCGAACGGTTTTGTTTTGCTGTAATTCGTTTTTTGTATTTTGTGGCCCTCTGTTATTAGTTGCTTTTAAAAAAATTTTTTAAAAAAATGTTTCTGTGTATGAAAAATTAATTTTAAAACGCATTTTTTATAAAAAGAAAGAAAAAGTAATATTTTCAATGTCTGAGCTCAAAACAGACTTAGTGCTGTTATCAAGCATATTGATAAAACGAAAGTTCCTCATGGTCCGCCCAGCAGGTTTAAAGTTCCTCCAAGTACACTATATTATATCTGCTATCGAAATCAGTCGTAACACAGTCAAATTATTACATGACTAAACTATATCTTACGTTGATAAAATCAGATTAGTTACGATGGTTCTGAAGACACTGAGAAAAAAAAAAACTTTTTTTGATGCACTTACGCAATCTTGAAAGAACCGTTATAAATTACTTTCATTTAACAATTATTGTTGAAAGGTTTAACTTGAAATCATTCTCATCGGAAAAAAAAAAATCTAACTAGAAATTTTCATTGTTTTATTTGTGAACTGAAATCTCAAGTTTGAGATAATTTCTCGTTAAATTTATTATGGATTTTAAACTAAACTTGTTTATTTAAAAAAGTATTATTTCCCAGTATGAAAGTCATACTGCTTAACAATAAATTTTAGTATTATAGGAATGAAATAACTTTAAAATTAGCTTTATAATAATTTTAAACTTATAACATTTCAAAGTAAATTCGTTTATTTTTTATCTGTACACATTTAAATATAAAAATGTATAATTAAAATCTTAAAATTGGCATTTGTTCACATTCAGATCCATAGTATCTCACCTGATATAATTTTTCAAATATTTTTCATTATAGTATTTTTTTTTTCTTTTGAAAAGGAAATAAAAGTCCTAAGTGAGAAGGTTGCGGCCGACTCACCTAGATTTTTCTTTACATCCCTCCCCAAAGTGTTCTGTGGTCAAAAATTTAAAAAAAAAATTAAAAAAAAGAATCAAGGCAATCCGTTTAAAGCCTTCCAATCGGTGCTTTTGGTGATGGTTCCTATTTAGTAGGAACATCTAACTTCGGGCTTTTTTTTTTTTTTTTTTCAAAAATATGGATTTTTTTAAGAGGCTCAATATATTCATTGCTTCGACTATTTAAAAAAGACGTAATAAAGCCCAAGTTTTGATCTTCCTACATCAATAATAAAGTTTTTTTTTTTTCTTTCTTGAGTGATTTTCTTTGATCATTGGACACGGGCTTTGGAAATTATTCATTGTTGCTGGCTATTGCAGATTTCTCTTTCTATAAAAGGGGAAAAACATCAGCTTATAACTTCAGGGACTTTCTATACTAAAGAATATTCTAAAATAGATGTTGTTACCTTGCCTGTATTATCTTTTAGGGGCAAAAGGGTTAGCCACATGAAAATTTCCAAAATGCAATTGCTTATTTTTTCAGAGAAAACAGTTTTGTATATTAGCAACTGAAAAAGTTTCAGTAATACATACTTGAAAAAATGTACTAAAGTGTCAGCATGCCTATAAAAATAATCAGGCCTAGAACTTATAACTAAGCATTAAAATAATACGCCGTTTGAAGCATAAATCACGAAATACGGTTCTCAAAACATGGTGACACATAATTCCTTCGTGACGAGCGCTGCGTATTCGTACCGTAAAAGGTGCATAAAATTCTTGAATTTTAATACAGTTCGCCGATTAAATAACACAAAAATTATAATGTGATAATAGCGGTGTCTAAACATTAAAAGAAGTTCATTTGACGCTCATCGCGAAGGGATTAAGTCTTATTATGAGTCAAGCCACAAATTGTTCTCTCCAATGACATTCCTATAAGTTTGGAATATATCCATTTTCAAATTCTTCATCAGAAAATTAAGTTTTATCTTTTTTTTTTTTTTTTTTTTTTTTTTTTCCCGGTATACTCTTCTTAAACGATACTTCTTCGCTTTTCGCCTGGCAAAATATTTCTAAAATATATGAATTTTATATCTCAGGTGTTAAAATCTTACTGAAGCTATAGAACTGTTAGTAAAACTTTAACACTTCAAATAAGTGTTGCTTGGGGGGAAAAAACTGTCAGACTTTAATAAAATTAAGTGTGCATACTTAAAAGGATTCTGTCAGCTAAACAGCAAAGAAACATCTTTTAAAAAGATTATACAGAAAAAAAGAATTTTTTTTTTTTTTTTTTTTTTTTTTTTTTCTGACGAAAAATTCGAAAAATATTAATGCATTCCAAGCCCATAGATTTAACATTGAGAGAGGCGTTTCAGACCTGACTGATGGGGGAGTCAAAAAGAAAGCTTCAGCTACCCTCAACAATAGCAAAATCCTATGTTAACTTAAGTCGAAGTGATTACCCAGAATAATGATCAAAATTTAGCTTATCCATGAGAAAGTAGACGTCCGTCGCTGACGCTTTGCGTTTTTAAAAATCGACTCTTTAAATTTTAAGTTTTTAAGAAAATGATAAATTAAAAAAATTTGCGTGAGCAAAAATTTTGAAAGTTATTACATTTTTTTAAAAAAATGCTTAAATTTTAGGAAAATAATATGGGAAAATGCCGTACGCGTGTACCGGGTATGAATTTTCTAATGGTGAAAACCAAATTTATACAATTTCATTAAGTAATGACTAATCCTGTGTTTAACCCCTTGACTACCAATTTTTTTGTGGGATATTTTAAATCAAATTTAGCACGGTGTTTTAATAAGTTATAAAAGCCACAGAATGAACGTGAGAGACCAATGTGACAAGCAGACATGGTTTTCTAAGCATTTCAAGGACTCATGTGTCCTTTTTGCGGTAATTTTTTTTATCCTCATCATTGGTCATTTTTGTAGTTGCACTGGGACACAGTGTCCCACTGGGAGTCTAAGGGTTAAATCTACCCGTAAGTGAACATGGGATTTCGAGGTCTGTGAGGAGAAACCCTCTTTCTCTAGAATTCGAATGGATCCCCTTTAAAAGATGTTTTTGTATTTTCAAAATTATTTTCTTTAGCATTTACTTCATTAACTCAAACCTAAGCATATTCCTGTACAATAATTTTAAAACTATGTCCATTAATTTTTAAAAAGTCTCCTTTATTCTCATTTATTTCATTTTCATCAGTTAATCCTTTTAATTATTTTATCTTACTAAATAAAGCTTAATTTTTAAAAAAATGTATGAAAATTTAGGTAATCTAAAACCTTTCAACATTGCTCAAATGTGCTATCTGGGAAAGAATCTGCTTCCAATTTTTTATTTCATACTTTATTTCTGCCACTTTTTTTTTTTTCGTTTATAGTTCCAAAATATCTCTAATTAATGGAAAATATTTTTTAAACAGCATTAAAGCTGAAATTATTTAAACTGGGCATTTTCCTGTTAAGGAAAATAATAGAACAATTACTATAATAGTTTATATTACTAATTTAATCAAAGGGGAGGTGGGGGGGGGGGGTGAGTCAATCAAAAAACAAAAAATGTCGAAACACGTGTTCCTTCATTATCAATGAAGAATCCAGATTCATCATCAAACTTCCAAACCAACACAAATGCCTGAAACACCTCAAACTGAATTGTGAGAGTTACTGCCATAAATATAGCATTAGAAGGTTAAATATGCAACAATTAATTAAAAAAAATAATAATAAAACTGATATCAAGCTATTGCTTCTTAATTTGTTGCATTGATATTTATTTCCTATTAAACTCCAGTATGCGAATTTTAGAGAGGGCATTTGGGAAAAGTTATTTTTTGTGTCAGGAAAACACTTTATTGCTATCAACATTCGCTGAAACCACATTGTTACTAGAACATCACTTATCCCTTGAAAGCAGTAGTCGATCCTCCATTAAAATTTTCGACAGGCCTCTGTAAAAGAAAATTCTAGACAATACTATGGCAATTTTTAAAGCATAAGGTAACTGTGCAACTTAACATTATATTCAAACTTCATGTCGACTGGTCATTTTTATGAAAATTAAAGTCTAGAGGCGGAGGGGGGGGGGGGAAGATAGGTAGGCAGGTAATCATTCTATTTTTGGCTCCTGATTACATTTATATAGGACCACCAACAAAAAAAAGATAAAAATGTGAGCATCTGTTAAAAAGTAGAAAGTATGCGTAGAGACACATTTAAAAATTAATAATTATTATATAACCTTCTTTTTTGAGTCGATTAAAAAATAATTTGAAATGTATCTGAAATTGAATACGCTCTGTAAAAGATTAATTAATTTATAGACATTTATAATACAAATTTGTAGCAGTGTGATATCGCTAAATACAATTTCTTTTACGTGTGTATTACTAAAAATTTTTACTGATGCTGTTTCCAACATTATTTTATATATTTCTTCAAATTCAACAGCTTTTGGGCAGCTTTGCATTTTGATGAAGTTTTCATTGGCAACCCGATTCCCTTTATATTTGTCATATGTACTATGTGTGCATAGAGAGGTGGCCAGCTTAAATACAGTTAGGTGTCACTGTTGTTTTCAGCCCGGACAATGGAAGTTTATTTGTGGATCGACATTAATTCATTTGTGTACATTTGTGTGATGGAGAATATCAATTAATCACTCAGTTGTTCAGTGAACGATACGATTTAGATCGATTTTGATGGCTATGTTTGGTATAACGAGTGAGTTTTTCTTAAGGATAACAAAAGAAACGTAAAATTATCTAAATATAAAATTATTTGTTAATTTTTTTTACATATTACATAGTTTTATGTAATATATGTCAAAAAATGTAAAACGATTGTATTTCGCATTATTTTGTAAAGAAAGAAGAAATGTTAATACGTGTTCTGAGCATTCATGCTGCATTTATCCTAAAATTGTTTTCATTTACTCCATGGTCTTTCGACACATTTATTTATTTTTCCTATTTTTTTTCTCCTTTTTCTGTCAGAGAATTAATTGGGAAAAATTGTTTTTTTTTTTTTTTTTTTTTTGTATGTGTATAAATTATATTAAAAACGAAGAATGCAATCTTGGCTGCAATTTGTAAATTTCTGCAATTATGACATTGAATTTTTTTTCTTTTTAGTTTGTAAATTATGAGTTTATCTTTTTTAAAAATTATCTGTATATAGTTTATAATGTTGTTTTTTCTTTCTCTTTTTTGGAGTATAAATTTTTACTCTTGGTGATGGGGATGATAAATTGCAAATGAGAATGCGAAGAACTTTGTATTATTTTTATCTTCATGATTATTATTATTATTATTATTATCTTTGCTATGTTTATGTATTCAGAAAAAAGGAAAATGTTAATTGTGATTGTTGCTTATATTTTGTAATGTTATAGATAATGTTTCAGGCCAAATGGTATATTAACTATAGGCCATCCAAAATATATATAAATCTATATTATATATACATATTATATATAAGCGACATCGTGTGTAAGAAAGCACTTTTCCTTGTGAACTTGGATTATTGTTTGCTTATTTAGTACTTTTATTGCATTTGTTAGATGATAGAGAGTCATAGACCCTTTGATCAGGTCCTATTATTTGAAATGGATTGAGTGTTTTTTATGGCTGGTGATGTGTTAAAGAAAGAAAATAATAATAAGGCGTAGTGCAATAACTGGTTAAACGTTTGAAAATATTTTTATTACACCTTAAGAATGTTTGTTAAATGCTCGAAATTGACATCTTTTAAATTCCTTTAACCTTTTATTGGTTCAGAAGCGGAATGTAGGATGCTAAGTGATTCAGCTTTGTTTAAAATATTCGCTATATTACATGGCTTTAATGAGAAAAGTGTATGGCTTTTGGTTTAATTCTTTCGCATTGTCATGATTGATAAGATTTATTCATGATGTATATTATTTTATATTTATGGAATTATGTTGATAGTATTATTTATTTTTTTAAAGGAAATAAAGTATAAATAGTCATCAGAATAAATAGTTTCCTTCTTTACAAGTCTATTAACTAAGATAGAACATCCAGAATTTTCTTATGTACCTAAAAAAAAAAAAAAAAAAAAAAAAAAAAAAAAAAAAGCTGAGTCACTTAACATTAGTTACACCGAAGACAGAAAATTAAGACACTAGGTTGTATAGAGTGAAATTGGCTTGCCCTTTTGCTCAATTTGTCCTTACTAGTATTAAATGGTTTTTGTTTAGGCCTTTTTTAAAAACTCCAAAGATATTTTTTGTAATTATTTTTTCTCTTCAGTCTGTAAACTCTTTTATTTTACTATACAAGTCATCACCATGTTTCCTAAACACTATGCTCATAAATAATTCGTTATTATCCTTGTAAGTTTTGTACATATTTTATATTTTAATTATCATGTATAACATATTTTGTAAGTCCAACCTACCTCGTTTTGATTTTTTTTTTCTATGTAAGTTATGTCTGCTTTTTTTCTGCTTTTTTGTTTTTAATTATTGTTTATATTTATCCTCTCTCACCTGACCAAAGGGACTCCATATCTCTTTTAGTGTTATACTGAACCCTTCATTTCTTAACGAGTAAAGAAAAAAAAAACTGAACATTAACCAGAGCTAGGGCAGGGGCCCAAAACAAGCTACACCCTTACTGAAGTGCCAGGTCCCCCTGCCCTTGGAGCCCTAGTTATTACATTCCCAATATCCGCCCCTTTATTGTGAACTTGTGGTCCGGATCGTTGCTTAGATGCTGACTCTTTCGTCTCGCCCAATATTTGTGGGCGAGGCATTTGTCAAACTCCATATATTTTTCATATCATGCATTTAAAAAAATGAAATGAAAAATTGAGATTCATGTATAGCATAATTACCGCCATAGATAAGTTGTGTTTATCGTGTATTCTTCTTCGTTTTAATGTGTGAAAGTGGCGGGGAGGCTATGTGGGGATTAAAAAAAAAAGAAACCCTTTTACCTGGGCAAGGTTATGCGGGTAGGTGTGTAATATATTTATGCCTTCGTTTCCCGGGTATTTGGGTGGTTATAAAAAAAATTATAAATATTTAAAAAATAAATCCTCACTAGTCACCTCGCTGTATTAATGTCAGGGACTTTTATTTCTCATTCCCATAATATATGGCTGCGAATACTTTGAATATTATCGAGAGTTGTTTCAATAATATATTTTGTTAAAATAATTTAGATTGTAAACATAAATTTTATAGTAAATTTTTAGGATTGAAATGATTTTTCAAAAAAACAAATAAAAAAAGTTTTTTTTCAATAAAAGTTTTGGCGTGATAGTTGCAATAAACAAAATTACACGTGGCTCTCAAGTAAAATTAAAACATAAACTCATTCAACTCTTTCGTTTTCATGTCAGCTTTCTCAAATATTTTATAACTTATTTCTTTCTACTTTCTTAGTTTTGAAAAATTTTCAAAAATTAAAATATATTGTTATTAAATGCCTCTAATCTTACAACTTCAACTTCAAATCTTTGTTACATTAATAAGTTGTAGTTTCTCTTTTAAATATTGATGCTTTAGGTACATCTACCTATTTTTTCTGAATACCAAGTAATAATAATTGTTAATTATAATTTACTAATTTAACACCATTCAGTAAGGTGCTTAAATTTTATTTGTTTTATATGGGACTGACAAGCACCATACAATGATCACAGTAAATTTTTAACGAATTTATAATCCGATTATATGTTAATAATTTGCTGCTACAAGTATTAAACGTGTCCAAGTTTATAAGTTTGCCAATCCCCGAATTTTTAGCTTTAACATCTTCAGACCTGAGGCATTTTACAAACTCAGATGAAATAACATTTATTTTATAAGGAAATAAGCATCAGTGCTGCCATATTGTTTACATAAGTCAATTATTTAATTTAATTAGCTGTGAAATTCCCTAAGGTATGCCTACAAAACTGCCTGCCTTCATGTAAGATTCAAATTACTAGTAATTGTAAACCAACGACTTTTCTGGCTAATTCAATGTAGTTATACATTCACCAGAAACAGAAAAGTCATAAGTTGTTTCACAAGCTATTTATTTTCTTCAGACCTGAGGTACACAAATGTAGACCTCTATTGTTTTCCTCGAAAAAAACTAAACTATTTGATTATTTTACATTTTTACTTTACTTCTATAGAGCTGAATGTTTTTAGGTTTTAAAACAAAACCAATAAATGGTAGCACTGAGGCTTATTTCCTCATAAAATAAATATTATTTTCATCTGCGTTTGCAAAATGCATCCAAGACAGTGAGACCGAGAAACTAAGAAATTTTCATAATTATTTAACTTAATCCCTTTACAATAAAAAATTTTGAGGATTTGTAGATAATTCACTTGTTTAATGACCTTCAATTTGTTATTGCGTGAATTTAGGTTATTGTTAATTAAATGGATATTTTAAGGGGACTAGTAATTTTAGACTTGTATTTGTGAACTTAAATTACCACTCTCCTAAAGTATAAATTTCAGAAAGAAAGCTGTTTTTGTCATTTAGGGTGTTGTTTTGTTTGTGAAAAAGCAATGAGTGTGTAGTTGTAGTGTTAGTTTAACTTCACGTCTCAAGAGTGTAAAGATGAAAAAATTATTTCCATTATATTGTCGGGTGTCGGAAGTATTTCTTTGTTAGTGCCTGCATACGTTTTAAATAATCAGTAATTTGCATTTATCACCGAGATCTTTGTTGCATTGAGGTAACCAGGCCGGTTACCGAATTAGGCAAGAAGTACGACATGCGACTTATTTTCTCTTTTTAAAATTAAGTATATATTTTTTGCACGTTAATGATTTTCACAGTTTAAAATTGGAGAAGCTTGCAACGTTTTGATGTCCTAAAAAATATATTATATTTTGGGATTATTCTTTTTTTTCTTTTCTGCGTAATTTTTAAATAATATTTCTACGGACGAAAATCCAAGGAAATCAAAGAAAATTATATCGGACAATTTTTTATAAGACGATATGATACTGCGTTTGATTTTATAGATAAAATTCCTATAGAAGTTCATAAAGTTTAGAAAAAGGGCATTATTTCACAACTGTGCGTAAATTATAAAAGTATAAAAAAGTTTAATAATAAATTTTAAAACCAGGATTTTTTTTAGACATACACTAATTTGTGTTTTGGGCAACAGATATATTATTTTAAAAACTATATAACAAAATAAAACTTCATAAATAATTACGAAAAGTGTATATTTTTTAGGACTCTATTGAAATATTCCAAGCTGCAGCAATTTTTAACTGTGTTTAAACACATGTAACGTGTAGAAAGTACAAAAAAATATTGAAAAGGTAAAAAGGCTCATATGTCGAAAACGCTTTGGCAAAAGGTTGCCGCGGGGAATGATTTAACCCTCAACATCAGGTTCTCCAAGCGAGTATGTTACCTCAGCCCCACCAAGACCTCGTGGAAGGATGTGAGCTATTGAGTATTTAAAACGTATACAAACACTAATTAAAAAATTATTCCGTCCATCGGCTACATTATTGAAAACAGTGCACTGGTTTAAACTTATTTTTTCACTTTTAAAACTAAATACTCGAAAGTTGTGCATATTTAATATTTATAGGAACAAATTATGAGATTACAATTTCGTTACTGTTCATTTACTGTGATCATTTGTGTGTATGTTTCTTGTGAGACATGCAGTATTGCAGCATTGAAGGTTCTAAAAGAAGTTTATGTCCTATAATTTTAATCAGTGACCTAATGTTGGAACAGTTATCATTTCAGCAGTGTAATAATAAGTATAATTAATGCTTGTGTGCGTATTTGTGTATTTATAGCATCAATACCAAAGAAGGAGAAGAATATAAGTTTGAAATTAACTGATTTATTTTAGATTTTAGACAAAATTTAATGATCTGATGTTTAATAAATATTGTGACAAATCAATGATAAACTACATAGCAAAGTTAAACTTTGCTAGATAGATGAGTCTTGTCTAAATACTTGAGAAGTGCAGTATAAAAACTCCAGACAGATTTCAACAGCATATACACATCACCATTTGTGCAAAAATATAACTAAATTTTTGATCACATATTTATACAGAAATGATAGATTCCAACACGGGTATTGTATAAATATCTGAAAAAAAGTCTTCATTGTTGTACTTTCGCACTAATAGTGCTGCGCTTATTTAGACTGTGGAATGGCTGTTATAGGTGCTTCATTTTTATTGGTGTCTTAGGCATTAATTTATTGTATCATTATTATTGCATCAAGTTTCATTTGCTGCTGTTAATGTAAGATCACAGAACTCATTTTCCTATTATAAAATTAAACAACTGTATTTATATGCCATGCTCTTACAAAAACACACTGATTAAATTAGATTAATATTAGAATGCATCGTAATAAAATTCCCGAGAGCCACTAAATTGAACATTTCTTTTATAAATACTCAAAAGTATACTTAAACATGATTCAAACTCATGCTGTGACTTCATATTTTTGTTTAACTTATTTGAATATGCTATGAGTGTATTCGTAGCCATTTGATTAATTATTTGTCATCATAGGTAACTATTTTGTGGACCGTTTTCAATCTCAAAGATTTATGCCATATATTAAACAGGAAATTAAAAAGCACAAAATGTAAATGATTCTGCTGTTGTCAGAAGGGTTTGCTTTTCACGTTTGCTTATACGATTTCATTACTACCTCAGAATATGAAGATTTGGAAAAAAAAAAAAAAAGGAATTTTATCAAATGTATAAAATATACAAATATCATTCTTAATGCTGCTCCTGTCCCTAGTCAGTTGCTGCCCTTGCTTCAAATGATTTATTGGTGCTAGTATGTTTGTGTTTTATGTTTAATTATGTGTTTTAATTTAAAAACCCCTACAAGGCACCTTTTAGCCCCCCCTTTTTGACAATTTTAAACTGAAGGACTCTCCAGGTTTTGTAGATCTCAAATATTTCCTGCTTAAAGGAATTCTACGGAAAAATTCACGTGCATCCAGTTCTGTTTATTTATGGATTCATGCTAAAAATAATTCCACTTTCACTTTTAAAGAATTATTCTTATCATATCCGAGACTATCGAACTGTCCCCCTTTGTGTGAATAAAACAATGTGATAAAACTATAAATAAAATTTAAATGTTATGTAAACACGAAATAATAATATACTCTTTATTATAAGATTTGATTAGTTATCTGTTTTTTTAAGTATTTATCCGATTATAGTCAGGAATTAAAAATGAACTATAAACATTAAGTTAAAATGAATTCACTTCATATAGCTTTACAGTTTGATGAATTCGTTCTTCGTCGCCTGTAAGCATTTATTTGATTTTTCTACTCCATACATACTAATATTGTCAACAATTGCAAGCATGTTTACAATTTATCAATGGTTTTTTAACATTTTCGTATTCGGAACTCTATTTTAAGTATAATAATACTTTATTTTTTCTTTCGCGTTCTTTTGAATATTTTTTACATTTTGCTGTGACACAAGATGGTATAAACTGTAATTAATGGATAATGAACTGTAGTTTTAGTTATTTCAAATCCCAGCTGTGATATTTCTTGAAAGTAATAGAAAGAACTAGAATGCTTTTTTATTTAAATGAAAGTTGAAAGTCAGATATTAATCAAAGCAAAAATTTCAAATCTGTCTTTCTATTCTTTATTTAATGTAGCTTTCTAAAAAATTATGACTTAACCACAGACTCTTATATATATATATACATATATTAATGGCTACTATTAAATAAGCATCTTATGTTTTCGCTTAAGTTTCTCCTACTCCCTCCCTTACATCCTCAAAAAAAACCCAAAAAACTTTAATATTTATTTACTGTTGAAATTTCAAAAAATATTTAATACATTAACGTTTCATAGTTTTAGTATGTTGATCTTATCTAGTACAGTTGTGATTAAAAAAAAAAATATTTATTCGAAATATTCTAAAATTCAATATCTATTCTATGTGGCATGTGAATTTTTCTTTATAATTTCGTATAACAGGCTCATTCTCGCAATAAAATAAAATAAATAAATAAAAGTGTTGTATGAAAAATTGAAAATTTACTTAATTAGGAATCTTAATTTAAAAAATTTTACGAAAATATTAGTTATACTTAATAGAAAAATTGTTTCGTTTTCAAATAGTCTTAAGGTTATTTGAGTAAATAAATGAAATATAAGTTTTAGAATTTTTTTAAAATTATTATTCTTGTACTAAATTTTAATAAAGATAATTCATTTAAAAGGTGTGACGGTCATTTGCATTCTGTCTGAAGGATATACACGTTTGACTTTTCAAACATTTTATAATTTTAGAAATTATTTATTGCAACTTGAACTAGTGGCAAAACCTAAAACTGTATCTTAATACACTTTATTTCTGGACAGTCCTTCGTTTAAAAATGTAACTGCTGTCAATTTGTCTTCTAAAATTTTTAATAAAATCATTTTTAATATGTTACAGTTTTATATATTTTTCTCAGCAGTCTCCTACCTAGAGTTCTGTTGATGTATAGTTGCAATGCTTTTCTGAAAAGTGTAATAAGTTAATTGTTTGTAATCAGATAAATGTTTTTTATGAAAAAAGGTATTTTGTTCAGTTTTTTATATGTCTGCATCTGTGCAGTCATATTGAAGCAATAGATCTCGTTTAATTGTTATGATCAATATATTCTTTGACGTTTACAAAAAATAACAAATAATAAAAATTGAAAAAAAAATCTTTGTATATTACTGTTTGTTTATTCCTGTTGTTTTAGTTATTTCTTTTTACTTGCTTGAAGCTGTAAATTGGAAAGAAAAAAAAATATGTTTTTTTCTTTTGATTTCTGTTGTGTATTAATGTTAAAGAGAACAAAAAAAAAAAAAAAAAAAAAAAAAAAAAAGATTACAACTATTTTATGTAATTATATTTCCTCTTTTTCATTCTTAAAAATATCTTAATGTTACCCTACTGATATACCTCATTTGTTTACATTTGCTATTTATTGTATAAACCGCAGCTGATTTTGTTTTATAGAAATTCACGTTTTAAAAGAGCAGTACCCCCTTCCCAATTCCCCTATCTCGTAGTCATTTTTCTAGTGAGGTATGGTCAGACAGCATTTTTTTGCGCTCTTTGACTATATATCCTCACTCCCTCTTTACTTAAAGAGAAAGGAATAATAAGATAGTCCTTACTCTATTGTTTCCAGCATCCCCTTCCCTCTTTAAATTTAGCCCATTCCGTTATCAGAATGTTGCGTTTTGGTTGGTTGGTTTCTTGATTTGTTATCAGGGAGCAGGTTAGAAGGAGGGCAATAAATCAACACAGATTCCTGTTCTATCTTGTCTTGTGTGTTCTTTCTTTAACTTTCACACTAATATTGTTACACAAAATATGATCCCATTCCCAACAGAAGTTTGTATTTTTTATAGTGTTTAACCTTTAATAATATTCAATCACAGCATTTATTCAGACATATTCTACAGTACTATTTAAAAAACTTTGTTAATATATATATCCTAGTCATTTCATTTTTTATTTAAAACCAAACTTTTGCGATTAAACACTAAAAATATTTTTGCTTAATTTGTTAAAAATAATAATAATAATAAGTGGTAAAGTTTATTTATAGTATATTAAATTTTTAATTAAAGAAAAAGTAATAATAAAATTTTAAAAAACATGTTCAAACTTTAAAAAAACTTTATAAAGAAAAATTTTGTTATTGAAGCCTTCTGGTGTGCTTGGCATAATTAATTGTAATGAGATAATAAATATGTCTGGTAAATTGCATGTATGATCTTAAAATTGCTCGTTTATTGCTTCATTTGACCTCATAAAGAAATATCTTTCTTTTAAATCTTCACATAACATAAGAATTTACTACGCAAATGTCAGCACAAGAGATATTATTAGAAGTAATTTTATCCACCTTGCTCAAGATTTTTATTTCCACAGCACATCCTTTAAATTGGCACAAACTGTTCAATATTGTATTAACAAAAGTAATTTATGTTGCAAATGAGTCCTGGATGTTTAAGAGCTATCACTCAAAGCAAAATTTAGTCTAAAATCGTGCGTTTTATCATTTAAGTTATGAGGCTCAGGTGAATTAGAAAATTAATACGGTAGAGTCCAGATTATCCGAGTTTCCGCTTTAACAGAGTTCTTTTCTTCTGATGGACTGACGGATTCCATTATTATGAAACAGCCATTATAAATGAAGTGTTAGGTGAAGATGAAAGAGCAGCCGTAAAAAGTTAGAAATCGTCATCTAATACTTCATTTATAATGGCTGTTTCATAATAATGAAATCCATCAGTCCATCAGAAGAAAATGATCCATTCCAAAGGTATAAGTTCGACTGAAAAAGACTATTTAATACTTTGAGCAGAAAGAAGAGGCTACACCTGCAATTTTCATGACACTAATAGAATCACATAGCTACTAATTTGTACGGTTTTGTTACCTCTAAAAGTTAATACAATTTTTTGCCATACTTAATCGTTGCCAATCGTTAGATTTCGGCGATTGAATTAGGCAAAACTTACTAGTAAGTTTTAGTGGTAAGAAAAAATCTTAGAAATTAGTAGCTATGCAGTAACGTAATACTGCAGCCCAAAAAAAAGAAGAAAAAGAAAAGAAACTGCAGTAATATTGGCATTCAACAAAACAAACGAAAAACTATCAAAGGCTTTTTCAAATAAACGATTTCATTCCCCGTTTTTCTTAAAAGTAACGGAAATGTACATCGAAGAAATGTTACTAGTACCATAAAAGTGAATGAATTAATGGTGACGATTTGTTTAAGTCTGGTTTATCCGATTTTTTTTGCTTATTCGAGGTGAGCTTGATCCACATTAACTCGGATAATCGCGACTCTACTGTATAGTAATGTTCAATCAAAGAGAATAACATTCTATTATTAATAATTTTAGTTATAATTGAGTTTTCAAAGCAAGATCAAACTATTGAAATTGCAATCTTCTCAAGCAAAACTTTCGTGTAAGTTGTACGATTATACTCTACAAATAAAACTAATCATCAAAAAGAAAAAAAAAATGGGGTCATATTTTGCATGTTTAGCTTTGCATTGAGAAGCAACCATCATTTACATCTGACGAAGTTTTACAGAACAATAATACATTTTTTACCTAGAAGAATTTTTATTTATTTGCTTTTTGGACAGCAACATTGAACATTTTACACTCTGTGTAAGAAACTATCTTCATGAAACATGTGTACTGAAATTTCTAAATCTATGGACTAGAACTGTGGTTTTCAATCTTTATTGTTATGCGAACCAACCTTAAACTTTGAACGTTTTTGTAGGTATATAAAGGCTTTTGTATAATCTATAGTAAGAAAAAATATACTAAAACATCACATAAATTACAACAAACAAATTATTAATTAACTCATACAAATGCATATCAAAATAGCAATGGGCATTCCTATAATCACAATAATAACTAGTTGGATGTGCCAATTCAAAAAGTTTCTTTTATCTCATACATCTTAATGTTTCAAAAAGTACTTACACATGTTAATACTTCAATATTATCAGTTTACTACTATGCCAACTTTGATTTTCATCTTAAATTTCTGCTTCATTCATTTAATCAGAGTAAAAACGAGTTAATCTCGATCATGATATTTAATAAAATCAATATTTTTCGTTATTCTGTTGTACGTCAGATGGTTGCAAATCGCCGGCTTAGTATAATGCCAAGTTTTAGTCGCTACAAGAGCCGTCGATGTATAACAAAACTACGAAAATAAAAAAAATTGCACAAAAATCTCTATTACAGCGCCTCGTTCCAGCAAAATATTTCCAAATTCAAGTGGGACCTGCTTTCCATAGCCAAAAATATATTTTTTAAATTTGGTACAATTCTATGCATAACTTCATACACTTTTCGATGATACAATAATGAAAATGGCACAAAAATCAGTATTACAGCGCCCCCTTCTGGCGATGTAATTCCAAATTCAAGTGGGACCTGCTTGCCATAGCCAAAAACATATATATGAGGCATCCTCACAAAATTTTAACTTTCAGGAATAAAAATCTGGTGAAATTAAACTTAATGAAATAACATTTTAAACTTATAGACGAATGCCTTATTGATTCAAAATAAAGAAAAAATGGTCAGCAGTGATGATTTTTAATAGTATTTTATTTAACTGAGGATTAAAGTTAAACTTGCATGTTTAATTTTCCTTACATTTTACCTCTCTAACACTTATTTTCTTCTAAATTTTTACTTATAATGAATTTGCATAGTACCCATAGAACATTTAAATAAGAA
This sequence comes from Maratus speciosus, assembly GCA_963932465.1. NCBI lineage: Eukaryota > Metazoa > Arthropoda > Arachnida > Araneae > Salticidae > Maratus > Maratus speciosus. The sequence goes on along the minus strand of OZ010790.1, from coordinate 284,226,622 downwards.
ATAATAACAATGTAGTATTTTTAGCACAGAATTTTGGCATAACATTGTCTTAAAGGCTAAAATTTAGCAGTTTATATTATTTTATGCTGAATTATTTTATTTTTTTTATTATTTACCTGTAACACACATGTTCCAGACATGCTAATTTATTATATATAAATACCAGGGTACCAAAAACACAAATTGTTATTTAAAATCTTTTACTAAGAATTTCACGGTTGAGAACAAAAATATAAGTGTAGTGACGATGTGTAAGTGTTATATATAAGTGTCGAAACATAAGTGTAAGGACCAAGTGTAGGGACGGTAAGGCCTGTAGCAAGTAATTACAATTAAACATTTAGAACATTGTTTCTCCAACTGTTGGTCGCGAACAGATAACAAGGGGTTGCAGTTAAACCGAAAAAATAAAATTTTTATGTAGAAGAAATATCTGTTATTAAATAATAATAATCAAATATTGCATAATTTGTATTGGTGCTATTGTAGTATGATAAGTAAACGTAAATGTGTATTAATACACGGCTGCATTTATTTATCGCTTGAAAGCTTTACTGCATGTGGATTTACATTTGAAAGACAAAGAAGTAAATTATTTTCAACTAATTTAGTTTTTGATTCTATTATCGAAGAAAATGCTTTCCACACAGGTAAGAAATAAAAAATATATAGGATCATTATTTTGAACGAATCCGCTACTAAGATTCCATTAAAATAATATTATAAAACAGGCTATTTTCTTTTTTATGATCATGCTTAGAGGGTCTCAATACTTAAAAGTTTTAAAAACGATGATTTATAGCAAAATACACGTGAACCATTCTCCGATAATTTAACCTTCATAAATAAGAAACATGTGAAATTCAGCTTAAAAAAGAAAACAGCATTTTTACACTTCAGTTTTTAACTTTCATGTTCTTGTAGCGATAATTAGAAAATGTTCTTATTCAGCATTAATGTTTAATACTGTACTATCCCAGTGAAACCCTTGCCATTCATTTAATAGTGAATTGGAACGGGGATGGTAAGGACGGGACGGTAAGGAAAATTACCACCTATTTTTAGGCAAATCATGGTGTGATAGCCACAGTGTTCATTAATTTTTAGCAACAGTTATTTACATTGGATTAAATTAAAAAAAAAAATTAATTTACATCGAAAAGTGCAGAAATAAACCTTGAAGACGGTAAGACTACCAATAAAACCGCAATGCTTGAAATTGATATTTAAATACTGATTTAAATTCTGCAGTAAATTTCCTGTCAAAGAATTATAAGTATTATTTTCCCAGCATACTTCTGCATGAAAAAAAAGTGTAAATTCTGTGGCTGCATCTGGAGTGTTTTTCTATGTAATTTTAGCAAGAGGGATGGTAAGGAATCTAAAATCCAAGGACAGAGTTAAAAAAATAATAACAACCGTAAAAATACGTGCAAGTTAATTTTTTGCTACATATTTATATAAAACAATAGTCCTGGTTTCGGAAAAAAATTACATGGAATTATTTTTATTGAAACAATTTTATACAGACAGTTCCAAACTTAAAAATCAGCATCAGGGACACGGGGCGGTATATTTGGACCCCTAACATCGTCCAAAACTTATTTATCTCGTTAATATTGTTATACAGTCATGAAATGGAGTGTTTTCCAATATAAGAAATTAAAAATAACCAGGAATATGTACTAATATAAAAATTATTATTCAGGGACTTAAAAGTGAAAAATATGTGAGAATGCCTCATATATGAAATTTGGTTCAATTCTATGCATAACTTTATACATTTTTCGATGATACAATAATAAAAATGGCACAAAAATCGCTATTACAGCGCCCCCTTCCGGCGAAATATTTCCAACTTCAAGTGGGACCTGTCTTCCACAGCCAAAAAACATTGGATATGAATTTTGGTTTAATTCTATGCATAACTTCATACACTTTTCGATGATACAATGGCGACACACGTGCAGACAAACATTTTGTATAAACATGTTTCACAGGGTCTCTGACCCCTAAAAACGTATAAATCCGTCAAAAACCGAAAATCGGAAAAAAAATCTAATACAATACTTTCTTACAGAAGAAGAAAGTAATATAATGCCACACAGTAATAAAATAAAACTTTCTTTTACTTTATGCATGAAAAAGTACGTTTCATGCATAAATCATCATTGCATAATATTCATCATTGATAATTGCACAATTTAAGCCAGTATATTGCGGCCATCACAAAACTTTTTTCTATATATATCAAATCATTTGAGATATAGCTATTGCGGAAATCGTTCAAAACAAATTATGGCAGCGACACCTATTGGTACCCAAACTTAATAAGGATCTGTTATCTGTTTATGTCAAGGTCTAACAGAATATGAAGTTATGGGAAATTCCGTGCATTAGTTCTTAAAATGTAGCTGTTGCGGAAATCGGGATAAACACAAAAATAGAAGTAGTACCTGTTATGCAATTTACAATCAAACCTAATCAGCGTCTATTTACGTCAAGATATAACAGAATATGAAACTTGATGAAATCCTGTGCATTAGTTCTTGATATATATAGCTATCTGGAAAAATGCAGCATAGTAGCGCCACCTATTAGGCGATTTACACCAAAACCCAACAAGCACCAATTTATGTCAAGGTCTAACAGAATATGATGATTGATTAAATTCAGTTCTTTAGTTCTTGAGATAGAGCACCCACAAAATTTGTATCACGTACAAATAGGCATAGGCACACAAACTCAGGGACAGACATTTTCTAAAAACAATCAAATCGTGTTCAGGACCTTCTAAAACGTATAAATACGTCGAAAGCTTTTAACGAATCTAATACTTTCTTGTAAAGACAGAAGAAAGTCAAAAATACCCTTTGAAACCCGTATAATTTATAGCATTGTTTTGTATTAACGAGATTGTCTACATCAGCGTTGGAGCTTGTTAATTTTAACCTCACGTCTCTCTCGACACAAATTTTAAAAAAGCACTGTCGTTTCACAAAGTTGCTATATTTCTTCACAAATTTTTTTCTTTAAAGATGTGTTCGTTATATTTTTTACAGCTGATAAAATTAATTATATATTTTTAAATACTTATTGATCACCTCGCGAACCATAGTTAGGGAACCACTGGAATAGAATATATGTTATTAGGCGTTAGCTAATTTTGTTCATATGAGACGTTTAATGAAATAATGGTTGTCAGGTTCTGAGAAACATCTGCTATTAGAACTGGGGTTCTATATTATTTTTGTCTTAATATATTATATATTGTATGGGCTGTGTACTGGAATTTCGAAATAACAGTCTTTCCTTATCTAAAACTGGATCTAAGCCGGTGAAAATGTATAGATGATATGAAGGGGGAAAAGATAGTTTGAGAGGGGCGTGCCCAACCTTTTGAGATGTCTGTGGAAGATGACGAGACAATGGGAGCCAGGTAGAAAACCCCGGAGGGGTTAGGTTGAGAAAGAGCAAGGGGTTCCTGGAAGGCAGTCGGTTGTGCTGAGAGAGTTTGAGCGTAGCTCGCGAGGTGGACGGGTGTTCCTTGGCTGAGAGAGTGCGTAGGCTTGGGGAGAGCTCTTAGAGATAGAGCTTAGGCTTAGAGCCCATGTGTTGGGAGATCGAGATTGATCTCCGGAAAGCTAATTTAACGTGTGTAGAGTGAGAGTGATTTAACGTAGTTTAACAGTACACAGCCAGCATTTACAGTATTCAATTTAATGTTGAACCGGATCATCTATATCCGAGTTTGTAAGTATAAATAGTGTTTCTTGTTGTGTAAATAGTGTGTAACTGTTAATTTAGTTAATTGAAAGCGTTGGTTTTCATTTAATCAATCCTCTCAGTGCGTGACCGATATCACGTAATCATATCGGTGGTGGCAGCATATAAATAATAAGGATTTTCTTCGAAGTTGAGCGGACTAAGAGGAAACTCCGACAAATTGATGGCAGCGACGGGATAGAATCGTCTTGGACCAGTGACCAACGAGCCGTGTTGCAGTGTGTTAGTGCCGGAACACCCAGTGGAATTCTTGCGTGGAAATACCGGATCGTCGAGCGGAATTTTAGAGAGATAAAAACCAAGCGTCGAGCAGAAATACAGAGTGTGTGTGCCCTATCATAATTACAGCGAACCGAACTAAAGTGCTGTGTCCTATCATCGGTACAGCGAACCGAACTAAAGTGGTGTGCCCTATCGTTGTTGCAGCGAACCGAAATAGTGTTTGTGCCCTATCATCGCTACAGTGAATCAAATTACGGTGTATTATAGCCTGAGTATTGAATATCATCAAAGTGACTTTAAAGTGTGAAATATTGAGTGATTCGCGGAACTACGTGTAAGCAGCGGAGTACCCCAGCAGATAAAGTATAAGGTAAGTTGTTTTGATCATTTCTGTCTGCTGACATTCTCGAACCAAATGTATTTGTTGTTGTATAATTGATAGTAATTTAAGATAAATTGTTTAGGTAATTTATGTGCAATCAAATAATTGTGTTCAGATAGGTAGGAAATATTAAGAGCCATACTTACTATTGTTTTAAGAAAAGGTCATAATAACTTGTACTAATATTGATTTTCTATTTTTTTTTTACTAATAATGGTGGTGAACAAAATTAATGCATTGTGTTAATAATAGTTGGAAGGAATAATTGAATTTACTTAAATTTAAATTATTATTAAAGTAATATTTAAATGAAGCAATACTGTTTTAAGTTTGAAGAGTTGATAACAAACGAGTAATGAACATTTGCTTAGAATTTTAATTGGCTAGAAGTAAATTTCGGAAGAAAAAAAAAAAGCTCACAGTGAAAAAAAAAAGTGAAGGTTTTGATCTTATTTGTTTTAAGTGTGAGAACCAGTATTGAATTTGGAAATACTTTATTGAGGATAATTGCAGAAATTTATATGTGTATGTTATACAATTCTTCTTTATGTGGATGTTTCTATTGTCATCAATACTTTTATTCAATTTGCAACGTATCAGTATTATTATGAAAATTGTATGTTATTATCTAATGTATAAATTGGAATCTGTACTGCATAGTAATCAAATCGAAATTATTGCTTTATCTTTTTTTTTATTGGAAGTAAATTGTGTGATATCAATGGCTGAAGAAAATCAGGTTATACAGTAGATTAATTTAGAAATATAATACATCGATTATCTGAAAGGTATTAATTAGTATAATAGGTGGAGGTAACTGTACTAAAGTAGAAATTTAGGAAATGTTCATTTAGCAGGGTTAAATATTATTGTAGAGTGGTAATAGTAATCGGTAAAGGTATGGCTTTCTTATTGAAACTAAAAAGGGTGGATCTTCAGAAGATAGCCGAAGAGTTGGGGGTTGAATTCACGGAAGATGATACCAGATTTCAGCTTAAGAAAAGGATAATGGACAGCGAGGAATATGATGAGGGGGCTATTAAGGAATTATCTAACACTATTGTTGCGGAGCTATTAGAGCGCGTAGAAAAACAGGAAAAATTAGAGCGCGAAAGAGAAGAAAGGGTTGAACGGGAAAAGTTAGAAAGAGAAGAGAGGGCTGAAAAGTTAGAAAGAGAAGAGAGGGCTGAAAAATTAAGGATGGAACATGAATTAGAAATGGAGAGGCTAAGGGTACAAGGTTCGACAAATAACTCAAATGGGTCTAGGGAATCTAATAATGAAAGCAACCTAGAAAAATTGATCAAAAGTGTTAAAACTCTGTCTATCAAAGTACCAGAAGGGACTGAGGGATGGAATTTATTTTTCAACAGTTTAGAAAGGGCATTCAAAACTAAAAATGTACCGGAAAACCAGCAGGCCAAAATTCTACTAAATATGTTAGGAGATAAGGCAGATAATTTGTTAATTTATACCACTAGGGAACAAATTGAGAATTATGAGGGATTAAAGGAGTTAGTTCTAAGGGAACATGAGCCGACACCGAAGGCGTGTTTGGAAAATTTTAAGAAGGCTAGGCGAAACCAGAATGAAACTCATGTATTATTTGTATCACGTTTAATAGCAACATGGGAAAATTATTGTAAGATTAGGGGTGCGGACTCTTATGAAAAGGTCAATCAGTTAATAATTACGGATAAGTTATTAAACACGTTAGATGAAGAAACCACATCATATATTGGGTTAACTAAGCAGAGTAAAATGGTTAGAAGCTTCTAAAATTGCTAAAGAATGTGACAATTATTTCGACGCTAAACATAAGTCTTATGCCGTTACGTATAAAAGTTTTAAGGGTAAAGATAGGTATGTAAGCAGTGAAAAAGTGAAACCGAGGGAGGATAGTAAATTTAGTGGTAATTGTAGGCAAAACGGAAGTAATGAGACTAATTCTTTTTCGGGTAGGAAAACTGATTTTAAGAAACCTAGTGATGATTCAGCTCCTAGATGCTTCAAATGTGGTTTAAGAGGTCATTACCAACGTTTTTGTAATAAAGTGGGTAATGAGGGAAATAATAATGCTAGTAAAGGGTGTGAACAGAAAGCGGGGGTAAATAAGATTGTCGTGAAAGGAAATAAAGAGTTACCTAAGGGAGCTATTGTGGCGAGGATATCGGCAAAGGCCGAACAGAGAACTAATGTTATTGGTGAGAAATTAAATAAACTTGAGAAAATTGAAGTTAGTGTAAATGGGCAAAAAGCAAAAGGATTGGTTGATTCTGGATGTCAAATCAGTGTTATTCATAAATATTTAGTACCGGAAGAGAAATTAAAAGGAGCGGGTAGTATTTATCTAAAAGGATTATTTGGTGAAGCAGTTAAATCACCGTTGGTTAAATTACCATTAGCTATTCCGCAATTCGGACAAACTAATATAATTCATCAGGAAGTACTTTGCGTGGTGACCGATAATATTAATGAGCAGGTAATTTTACATCCCGAGGTGATTAATAAGTTGTCAGGGGTCAATCTCGAGGATCCATTGCTAGAGTCCCAAGAATTAGAAAGTTCGGAAATTAGTATTGATAACTCGAGTGAAAAGAAAGATATGAGTAGCGATAATTGTAATGTTTACGCAACAGAAGCGAGAGCGGAAAATTTGCAAAGTCAAAATGCAGAAAAAACGGAAGTGGAGGAAAATAATAAAGTTATCGTTAATAATTCAGATATGTTTAAGAAATCCCAATTGGAATGTAAAGAATTAGGGAGAGCTTGGGAATTAGTTAAAATTGATAAAGAGAGTTATTATATTGAAAAGGACTTATTGTATCATAAAGATAAATTTGTAAAAGAAGCTCAATTAGTAGTGCCTAAAGTCAAAAGAGAAGGAATCTTAAAGTCAGCGCATGTATCTAATAAGGGAGAACATCACGCGGCAAAGAAAACCTTAGAGAGAATTAGGCAATCTTTTTATTGGGAAGGTATGGCTAAAGAAACTAAAAAGTTTTGCAAATCATGTCTAGTATGTCAATTATCTAGAAAAGTGAAAGTGAGTGATAGAGTCTTAGTTGAGTTAGAGGATGGTAGCAAAAAGTATGTGTATCAAAATAAAGGAGAATTTATGGTCAGGTGTAACATACTCAATATTGTTTTTGAAGGTGATGAGGAATTTGGAGAAGTTGGGGAAATTCCTATTTTAAACCGGGAACAAGAGGTAGGACGGGACATAGAAAGGTTCGAAATAAAAGGGTTATCTAATAGTCAAGTCAGGGATATAAAATCCATTTTGAGGGAGAATAAAGAGGTATTTATGGGTCCTGTGCGACCAGCGGAAGTAGGGGAGCACCGTATTGATTTGAAACCGGGTGTGGCAAGGAAAAAGCCAAAGTTATATAGTGTACCTGTTGCTTATAAAGAGGAAGTAGATAGACAGATTCAGGAGTTATTAGAATTAAATCTAATAGAAGTATCAAATGCAGAAATTAGTCATCCAATTGTTTGCGTGGCGAAAAAAGACGCAACTGTTAGGCTTTGCATTGATTATAGAGCTTTAAATTCAGCAACGCAGGTCCCAACATTTCCGATGAAAGATTCGCAAGAAATCATGTATACTGCGGGGGCAGCTAAATATTTATCTTCGATTGATTTATTGAGGGGTTATTGGCAGATTAAAATGGCGGAGGAATGTAAACATTTGACAGCTTTTACAACTCATAATGGGACTTATCAGTGGCGTACTATGCCTTTTGGTTTATCAGGGGCGGCTGCTACGTTCCAAAAAGATATAAATGAGGTTCTTCAAGGTCATCGAAGGTATGCACAAGCATATATTGATGATGTCATCATTTTCTCCGACACCTGGGAAGAGCATTGTGAACATGTTAGGGCTGTCATAGAAGAACTTAAAAATAGAAATTTTACGATTAGGCTGGATAAATGTAAATTTGGAGAGAAATTGACTAAGTTTTTAGGTCATGTAATTGGGGGTGGAACGCATGCACCTGATGAGGAGAAAATAGGAGCAATAAGGGACTTAAAGAGACCGAAAACTAAGAAGGAAGTTAGATCTGTTTTGGGATTAATGGGATTTTACCGATCTTATATTCCAAATTATGCAGAAATTGCTATACCTTTAACGGAATTAACTGAAGGGAAGGTTAAAAATACTGTACCATGGGATGAAAGGGCAGAAGAAGCATTTAATACCCTTAAAGATGAGTTATGTAACGTGACGCGTTTGGCTACACCTATCGTAGGCCGGGAACATCAGCTTCACGCCGATGCTTCAGACCTGGCAGTAGGATGTTGTCTTACTCAAAAAGATGAAAAGGATCAGTTTAAGCCGATAGCTTTTGCCAGTCAGAAATTATCAGGGGCTCAGCGTGCTTGGCCGAGTATAGAGAAAGAGGCTTGGAGTGTTCTCTTCGGGTTGCGGAAGTTTGAAAAGTGGACATATGGATCTCAAATTGAGATCATAACGGATCATAATCCATTAAAATTTCTCACTGAAACAACCCCAAGGTCCCCAAACTCACTAGATGGGCTCTTGCCTTGCAACGCTGGAACCTGAGTATTTCTCATCGTCCAGGAGCGCAACATTTAAATGCTGATGCAATTTCCAGGCTACATAGGAAGAGCTGGGAAGAACAGCCAATTTCTAGCCCATCGGCATCAATGACTAAATAGTGGACAAACCTTAAAGGGGTGTCATCACGTTTTAAATTTTTTTTGTATGTGTGTAATTGTATTTGAATTTTGTGTTATAGTGTATTAGCATGTGTAATTTTTCTGTAATAATAGTAGTACACGGTTCATTAGAGATGTCAGTAGAGAATGTTCAGGCACCTTGATATATATATATATAATAATAATAATAATGAAGAAACCTGCAAAGGGACTATTGAACTCTTCTGTGATGTTAATATATGTTTGGGGAAAATTAGCCCCTAAATGGCATATTTTCCGCTAAGGTGGGGGATGTCAGGTTCTGAGAAACATCTGCTATTAGAACTGGGGTTCTATATTATTTTTGTCTTAATATATTATGTATTGTATGGGCTGTGTACTGGAATTTCGAAATAACAGTCTTTCCTTATCTAAAACTGGATCTAAGCCGGTGAAAATGTATAGATGGTATGAAGGGGGAAAAGATTGTTTGAGAGGGGCGTGCCCAACCTTTTGAGATGTCTGTGGAAGATGGTGAGACAATGGGAGCCAGGTAGAAAACCCCGGAGGGGTTAGGTTGAGAAAGAGCAAGGGGTTCCTGGAAGGCAGTCGGTTGTGCTGAGAGAGTTTGAGCGTAGCTCGCGAGGTGGACGGGTGTTTCTTGGATAGCTCTGAGAGAGTGCGTAGGCTTGGGGAGAGCTCTTAGAGATAGAGCTTAGGCTTAGAGCCCATGTGTTGGGAGATCGAGATTGATCTCCGGAAAGCTAATTTAACGTGTGTAGAGTGAGAGTGATTTAACGTAGTTTAACAGTACACAGCCAGCATTTACTGTATTCAATTTAATGTTGAACCGGATCATCTATATCCGAGTTTGTAAGTATAAATAGTGTTTCTTGTTGTGTAAATAGTGTGTAAATAAACTGTTAATTTAGTTAATTGAAAGCGTTGGTTTTCATTTAATCAATCCTCTCAGTGCGTGACCGATATCACGTAATCATATCGGTGGTGGCAGCATATAAATAATAAGGATTTTCTTCGAAGTTGTGCGGACTAAGAGGAAACTCCGACAATGGTATAAATCATATTTTCTTAAGGCGGTATTAAAATAAGTATTTTCCCACGCTCAACAACTCAAAATTTTCAGACTCATTTTTAAAAATGAAAACATGAAACTTGCTAACGGGATTTTTGAAGAGATGTATAATGTGTTTTCCTTTTTCACTCAATTAATTAGAACTTTATTTATAAACAATCATTTTCTCAGTATGACCATTTTTTCGTTCCCAGCTCTCTCGCATCGTGAAATTCGGTTCAAAACGACCACTTTGACAGCATTTTTTTTTCAATATATTATGCCTTTGTCAAAAAATCGACAAGCACGGCACATTATATACAGTTGGATCTCGTTATCCCGACACCCGGTTTTCACGTCACTCCGCTTATCACGTCACTTTTTCAAAGTCCCGATTTTCTGTATATGATTTTAATGTAAATAAACTCCGGATTTTACGTCGTTGAATAATTTTCAACTCCGGATATCCCGACGGTTTAGGAAAATTGTCCATTTTTCATTTATAATAAGATGGATAGCTGGATATATAAGATGGATATCAAGAACGGAAATGAAGCAATAAGAAATGTCTTAGCCAAACTTTTCGCAGAAGTGTCTAAAATACCCATTGTGATAAATGAGAAATTTTACATCAATCCTTTATCTGAATAAATAAACTCACACACTATAAATGACCCACTTATGCTACAGATAGACATATCAGTCTACTCGCGGTCTTTTTGTTCTGGTTAGGCGCGCTTTATTGTAATTACATGGCGTTTTTAAACAGACTAAAACCGAAGCATCGCACTGCATTGAAACGATCAGAAATTATCTAACATTCATTTCTGAAACGACGAATATTGGTTACAATTCATTATATAATATTGAAAAAAGAATTGTAGGAAGCACGTCTAGGGAAAAGTAACTTTAATTCATCAATATTTCATGTAACAATAAAAAACAACTCATCATAAATCTGATTTTTATTCTTTTCAATTTTGTTTTTGTGTTTATTTTGTTTATATTTTATTGCTTAAAACTGCAAGAACGGTTATGAATTTAAAATTATCTTTAATTAAAAATACAGCTTTTTGTAAACATATTTTTCTTCAACTCCGGTTACCCGGGCACTCCGCTTATGACGACACTTTTTTCTGGTCATTAGAGTGTCGGGATAACGAGGTTCGACTGTAGTTTCTGAATAAGATAATCTGGCAATTTGATGCGTTTCACTCAAAAACGAGAATTATCTAAATGCGCTGCAATGATTTCCTATGGAATAAAATATCTCCAAGCGCTATCGACAGTCAAATTTCGCGAACAATCACTTATATCGTAATTGCTATGTACATATTAATATGTCTATAGGTACCCTCCATGTCATTAACTCTTTTTTTTTTTATTAGCGACGTACACCATTATGCCTTTAAAAAGCCTTACCTAGTGTTGGGCATAATGAATGATTCTGATACTTGAATAAATCATTCGGGCATGCGGAAAAACTTAGCTGCCAACCATCATACTTTTTTAAATCAATTGCAACTAGAAATTTTGTAAAAATAATAAGCAAAAAGAATTTACTTAAATTTTCTTATACCTATATTTCAGGCATTATAGTAGCCACCAGTATAGACACTTTTACCACATTTGTTTTATATTAATATGTAAAGATTCATGACACTTAATTTTCATTTTAAAAAAATCTGTTATCTTTCGTTTTGTACATATATTAAAATCGAAAATTATAATTTACATTTCTTTACTTTTCTTAAAAACAAAAACACATTTTTTTTTAAATTTAAAAAGGACATATATTCCGGTATATCGTTAAAACTATGCTATTTATAAATATATACTGCATTGTCCATACTCTTTGGCACTTCTCTGAAAAAACGTTTTCGTCCATTTCTTGGACTTCATCAGTTTCAATTGGCGGCTCGCAGTTTCACTTTCGACCTTTTATCATCTCTCTCTTTCCACCCTTTCCCCCTTCTCCCTTTTCACTTTCCCCTTCTTTCCAGCATTTTTAGCCAACGGGAGTCAACATTTGCATGCGCCATATCGTTGCATACACTTTTTCTTTCGAGGTTAATCTCGATAGCCTCTCTCATTAGGGTGTTGTGGGGATTATCATATGCAGCTATTTTTTCTATTTTAATTGATTGAGGTATTATGGGGTTTTTTAAATTTGTTCTTGAGAAAGCTGTTGCTTGATTATTATATTTTATGTCGCGGATATTCTCCTTATACCTTTCGCTTATTTTTCGCTTGGTCATCCCGATGTATGTAATTTCCTTATTTTCTGTATCTGAGGCTTTAATTTTATATACTCCTGCCGTCTGTAATTCGTCGTATCTTTATAACCTTATGAGAGTTACACCCTAATGAGAGAGGCTATCGAGATTAACCTCGAAAGAAAAAGTGTATGCAACGATATGGCGCATGCAAATGTTGACTCCCGTTGGCTAAAAATGCTGGAAAGAAGGGGAAAGTGAAAAGGGAGAAGGGGGAAAGGGTGGAAAGAGAGAGATGATAAAAGGTCGAAAGTGAAACTGCGAGCCGCCAATTGAAACTGATGAAGTCCAAGAAATGGACGAAAACGTTTTTTCAGAGAAGTGCCAAAGAGTATGGACAATGCAGTATATATTTATAAATAGCATAGTTTTAACGATATACCGGAATATATGTCCTTTTTAAATTTAAAAAAAATGTGTTTTTGTTTTTAAGAAAAGTAAAGAAATGTAAATTATAATTTTCGATTTTAATATGTACAAAACGAAAGATAAAAGATTTTTTTAAAATGAAAATTAAGTGTCATGAATCTTTACATATTAATGTAAAACAAATGTGGTAAAAGTGTCTATACTGGTGGCTACTATAATGCCTGAAATATAGGTATAAGAAAATTTAAGTGTAATATGGGCATTAAATGAGACAGAAATTACTGTCGAAAAACACTGGCTAAAAAAAGAATTTATTTTATTTTAGATAGAAGGATATTAGCGTCTAAATCCCGTCCGTCTAACCTCGGTATCACAAATAGCGTTTACAGAGAGTGCAGAAAATTTAAAATATGGGTCATTCTCACAATCTGTTGACTTTCAGGAATAAAAAACTTGTGAAATTAAACTTGCTAAAATAATATTTTAAACTTATAGACGAATGCCTTAATGATTCAAAATAAAGAAAAAAATGGTCAGCAGCGAAATTTTTTTTTATTTAACTGAGGTTTAAGTTAAACTTGCGAGTTTAATTTCCCTTACCATTTTACCACAATAACTTTCTATTTTTTTCTTAATTTTTACTTATAATGAATTTGCATAATACCCACAGGACATTCAAATATGAAATAATAACAATGTAGTATTTTTAGTAAAAAATTTTGGTGTAACAATGTCTTAAAGTTGTGTTAAAGAAGGGACGGTAATGGGAAAAAAGGGGACGGTATAGGAAAAAAGGTACGGTAAGGGGAAAAAAAGGGATGGTAAGGACGAGACAGTAAGGAAAATTACCACCTATTTTTAGGCAAATCATGTTAAGACTCGGTGATAGCCACAATGTTTATTGATTTTCAGAAACAGTTATTTACTTTGTATTAAATAAAAAAAGAAAATTTAATTTATCTCGAAAAGTGCAGGAATAAACCTCGGGTACGGTAAGGCTACCAATAAAGCCACGATGCTTGAATATTTAAAATAATTAAATGAAATTGCTTGAAATATTTAAATGCTGATTTAAATTCTGCAGTAAATTTCCTGTCAAAGAATTTTAGTCATTCTTTCTCTAGCATACTTCTGCATGAGAAAAAACTTTAAAAAAATTCTGTAGCTGCATCTGAAGTGATTTTCTGTATAATTTTAGAAGAGGAACGGTAAGGAATCTAAAACCCAGGGACAGAGTTAAAAAAATGATAACAACCGTAAAAATGTGTGCAGGTTAATTTTTTGCTACATATTTATATAAAGCAATAGTCCCAGTTTCGTGAAAAAATGACATCTAATTACTTTTATTGAAACAATTTTATACAGACAGCTCCAAACTTAAAATCAGCATCAGGGACACGGGACGGTATAGGAGTTTCCTGGATATTTGGATCCCCAACATTGTCCAAAACTTATTTATCCGTTAATATTGTTATGCAGTCATGCACTGGGATGTTCCCGAGTATATGAAATTAAAAAACCCACAAGAATATGTACTAAAATAAAAATTATTATTCAGGGACTTAAAAGTTAAAAGATTGTAAGAATGCCCCATATACTAGTTCTAAGCTTTCTGGCACAGTGGTCATGAAGTTTATTTTCGGTGCTTTAGACCAGGGTTCGTATCTAGGTAGCGGAAATGGTGAAAAAAAATATTTTTCAATACATTTAATTAAGTTATAAGAAGTAATTTAAAACATTATTATTACTTTATATTATCTGATTTTCTTAACATGCGTTATAGTTATCCCGGTTTAGAGGAATTTAAAACTTTCAGAGATTCCAATACAAGGAATCAGCTGAATTCGGTGCTGGTGGTGGGTGGGGGATGTTTTTATTTGTGCTAAGCGCTCATACACGAGTTACAGTGATAGCGACTGTAAGTAGTTTCATATTTTTAGATATTCCAAAATACAGTGAGTTCGCTGAATTTATCGATTTTATTTTATGCTTATACACACGCTTTAGTTATAGCGTCTATAAAAAATTCCATATTTTCAGATATTCATATATTTCGTATTGACGGAGAGGAAGAACAGACCCTCAAGCTAACGGCAAATGCGTAAAATTTCATATAAAAAAGTACCAATTTTTGGGTACAGATAATAGCAGCACTACCGTGATTCTGAATTCTCTGATTTAATGCCGATGTCAAAGTTAGACAGTTGGGGTGTAGGTGCTTGGGAATTAAACAGCCACATAATTTTTTTCTACAAAGTTTTTGGAGATGGTTAATTTAAAAAAGTACGACAGTTGACAACTACGTTTTTTTTACAAAATCTCTGTTGGTAATTGATTTTTTAAAAAATACAAACGTTGGCGACTATAATTTTGAGCATGTCTGTATGGCATCATCACTATGTTTCACCATCGGAGAGAACTTTTGAAGGAATATGTATATGTATATATATATATATTACAATAGAGTGCCGCTGATCTGATGTATTCACGAAACATGGACAGATTTGGTAATCTGTCGGAAAATCAAAATCATTGGATAATCAATATAGGATATTATTATGTGCATTAAACTATAGTGTACTCCGGAACTATCCGACATTTATAAGAGAAGAACATGAGCGTTTCTAATATGGAAAAACACCAAGCAGAACAGTTGCCAGGATAACCCTATGATTTAATGAAAACGCAGCTTTAGATTGGAGGATTTCTGCTAATTTTTGCGTTAGATTTTCTGTATTTTTTTTTGGGGGGGGGGGGGGGGATGGAAAGAAACAAGCGACATTTCGTGTTTAAGGCGTTTCTCAAGTTCCCTGATCAACAAAGTGAAACTTTCTGACTCATTTTTAAACGTAAAGTAGAAGTCTGCACTGGCCCGGACCAATAATAAAAAAAAAATTAAACGAAGACGATAAAACACGAGCCATTTTCAATGAATATGACTTTCGCAAGAATAAGTATAAATGTGCATCACTAAACGATACTAGTTTGACAACATCAGTACAGAATTGGGCCCCACCAGTGGCCGAGAGGTTCTGCTCTCGAAGCTGGTAGACGGGAGGTGCTGGGTTCGATCCCAATCGCGCCCGTCGGCCTAATCGTTCGGAGTTTTCGTGGTTTTCTTCGAACCTTGGTTCTCCAAGCGTTAATACGGGTTAGGTTCCCTTAGAAAGACCCCCACGAAGGGCATTCCCCCCCTTAGGGCCCATATCCCTTGTGTTGATAATTGGCCGACATAAATACAACCAACCAACCAGTACAGAATTGTAACAAACATGTCCAGCGTAGAGATCGGCATCGGACAGTTACAGCCCGGGCTTAATTTTTTCAGCAGACTCGTGCCGGGGCGAAATCAGGCTTGCATTTTTTTTCTACATAGTGGATCCGGGCCGGAACTGGACTTAATAGTTTTCAAGATGTGTAGGGCAGGCAATATGTTTTGTAAATATATTAAGAGCGATAATGAACTTTTGTTAACGTAATCTTTGGAAATATACCTTAAGGTGGTTGTCAAATTCACTGCTCAACAACGCGAAACTTTCGACACATTTTCTGGCTAATTTTTAACTGTAAAGGCATAAAATTGAAGGGATTTGGAATCGAATAGCGTTTTCCATTTTTGATGAATAACTTACTTATCGAGATATAAGAGATTCTTGTCACGTGACTGCAGATTTTTCTTCTCTCCCGTCCTATCGCTTCCGGAAATTCGATTCAAAACACTAACTTTGACAGTATTTTCTCAAATATATATTGCCTTTATCAGAAGATCGATAACGCCATTCGATTACATAGTTTCTGAATAAGAACACATGCTAATCTTATGTGTTTCCGAAAATGAATGAATTCAGAAATGTGACAGAAAGTACCTCCTTTGTATTTGAGAATATGCCTTAATAAAGGACAGGGAAACTTTTTCCCAAATCTACTTTTTACTATACAGATTCAAAAGTTATGATATTTTAACCCTCCTTTTTTTTTCTTTTATTCTAAACTACATTAATTTTTTAATGAATCCTTATTTGAATGTTGAAACGTCCAAGAATCTAAGTAATCATTAATGTTGCCATTGAGTATTTTTAAAATATGATGTAAAATCATGCCATAAATATGTATGCAGTATTCTTTAAAGGAATCTTAATTGTATGTTAAGAGAAATCTGAATCTTTTTTAGAAATTGAGTCGGGCTTGATTTAATTGATTTTTGCACGGGCCGGGCCTGTTTTCAGTGATTTTTCTACGGGCCAGGTCGTTAACTGTGATTATTCCGGTGTTATTATTGTGTTAATTCCGGTCCGTGCAGACCTCTAACGCAAAGGTATAAAATTGGCAGACCGCAATATTGAAGCGATTTCGAAGCGAAACTAGTTCCCCGTTTTTTGATAAATAAATTACTTGTCGAGTTGTAGGCGATTCTGGTCACGTGACGACAAGTTTTTCGCCTTTCTCGACCTGCTGCGCCTGGAATTCGGTTCACAACGCCAACTTTGACAGTATTTTCTGAAACATATTTTGCGTTTTCCAAAAAATGGAAAACGTCTTTTGATTACTCAGCTCCTTAATAGCAACATCTGCCAATTTCATGCGGTTCCGAAGAAATATGAATAAAAAAAATTATCAAAAAGTGGGCCCTTTTGGATTTGAGAAAGCCTTAAATGAAATATTATCAACAGAAAAATTCGTTCAATCCACAGATTTTTTACACAGAGTGCAGGAGTCTGTAGGGAAAAAAAAAGAAACTGAATAATTAAAAACCTTATACACAACCATTTCAAATAAACCTCAAGAGATCAAACATCCACATGTTCATGAATAGTGAATGTGTGTACACTGGCCTCAGAATACTGGCCTTAGAAATTTTAAACATTCTCCTGATAAGCGTGGTTATGTAAAAACAGTAAATAAATTATTTGAAACTATTCGATTAGCAATTTCATTTATCTGATTCCATTAGCCGAGTACATATTAAAGAATGTGTTTGGGTTCTGTTTCGGAGCTAGAGCCCGACGATTTGAAATCCAAGCTCGCCCGTGTCCGAAAGATTTTGTGTCATCAGAGCGTGAGCCCGGTTACAAAAGTACGCAGATGAAAAATGTTAATAGTGTTTTAAAATAATATTTTAATGTTAATAACATTTCATAATTAATTTTATTATTTTAAAATCTCTTCTTACTTAAAAAAGGCAATTAATCCTAAATACCAAAGCGTTTCGTGATTTTCATGTTCCTGAAAATCTGTTTAAAATAGTAAAATTGTTATTTGTACCCAACCACCGACAGAAATCTTCAAAAGCCACAATTCTTATTCTTTTAAAATATCATTGTGCAACTATGGCAGAAAAACATAGGTTCTGTTTTCCAGTAATTTCGGACTTCAAACAGAAAGCGAGCATAGACAAGAACTTTTTATACCTCACTATAACACTCTCTGTGCAAAGGCTTCGGAATGAGATAAAAAATTTCTCTTTGTAGCCCAACAATAACAATTTAATTTCTTTTTAAATTATTGCAAAGCACTTTTAGAAACTTAGATAACATTCTTGTTTCTCAAATAGCAAAATTTTTTTCCTTCAATTTGTAAATAAATAAAATTTTCCTTTTGAGTATAATAAGTAAAAGTACGCCCTATTTAAAAGATCATATTTGAAACGATTTTCTTATAGCGCATAAAAAGAAAACTTTTCTTCTACTCGTTATTATAAAAATCCGCTAGACAACGGCATTTTTTACTTAACCATTTTATACAAGCTGAGTAGTAAGATAGTGGGGGTTCAACGACAGCAGGGGCATTAGGCAATGCGGAACTCCACACCCGATGTGGAACAGACTCCAACTTTATAACACCTAAGGGAGGTCCAACTTTCTGATTAACAAACTCTTTTTTATAAAAGAAACTTTTTATCCATTCTGTTACTAGATCCGATATTTTACTACAAAGCGATTTTATATAAATATATATATATATACAGAGGTATGTGCGCGTGTGTATATGTGTGGATAATTGTCTGTCTATGTGTGTATGTGTTTCCTTCTAAGTTCCTGTGTATGTGTGTATATGTGGATAATTTTCTGTCTATGTGCGTATGCGTGTGTATTTATAAGTTTGTAAAAAAAGTTTAAAATATTTTTTAGAAAATTTACATTATTTTAAAAAAAGTTTTAGAAAATTTACCCCACTTCAAAAAAGTTTTAGAAAATTTTCCTTAACTTCAAGAAAGTTTTACAAAATTTACACATAAAAAAAAAAAAGTTTTTACAAATATAAAAAAAAAAAAAAATGTTTTTAGAAATTTAGATAGAAAACAAAAATACAAGCTAATAAAAAAATTTAAAAATTTACATTACATTACATTAAAAAAATTTACTTATCAGCAAAAATATTTACAAGTAAACATGGATGTTTATGCGTGTGCGAATAAATTGTATATAAGTGTAGGTTTATGCGCGTGTACGTGAATGTATAAGAGAAAAAATATATGCATATTTAAGAGTTTGCAAGAATGGTTTGTGTAAAAGTTTTAAATACGAACACGTACAAAAATTAAGAATTGTTTATTAAAGAAAAAAAAGTACAGAAAAAGTATATTTACAAAAAATGTTTATTTACAGAATAGTAACAGCTTGATAATTCTTCATTACAAAATTGAAAATCAGCATTTATTACAATTTTGATTAATTTCATAGTGTCCATATGCTAAGCTAATTATTTCATCTTCTAAAATGTATCTTTTATCATCAAAAGGACTTAGAGAAAGTTTATTCTGGGTTAATGCATATAAATGATGGGCATCTTGGGTGATCTTTGTCTGCTTCTCCATGCTTGTTTTTACTTGTTGCAAGCACTCAAGATAATCTTGCTGCTTGATTTTTTGACAATTTCAGTGTTCGCCGGGCGCAGCTGACAAATCGCCAAATATTATTCCATAGCCATCATTTCATCTATATTATAGCAGTCCAAGTCATGTGACTGTCATAAACAATTACTTTCTAGCCCTTTCGCTTTTCATATACAAGGTGACAATTTTTAATCAAAATTATTTTTTTGAACAAAACTACATAAAAGTTGCCATGATCGCAAAGAATTCTTGGTACTGTTATGTTAGCCTGGTGCAAATCTTGCCAATAGCATTTTTTAACTCGCTAGTTAGCACTTTTATTTTTCGCGTGGTAAATTAAAATAAAGCTTTGATGTTGAAATTAAATGTCATGGCTTATGTTTTCTTTTTAAGAAATAAGTGAAAGTCATGAATTTTAAATGTTTCGGTTTTAAATTAAAGTTATGTATTTTAAATAAAATGGGTGAAAAGATTACATTTTAAATTAAATTAATGAAATACGAAAAAATGCGACAGGAACAATGTTTGGCGATTTATTACCTGCGCCTGGCTAACGTAAAAAAAAAAACAGAATTCAAGAGTTCGCTATCAGAAGCTTCTGATTTCACGAAGGATTGAGCAAGTAAATTAAATTATGAATAAAAGTAACATGATACAATGGTTAGCATATATTTAAGGGAGACCAAACTGGTTGCCAACGGCAGCTAATAAAATATGTATTCTCATACCTGTTGTATTGGAATTCTAAAAGTACCCAGTTAGTGGTCTTCTGATGGTCTGTTATTCTTGAGAAAACAACGACACAAAATTCTAATTAAATCCACAGAATCTTGAGAAATAATTCTTCTATTCTTGTCTTGGTTATAATGGTTGAAAAACAAATTAAAGTATTATACATTAAAATTAAGTTATTTACAACCATAAATTTAGAAATTTAAAGTCTTAAAATTTGGAGTTAAATGTTCTATTTCAATTCTTTAATGTCTTATTAGTCCAAGAGCCGATAGCGCAAAAACCTATGTTATCAAGCACAAGAAAAAAACCTTTATTTTATGGAAGAGTAGAAGTAGGGGAATCTAATGATCCATCTGCAGAAAGTGAAGTGGTGCATAAGCCAAAAATGAATACCACTAGTGGTTGACTTGTAGGTTTATCATTGTGTTTGTTCTACAAACAAATATACGAAAACATGGAGGACTGCACTCTAAATAAAAAGGAGTGACTATTCACTCCAGAGGAGTGAATAGTCACTCTATCGCAGAGTCAAAATATGCCCAACCTCTTTAGAGTGACTATTCACTCTGAGCAAAAGTGAAATTTTTGACTCTCTGAAAGAGTGAATAGTCACTCCTGGGAAGTGAATATTCACTCTAAACAGGGGTCGATAATCACTCTTTCGGAGGAATGACTACTCACTCTTGCTAAAGGAGTGCGGTTTTTCACCCCTGGTAGGAGTGAATAGTCACTCTTTCATAGAAGTTAATGTTCATTTTTTATGGAGTCAATTCTTTTTTTATTTTGCTTTTATGGGCATTTTAAAAGAATCACATCTTTTACAGCATGCAATGAAAATAGATACAAGCGTGGTAAAGATTGGAATAAAATACTTTATCAGCAATATTTATTTAATTCATAGTTTGTAACACTAATTGAACTTTTAAGGAAAAAATCAGTTAAATTTACATATGAATTTAATTTAGATTACTGACAGAAATAAACTAATATATTTTATTCCAATTTTAGCCTTTGTGTTTGCTTTTATTGCATACCCTATAAAAATATTACTTTTAAAGTTTTATAAATAACTTTTTAATAGGTGGATATTATATGTTTAACAATGTTTGATGTCATTTTAATTTTTGGTTTTAAATATAAATTCCTATCTTTTTACCGTACTTTTTCCGTAAATTATTGCTATTTTTGTAAAGTCCTATTGTTCTAAAATATTTTTCATTTTTTTACTTAAAAACAATGCTTATAAACTTACATATTTTTTTAAAAATGAGTTCTAAGTATGATTTAAATATTAAGAATGAGTATTTTTTTCCGCTGTGATTTGCTTTTGTTTTATTTAATATGATCATGTAGTCTAAATTTTAAGTTCTCTGGAATATGTATATGTATTTCTTTTAAACATATTCCTTAACTTAATCATGATTTCTAATTTTGGCCCATTATTGTTGAAAACAATACTTATTAATGAAACGACACGGTAAGTCATATTTAATTTAAATTTTTTATTCCCGTAGATATTGTATTTTGGGAATATGAGCAAAATAGATTTGATATGTTTTATAGAAAAAGATTGACCTAGGAAATAGAAAAAAAATAAATATAAAAATAAACACATTACATTTATTTGTATCTGTATGAATTTTAATAAAAATAAAGTAAATGACTGCATATAAAACTTCTTATTGTTTGAAAAATATTTTAATGTAAAAACGTAGTTATTAATCTCTTTAAAAAAATATTCAGTCCTAAATTATGTAAGAAAATATGAACTTTTTAAAAAATATACTAAAGCTGTCTTATCGATAAACTTCAAAACAGGCATAAAAAACATTTTATTTCAATGCTTAAATATCATGTTTTGTTTTTTAGTGCCAAAAATCACGTGCATCAAAAACGTAGAAAATGCGTTTAAATTGAAGGAAATTTAATAACTGATGCAGAATGTCTACAATTATTTTTTTTATATTACTCAGTCTCGAAATTTTAAAATCATAACCCGCAGAAAAATGTTTAGATACAATTTTAAAAAATTAATACACAGTAAAACCTCCCTAAAACGACCACGTACTGTTCCAGTAAAAATTGGTCTCTCCAAGAGGTGGTCTCTTAATGGAGGTCATGTTTAAATCTAGATTTTAATTGTTGAAAAATGGTAACAATGTTACTTAAATTTACTTTTCACACTAGGAAAAAATATAAAAATTTAAGTATCAAAATAAAAGTTAATTACATAAGTTAATTACTGCAGAGTTTAAAAAATGAACACATTGAGCTTTGCTTTAATTTTACAGTTTTATATTTTATAATTTTATTTCCAAGTCCTTTCGAAGTTCAGTAAATAAATGCATTTTTTTGTGGACGGGAACAAATAATGACGATTTCATTACTTTATCTATTTCTTTGAGAGTTTTCCGACACAACAGGGCAGAGGAGTTTATTAACGTCAGTCTTAATTTGTAATCAGAGTTAAATTCATTGCCTAAAAAGGCACAAAGGGGTTTAAACACTTAAAGGTTACCGGGATTAAAAAAAAAAAATCTAAACTTAGTTTAGAAGTTTGATGAATAATGCACTCTCCAGAATTATTTTTTTAATAAAACCTTCTTCAACCGACCAGGAAAAAACGGAATTTATTTCATTTTCTTCAAAGAAATCGGTCTCTCATGGAGGGTGTTCAACTGGGGTGGTCTCTGAATGGAGGTCAAATTAGTATTGAGCCTATGGGAATAAATTTCGTTCCATAAAAAAATGGTCGTTGAGGGAGGTGGTCGCCTAATAGAGTTGGTCGCACAGAGAGGTTTCACTGTACCAACCTTTTCGTAATATCATAAACATCAAATATCATATTTAACTCCGAAACAATAATAAATACTCTTAACTGTATATAATCCAAAATCAAAATTAAACAAAAAAAAAAATCTCTTAGAACGGCAAATTAATGCTTTCGAATGTGACTGACTCATAAGAGAAGATAGATTTTCTCAATCGTAGGAGCTACGATTGAGAAAATGTATCTTCTCTTATGAGTCAGTCACCCTTTCAAACGAAAGAGATAAAACTTCTTTGTTTTGGTCGTTGATAAAAGTTTTATAATTCGCAAACACAGCATTGAAAGGGAATAAAAAAATATTTTCACTCATTTTTTTTTTATTCACATTTCCCGAACTAATGAAGTTTGGATTATTTTTTTTTTTGCTAAGCATTGTGCGCTTAGAGGTCTGCACGGGCCGAAATTTCCAAGGACCCGGCCCGACTCATAGAAAAAAAAATTCGGCCCGGCCCGTAGAAAAAAAAATTGGTCCGGCCCGGTAAAAAACTTAAATGTTCTGCCCGAGCCCGGTCCGGAAAAAACTTAAAATCTCGGCCCGAGTGAATTTCATCAAAACATTCATTTTTTTTTTTTTTTTGAAGTTTTAAAAATCTGGAAAATGCTATACAGTAAGATGGAATTGTATAGAAAAGAAAAAAAATTGCGTTATAGACAAGTTCCCTTCTTAGCGAGTGTAAATGTATTATATATTCTTTTCTTATGTATTAGTATATTAATTATGCATGGATCAATACGTTAGTGAGTTTAAAACTGGGTTCCGTCATACGCAGGTTCTTTTCACACGTTTTACTATGTTTTAATTTAGCTATATTTTAATAAGCGCAGAAATCTAGTGCTCTTTAAAAATAATAAATTTTAATGTTTAAGGGTAGAATAATGACGATTTAAAAATGTATGCATTTTTTGCAAACATTTTTGGGCCAGACCTAATTTTACTGACCTTTGAATAGACTAGGCCACGCTGAGACAATGATTTTCATACGGGCTGGGTCAAAATTAGGACTGAAAATTTTGGGTCGTGAAGACTCTGAATGAACCAGTCCCGGCTTTGTACAGAAAAAATAAGCTAGGCGCGGCCCGATCCTTCAGAAAAAAGTGTGGCCCGGGACCGGCCCGAGTTCCGTGAGTGAAAATCGGCCCGAGCACGAGCCGGCCCGTGCAGATCTCTAGTGCGTATTCAATTGTTAAAAGAATTATGTTTCAAACCGCTACATACCGCTACATGAAGAAATATAACAGACAATCACTTTTGAACACTCTAACGATCAATCCTTTTCTGTACAACATACAACTATTTAGTGCATAATCTTAACATATCTACACGAATAAATGGTTAAAATTAAATAAGACTTACCTTTATTTTATGTATTCCATTAAGAATAATTTTAATGATATCCTTATCCGTTAATCCTAAGATGACGGACCAGACGAAAAGGTGATCATTTTTCTTATCTTACGAGGGCGCTGTCGCCTGATTGGTTAATAAGCAATGCATACGCAAGCCACTCTTTCGGGAGTGACAACTTCACTCTCGATAATGGAGTGAGATATTGCACTCTTTTCTAGAGAGTGGGAAATTCCTCTCAAGGAGTGTATTTTTACAAAATTCACTCCAAAAAGAGTGAAAAGGCCTGTCACTCTTTCAAAGAGTGAACTTTTCACTCCTCCCAGTTTTAGAGTATGGGAGCAGGAAAATACAGTGATAAACCTACGAGACAATCACTGGTGGTGTTTAATTTTTGGGTTATGCACCACTTCACTTCCGGCAGACATGGATCATTAGATTACCCTACCCCTCAGTCTTCCATATAATAAAGGTTTTTTTCTTGTGCTTTATAACATAGATTTTTGTGCTACCGGCTCTTGGACTATATCTAGACAACAGAGGCTCGCCTAAAAGAGACCTTCTTGTTTCATTTCTTATTCAGTTCTGAAGTGCGTGGTTGTTGCTCGTTCTCACGCACAAACACTCACAAAAAACGTTTTTCCATTGCGTAATCAGTTATCTGGGAGGGGCACAGTATTTACAAAAATGAAATAATTGTTTATGTAAAGGGAATGATTGCTGCGTATTTCGTAACCTTATAGTTTCGTTGTTTGAGAGGTACTCAAAAGTCTAAAAGTCCTAGTTGGAGTCTCTGAGGAGGTTTTACTAGTCGTCCCGTTCGGGTAACCACAGGGGAACCAAGTGTAGTCATTTCTGAGTTATTGGTGGTATTGGTTGTTTTTGAAACATTCTCACTGGATTTACTCTGTATGGTGTTAAATTCCACTTTTCTAGGAATTGTGTGATCTGACGAAGAGCTACTGACAGTACTGACTTCCAAAGGGAATAAATGTTGAAAAGGATGGGTGAATATTCCATTTTCAGTTTTCACTTTTGCTACTCTTGCAGTTTTATCTTTTCCAGGAAATATTTCGATTATCTTTGATAAAGGCCAATGTATGCGCCTTTTATTTGTTTCTTCTAAGATAACTATGCCTCCCATCTGTAACTGTCTAGAATCTCTTTTCTTGTCAGCATATTGACGAAGTTGACCTAAATATTCTGTTCGAAACCTATTCCTTAAGTCGTTCCTGATTCATTGTCGATATTTTGCTCTGCGATTGAAATCTTCGGAGTCTAGAGCATCAAGATCTGGTACTCCAGAGTTAGGTAATTCCTGTAGAAACATCATAGGAGTCTGGGGTTCTCGTTCTTGATTGTCTTTTGAGTTGTAGGTTATTGGTCTTGAATTTATCACTTGTTAACTATCACACAATATCGTGCTTAATTCATCATAATTCAGAGAGGCACGGCGTAAAACTTTTCTTTCACCATTCGCACAAGGCGTTCCCACCATCCTCCCTACCATGGTGCTGCTGAATTTCCGTCTTATCTTCTGGATAGAGGCTAAGGTGCTTATAGATTCCCAATCTACACCTGAAATTGCTCTGTGAGTACCGACGAAATTTTTGCCATTAATTGAATAAATTATGTAAAGTCTACCTCGTCGTGCAATAAATCTTCTTAAGGACTGAATGAAGCATTCAGTAGACAAAGACGGAACTATTTTCAGGTGTATTGCTCGATAAACAGCACAGGTATATAAGGCTGTTTATATTTTTGTACCGGTGGAAGGATAAATAGGACCGACTAGATCTACTCCCACCAAATATAACTGCTTCTCGGATCCTGTCTTCAGGTGGGGTTCCTGATTCGATCTCCATTTTAGGTGTCAGGAACCTTTGGCATTTAACACATTTTCAAAGAACCTTTCTGATACATTTTCTTGATTTCAATATCCAAAAAAATCCTCTAAGTTGAGCTATTAGAATGCCTACTCCAGCATGATGTCTTTCTATATGTTTCTCATAAATTAATCATAAGGATTATAGGATAACGAAAATTTTCTTTTATCGTTTCGAAGAATTATGCTGATTTTGGCTCTTTAGAGACCGTGTTTGTCTTCTAATGGTCTTAAAGATTTCAGTTTTGGGTCGGTTCTGCCCGAAAAGGATTTTCTTTGTATTAATCGTAGAAATATTTTTTGCGCCTTTTCAAACTCATATACAGAAATATCGGGAACTGAAGCTTTTTCTTTCATTTTTGAACTATTGTAGAATCTATATACCCATGCAATCATTCTTACGTTTTTTCGGTAAGAGGAAAAATGTCGATAATAGCGATTAAAATCTGTCACTTTTTTATCTAAAAGTGTAAGTATTGTTTTCTTTTTTTTCTTGATTTATGACCTTTTCATCAGGATATTCTTCTGTTTGTGGCCACTGGTCTTTTGATAAATATAACCAATCGGGACCCTCCCATCTGGTTGATCTTTTCAGTTGTTCGAAGGAACATCGTCTAAATGGGAGGTCAACGGATTTAAATGTCCAGGTATATGTCTCCAATTTTCTATTTTGGTAAGATCCCTTATTTCTAAAACTTGATTATGTACAAATGTACCCCAGGTTTGTTCGCTTGGTATTTTTTGATGAATCGCTCCAAAATGTAGTGTTTTCTGATTTTAATTTGAAGGCATCCCTTACAAATTTGGCGAGTACTGCCCAATAAGGCATGCGAGTCTAATCGCGATATCGTGAATTCTTTGATGGGCGCTACTCTGCTTCTAGCATTCACTAACTGAATTCTAATTTTTTCTTGCGTTTGACTCCTAAGATAGACGCAGTGGCATAGGAGTGTTTACTAGCATCAGAAAAAATGTGTAGCGAAGCTTTACTTTCATTAGCGGGAATTATGTTTAACCATCGAGGTACATGTATTTCTTTTTAAAATTCTAATTTGTTCAACCAATTGGTAAATTGTTTATTTACATTTTCAGGGAGTTCTTCATCCCATTTTAATTTTTGTTTTCAGGTCTCTTAAGAATTAATTTTGATATAAAAATTGCTGGAGCAGTGAATCCTGTTGGAGCGAATTTTTTTTGCATTATAGACAATATTTTTCTTTTTCTGAGAGGTTTATCTATTGTAATTGGTTCTTCTAATTTGCACATTACATTGTCTTGCTCTAAATTCCAGATCAATTCCAAACTGGTGCAATTTTTGGTTTATCTTCGAATTCATCGATCATAACCTGAGGCAAATTTGATCGCCAACACCTCAAATTAAAGTGTGCTGAAGCTAATATGACTTGTAATTCTGTTATAAGATTTTCTGTATCAGGAATTGAATCCAAGCTGGTAAGGGAATTATATAAAAGGAATTTTTCAAAATTCGAGTTGTATCTTGCCAGGGTTCGGGTGCTTCGCTCAAAAGATGATTTAATGTAGCCATTGTTAGATTATTAAAATTGAGACTAATGTGATATAAAAATAATCACATTTAAATCATATAATAAAGGTAAGGGAAATCAGCTTACCTTCTTTTTCAGGATCATCCACGGTAATTTTCTTCTTATCCAAGAAAATTAGATTTAATCCATTAATGATTTGAATTATCCACAATCGTTTCCCCTGTAAAGAGCAGAGCCTGTAAGTATTTATTAAAAATGTGTATATTTCTCATTATTTATATCCCAGGAATTTTGAAGCACTTATGGTTTTAAACTAAAATATTTATATTTCTAAAGATACATATTGGAGCATTTATTTTTGCTCCTTACTTGGTTAAATTTTTACACACTGAAGAATAATAATACAAAAACATTATTGAGACTTGATTAATGACATAAATAAATTCAAGATTATTGTTATTTAAAGTCACTAAATTCTTGATATAGTTCTTTATATTGTCAATATTGCAGCTTTATAATGTAAGTGTTTATTAACATTTGATTGACAGTTCAAAGGATGAAACAGGAAGTAATGTTCTATTTTTGTAACATGATGGGTGGAAGAAGTAAACAGTTTTATTTATTGCAGACATAAAGTGTTTTTGAAAAGCAATTAACTCGATAAATGATAAGTTTTATCTATTTCTGAAGAGATTAGTATTTCCAACAGCCATTAGCAAAAAATGGTTTGAAGTGAGTCCGAAGACTACGCGACAATGGCGAAAAATTTTCAAATTTCAATCGGAATCGAACCAAAGGAATCTTAGAAAGGCCACGGTCTTTTTCTTTTATTTTGATTTGTAAAAAAGCCTTTTCTATGTCTGATGAAATTCTTATTCGGTATTTCCAAAATCTGGTTAAAATACGAGGGATTATTTCAATTAAATTAGTTCCTTTGATGAAACATTCATTCAAAGACGGGCAGTTTCTAGTGTGTGCAGAGGCGTTAAAGACAGGACGGATTTTGGTTGTTTCACTATTTTCTTTAATTACCGATCTGTGCGGTAAAAAATGTATTTTATCTTCCCTTTCATCAGCTACTTCTTCTATAATCTTACTATCTTCCCATAAATTAAAGATTTCTTCATATTACGTTGAGTAAAAAGTTTTCCGCCAAGGAGGGATACCTTCGCGCCAACAGCTGTCATTTGTGCGGCTGTCAGTTTTTCAACCAAACAATTTTTGCATTCGAAAGCAGAGCATAAGAACTACATGACTGTGTACTTAGTTTGTTAAAAAAATATTATCT
This sequence comes from Maratus speciosus, assembly GCA_963932465.1. NCBI lineage: Eukaryota > Metazoa > Arthropoda > Arachnida > Araneae > Salticidae > Maratus > Maratus speciosus. The sequence continues at coordinate 284,197,433 of OZ010790.1, read as the reverse complement.
TGTGCTTCAAAAAAGTGTTTAAAATGGAGCTATCACGTCAGCAGCTCAGAACGCTTATGTACTATGAGTTCCGTAACAAACTCAGTTCGACGGAATACCACATAAAAATGTGCGAAAGTTTAGGCATCAATACTGTTTCTAATGATACAGTCAAAGTTTGGTTTCGGAAGTTTAAAGCTGGAAATTTTGACATTGAAGATGAACCACGTTCTGGCCGCCCTATTGAAGTTGATTGTGAGCTGTTAAAGCAAATCATTGATCAACACAAAAATGTTTCAACACGAACTATTGCGTTAGAACTTAACGTTTGCCAAAAAACAATAGTTAACGCTTGGAAACGCATAAATCTATGTTCTAATTTATGTTCTACCGCTGGGTACCTCACGAATTGATTGCCGAAGACAAGCGTAAGAGAAAAAAAACTGTTGTTTGATTCTGCTCAGAGATCAAAGGAAAGAGAACATTCTGGACAGAATTGTGACCTGTGATGAAAAATGGGTGTACTACAACCATGCAAGCCGTAAAGGAGGGTGGTCACCACCTGGGGAATCAGCAGGATCGGTTGCAAAACGTGCCCTAACTAACAAGAAGGTGCTTCTGTATATGTGGTGGGATTGTCGTGGAATTCTGCACTAAGAGTACCTGAAAAGCCGAGACAGACTATCAACAGTGCAATATACAGCAATATGCTAATCAAAGTTCACAATGCTATTCGCGAAAAACGAAAAAATGAGTTCAGAAGGAAGGTGGTTCTCTTTCATCAAGATAACGCCCGGCCACACGTTAGTACGATTACCAGCTGGACGCTCTACAAGCTGGAGTGGTATTTTGTGCAACATCCACCATACAGCCCCGACATGGGCACGTCAGATTTTTATCTCTTTTCCCATCTGCAGCTGCATCTTGATGGCGCAATCTTCGATTCAAATGAGGAGGTTATAATAGAGGTCGATCTCTTTCTGGACTCGCGTATGCCACAATTTTTCAGAGATGGGAGTGAAAAGTTGACAAAACGTTGGAAGACGATTGTAGATTTAATAGGAAATTGCTATCCTCATTGGCTTTGACGATTTCGTATGTATTTGTCATTTTAGAATAAAACATTTTTGGCGGAAAACTTTTTACTCAACGTAATATTTCATTCTTTTATTAGTTTTAGTAAGTTTATTTTCCGTCTTGCAAAGGTGTTTTTCTGCTAATGATCGATTATTTGTTAAGACCGAATTTCTACAATCCACGGTAATGTGACTTCGAAACGATCATTTTCATTGCGTTTAACATTATCTAAAAAATGCTTTTTTGTTTCTTCTGTTAAATCTTCTTTTGTTTTGTCATCTTCGTTACTTATACCTAAGGCGTCTGACAGGGCCGTAGCAAGGTCTTCAGAGGCCCCCCCAAACATATATTTCGGGGCCCCCCTCTAACATTTTAGAGAAATATCTATATTTAATTTTCCACGCGAGTTCCATTTTCTAACAACACCAGGGAGTTTCGATGGTCAGATTTTCCAAAACGAACTTCAAATTGAACGAATTTGTAGTTGGGCTGCACTGCTTTCGGTAACGTATACCCATAGGGGTTATGTCCGCTCCGATCTCGAATCATACGAGCCTTGAATTATTGTAAATTTTTTATTTCGATCCAGATTAAATTCAAATTTTCAACATTTCGTTCACATTGCTACAGGAACAGATTTGATATTCTTACAACGTGAATTTAATCAAAGGACTTGCAAAATTTAACTGAGAATTCTTCCATTTAGGGAAAAAATGTCAAAAAAAATCGTCGAAAAACGCGAAAGAACGCCAAAAATTGCATAAAAATTTTTGAAGTTCATAGAGATCAAACTTTACTTATATTGAGCTAAAAGTTTGAAACAAGGTTTTTTTTTTTTTTTACGAATATTAAAAAACTGCCAGAAAAGTGAAAAAAAGCTAAAAATCACATAAAAATTCTCGAAAATTTTAAAAACAGCAGAGGACAAAATTTGACAAAAAAGTTTGAAACTGAATTCCTTTTACAAATGTTATAAACCGCTAAGTATTGCTCATAAACAAAATAAATAAATAAACTAGTCGGATGTACCAATCCCAAAACTTTCTTCTATCTCATACATGTTAATACTTCAAAATTCGCTATCACACTGCCAAAATTAAATGGCAATCTATGCATCTCATGAGGATTCTAATGATATGAAATTCCGTGCATTAGTTCTTGAGATATGACTATCGCTGAAATCGTCTAAATTCAGCAAAATGCTGCCTAGCAGCGCCACCTATTGGCCGATTTATACCAAATCCTAATCAGCAACAATTTATGTCAACGTCTGACTGAATCTGAAGTTTGGAGAAAATCCGTACATTAGTTTTTGAGATAGAGCAATAGCGAAAATCGTGAAAGTTTCTGCATAGCAGCGCCACCTATTGGGTGATTGACACCAAAACCTAATTAACAACAACTTGTGTCAACATACAACTAAATCTGAAGTTAGATGAAAATTGGTCCATTAGTTCTATTGATAGAGCTATTGAGACCATCGTGGAAAAGGCAGCAGAGAAGCGCCACCTGTTGGGCGATTTACAGCAACACCTAATCAGTAGCAAGTCATATCAAGGACTACCTTAATCTGAAGTTTGATGAAAATCCGTGCGTTAGTTCTTAAGATAGAGCTATTGGGGAAATCGTGTAAATCCTGCAAAATTCATCATAACAGCGCCACCTGTTGGGCGATTTACACCAAAACGAAATCATCATCAATTCATATCAAGGACTAACTAAATCTGAAGTTTGATCAAAATCCGTGCATTAGTTCTTGAGATAGAGCTATTGCGAAAATCGGGAAAAATGCAGCATTGCAGCGCCACCTTTTGAGCGATTTACACCAAAAACTAATCAGCATCAATTTGTATTAGGCACTAACTGAATATCAATTTTTATTAAATTCCGTGCATTAGTTCTTGAGATAGAGCGCCCACAAAATTTGTGTCACATACACACAGACAGACAGACAGACTCACAGAGTCACAGACAGACATTTTGTAAAAACATATTTTTTGGAATCTCTGACAAACGTGTAAATCCGTCGAAAACCGGAATTCGAAAATTTTCATGAATCCAATACTTTCTTCTTGTAAAGATAGAAGAAAGTAAAAAATATGGAAGTCGTTTTCGTATTTTCAATTTTCTCTTCAGTTTGACAATGCCATCCGCGTGGCCCAGACAGATTTTCTTTGAGTAGAAAATATTCACTTATAACAATTTTTTTCCTGCTCGGATTGGTGCCTTTTATTAAATACACATATATGTACAGATTTACTAATTCAAAAAAAATTACTTTTGGGATGTCGTTTTTATACATTCCGGTTTTCTCCAGTTTAAAATTGTCACCCAAGTTGAAATTTAAGAAGAAAAAAAAATACTTTCGGATAGAAGGTACCTTTCTGTGGGCAACGAAGATGGGTTTCATAGTAGATAATAATAAAGACAGATGTTTATCTGTCCAGAGTTTTTCTTTGTCTGACCGGATGTTTTTTTTTCTGTCCAGAACAAAATTTGACAGGAAGGTTACCTGTATGCCTGAAGTTATGCACCTCGAAAGAGGTTTTAAATTTTTTGATTCGAATTTTTTTCACTCAATTTTTTACGCTATTTTTTGTATTTTTTCGAGTTTCGTGCTTTTTTCCCTACATTCATAAAAGGAATCTATTTTCAATCCATCTGTCCATTTTAACCGAATGTTAGTAAAGTAGTCGTCTTCGATTTTTAAATATTTCGCGAATTTTTTGTGTGATTTTTAACTTTCTTTCGCGTTCCAACGTGATTTTATGACATTAGTAAAAGGAATCAGATTTCAGTCTTTTAGCCCGATGTACTAAATTTCGTCCTTTGCGATTTTTGAATTTTTCAAGAACTTTTTTTTTCATTTTTTAAGACCCCTGTGATTAGAAGAGATTTTATCGCAGATTTGAAGAAATTTTCGTCTTTAGAAAGGAAAATTTCTAGAAATTTCGATCTTTGATTTCTGACTTCTTCGTGTTATGAAGGAAAAAAGTCATGCGTAAAAGTTCAGTTTCTAATAGGGAAAAGTACAATGCAGCAAAGTTAGTGGAACACTCCTGTGATTTGATTTGACAAAAATGAATCTTTATAAGGATGTTAGGTAATTTTTACGTTAGATTGGTGAGTTTTCTATATTTTCGCGGAAAATGAGCAAATCAAATCAAAGCTTTTTTTGTGTGTGTTTGAACGAAAGAAAAAGTTACAAAAAAAATCCTTCAATTAACTGTTTTTTTTTTGTTTTTTTTTTTTTTGAGAGAGAGAGTGAGTGAGTGTAAAAAGAACCCAGTTTAAATCTTTTATCCCAATATAGTAAAAATTTTGCCATCTGCGGCACGGATTTTTGACGTCCCTAAAAGAGATCAGGTTTCAGTCTTTTAGCTCAATATAGAAAATATATCCATAGAAGTTTCTGAATTTTTTACGAACATTTTATGTGATTTTTAGCGTATTTTTGTCTTTTACGGCGACTTTTTAACATTCCAGTTTCAATCTTTTGGCTCGATATAATCAATTTTCTCTCAGCGATTTTTGAATTTCTGCCCAATTTTTATAAGATTTTTACACATTTTTTTTTTCGCGTTTTGCGGAGTTTTTTTGACATTTTTTTTTTCTGAAACCGAAGAATTATCCAGTAGATTTTGCTGCTGTCATAATTAAGCTGAAGTGGAAAAATAACAAATTTGTTCCTGTAGCAACATGAGCTACGATGCTGGAAAATTTCATTTTTATCTGGACACTATCACTTTTATCGTAAAAGAAAATACAATAATTCAATGATTGTTTGATTCAAGATCGAAGCGTAAATATCCGGAACAGATTTACGCTGCGGAAGGCAGTGAAGGCCCCCAATGGAGAACTCCAAAAAATTGGTTCTTTCTTTAAAAAAACAATCAGCTAAGCGGGCGAAGCTCTGCTAGTAAGATTAAATAAATACACAATATAATTTATGTATAGTTAACATAAGTAATTTAGCGAGACAAGAGAAATGAAATGTTAAAAACGAAACAGGTCGAACACAGGGGGATAGGCGGCATATGCAATGCACATAGACGCCCGCTTATTGGAGTCCCCAACGAAATTAAAAAGCTTATATTTTTTGAACATTTGAAAAAAAAAAATTAGGCTTAAAAGTTTTGAATCTCGAGTTCCGAATTTTGTTCTTTTAAGAGCGGCCCCAAAAAAGAAAATTTATAAAGTATTTGGAGTCTGCAAAATTTCTTTCAACTGGGCACCTTTAAAAAGAATGGTAGCTATAGAAACAAGTTGGAAATTGCTCGTCAAACGTGGCAAATGAGGTGCGTTCGTACTATAACTAGTTTTATAATTATTTTTTGCACCCCATATTGTACTGAATGTATAATTTTTTGCACTTCATAAAGCGCATAGTCTGATACATCATTAAAATGCACTTCCAATAATTTTTTCCCATTCCCCGTAATGTAACGGAACACTTTTGACTGTCCCTGTAATTAAACTATACATCCGATTTTCCTAAAAATTGAAATGGCTCGACAACATTTTTCAACAGTTATATCTTTAAAATTTCAGATCATTCGGAAGGCTCTAATATCATTAAAATCCACTTGCAATAATTTTTCCCATTGGCCGTAATGTAAAGAAAAACTTTTGACTGTCCCTGTAATTAAACTATACATCCGATTTTCATAAAATTTGAAATGGCTCGACAAAATTTTGCAACAATCATATATTTGAAATTTCAGACCATTCGGTTGGGTAGTTTTTGCTCTGTTACATGCGGACAGACGGACGGACTGAACGACGACTATAGGTGCTACGTATTTATATAATTACGAACGCACCTAAAAAAGGGCATGTCTGGTTTGGTTAAAAGAAGTAATAGTATTAAGGAAGTTTTTAACCTTATTGAGGCTACCAACAAGATTAAAAAGCATATTTTTAAAACATTTGAATAATAAAAATTGGGCCTAAAAGTTTTGAATCTTGAGTTCCAACTTCTCCTCACTTTTATAGGGGGCCCCGAAAAAGTCAATTAAAAAAGTATTTAGAGCCTGAAAATTTTCTTTTATCTGGGCACCTTTAAAAAGAATCGTGACTGTAGAAAGAAAGCACATTTGGTTGAAGGAAGGAATAGTATTAAGGAAGTTTTGAAACTTATTGGGGGCCCCAACGAGATTAAAAATCATATTTTTAAAACATTTGAATCATGAAAATGGCGCCTAAAAGTTTTTAATCTTGGGCTCCAACTTTTCCTCACGTTTATAGGGGGCCTTAAAAAAGACAATTCAAAAAGAATTTAGAGCCTGCAAATTTTCTTTCATCTTGGAACCTTTAAAGAGAAAGACCTATAGAAAGAAAGTGCATATCTGTTTTGGTCAAAAGAAGTAATAGTATTAAGAAAGCTTTGAACCTTATTAGGGGGCCCAACGAGATTAAAAAGCATATTTTAAAAACATTTGAATAAAAAAATGAGGCCTAAAAGTTTTTAATCTTGGGCTCCAACTTCTCCTCCCGTTTATAGAGGGCCCTAAAAAGACAATTCAAAAGAATTTAAAGCCTGCAAAATTTCTTTCATCTAGGAACCTTTAAAGAGAATACTGCCTATAGAAAGAAAGCGCATATCTGTTTTGGTCAAAAGAAGTAATAGTATTAAGAAAGCTTTGAACATTGTTGGGGTCCCCAACGAGATTAAAAAGCATATTTTAAAAACATTTGAATAACAAAAATAGGGCCTAAAAGTTTTGAATCTTCAGTTGCAACTTTTTCTCACTTTTATTGGGGACCCCAAAAACGACAATTTAAAAAGTATTAAGAGCGTGCAAAATTTCTTTCATCTGGGCACCTTTAAAAAGAATAATGACTAAAGAAAGGAAGCACATTTGGTTGAAGGAAGTAATAGTATAACGAAGTTTTGAAACTTATTGGGTCCCTCAGTGAGATTAAAAAGCATATTTTTTAAAAATTTTAATAAAAAAATGGGCTTAAAAGTTTTGAATCTTGGGCTCCCTCTTTTCCGCACTTTTATAGGCGCCCCTAAAAAAGACAATTCAAAAAGAATTTAGAGCCTGCAAAATTTCTTTCATCTGGGCCCCTTTAAAAAGAATGGTTGCTGTAGAAAAAAGCGCATATCTGTTTTGGTTGGAGGAAGTAATAGTATTAAAGAAGTTTTGAACATTTGGTTTCACCTTTTTCGCCCATTGATAGGCGCACCCCAAAAATACTAAAATGCCATTTTATTTTTTAAGTAGAACTTACAGCCTTCAAAAACTTTTATAAAGAATGGTGGATATAGAAGAAAAGCACATATCTGTTTTCTATTTCTAAATCTGATCAAGATCTTTGACCAAAAAAAAAAAAGGAATTTCGATAAAACAAAATAAAATGTTATTAAAACATAAAAAATAATTTTAAAAGTAAAAAAAAAAAAAAAAAAACATTTGGCTGAAAGGTACAATAGCTCACTACTGGGCCCCTGACTCTGCTCAGGCCCCCCCCCCCAAATGGGGGGTATGGGGGGCGGTCGCTACGGCCCTGGCGTCTGATCAACATAAATTAGACAAATTAGCATTCGAAGAATTAATTTGATTAGCCTTTATTTTTCCCATAATTGTGCAGCCTAACTTCGTTTCAAAGGCGGCTAAACCCAGATCAGCGAAATGTCTTTATCGGTAAATAGTTTCGCGGCTGCATCAGCGCCGATTAAAATGTGTATTTCTTCTGGATTGTTTTGATGCAAACATAATCTGTTGTTTCTTTGAACATCTGACAAAAACACCCCTTCCTTTTCTAAGATTCTCAATAATTTATTATCGCGACAAAATTCACGTCTGCATAGATTTTTTCTTTATATAAAGCTTGTATCTTGCATTGAAAATTCTGATCTAAACTACCAATAGTAAATTCATACAATTTATGTTTAATGAAGAATATTCATGTAATCCACGAGCTTCAATTTACAGTTCACAGACATAATTGTTGTGGGGAGAGCAAATTTCAAGATTTCACGATTCTATATTATTTCACATTAAAAGCAGCATATTTCACAACTGAAAGTTTTTACTCTGGTGTTGATCAGTTTGAATAAGCACGACAAAATTAAAAATTTGCTAATTCTATTTTTTACACATTTAAATATATACAGGCTATTTACAACGAAACATTTGATTAATACCTGTATAAACATAAATTCCTCTCTGGGAACCCAAGCTAATATATATATATATATAAATCAGGAACATTTATTTTCTTCTGTTTTTGGAAAATCAAGAAAAAAATGCAGCGTGCACGCTGCGATCGAATTTACATCATTCTAAGAAAACTAAAGAACAAAAATGTTTTATAACAATTCTCTAGTAAATCACGTGATCCTTGGCGCCGTCTGTCTAGCTGAAAGAAGCCAGCGAAAGGAGATGCGAAAATATTCCACAAACTTTCCCGATTCCACTGCGGTGAACAAGGGTTCAGCAAAAAGGGGATTGAAAATAATTAAGCATTAAAAAAAATATTCTAGAATAACATGAATAATACTATACACAAATACAATACAAATTAAAATATATACTTACATACTGGACTTCAATAGAAAGAATAAAGTTAAAATACAGCAATTTAAATATTCATTGCTGATTTCTGCTACTAAAAATAGAAAGAACAATTTTAATCTATGCAAAGTATTGTAAAATAATTCAACACAAAAATTAAACTAGAAATTATAAACATTATAAATCAAAGAAAAAAAATTAAAGTCAAAATATATGAAAGTTTTTGAGTCAATTACTATTTTTCAGTTTATGAGTTCTAAGTTGTACAATAAATTTATAGGTCTTTTAATGGCTGAATTGTTTGTTTTCACTTCACAAGAGCTTATTTTTCCATCTCTGCCCACAAATGCTTTGGTAACTTTGCCCAACTTCCACAAAGTTCTTGGTAAATGTTCATCATGCACAAGAACCACATCGTCTATTTTGAAGAAAGAAGTTTTATTCTGGTCAGCGTAGTGAGCTGATTTTAAGTTGAGAAGATACTCATTTTTCCAGCCCTTCCAAAAATGATTTAGAAGAGTCTCGCGTAAACGGAAGCGTTATCTCATGACCGGTTCTGTATTCCATGATATTGATGAAGAAAGCTCAGAAGATCTGATTAAAGCAGTGATATCTAAGCAGTGTTATGATTAAATAAGTTTATGTACATTAGACGAACACGGTTACAACACACACACACACATAATATATTATTACATAATACTACGCTTCATGATTACATATCTTTTTTCAGCGGCTTTTCGAACATATCCAAAAATTAGTACACCCAAGATTACATCGTCTCTTTCTCTCTGGCTGTTGCCATTTTTCAGTTTCCTAAAGAATCTTTTTACCACGGAGTATAGGCAACTTTCACACTTTCCCTCCAGTTTCCACATGTTGGACGATGCCGCACACTGTGAAACTACACTTAAAAGTCGTAACAAAAGTCTTACTTAAAAAGTCCTATCAAAAGTCCTAATTAAAAAGTCCTATTTAAAAAGTCTTACTTAAAAAGTCTTACTTAAATGTCCTTTTTAAAAATCCTAGTTTTTTACCCGTCCCATCGAGAGCATTTTCTTAAGCTACTGATATATATAACTTCTTATACACTATATACTAAAAATATACATATTACACATACACATTATACAATATATAATAATGAAATAATACAAAATATATACATATATAGATTTTTTTCCACTCATAAATGCGAGATAAAGCATCTGCCACTGTATTAGCACTTATTGGTTTATGAGCAATAGATACCTGATAGCGAGATATTGCCCACGCCCATCTCTGTAATCGAGCGTTCTTAGGAGTTTCCTCTGTTAAGTATTTTAGGGGTTTATGATCCGTATGCAATATTATGGTGGTTCCATAAGTCCACATTTCGAATCTTCCAAGTGCCCAGATTACAGCATATGCTTCTCCTTCAATAGGGCTCCACTTTGATTGAGTTGAAGTAAGCTTTTGACTGGCAAAGGTTATGGGCTTTAACATGCCGTCTTTGTCCCTTTGCATTAAACAGGCACCAATACCCAATATGGAAGCATCGGTGTTTATATCGAGCGGTTTGGACATGCCTGGTGTATAAAGGTTTGTAACTTCACATGAGCTTTCCTTTAAATTATTGAACGACTTTTCAGCATCTTCCGACCATGGAATATCATTTGAAACAGTTTTTCTGGTCCGATCTGTCAAGGGCTTTGCAAGGTTAGCATAATGCGAAACAAATTCTCTGTAGTAGTTAAAGAGACGTAATATGGATCTCAGTCCTTTCTTCGTTTTGGGAGCTTTGAGATGTTTTATTACTTCTAGTTTCTCGGGAACAGGTCCATGTTTCCCTGAACCCACGATATGTCCTAAATATCTGACTTCAAATGCTGCAAAGGAGCATTTTGTCAAGTTAGCGGAAAAATTCAGAGATTTTAAAGTCTCCAAACTTTCTCTTATATGTTGCAAATGTTCTTCCAGTTAGAAGAGAAAATTATAATATCATCAAGAAAACTTTCCGCATAATCACTATGCGGTCTCAAGGTCTGATTCATTGTTCTTTGAAAAGTATCCGGAGCTCTAGACAATCCGAAAGGCATTACTTTCCATTGGTACTGGCCTTTTGGTGACACAAAATTAGCCAATTCTCGACTACACTCTTCGAGTGGGATTTCCCAGTATCCCTTTAAAATATCTAGCGAGGTCAATATTTCGCTGAACCAGCTTTAAATTTTAGGTTGTCGGAATTCTGCATAGGAAAAAGGGAGATCTTGGTGGCAGCGTTTAACTCTCTGTAATCTACACACAGTCCTTTTTAGCTACGCACACCAATGGATACACTATTTCCGCAGAAGAAGGTTCTATAAGATCTTTCCTTAGTAATTCCTGTATTTGGTTTTCTAGATTACCTTTCAAAGTTTCTGGTACTATAAAGACGTGGTTGTTTTCTTACAACACCAGGTTTTAAATTTATGCTATGTGAACCAACTTTGGCTCTCCTCAGTTCTCCATCAAAAACCAGTCTATATTCTTGGATAAGTGCTACTAGTTCATTTTGTTGTTCTGAAGATAAATTGCTTGAATTAATATTTTTCAGCAGTTCTTCGTCAACAACACTGTGTTTTTCTATCGGAACGTGTTGAACTTCTCCGAACTCTTCATCCACTTCGTAAATAACACCAGTAGCTCTAATCGGTTGAATATACTTTCTTATTTTGTTCTGATGTAGATGTCGAATACTTCCGTCAGGTAGTTTGACATGCATCGATTTTTGTTGAACTATCTCTCCTGGTTCCTTCCATTTTGAACACAATTTATTAGTGGAATCAGGGATCAGTACTACTAGTTCATATCCGACGGAGAATGTTGTATCTTTCGACCTTAAATGGTGATGATGAACGTATCGCTGTTTTTGGTCTTTGAGTATTCTGCCGCATCTTTCAAACGTTCCCGGAGTTCCTGCATATAATCTGCTACCGACTCTCCAATTCCTTGGGGAAGTACCACTTCATCTTCCCAGCTTGATTTTAATATAAATAATGATCCTATAGGTGGACGTCCGTACACCTACAAGAATGGTGCAACACCAGTTATGGTATTAGGGACTTCTCGGTATGCCCATAACAGAAATGGTAATTGTTTGTCCCAACCTCTACCATGAGAGTTTATGGCATGATGTAGCATTGATTTAATTGTTCTTACCCCTCGTTCAACCAATCCATTTGATTGTGGGTATCCTGGAGTAGAAAACTTAGGGATACACCCCAATCGTTTCAAAAGTTCTCTTGTCAGTTTTGAAGAAAATTTCCTCCATTGTCCATGGCAATCATTCTAGGAATTCCAGTTCTAACAAAAATTTCAATAAACGCTTCACAAGTTGCTTTTATTGTCAACGATTTAATAGGAGTTGCTTCAGGCCAACGACTATGTTGAGCCATAACAGCCATACATACCGATGGCCACGAGAGGACTTCGGCTCAATTGGTCCTAAAATATATGCATTTATTACTTGAAATGGCAGTTCTGGTCTTTTGACCGCTTCAATAGGTGTTCTGTCCGTTACTTTTGTTTTTCTGCGCATTTGACAATCATGACTGTTGGAAAACGTCACAGTGTAAGTAATTTTATGTCCAACATCACCTCGCTTGTGAAATGACAATTTCCTCGTGAAATATGCAACGCGTTTTTTTTAGTTGTGAAATATGTTCCAAGATGGCGACACTTCCCTGAGTTATCGTGGCGTAAGATCACAAACTACCGAAGGACTGTGTAAAAGACTTCTGTTTCGAAAAGGCGATAACAGATCGCAGCACCACAGAACTTTTCTGATAGACTGATTTTAAATAGAACCTTTTTGCTTGTTAAGCAGTCTGTATTGTTTCAAGTTTTTTTACTCTGTTTTAACTCTTGTGGGCCCCTTTTTACTTCTTCACTTGAAGGCCCGATTTTGTGAGGCCAAGACGCACGGTTTTTCGTGCGTTAACTCTTTGTCTTATGGAAGACTAAGGTCTCCTACTGGATTTCCAATGTTATCACTCTTATAGTATTCGTATCTAACCCTTTTTACTTTATATTTTTTAGTGTGTGTGTGTGGAATCATGTAACCAAGATATTCAAGAATTAAATATGTTTTTTTCTCTACAAGTGCATCTGCATCATTCTAAGAAGATATTTTTCACGATTTACAATATCTACTCATTAAATAAAAATTTATAGGTTGTTTTCACATGAAGGAAACCAGCGAATGTCTGCTTTACCAGAAAGGTAAGAAAATAAATTTCTATCTTTCATTATTAATGAAAAAACTTTTGGTATAACAATTTTATATTTATACTGGGTCCTTAGCTTCACGCTAATCGCGAACTCACCCTTTCTAGATATTTTAATAGATTATGAAGGCTGAGTTGAAGGGGAAAGTAAATAAATAAATAAAAAAAAAACCCAGTAATAAAAATTTGTTTATCTGATTGTGATAAAATGATGAACAAGATGCACATATGAGATATGAAATATTGAAATATATACATGAAAATAAAAATAAATGTGCATGAATAAATAACGATATATATAATATCGCAAAAAGAGTATTATTGTGAACGAATATTGATTGATTATTGTGAATAACTGCTCATTTTATTTATATTTATGAATACATTCTAAGAAATTATTTTAAGAAAGTCACAAACTTCTTATAGTAAATATATTTGTTATCAAAGAATTTATAAAACTTGAATAACACGCTATGTCTGCCACAAAAGAAATTACGGCAGTAGAGAAACTAAATGATAATAATTACAATCATTGGTGTTTCAAATTAGAAAATCTGTTAATTAAAGACGATTTATTCAAATATATAACAGAATCTCCACCTGCCACACCCGATGATACATATACAAAAAACGCGGCTAAGGCGAAAGCCATAATTTGTTTGTGCATTGAAAATACACAAATCGTGCACATCAGACATTTGACATCTCCCAAAGAAATTTGGGAAAGATTAAAAAGTGTTCACCAAAGGGCGAATTTATCATCCAAATTATTCCTTTTGAGGAAACTATATTCGCAAAGGCTCAATGAGGGCGGAGACTTAAATCTACATATCAACAATATTTTAACTATCCGCGACAAACTCGCTGCCATTGGAGAGCTCATAAATGATTCGCACATCGTGGCTCTTATGCTTTGCAGCTTGCCTCAGTCATATGCTCCTCTTATAACGAGCATGGAGGCTAGAGACGAAAAGGATCTAGACCTCGAATTTGTAAAAAACAAACTCATCGACGAGTACTCTCATCGAATCGAATACAAAAACACCAGCACACGACCAAGGGACACAGCATATAAAATTATAAATAAAGGAAACAAAAAATATTGCAGCTTCTGTCAACGAGATGGGCACGCTCGTTCAGAATGTTACAAATTGAAAAACAAACAGAAAAACAATTACCAAAGAAGTGAAAATTATAACAGTAATAAATTTAACAACCATGCCAACTTTAAAGCCAATTCGGTAAACACCAAAAATCAACACAATGGTAGTAAAACCGACTCCTCGAATTTTTGTTTCAACAGCAAGTCAATTATAGAGGATGAGGTCAACCAATCGATCATTCCTCTCTTCCCAGTGGAAAACAATTTTGAAATTGAGTCAGTAAAAATTAACCAAACACAAACAACAGATCCAAACACATATATCATTGACTCGGGTTGTACCAGGCACGTTGCATCAGCAAAAACAAATTTTGCTATATTCACAGCCGGGAATTTTGGGAATATAACAATCGCTAATGGAAAAAGGCTTAATTCGGAAGGTATGGGCGACGTAAAAATAAAAACAGACAAAAACCACTACATTACACTAAGAAACGTCTTATACTGTCCAGAACTAAAGGGCAATTTATTGTCAGTTAAGAAAGCCACTGAAAATAATATAAAGGTAATTTTCGAGAAAAATGCATGTTTATTTGTCAAAGATGATAATATAATCTTGACAGCTAAATTAAATGATAATCTCTACGTATTAAACCCTGAAGATGATTACGGCTATACTATAAGTACTCAAACTTTCTGTAACAATACAAATTGTATTTCATTGTGGCACCGAAGACTCGGACACAAAAATTTTGATGATATTAAATACCTTGTTAATCATGAATTAGCCAATGGGATAACAATTAACAAATGTAAACATGACACGCGATGCACCAAGTGCATTGAAGGAAAACTTTCCGCTCTGCCCTACCCTAAAGTAGCCACAAATAGAAGCAAAGACATCGGTACCCTCGCACATTCCGATATATGTGGCCCCATGAATACTGAAACGATAGGAGGGAAAAGGTACTTTATAACATTCACGGATGATTATAGCAGGTACACAATAACATACTTAATCGCGCATAAATCGGAAGCCGTTATCAAACTGAAAGAATACATAGCGCTAACAAAAAATAAATTTGGCAAGTTGATAAAGGCAATAAGGTCCGATAACGCAAAAGAGTATATCAGTGACGAATTTGAAAATTGCCTGATAGAAAACGGGATAGAGCGTCAACTGAGTGTTCCCTATTCTAGCCCACAGAACGGCGTTTCAGAAAGAAAGAATAGAACGATAGTGGAAATGGCTAGAACCATGTTGTCGGACGCCAAGTTACCTAAGCAGTTCTGGGGGGAAGCTGTCATGTCCGCCACCTACCTCATCAACCGTCTACCAACAAAGGCTAACAAAAATAACATGACACCCTATGAACTTTGGCATAAAAGAAAACCCGATCTCTCGAACATCAAAACATTCGGATGTAAGGCATTTGCCTATGTCGACAAACCTAAAAGAAATAAATTAGATGAGAAAGCCATCGAGGGAATAATGTTGGGATATGATTTCAGAAGCAAGGGCTATAGGATATATACGGGTGAAAATAAAATTATAATATCTAGAACCGTAAAATTCTTCGAAGAAGGTATAAAAGATGAGGAAATTATACCCGCCAAAGAAAATCAAAACATCGAACAAACTCCCGCAGATAATATTGAAATTGATCTAGAAGAGCGCGATGATGATCAGAATAACACCCCGACCGACACATCCCTTGAGCCGAGAAGATCGCAGAGACAAAATCGTGGTGTACCACCTAACCGTTATGGAATAAGCGCAAACCTGTGTCAAATTCAGGAGCCAAAGTCATGGACAGACCTACAAAATATCAATGACGCAGAAACTAAAGATAAATGGCTAAAAGCCACTAGTGAGGAAATAGATTCTCTGAAGCAAAATAATACTTGGAGATTAATAAAACCTATCCCGGGAAAACGCGTCATAGGTTGTAGGTGGACGTTTAAGGCAAAAAGGGGAGCCAACGGGTCTATAGAGCGATATAAAGCCAGATTGGTCGCTAAGGGATATGCTCAAAAATATGGAAGCGATTTCGACGAGACCTACGCACCCGTTGTAGCGCATACCACCCTACGAGCATTCTTAAACGCAGCGGTGTACAAAGATCTTAAAATAACTCACCTAGATGTCAAAACTGCTTTCTTACATGGCGATTTAGAAGAGGAGGTTTATATGCATCAGCCAGAGGGATACATAACAAAAGGGGAAGAAGATAAAGTGTGTAGTTTAAACAAAGCGATTTACGGCCTTAAGCAGGCAGCTAGGGCGTGGAACCAAAAAATAAGTAAATCTCTAAAAGAACTAAATTTCGTTGAATGCGCGTCAGACAAATGTCTGTACAAAAGAGTCCAAGATGGAAAAATCGCATACATAATAGTGTATGTTGATGACATCTTAGTCGCAGGAGACAAAACAGACACACACGAAATATACACTGAATTATCAAAGCAATACGAAATCAAAAAGTTGGGTCAAGTAACACAATATTTAGGCATAAACATAAAGGAAAAAGCAAACGGTAATCTAGAATTAGACCAGGAACACAAAATAATACAAATCGCAGAAAAAATTCAATTTGTTAAATGGTAAGCCTACGTATACACCCATGAATACTAACTACTTTAATCTAGATCCAAACGGGAAACTAATGGGAGATAACGTAAAATTTAGACAAGCTATAGGAGGGCTTCTATACATTGCAACTTTAACTAGACCCGACATAGCATCAGTCGTTAACATCCTGGGAAGAAGGAATGAATCCCCAAGGGAAGTCGATTGGCAAGCTATCGAGAAATTAATTAGATATCTGCTTACTACCAAAGATCTTAAATTCGTCATAGATAAAACAAAACCTCCAATCCTAACGGCATATAGCGATGCCGATTGGAGGAACGACAGAATAGACAGGAAATCAACCACTGGAAACTTGTTTAAATTAGGAAATAATATATTGGCATGGTCATCGAGGAAGCAGAGTTGCACAGCACTCTCGTCCACGGAAGCTGAATATATCGCTGCCTCTAATGCAGGTCAAGAGATTTCGTGGTTGTTAGACCTGTTAAATGACCTCGAACTGTGTCAACAACTACCCGTAACATTGTACGAAGATAACTTATCAGCCATAAGATTGACCGAAAACGAAAAGGCACAGACAAGAACTAAACACGTGGAAGTTAAGTATCACCACATCAGACATCTATGCCAGAATGGTATAATCAAAATAACTTATTGCCCATCGAAGTTAATGCTGGCAGACGTGCTCACCAAGCCGTTGCCTAAGCCTCATTTCGAGTGTTTGAGAAACAAGTTAAACATTCTACGCTCGTCGGTTTGACATAAAAAGCGGGGGTGTTGGAAAACGTCACAGTGTAAGTAATTTTATGTCCAACATCACCTCGCTTGTGAAATGACAATTTCCTCGTGAAATATGCAACGCGTTTTTTTTAGTTGTGAAATATGTTCCAAGATGGCGACACTTCCCTGAGTTATCGTGGCGTAAGATCACAAACTACCGAAGGACTGTGTAAAAGACTTCTGTTTCGAAAAGGCGATAACAGATCGCAGCACCACAGAACTTTTATGATAGACTGATTTTAAATAGAACCTTTTTGCTTGTTAAGCAGTCTGTATTGTTTCAAGTTGTTTTACTCTGTTTTAACTCTTGTGGGCCCCTTTTTACTTCTTCACTTGAAGGCCCGATTTTGTGAGGCCAAGACGCACGGTTTTTCGTGCGTTAACTCTTTGTCTTATGGAAGACTAAGGTCTCCTACTGGATTTCCAATGTTATCACTCTTATAGTATTCGTATCTAACCCTTTTTACTTTATATTTTTTAGTGTGTGTGTGTGGAATCATGTAACCAAGATATTCAAGAATTAAATATGTTTTTTTCTCTACAAGTGCATCTGCATCATTCTAAGAAGATATTTTTCACGATTTACAATATCTACTCATTAAATAAAAATTTATAGGTTGTTTTCACATGAAGGAAACCAGCGAATGTCTGCTTTACCAGAAAGGTAAGAAAATAAATTTCTATCTTTCATTATTAATGAAAAAACTTTTGGTATAACAATTTTATATTTATACTGGGTCCTTAGCTTCACGCTAATCGCGAACTCACCCTTTCTAGATATTTTAATAATGACAAGCAGCGCATAGTTGTTTTACTTCTTTTGGCATTCCTTCCCACAAAAACGACATAGCAATTTTATCTCTTGTTTTCTTAGCAGCTAAGTGTCCTCCAGTTGGCGTTTCATGTGCTAATCTCAAAATGTCTTGTCTTCTACAGGCAGGTACAACAAGTTGAACATAATTTTGTTCTCCAACCTTGCCTCTATGATGCAATAAACCGGATTCTACCCAATAATTATTTTTCTGCAGCTTTGCATCTTCAAAGCATTTTTCTAACGTAGAACAAGCCAGTTGCTCCATTTTCAACAGTTGCGCTTGTGAAACTGAACAACTTTCCTTCTGGTCCTCGTTACAAGCTTTTTAGGGCAAAACAGTTGCCTCGACAGGAGTAGGAATCAGTTCCAAATCTGAAGCCACTTTGTCTTCATCTTCATTTTTTAGATTTGTTTCCAGTTTTCCTTCTGGACAACTGCCCTCCACATTGAATACAGATTTTTCTTCGTTTTCTTCAACCGGTGTGATATCTACCTCATCCCCTAAATGCAACTTCTGCTGTTCTTTTAACAGAGCAAAAACCTTGGGAGTGATCAAAGCTTCTTCGGGTAATCCTTCCACTACCGCAACCTATATTCGTACATACGGAATAACCTCAGCTTCTGTCCTAAGAGTGAGCGGAATGGAAACAAGCTTTGCTTCTACAGGACTCCCTATTGCGGGTCTCAAGAATACTTTTCCACATGACTCTAAATACTCTTCCGGCACCACCGACATCCACAGCACTGTAATCTCCGCACCACTATCGATGATTCCCTGAAACTTCTGGTTACAGATTCCTAGATCTACTTTAAGGAGTCTCCCATCTGTTTCTTCAACATTCAGACATTCATTATATTCACATTCAAACAAATTGAATTTAGACCCTTTTTCTCAAGATCGCTTTTCGAAGTTTTTCCTCCATCTTGTCTTACTGTATTCAATTTGGGACAATACTTCTACACATGCTCTGCCTTGCCACATACGAAATAGCCATATTTTGTGCAAAATTGTATTTTATCTCGTTGCACCCCGAGAGGTGCTTCAGTCTTGTGTTCAAATTTCGGTTTACCATCTCTCATATCTTTTTTTTTATTCCGAACTGTAATTATTCCAACTTTGATTTCGAGAGTTAGATAAATCTTTCTTTGGAAATTCTTTTCTTTTAAAACTGTCGGTAATGCTCTCGTAATTATCAAGTTTTTCTGCTAATTCTAACGGCCTCGTAAGTGTGAGCCAATTTTACAAGAAATGTTCTCTTATTTCTACAGGCACACGAAATTTTAATTGTTCGGTTACTACTAAGTATTTTAATTGCTGGAAAGTGTTAATATTTAATTCTGTGATCCATTCAGTAAAATAACTTAAAAGCTCTTGTGTATAATTCCTCCATGATTTTTCATGTGTTGTGTCTGTAAAAACATTGTTTTAATTTTTTACTGTTTAACTTGTATCTCTTTAAGATAAGAGTTTTCACAAAATCGTAATTAATTGCATCTTCCGGGGGTTCTCTAGCTAGCATATTTGCAATTTCCACCGGTAAAACTGCCAATAGGTAAGCTACCCAGTGTTTCTTTGGCAGTGTTCTCGATGGCTTTTGACCAATGTTAGCGATTTGGCGAATAAGAAATAAAAAACAGTAGCCAAATGAACAGAAATGTTAGCAAAATAGATTTGGTTTGAAACACTGAAAAATCTATCTTTAACCCTTTATTGTATCACTTTTTTTTCAATATGTTCTAAAATAACCTAATTTTTTGTAATTGCAATAGAATTGCAATAGAATTGCAATTACAATAGAAATTCGACTATCCTCTACAGAAACTATTAAAAATAAGTACATTTTAAATATCTCCTAAATGTGTAAATGTTTCAGACATTCTTTTAGATGTCTAAATAAAAATTAAAAACAGTAATATTTGATTTACCGTTGTGAAAATATATACTAAAAATTTCGACTCTTAACCGATTGAAAAAATTTGAACGGGCAATGATACTTTGCGTACATTTAATAAATATTATGCTAAATGGCTAATTTCAACATTGCATTCCAGCGAAAATTTTCTACATTTGGAGCTTAATGCGAGTAATTTTAGAGAGTAGCATGGATAATGATTAACTGACAATAGAGAAATACCTATCGCATAATCCTTTCTGTGTCTTGAGCCGTTGCTAAACTCATTTGGTGTTGAGTCAATATCCCTATAAATAGAGCAATGTTAATGGCATGGTGCGATTGAACATAAAAAGCGAGATCAATCGTTGAGTAATGCGGCTAAGAATCTCGACTGTATTGGCACACTACACACACAAATTGAGCACTCGCAATTTGGCGAACTTGACTGTTGGTTTACTCGCCAAATGAAGAATTTTGTCGCGCTTTGGCGCAATGGCGAGCGGCAGCGAGAACCCTGTTCTTTAGTACTTGTGCCATTTCCGCTCTTCTTTCAAAATTTATCAAAAATAATCCCATCTCATCACGTTTTTCATCAAACTTCGAGACAATCTGTGCTAATTGAATTTTTGGAGCTATCTCAACTTTTGATTCATTTCTTTGTTCCGAAAATTTCTGTAATTATTCCAGTTTTTTCATTTCCAGTTCATGTTCTTTCGCTTCCCTGGCTATTCACTCCTCCCTTTCTTCTTGCCGTATTTTGAATTCCCTCTCTTCTTGACGTATTATTTCTTCCCTCTCCATTTCTTCTTTCTTTTCCTATCCTCAATTACAGAACTCAAAAATCCCTTAACAAAATCTTCTTCATATCCATCCACTTCTAGTATAGACTTTTTCAGGGCTGCAACTTTTAAATTTTCGGCATCCTCAACTCCAAGTTCAGTCGCCACTTGCTGTAAATCTTCTTTTTTAATACCTTTGCTTAAATAAGACATATTTGATGAACCAAATTTTAAAAAATCGAAGCAATCAGCAATATTCAAACAGTGTCTCTACCCTAATTGGAACTTGCCCTAAGAACGCCTTAAACCCAATTTAATTTAAACCTGAACATTCTTTTATATATAATCCCTCAAATTGAATGAAATTTATTTTATTTAAATACTTATATTAGTATTACTAAATAAATTAAAACACATTTGCACACAATAAAAATATATCCAGAAAACAATTTTTGCAATAATTAAAATATACTTTTACCAATATGTCAAGTAAAAAAAAATAAAACACTTGTGTTCTAACAAAATAAGAATTTGTTAATGCTTTGCGTATTAATTTTTAAATGCATCCTTCAAAAATACATAATACATTATCTTGTTTTTTTTCTTTTAACACTTTAATCTTTTATTAAATTATATTTCAAAACGAACCAAATATTTATACATCACAATCTTAAATTAACACCTTTTAGTTAAATTAAATTGTATCCAAGATATGAAAATCTTTCTTTATCTTGATTTGAAACGCAAATCAAATCTCTTCATGCATTTCACTTTGTAAATCAAAAATAAATCAACAACAAGAAAATGCTGCAAATTTATCCATTGCCATTTTCACTGAACATATTACTGAACTTTTATTTCATAATTCAATCTGAATAAGTCATAATATAAACATTTCAAAGAATTCCAGAATAATACGTAACAAAATAAAAATATAAAAAAATACTATTACTTCCTCTACATACTTTCAAATAGCACCTTTTTATCTAATCACAAAGCAAAAAATAAAAATAAATAAATAAATAAATAAAAACACTTGCAAATAAATCTGTTTCTTTCTTTCTTTTTTCCCTCCAAACGATAATTAATTAGCTAACACTTTTTTCCAAGAAAGTTTATTCTTAACGAATAAATAATTCACCAATCTATTATGCGATTTTAATACAAACGAATCTCATTTTATGTTACTTTTTTTTTTACTTAAACAGCAATAAATGCTATTATATTTACTACTATTATGCTTATAATGCTATTACTTATAAAGCTTATATGCTTATGCTTATAATGCTTATATACTTATAATGCTATTATACTAATAATATTTTTATTAACTAACAAAATTTAAACTTTCACGCTAAATATAATTATTTGTTAACACAGTTCTATCTGTACATTCTATCAATTTAGCAATCGTAATAAATAAGTCTGCATTCATATTACTACGCAAGTTAAATATACACTTAAAATTCTTAAGCATTACGAAACAGTGCAACATCAATAATTATTTACTTTTCAAACTTAATTACTGAATAAAATATCATATTCATTCTATTAATTGAATCAATATTAACCTTTTGTTTCGATATATATATTTACTATATGCACTTTAAATAACCATTTTAATAATATACATTTAAACCAAGCTCTCGATGAAAAAAAAAATACCTTTATGATAGCCAGGCTAGTTTTCTAATTCTCTTTGATGTCAATTACTATGTACATAACTTTCTTCACTTAGATTATTCCACGATGCCATTTTATGCGGCAGTAACACTGCAAACGATTTTTAAAAACTGAAGACCATCATCCTTTCCGGCGGCGACATTCTCATGACCGGTTCTGGATTCAATGATATTGATGAAGAAAGCTCAGAAGATCTGATTAAAGCAGTGAGATCTAATCAGTGATATGATTAAATAAGTTTATGTACATTAGACGAACACAGTTACAACACACACACACATGAAATATATTATTATATAATACTACGCTTCAGGATTACATATCTTTTTTTTCAGCGGCTTTTCGAACCTATCCAAAAATTAGCACACCCAAGATTACATCGTCTCTCTCTCTCTCTGGCTGTTGCCATTTTTCAGTTTCCTAAAGAGTCTTTGGACCACGGAGTATAGGCGACTTTCACACGTTACACTAAAGATTTTTTGGTTGCTGGTAAGATTAAACTGTCCACTTTTATAGTTGGTAAACACAAGATACGTTTTTTATTTAAAAAATGGACAGGTGTAAGAGGAAATGGTTCTTCTAACTCTGAATATGTGTATGTCAGTGGATGACAGTTCTACTTCAATTAGAAGCGTTTCTAATTCACTCAATATTAAAGGTCTTCCGATAACTTTGCGTAAGCTAGTTTTCACAGATAGAACCATTCTCTCATACAATCCACCCCACCAGACTGCACGTTCTACAATATACTGCCAAGAAATTCCGTGGTTAGCGTAAAATTTTTTAACATCAGGATGGTGAATTATTTCCCACATTTCTTTTAGTTCAAAAAACAGATCTTTTGAAAGTTTTGATGTTTTCTGAATAAATTACAGCATATAGACCTCTTCGTGAGATAAACCTGCGAAATGCTAACAGGAATTCTGCTGTTGACATGTCTTTCACTAATTCTAAATGAAGTGCTCTTGTAACAGCACAAGTAAATAATAAAATATAAAATTTATTTTCATTCCCCTTCACATATAAGGGCCGCGCATAATCGTGACCTGTAACTGAGAACGGTGGAGTTTCGTTAATACGGTCACCTGGAAGAGATGCTATAACTTACTGCCCAGGGCGTACGTTGAATTTCTTGCAGATTGTATATTTGTTTAGGACTGATTTTATGCACTGTCTAGATCTTAAAATCCAAAACTTTTCACGAGTTTTTACTAATGTACTGGACACTCCTGAATGAAAAACTTTTTCATGTGTATCTTTTACAATTAGTTCAGTAAGTTTATGTTTTGCAGGAATCACAATAGGATGCTTTTCATAAAATGTGGAATTAGACTTTTTTAACCGTCCTCGTTCCAACAGCAAACCTTCCTCTGACAACATAGGATTTAACTGAAGAAGATTTGACTATTTAGGGATACTCTTGTTATATTTCAAGCATTTTATAACTTCAGGAAAACTTTCTTCCTGCACTAGTTTTAACCAAAATTTTTAAACATGTAACATTTCTGCAGCTGATAATTCTAACAAATCTCTTTTTTCTACCTTTACTTTGATATTAGAAATAAATCTAAGTACCCATGCAGTTACTCGATACAATTTCTTTAGGGAGCTATACTTTGCCAGATTAAAAATTGGAATTTTACCAGCCTTATGAACAAAGCAAGAAATGGTTGCTGCTTTTCGAAACTTTTCTTCAGAAACATCAGGTAATTATGTTGCAGCTATTTTAACCCTAGGCCACTGATCTTCGGTCAAGGAAAGGAATTTAGGACCATACCACCATTTTTTAGAATTTATTAAATGCTTTACAGAACAACCTCTCGTTATTAAAGCGGCGAGATTAAGTTTGCCGTCAAAGTGTTCTGATAAACTATAGGATCAGACAAATTATGAATTTCAGAAATTCGATTAGTTACGAATTGTTTCCATTTTTCTTTTGACCCTTTGATCCAATGAAGAATTATTTCTGAATCACTCCAGAAAATAATATTATGTACATGAATAATGTTTGTGATATAATTAGCCATTCTGGAATCAATAAGTGCTCTCATGAGTTCAAGACGTGGAAGGGTTAGCTTCTTCAAGGGAGCAACCCTAGACTTAGACAAGACAAAACTAGTTTTAAATTTATCTTTAGAAATTTTATATCGTAAGTATGCCACTGCCCCATACGCATTAGGCGTAGCATCATTACAAGTATGCAAATGGAGATGCTCCTTTTCCATGATCAGGGTGCTAAAGTAATACCTGGAAATTTTCAAGTGTGCGAGCTCCTGGATTTCTGAAAGCCAATTTTGCCAATCATTTTCTAGTTCACCAGAAAAACTTTCATCCCATGATATTCCCATTAACCGTAAATGTTGTAAGAGGCATTTGATGCGAATAATAAAAAGAGCAAATAAATCCGGCTAAATCAAACAACATAGCTGCAATTTTCAAAACGTTCCGTTTAGTACAAGACTCATTGTTTAATTTTGCTAAATTTTCTGTTGTAATTCTAATCCCAAATTATCTTCTTTATTGGTCCAGATCAATCCTAAAACTTTTAGGGAGGTATTTGAAGGATCGGAATTCGAAATATATAGGTTTTCATCAACCCATCTTTCACTAAGCTCCTCAGAATTACTTTCAAATTTTCTTAACTTCATCCCCCCTTCTTTCAAAATATCAACAGCTTCTTTAGATAAGTTAAAAGGTTCTAGAACACTTTTTTCTCCGGAAAACAAACCATCAACATAGAGAGACAGACGAATGGGGGATTTCAAATATTTTTTTATGAGAGTTTTTATATTGACTAATATGGTGTTTAATAGTGTAAGCAAGGATAAAGGGACTGCAGGTTACACCAAAAGTAGCTCTGGTCATTCTATATATATTTTATTCTTATCAAAATCTTCATAATATAAGAATCTCAGATAAATGCGATCTTCTTCGGCTATAGATATTAGGAGAAAAGCTTTCAAATCTCAGTCGAAAAAGCAATTTTATGTAAGCTAAATTTTAAAATTATATCTAAAACATTAGGATTCAAATTAGGGCCATGATTCAAACATTTGTTTAATGATAGAGAATAACTTGTTTAGAAGAAGCGTCATAGATTATGCGCGTTTTATTTTATTTTATTATTTATTTTATTTTTTTTTTTTATTTATTTATTTATTTTTTTTTTTGTAGTTTTGTCATCACGGATAACTGGTCTGTGTGGCATGTAATATGAGTTATTGAAAAGTTCCTCGGTGCACAATTATATTACATTCTCATTAAACTGCTCTAGCAGAATGGAATTATACTCTTTAACCCTTAAATGCCTGATTTTTCAAAAAATCATTGTAGTAATGTTTTTCGGTTTTCATTTTTTAAATAAATCATGGGAAAAATACTTTAAAAAATCATATTTTGTTTTAAGTATGGTTTACGGCTAAAAAACAGTTTGTTACTAATCGGCAATACTGGTCTTTAATTGAGAAAAAAATTTCCTTGATAAAATTCCATAATATTAAACACAGAAGAATTTTAGGAACTATAATAAGAAATAAATTTTACTTGCTCACTGCAGAACAAAATAGGGTATTTCGCAAGCTTCCAAACATAACAAAAAGAACAAGTAGCAACAATTGAAAAAATAAATCTATCTTTATTCTTAAACAGCACAAGTGTTGCCCTCTGCATGTTGAAAATCGATTTAATAATATTTTCAGACTGTATTTTACTGGCAACATTAGGCATTATATCTTCAATATTATTCTAATAGTATTTTAGAGCCTAAATTGGGAATGTTGCCAAAAAGCAACACCCGCATTTAAGGGTTAAGTAAAGAATCATTTTCAAGAACTTATGTTCTAAACTAGAAAAGTGCTGTTTTGCTACTTCAAGGTTATTTCTAAGCAAGTCACGAGAAATTTTCCACAATAATCCTCAATAGGGTGCATAATTTTTTTTTTCGTCTATATCGCCATTTTGTATTTTACGGCCGCCATTTTCAATTTATAAAAACAAAACCTAGCCTATAACCATCGGGCCGTTAAGACGAATTGATAGAGACCTCATTCATTAAAATCCATCCAGCCGTTGGGATGGTTCAAGGCTATAAAGAAATCCACATACACAGATACGCGTGAAACACATAACCCTTCTTTTCAGTCGGGTAAAAAGACTCACAAAAAAAAATTTCCATTGAGTAATCAGTTATCTGGGATGGGCACAGTATTTACAAAAATGAAGTAATTTTTTATGTAAAGGCAAGGATTGCTGGGTATTTCGCAACAAAAGTTATTAGGATCCCAGTACATGATGAAATTGGGTGCTTCATTTCCCCTATATTTGGGTGTATTAAGGATGTTCGGTCTGATATGTCTAAGGCTAATCATACTGCTACCGCCACGTATTCCATTTTCAACCATAAGCAGCATGTTGATATCCGTGAGTAACTGTAAATGTGTTTCAGACATTTTCAAACAAACTTGCCAAGCGTGTGAAGGTGCGGTAAACAAGTGTGCACAATCAATATCACAATACTTCTGACAAAATTTCCAAAATTTTTGGAAAACATCAGCAAGTAGCACAACATCCGTCTCGACATATAAATAATGATATTATCCTAGGGATTTGATGTTGAATGTTCTCCAGGCCTTCTGGGCGTGTTCACAGTCTTCTTCATCTGTTGGCTCATTGTTAAAGCTATTAAAGAAAGCTTCAGCTGGGGGTAGTTCTTTTTCATAAAATTTTTCAAAGGAGATGAAATAGTCGTAAGGGTAAAACCCTTTTCTTGTGAACGGATTTAAATTACTTTTGGGGGGGAAAGTTTCTTCAAGTATGAATTATGACATCAGGTTGAAGGTTTTTAAAGAGCTTTTCTAATGACGTAGGCAAAAATTGCAATGAATCGATAAAGACCATCTGTATAGGACATGTTGGCTTTCTTAATTGAAAGGTTAGATGATTTTCCATAGAGGAGTCAATAACATCCCTTTCCTGATCTTTGAATTTTCCTAATTTACTCATAATATGATGCCCATCATAGATTTTTAGGTAGTGAAATATAACAGGAATTGTTTTACATTGCTTGTAATTCAAGTTACATTCCACGTGTGCAGTTCCTCTAAATACACCGGATTGATGAGAATGGTCGCGAGTGTGTTTTTCATCTAATGGTCGTTTTGGAAATGCGACAAGTTTCAGTTTCTTGAAATGCCTTTTCTTGCATAGGGGAAAGCTTCATATGTTAAATATTTAATAACTTTCGTCCTAAGATATCTTTTCTTCATCATTTGGTTTAAAAAGTGCTCAACACAGTATTTACTACTATATAATTTTGTTTTCTTCACACATCTTCCATCAGGACCAACAACGACATAAGCGTACCTGCATGACAAATTATAAGTTGTTTTTTCAATAGGGGAGACTAGGGAGGAGTGACCCACTTTTTACAAAATGATTTTTTATTTTTTAAATATTGAACGTAGAATAAAGTTTTATATATCATTTTATTCGTCATACAATCAGTTATCAAAATAAAATTTCTACATAAGTGTAACATATAATTTGAAAAATGTTTGATTTTAATCCTGAAAAAAATAATGGGTCAAGGCTCCCCACATATGGCAGGGTTGACCCACTATATGGGAGGCTTGACGCACTTTGTTTTATATTGCACTATTTGTGAAGAGAAATAAAATCAGTTTTATAAAAGAAAAATAACTTTATTCTACATGCTTTAATTATTATTAAAAAAAAATATTTTTTTAAATATAAGGCTTAAACAAACCTGTTAAGACGCAATCACAAGTCAGGGGAGAAAAATTTTGTTTTAGACAGGATTTTGTCTGAGAAAGTATAATTGTACAGCAGGGAAAATGAAATTTTAACATTTAAGGCAGTATTCTGTTAGAGACAGGTTCCGTTTTCATAGTGTTTCATGTTATTATGTCCGGATTTAGGAGTCAGTGTCCCGCTTTTTTATCTCTTTGTTCTGTTTTTTGTGACACTCGATCTGACAACTCTAGTTGTCACATAGTTTGTCTTCATCTCACTGTATTCACCCTGGTGATATTTTTCTACATACCTTCAAAAGTTTTTCGATCGATGCTGTGTTCTTTTGCAACCGCATGAGCATTTAACATTAACTTATCATTAACATGATTTAAACCTTTAAGGATCAAAGTACTTTCAGTATTAAATGTTGAAATAAATAATTGGCACCGGAATTTACGAACAAATTTATTTGGAAATAAGAAAAAAAGCTATATTTCACATTATTAAATGAAAAAAAATTAGCAAAATTATGGTGCCATTGTGATGTTTCGGAATTAAAATTGGGTTTTATAAGCATACCACTGACCCTCAAAGGGTTAAGACTGCTGCTTTCATCCTTTCTAGTCTTTCCCACTGTTTCTATATACCTATTATAAGCAATATTTAAATGGAAAAAGTTCCTATCAACATTCCCATTTTCTAGCAATTTTTCACATTTTTCTATAGTCAGTTTTAAACATTTTCTTTTCCATCACACTATTTTATTGAAGCTTTACAGAATAAATTTACATTCTCTTATGTATATACCCTTAACTTTTCATTATGCATAGTGTATAATAAAAAGATGTCCAAAAACACTTAATTAAGGGAGCCTTGAGCATCTGGTCAACCCTCCCTCACATTGACTGGGTCAAGTCTCCCTACATAGACCTTTTCTAAAGAATACGACATTGGTCTTTATGTCTGGAATGAAAGCTCGATATTTCTGTATTACTTTAAACCTACTTACTTCAATTTCTATGATATAATTTATTTGAAAAAAGCTTACAAAATATTTCTAAAAAACACAACTTTTAGGTTGAAAACGTCTCACAATTGATTTTTTCCACACCTATTTCGATAATATCTATGAAACGAAGACTGTTGTTTGAGCATTCCAGTAGCTTTGGTTGACACCTGTTGATAAAAGTCTGAAATTCTTTTAAATATGAAAATTGATGAGTGAGTTAAGCCTGCCGTATGGTCAACAGTCCTAGTCTCCCTATATGATGTTTTATAAGCTCATGCAATAGGTATAAGGAGGCTTTCAAAGTCCGCATAAACAGTATAAACAGCAGGATGTTGCAGAGGAATGTCAGAAAACTTGAGAATGTTATCGTTTTCCCTGGGCATCTTTGTAGTCTGTGCGGCATGTTGAACGACAATAATTATTATGCTTATTAAAGAACTCTTGTCTTGAAAAGCGATGTAAGCATCGATAAAAATAGTACGCACTGGCTTTAAAATTGGTATGATCATCAAAAAGTCTGACAATAGTGTTGTTTTTCACTATCACCAATTAGTAATAAATTGATGGCATCCAGATTCTGCTTTTCAGATATGGGATGTTTTGACAAATTTATATTCGGCTTAAATTCCAAAAAGCACCGTAGTAAATACTTATCTTCATTTTCTATATTGAGCACGCCTTTTTTATCATATAATTTATTGGTAAAGCGATATAGGAACTTGCAGAAAGAGTGTGGTACTTAGCAATCTTGAGTTCTAAGTGGTGTGTATAAATTCTTCAAAGGACTTATTCAGCTTTGAAAAACCTTGTTCAATATGTTGCGTGATACTTTCTTCAATAAGTTCGATTCGATGAAACATCAACATCGAAAATAATATGAAATCGCTTCCATCTCCTCATTTGCTGACATACGCTCAAGTGATACCTCCATCACCATATACCATTTACCGGCACCTTTTTCTTAAATTTCAGTTGTTAAAAGTGTCTATGAAACACTTCCAAGTCACATTCTTCATGCTCACCAGGATTAAGTAAAAGAATCCGTCAAAGTACATGTACAGTTAGGATAAAAAGGGAGAAAGGAAAACTGTCATAAATTTTGCAAATATTTCACTTTGAAAAAGTGCATGCACATCGTGATAAGTTTAATAATATTTGTTAAAGAATAATTTAACGTATGGAAAAAGTTTTGTATATATTGGTTACATTGTAAATAGTATAGAATTTTCGATTTTATTTGTATTATTAAGTATGAATGCAATATTGTTATTATTGTATATTATTCTGTTTTGTACTCTATTTAGGTATTGCCTCTCTCTGCAAGGCATTGTCAGCGTAGTACTAATTCGTCAAAATTAACTTAACTGAGGGTTACGAGATCTCCCACCGTTTAAGTCTTGGAAGTGTCAGATGAAGTTTAGGTCGGGAAGGTTTTCGTTTTCAAAGGTTTTTTCCATTGTGACTCGCAGTTAAATTTCCTTATCGCAGGGATGGAAGCTAAACCCTTTTTGGTGGACCGCCCTGTCCGCTTGAATCTGCTCACCAGAATAAATCATCAGCGTTTTAAAATTATTTAGAGCATCAGATTGCGTCAGCTTTTTACACTTTGCATTAAATAAGATCATTTTTCGTTTAACACTCACAAGAAGTGCATGAGAGTGTTGGGTGCGGATATGCTGTTTTAGATTAAATTTCCGCTCAAACACCTTATCAAACTCACCGCACGGAAATCTTGACCTTTCATGTGATCTTAGATGATGCTTTAAGTTATCCTTTCGTGTGAAAACCTTTTCACACGTATCCCACTTAAATGCTGAATGTTGACCAGTATCATGTGTTTTCAAATGTCTTACTAAGTGCGATTTCCTTCCAAAGGACTTTTGACAAGTGTCACAGGAAAATGACTTCTCATTTGAATGAATTTTCATGTGTTGATTCAGGTTGGAAGTACTCATGAAATCTTTACCACAAGTCACGTATATATACATCTTCTTTTCAACAGTCACAGCCGTTAGAGGTTCTTCAAGTGTTATGTCGATAGTCAAAAAGCTTTGAGATAAGTTGTCCTTGGACGTGCATATTTCAGAGAATCCATCATACTCTAAGGTTCAACATTGGAATGCATCTTCAAATGTCTTTGCAAGCTTGATTTTCGGCCAAAAACTTTTCGGTAAACATCACAGACATATGACTTCTCACCAGAATGAATTTTCATATGTCGAATCAAGTTGAAAGGTTTGAAAATGTCTTCTCACAGCTCGCACAACGGGATATCTTCTTCACACCTAGAGAAGTTTTCAAAGGATTTCAATAGAGAACTTCTTCAAAAGGCAAGAAAATCCAGAACAGAAAATCA
The DNA here is from genome assembly GCA_963932465.1 of Maratus speciosus. Taxonomy (NCBI): domain Eukaryota; kingdom Metazoa; phylum Arthropoda; class Arachnida; order Araneae; family Salticidae; genus Maratus; species Maratus speciosus. Next base: position 284,165,845 of record OZ010790.1, on the reverse strand, counting down.
AGAAAAAATTGTAACTCTTAAAAACAAAAAACTAGGCTATCCTAGGTGGCAATGGTTGTAACCGACAAAAGTCGTTAACCCGAAATCCGACTCAAGCGCGACAAACTACATCCCAAACCTGAAATATTCTGACACAAACTCAAAGTGAAAGAAAGTGAATCTATATTTTATTATATTTATGGAAAAGTAGTCTACAATTTTATCGCTTTAGTAACACCAAAAATGAACACACATGCACCCATTAATGCTCAGATATATAGCTTTTTCGTTTGAAAAATATTCAGGACTTCTTTTCGGTTCATCCCGAACCCGACGAAAAAGAGACAAAGCATAATCCGAAACGATTAAAGTTAACCTTACATCCAGCGGCAAAAATAACACAAACCTGACCTGACTCGCGGTTCGAGTTCAGGTAAAATGGGTTACCCGACCCGATGCAGGACTGTAATTTCCAATCATCTCAAAAACCTCCAAAATAATTTCATTAACCCACAACCTAACCCGAAATGAAAGAAAACTAATCCATCTACTGTATATAAAATGCAAATGAGAATTTCGTTCCGGCAGCTTATTACTTGAGTTGTGATGAATAGATTTTGATGGAATTTGGACTGTTAGTTAGCTAACGTTTCAGGGAAGGTTTTAGTATACAATACAGTCGGCTCTCGTTAATTCGAAATCGGATAAATCGAATCTTCGCTTAATTCGAACTAAACATGAAGTCCCGAAATTTTCAATGGCAGAATAACGTTAAAACTTTTCCTTTATTCGAACTCATTTTCTCTTGACTTCGTTTATTTCGAACTAATGAGAATTCTATTTTTCATTTTTCCTTACTTTCTCACGGGCTTCAGATCCTTGAAATAACTTTCTTTCTTTCATTTTTGTCAGAATTGTTCTGAACTAGTATAATAATTCCATGCATTTGAAATCCGCTTTCTTAGTGCGCCCTGTCTGTCCATCAATGACACATCCGCCCCTTCTTCCATTGTGCTTTTCCTAATCCCTTCTGTAGCATTTGACCCAGTGACATTCCAAGAAATTCACTGAGTGGACATCTGTTAAAGATAGGAAAAACCTGTTTTATCACTACATTCTACTTTCACTCTGGGGATCGAATTTTTCAGTCAATGGTTTTACTTACTGCTAAATTGTTTTTTGAGAAAGTAAAAGTTCTTGTTTCTTTAAAATATGGCTCCACGTGGAAGTTATAAATCGTTAACTCTAGAAGCCAAAGTGGAAATTATTAAAAAGGTAGAATGTGGCCAATCTAAGACAGAAATTGCTGCAGAATATGGAATAAAAAAGAATACGCTGTCTACTTACTTGAAAAATAAAGAATTCATCCTGAAATCATGGGAAAAGGAAAGATTTGCTAAAGGACGAAAACGTATGAGAACAGCAGCCCATGAGGATTTAGAGGAAGCTTTACTGTTATGGACAAAAGATGCATTGGCAAGAAATGTAGCTTTGAGTGGACCTATATTGGCAGCTAAAGCGAAAGAACTTGCACTACTCATGGGTATTAAAAATTTCAATTGCAGCGAAGGATGGCTGACACGTTTTAAGCACCGAAATAACATCGTACACAAAACTGTGTGTGGTGAAAGTGGTGCTGTAGACCTCGCTGCTTGCAATGAATTCTGCGAAAAGCTACCCGAACTTATTTCTACTTATGCAATGAAAGACGTGTTTAATTCCGATGAAACAGGGTTGTTTTATAAACTTATTCCTAATAAGACTAACATTTAAAGGTGAAACGGGCACAAGTGATAAACTTAGAAAAGACCGGATAACTGTGATGGTAGGTGCCAATATGGATGGAAGTGAGAAGTTAAAATTGTTAGTTATTGGTAAATCAACTAATCCACGTTGCTTCAAAGGAGCTAAAACACTGCCTGTTGATTATGTGGCAAATGCCAAAGCCTGGATGACGCGTGAGATCTGCATCAGTTGGTTAAAAGAACTGAATAAAAAAATGTCTCGTGAAAACAGAAAAATTCTGTTGCTGCTAGATAATGTGCAGAGTCATTGTAAACTACCAACACTGAGCTCTGTAAAGATTGAATATTTACCCCCTAATACTACAGCACAACTGCAACCGATGGACCAAGGAATAATTCAAAATTTAAAAACTCATTATCGTAAAAGGATTCTAGAACAAATTTTATTTTCGATTGACCTTAAAGAAAGCTACGACATAACATTACTCACGGCCATCAACGATTTATATGCGGTGTGGGACGCCGTACAACCTGAAACAATAGAAAAATGCTTTCGACATGCCGGATTTATCCATCCATCTAAAAAGATTGGTTATAATGCAAATGACGAAAACGACAGACCTTTTGAAGAAATAGAATTTCCAAACTTTTCTGAAAAGTTCCAATGCGATATTACGTTCGCAGAGTATGTAGCAGCCGACAATAGTTAAGAAGTATCTGGACCCTTAACTGTGGAAGAAATTGTTGAAACAATTCACGAAAAATGCAATGAGGAGATGGAATCGGATTCTGGTGATTCTGCTACTATGTCCCAAGTGCTTTCCTTACCCACAGAAAAGTCAATTGCACAATCAATTGAGTGTTTGCGTACATTTATCCTGATGCAGCCGTCATCAGACAAAGAACTTAACTGTTTGTTACAAATAGAAAAACTGGCTAAAAAGTCAAAAATGAATAGGACTAAGCAAACAACAATTGATAATTTTTTCATAGAGATGATAAATAAGTGTAAATAATTTCTTAAATGTTCATCTAATTTCAGGTAAGAAAATTATAGTACAATTAAAATGTAATTTTAAATGCCGTTGTTCTATAGTGTATTATTAATTTTTATGTTTTATTTATATTATTTTAATATTATTAATTATTTTATGTATTTATATCTTTTAATTTAATATTAAGTCATTCTAACGATAACATCCGAAATTAAAAAAAAAAATACTATAACATAAATTCCTTTGTAATAGTACCCCTTTAAACATGTTTTCTCTCATACTTTCCATAATTCGAACATTTCTTGTGGTCCCGACGAGTTCGAATTAACGAGAGCCGACTGTATATCATTCTATCTCTATGCTGCTTAGTTATAGAATTATTGTGGAAAGTTCTGTAATCGGATAAACCCAATTATAAATTATTAGCTTTTTAAGAAAGATTCTTGTTAAATGATTTCAACGAAACTTGCACTGTTAATTACACAATTTTTCGGAAAAGGTTTTAGTATATGTGACATAAGGTTTTATGTTGATTAGTTATAGAATTAAGAGGAAAGTTCTATAATGAGGTGAACCCGATTGCGAAAGATTATCCTTTTTCAAAAGTTCTACTGGACAGATGTGGATGAGGCTAGCGTTGTTAGTTAGATACTTTTTCAGTAAACGTTTTAGTATATAAGATATTGTTCTATGTTGCTTAGTTTTATAATAATAAAGGAGAGTTCAATAATCAGGTGAACCCAATTATAAAAAAATAACCTTTTAAAATATTCAGCTTAATGGATTTTGACGAGATATTCGTTGTTAGATACTTTTTCAGGGATGGTTTTAGTATATTGCATATCGTTCTATTTTTTTTACTAAATCCTACTATAAACGATCAACTAAAAGATTTGATCCTTAACAGCCCAAATTTCGTAGGACACATTAGGAAATAATAACATCTAAGTAGCATCGTATCGTTTTCAGGAAAGCGGGAGGACATTGCAGGTAAAGATCCATATTGCTTTAACCTTTAACTGATGTGAATAAAATTTGTCACACAACTGATGTGATCCGGTCTCTCAGACCCCTCGAATAAAATGAATAAAAAAAAATAACTCAAATGGTTGAATTTACTTAAATTTTGTCCTAACAATATTGCTGTACTTCTCTTAGGAGCATGTGAATTAAATTGCATGAAAAAAGTATTTTATTCATATTATTTAACTTCAGTACAGGAAAGTAAAAATCTGTAAAAGTGTTTACAGCTGGGAGTCGAGGGGTCTGGGAGACCGCGTGACATCAGTTAAAGGTTAAAACACAAGGTCAAATTCACACATATATTTCGTTATCACCGATATTCGATTCAAAATTCGTTTAGAGAAACTAACCAGCGTAGCGGGCGAAGCATGCTAGTATTTTAATACAATTATGGAAAAGTAGTCTGCAATTATACCTCTAATATTAATTTTATTTTTATGTAGAGATATGAACGAATATATATAATATAGTTTTTTTTTTTATCTGAAAACATTCAGAATTTCATTGAAAAATCGGGTCATACGAACCAGACTGAATATAGTGAAAATCCAACCTGAGCCCGAAACAAGTAACTCTTTGATACAGAACAGGATTGGCGACTACTTTAATAGTCACTGGTACCACAATTTCCAAAAAAGTCTTTGAAGTAGCTTTCTCTTGAAAATATCTTACATAAGTGTACGGCAGAGATTAATTTTCATAAAGTGGCAGAATAAAAAATAGTCCACAGGGTCCCGACCGTAATCAAATAGTCAAAGTCAAGCAGACTCTAAATGAGACGAAGGGTTTTGCAGATTTCTGAATTGTGTGGAATTTAGTTCATAGTCTGAAGAGGAAGGCAGAAAATGATTGAGGAAATTTTTTATTTACAGAAAATCATAGATGGAAATTTCTTATCCCTATGCATCACAAAATTTGCAAGTTTCGTAACTTGCTAGTCATGTTTGTATGCTGATTACCTCGTGACCAACTGAATTTCACGATTTTTTTTTCCGACAATTTGACGAAATTCGCGATTTTTTTCCTTGATCGTTTCACAGATTCACAGTTTCTTTCCGTGAACATTTTTCAAAATTCGCGATATTTTTTTTGCGACCGATTGATGAAATTCGCTATTTGTCTCCGAGATATTTTGACGAAATGCGTGATTCTTTTCTGCGATTGTTTTGCGAGATCGTTCGAATTCTTGCATTTTTTGAGCGATTCTTTCAATAAATTCATGATTTTTTTCCGAAACCTTTTAACGAAATTCTCGTTTTATTCCACGATAGATATTCGAAATTCGTATTTTTTTTTCGCGACTGATGGGCAAATTTGATTTTTTTCTGCGCCTGAATGTTAAATCTGCGATTTTTTTCCCCGCAACCTATTGACAATAATAGCTGTTTGTTCCCACGATCCTTTTAGGAAATTACATTTTTTAAGCGACTAATTTGCCAAATTAACTATATTCTCCAAGTCCAATTGCCAAAAATTCGTGAATTAATTTTTCGTAGTTCCGCAAAAAAGAAAAAAAAAATACCGTGGTCTTACACAAAAATTAAAAAAATATTCCTAAAAGAATCCTATGCTTGTGAAAGAGGGCAAAATCTCGCACGCTATTTCAAACCCTTCCGCTCAAAGAAAGCTTCCCCCCTCCCCCTCCAAGAACCTCTTTAAATGGCTCTCCACCCCTTCAGTAAAATCTCCAAAGAAGAAGTCCAAAGGTCAGGAAGAAAGCTCCATTTTAGACAAGTCACCGTTTGAGTAATTTTATATGGTTGTTTTAATAGAAATTTAATTTTTCTTTCTGTTTGCGAAAAAATTCTTGTTTGACAGGTTTCATTTTCACAAGTTTTACAGTAAATGTAGTATACTTATGCTCTTCAAAGTTGTACTATAGAAAGGCTTTTTTAACAGCCTTAGAGGATACTCGTAAAAATGGAAACTGTCTATAACGGAATCTTGTCTTAAACGGAAATTTTTTTAGTTAGTACCTTGAAATTATACTTGCTAAGATGAAAACCTGCTTAAAACGGATTTTTTCATCGGTTCTTCTTCGGTGGGGAGAGTGTAAAGCCCCCCCCCCCCCCCCCCCCGCGAAACTTCACTCTTGGCTATGCCATTGCACTCAAAGAAAACTTTGTCCCCCCTGCCCAAGAAAGTTCGGAAATGGCGCCGCTGCTAGTAGGTGATTGTATTCAAAACTCAGGTTTTGAAAATTATCGAGTTACTGTTGGGGGTGTTTTGTTCTCCTCTAAACCAACTAACTCTACTCAAGCTCTCATTAGCAATAGTTTTGTTACTGCATGAAAACATGAAGCAAATATTTCTTTTCCAATTACTCCAGAAGTCATAAGACCCTATCCAAAAACGTTCCGTAGAAAAGCAAAACAAGTGGATAGAAAACCTGGTAAGTCTCGTATTCAAACTTCTACTTCAGAGAAAAACAGAACAGAATGAAAAGTTGGTAAAAAACACCAGAAGAAAAAAAAATTAACAGCTAAAAGAGTTAAAATAGTTAAAGTAAAAATTACACTTCTCAGCGATTCTGAATCTTGTTTTTTTAAAAACAGCAACTCTGATCCTGAACTTGACAGTAAAGTAAATTTTGGTGAAAAGTTAAAATTGTTGAACCTGCCACTGATGAATTAGCAAAAAATGATTTTGTCCTTGTCAAATTTGCGTGAAAAGTCACTGCTTGTTCTAAGTTTCTGTATTCCGTGTAGAATCAAATGAAAATGAAGAATGAATTGCTTCTTTTCTTAAGAAAATGGGAGAATTCCTAGAATTATCTGGATAAATAATTTACAGTTTTTTAATTACATTATATAAACTGGTATCTTTATATAAACTGAAATATTACACAATCAATAATACTACGTCACTAATAGACATATAACAGAATACATTTAAATTTACTGCCACCCTTTTCGAGACCCCCTTCGCTTTTTAGGTAGATTTCGTAAGAAATACTACCTATTACATTCTCTCCTATGTTGGAATTTCTGATTTTTTTTTTTTTCAGATCTACGCCGAACATGACCACACAGAACCCAAAATCACCCCCAGTTAAAAACTTTGTTTATCAATCTATCTACATATATATATTACTTTTTATTTACACGATAACTTCCATAATTCTACACAAATCTCTTCCAAACTGACACATAAAATCAAGGGGCAGAAAATCTCGGTAAAGTTCGTCAATGGACAAAATCGGTCCCCGGGGATGGAAATGGGGGGGGGGGGTTGTGAAAACCGAAAATCCCCCATAACTTCTTAATTATAATACATATCAAATCAGTTTAAAGTTATTATTACTTCTATGAAAAGAGCCAAAAATTTATGTATCGCATATTTTTGATTTAAAATTTAAAATGGGCTCAAGGGGCGAAAAAAAATAGTATTTTAGGGGGAAAAAAATTCATAACTTCGTCAATTCTCAAGATACCAAATTCACTTAAACTTATAAATCTTCTTAATACTATCTACAACTTTTATTTTGACAAGTTTTTCATAAAACCAACTCTTAACCCCCAAAATTTTAAATAATGGTTGGGGGGGGGGGAGGGTTGAAGAAGAAAAAAATTCATACGAGTAACTTCGTCAATTCACAAGATATTCAATTCGCTTAAATTTATTATACATATTCTTAATATTATCTACAACTTTCATACTGACAAGTTTTTGATAGGACCAACTCTTACAGCAAAAACAAAATAAACAAAAATAGGGGTTGACGAAAAAAGTTATCGTATTAAGGGTGCACTCAAATCCAAACTGCTTATTTTCTGACTCATCTTTGCTCTCAAACTCATCCATTTGGCAGGTTCTCTTATTCAGGAACTATATATAATGTGCCGTCTTGGTCGGCTTTTTGATAAAAGCAGAATATATTTCAAAAATGCTGTCAAAGTGGGCATTTTGAACCGAATTTCCCGAAGCGATAGTACTGGAAACGAAAAAAATGGTCGCACTGGGAAAATAATTCTTGTAATCAAGTTCTAATTAATTGAACGAAAAATAAAAACACAGGTTGCTTATAAATCTCTTCGAAAAGCCACATCAGTAAGTTCCATGTTTTTACTTTTAAAAATGAGTGTGAAAATGTGTCAGAATATTTCGAGTTGTTGAGCGTGAAAAAATATTTTTTCTAATACCGCCTTAACATGATTCTGATAAAAAGCAGCTCTTACAAAAAAAAGGAAATTAAAAACTCGACAAAAGTGGCCAGATAAAATTGCTAAACTAGTTTTATCTCTAATCTTGATTTAGTTTTTGTTGGTGAAATTAGTACTTAACTTCGAAATCTACCTCCACCTGTAAGCCGAGCCGACAGCAATTTTTTTTTTTTTTTTTTTTTTTTTTTTTTTTTTTTTATCCGTATTTTGTATGTATTTTGTTCTGTATATCTATAACATGTCAGGTAAAAAAAAAAAAAAGTACATTTGCTTTAGATCAAAATTTCTGCTAAATGAATTGAATCAAATTTCTACTTCTAATTTAATGCTTATTGATGGTGTTTAAGTGAAAAACCTCCCTGCAACCCACAGGAGATTTAAAAATGCCTCCTGAAGAAAAATGCTTGATATCAATACTGAAAATATTAAAGAACTATTAAAATATCTAAATTATTTAATATATTTAGTTTTTACTTATTCTCGTATTAAATGTGGAAGAAAGGGATCGATATAACAACTTGTAAAAATACTGAAATGAGTTAAATGAAATTAAAAAATATATATATATTAAAAATTTTGAATTATTTAACACATTCTGTTTTTATGCATCATTCTCTTATCAATTATACGTAAAAAGTCTATATAATTATATGTTATAAAAATTAGACGTTGAAATTTTTTCTCAAAAACAAAACTAACAAAAAATTATTATGTTTTCTAAATTATTTAAGTCTCTTTTTTACTCCTTTATGAATTGTAAATGCATATAGATATATAGATATATAGATATATATATTGTAAATTTGAGGTGTATTAAATTTAGAAAAAAAAACCCTCTAATATTTAGTTTTAATAACATGATAATAAGTTTTTTTTTCATATATTTCTATTATTACGCAACTCCAAGTCAGATTAACACAGCTAAACAATAATATTTTTAAACTACAACTACAGATTACTTTAAATAAAACTTTTTTAATCTGTTCTCGCTGAGTAAATTTCTAAAGATGAAATATTTATTAGGAGAGAGAAAGTACAACCTAAAAAATAAACATTTTCTACAGTACGCTCTTTCCGTGTTCAATTGGAGTACAGTGTAGAAACACGGTGCTTATTTTCTATGTACATAATAAATTCACTTAGCGGAACGAGCGATAAAATTCCTAACACAGTAACTCACAAAGCAGTAGGAGGATTTGAGGGAAAATTTACAATGGGGTCCCGTGACCCGCGCTGGGTGAACTTATCCCGGAAAAAACACGTTAGGCTCGGCTCGACCCGGACCGATCTTTCAGAAAAAAGTAAGGCACAGGCCAAGCCCGGCCCGGAAAGAGTAATGTCTAGGCACGACTTGGCCCAAGACTTCAAAAAAAGTAAGGCCCGGACAGGACGAAGTGTGATTTTGTTTACAAATTATAGGGTTAACCATCACAAAAAAATCAAAATTCTAACTCATTAAATTAAAAAAATTAAATGTTTCCATAACCCCTTAAATTAACATTGTTTCTTGAATTACACGCATTTCAATTTGTGTCTAATCCCTTAAAACCTGACGAATTATTTAAAGGGCATATCTCTGTGAGTTTTGCAGATATCAAGATGGAATTCTTTGTGTTTAATTCAGGAATGGATAAGGAAATTTTCCCTAATTGGTAATTTTACACTACGGGGGCCGTATAAAAATTTAGTTTTTGTATTTTCTCAAATAGACCCCCTGTGGGGTTGCAACTTGTGTCATCAAATTCTGCACCTTTTTTATGAAACTTCGCAATTGGAAGTATGTGTCTAGGAGCAATATTTAGGGAAATAGGTCGGCGGCAAAACATACTTTGTAACTTTTATAGATGATAAAACAAGATTTTGTATAATATATTTAATGCCTAAGAAAAGCGAAGTATTTGACAAATTTAAGGATTATATATCTCTTAGTATACAACAAATTCGGCAGATACCCAAACACAGTCAGATCGGATAATGGTGGTGAGTACACCGGTGCCGAAATGGAACAATATCTAAAAAATAAGAGTATAGAACACCAACTTACTGTACCGCAACCTCCCATTCAGAATGGAGTTGCAGAACGTAAGTACTAGAGATGACCCACAATATGCTAATAGAAGCACAATTACCGCATAAATTATGGGGAGAAGCGATAAGCACAGCCAATCACATTCAAAATCGCTTACCTACAAAATCCAACAACATGACGTCTTTTCAGGGATGGACAAACAGAAAACCCAATGTCCACTACTTAAGAGCATTTGGCTGCCCAGCTTACACACACATAAATAAAGCGAAACGCAGAAAATTAGACGAAACATCACAGCTAGGAAAATTTGTCGGATATGACAATATAAGCAAAGGATACCGAGTTACAGATACACAAATGATGGTAAAGTTATACTAACTAGATCAATAAAATTCCTTGAAAATAAACTTCTACACATTCAAAACGATAATAATTTAGAAGAAAACAAACCAAAACATTCAGAAAAAGAACAATTAATAGAGAAGAACTCGCATGAAATATTAGTAGACCTCAAACCTACAGAATGTGAACCATCTGTGCCCAAACAATCCACAAATGAACCGCGAAGTTCGGAACGATCCAATAGGGGAGTACCGCCCGATCGCTTCGCGTACACCGTTAAAACAAATACAATTTATGAGCCCAAAGATTGGGAAGATATGATGAACATTCAGAATCCAATTGAAAGGCAGAATTGGCTAAAAGCCGCACAAAAAGAGATAATTTTACTAAAGGAAAACAACACATGGAGATTAGTAGAACCACCACAAGGAAAGAAAGTCATCGGGTGTAAATGGACTTTTAAGGTCAAATACGATGATCAGGGAAATGTAAAAAGATATAAAGCTCACCTCTTTGCGAAAGGCTTCCTACAAAAATATGGTGAAAATTATGATGAGACATTTGTCCCAGTAGTATCTCACACAACTATCCGCACCTTTCTAGCCGCTGCTGCGCACCACGGATTTAACGTACACATCTAGATATAAAAACCGCCTTCCTATACGGCGAACTAGATGAAAATATTGCAAGTTATCAAAGGCGATATACTGTCTAAAACAGGCGGCAAGAGCCTGGAACATTAAAATATGTGAAACCCAACAAACAACAAACAAATGAACTTTGTACAAAGCACCATAGACACTTGTTTATTTACGCGTAAAGATAAAAATAAGGAAGACACTGTTTATACAATTGTTTATGTTGATGATTTATTGATAGCAGGAAATAAAGAAAATATTGAGAAATTTGTAGAAAAATTGAAAAGTCAATTTAAACTAAGCGACTTAGGTGAAGTTATTAATTACCTAGGGATAAATATAAAGAAATTAAATAAGGGATATGCTCTAAATCAAACGACAAAAATTAATGAAATAATAAATAAATTCAACCTATCTGAAAGCAAACCTTATAGTACTCCTATGGACGCAGGATACCTCAGAATAAATAACAATGACAACTTGCTTCCAAATATCCATAAATACAGACAAGGCATCGGAGCACTATTATATATAGCGACTGTCACAAGACCTGACATCCCAACTGCTGTAAATATACTCAGTCGGAAGAAGGAAAAACCAACAGAGATAGATCGGAAACCACTAAAACACGTGATACGATACTTGGACGCAACAAAAAATTTAAACTTAATTATAGACACTGAATTTGCCCCAGTCCTTGAAGCATATCCGGATGCAAATTGGGCAAAAGATTCCGACACTCGGAAGTCAACATCAGAAAATGTCTTTTTGATGGGCAAGAATCCCATTTACTGGCTATCCAAACGCCAATCATGCATAGCTCAATCGTCCGCTGAGGCGGAATATATAGCAGCTGAAAGTGCTGCAAATGAAATCGTCTGACTCATAAGACTTCTAAAAAATCTAGATTTACCACAAAAATATCCCATAACACTTTTTGAGGACAATCTTTCAACGATAAGAGTGACAGAGTCCGAAAAGCATTCCAACAGGACCAAGCACATTGATGTGAAATATCACATCATGTAGGACTTGATTGAAACCGGAATTATAGAACTTTAATAATGTGCCAGCAAAGCCATGGTTACGGACATGTTGACCAAGCCCGTACCCAAACCTGAATTCCTGAAAAACCGTGAAAGACTCGGACTACTAGACTTTCCTTCACCCAGGGATTAAGGGGGTATACTGTGAATATGTTCCTCCCTTTTATAATCCCAGACTTTCGGAAACAGAAAAGAAATCCTTATAGCATTTGCTTATTACGAAGAGCTGAGTCAAAGACACCAGATGGCCCATCGTGGCGTCAAAAGAACATTGACCTGAGCCTGGATATCTGGTATTCTGCAAGATAAGGATAAGAATCTAAAAGGACTGTACTAAGACTTTTCTCACTAGTGCATTTTCGAACATTAATGTGAAGTGAAAGAAACGTTTCGTTTATCTCGCTCCTTAAGCGAATATGTGTAGTGATATATACTGTGAATGTGAACCTTAAGTATGTCTCTTAATTAAATATCAGGTTCAAACGATCGAGGGATGAAGATTAATTCACATAATCTTTTACATAAATACTAATATATATTACTTCTTTTACACTATAGCAATGAAATAAAAATGCCTGCATACTGGGAGAATTTGAAAAAAAAATATGTATATAAATACATTTTTAATATGTATTTTTTTTTTAAAATAAGCTTCAACATTAATGTTAATATAAATGAAAAAGTCTTAAAAACCGATAAATAATAATTGAATTTAAAAATTATCCTCTCCATTCTTTAGCCTCCCACCTCCTCATTAAAATATTTCCCTTATTTATTTATTTTATTTTATTTTTATTTTTTTTAGTTATTTTGCAATCCAAAAGTCAAATTAAAGAGTTAATTCAATGTTCTTTTTGAAAAGTATAAAGAAAAAAGTAATATAAACAAAACAACTGAAAACAGCTTAATTATCGTGTGAAAGTACCGAATTTGGATGAAATTCATGCCACGACAACTATTGTCCAAAACTTCCAACTTCATAGAAGCAGCGTAGACTTATGTGTGTTTATAAAATAAAAATATTTTACATGTAAAAATCTACAAATATTTTGAAGTACCGTATATACCCGCGTATAAGTCGAGGGATTTCTGACAATTTTTGGCAAGCAAATTTGGGGGTTCGACTTATACGCGAGTCAGTTAAAAAAGCAAAAACAAAAACTTCCAATACTACAAAAATATGGCATTTTATGTGTATGAATAGAAAAATAATATAAAAAATATACAAATAATAATAATTTATTATTTAAAAGAATTTCAATGACTTGTTTTTGTTAACTTACTACCTTTTTTCATTGGCAAGTGAAATCTTTGGTTGGATTTTGTGCAAAATTGAAGCAAAAATAGGGGGTCGACTTATACGCGGATTTTTGATTTTTTCCAGAATTTGCATTCGAAAGTTATGGGGTCGACTTATACGCGAGTCGACTTATACGCGAGTATATACGGTATATTTAATTTCAAAACAAGAAGCTCCAACTTTCCAATTTTTGGTACCTTGATTGCTGATTTGGGACGACTGCGCACCATATCGTTTACGAGTTTATGGTAATGTTATTATTGCTATTATTATTATTATTATTATTATTATTATTATTATTATCACTGGGCTACCCGGGTACGGGTTACAGAACATACAGATCATGTGCACAGAACGTGAGAGAAAATAGTTTTATACCATTTTTACAACATTGGATTATTATTATTATTATTATTATTACCAAGGGATTCCAACCGTCTTACCCCGGATACAGAATATCCGTTGTACAGAACATAAGTGAAAATAGTTTTTTTGGGGCAAGTATTTCTGCTGGTAAAATGTTGAAATAACTGAATGACACCAGAATTTAATAACAAATTTATTTAAAAATAATTAAAAGATTTTTCTCGTGTACAATTATATAAAACTTAGAAATCTTAATTACACTCTTAATTTCATTTTAATACCACCTTTTTTATATTAATTTTTATTTTATATAACATCTTTACATTGTTTTTATACTACAGTTACACTTGTTATTCCAATGGCTCATTTATTATAAGGCAGTCATCCATAGACTGGGCGTAAAGTTGAAGACAACGCGGAAGCCCCTCAAAGTGTACAACTGATAAGCACTCACGTACAATTATGACAGCCAAATTTTATTTTAAAATCCTGAGTGCCATTTGGCAGTTTGGAATTAAAACTAAGTATTCGCGCCACCTAAACAGCATGGGCGATTGAAAAGTTAACTTATAAACCCCTGTTTTGGATGGTTTAATGGGAAATTATCAGGACCGGCCTTAATCTAATTAGATTAAATGCTGCCAATTAGGCCCCTCTCCTAATAAGTGCCCTGCGCTTGAGTACAATTTACTCTCGACATGTTAAGTACATACAAAACACAACACATTGCAATATAGTATCATATGTATAATATCACATTTAATGTTTTATAGAAAGCAGCAGTGGTTATTACAATTAAAGTACACAACCCAAGTTTTCTGTTTTTAGGGTACAACTATTAGGTAGCTTTCATTACAAATTGTCCTTCCGGCCAGTGCCGGGAGGAAAAGGTAGCTTTCAAATTCCTTATTTTAAAAAAGCCAACTTATATCATTCGAACACACGAAGCTCAATTTAGTGGAAACCGAATATAGGAGATTCAATACTAATTTTTATCAATATAATGAATGAGAATTTCGCGAAATTAGTCAGCTTTATCCAAGCTGCTTTTCTTTAAAGTAACTTATATTTGGCTGCCAAATTCGGCGATTTCTTAAAGCGCCTGCCATTTTAAGACAGCATGGTGGATGAGGCTAACCAGTGAACTTGGTCGAGACCTTAGTAATTGCTGTGCACATGCTCACTCACATCGGAATCGGTTGATATATACTAGTGCTGTCGCATGCAAAAAATCAGATTTTTCAAAATGTCACCCACAATAGAAATTGAAACTGCTATATCTGAGCCATTTTTTAAGGTAAAGACAAACAAAAAATGCTCCTGAATCCTTATATCAAGGTCAAATACATAAGAAAGAAACCTTTTTCAATTTCTAATTTTTTTGCACCTCACTTTAAATATATATATTTTTTTTTTATTTAATGGCCGCCAATTTGAAACAAGATGGCTGATGAATCTGGCCAGCGAACTTGGTCGAGGTATTGATGTATACTATCCACATACCTTATTACATCGAAATAGGCGAATACGTGTGTTATCGCGTGACAAATACAAGATCGTTTCATAATGTTAGCCATGCTACAAATTCAAAGTGCTATAATTCAACCATTTTTTAAGATATAAACAAAAGAACAAATTTTCAGAAATAAAAACTGCTCCGGAATCTTTGTATCAAGGCCAAACACATAAAAAAAATCTTTTTCATTTTCCAATTTTTTAATAACTCATTTTAAATTTTAAATTTAATTTTTTTAAATGGCAACCCTTTTAAAACAAGATGGCGAATGAAGCTGGCTAACGAACTAGGTCGAGACATTGGTATGTACTATGTACAGACCAAGTTACATCCAAATCGGTTCATAAATACGCCTGTTATCGCGTGACAAAAATCAGGTCGTTTTAAAATGTCAGCCACAATAGAAATTCAAAATGCTATAACTCAGCCATTTTTTAAGATATAGACGAAACAAAAACTGCTCCGGAATCTTTGTATAAAGGTCAAAAACACAAGAAAAAAATATTTTTCCATTTTCAATTTTTTGGTACCACATTTCAAATTTTAAATTTTTTTAAAAATTTTAAATTGCCGCCATTTTTAAACAAAAGGGCGGATGAAGCTGGCCAACGAACTCGGTCGAGACATTGGTATGTACTATGTACACACCGAATTACATCGAAATCGGTTCATAAATACGCCTTTTATCGCGTGACAAAATTCAGGACGTTTCAAAATGTCAGCCACGCTAGAAATTCAAAATGCTATAACTCAGCCATTTTTTAAGATATAGACGAAACAAAAACTGCTCCGAAATCTTTGTATAAAGGTCAATTACATAAGGAAAAAATATTTTTCCATTTTTAATTTTTTGGTATCACATTTCAAATTTTAAATTTTTTTAAAAATTTTAAATGGCCGCCATTTTGAAACAAAATGGCGGATGAAGTTGGCCAACGAACTCGGTCGAGACATTGGTATGTACTATGTACACACCGAATTACATCGAAATCGGTTCATAATTACGAGAGTTACAGTGTGACATAGGTCAGATATATATATATATATATATATGTATATCAATTTTGAACGGAGAGTGGTTTCGGGGTCTGGGGGTCATGATCGATGAAAATATACCAAACTTTTTTGATTTTCATCGATCATGACCCCCAGACCCCGAAACCACCCTCCGTTCAAAAGTTTATATATATATATATATGATCTTTGTCACACTGTAACTCTCGTATTTATGAACCGATTTGGATGTAACTTCGTGTATACATAGTGCATACCAATGCCTCGACTGAGTTCGTTGGCCAGCTTCATCCGCCAAATTGTTTCAAAATGGCGGCCATTTAAAAATTTTTAAAAAATTTTAAATTTGAAATGTGATACCAAAAAATTAAAAATTGAAAAATATTTTTTTCTTATGTGTTTGACCTTGATATAAAGATTTCGGAGCAGTTTTTGTTTCATCTATATCTTAAAAAATGGCTGAGTTATAGCACTTTGAATTTCCAGCGTGGCTGACATTTTGAAACGACCTGCTTTTTGTCACACAATAACAGACGTATTTATGAACCGATTTGGATGTACCTTGGTGTATACATAATACGTACCAATGTCTCGACCGAGTTCGTTAGCCAGCTTCATCCGCCATCTTGTTTCAAAATGGCGGCAATTTAAAAAATTTTTAAAAATTTAAAATGTGGTACCAAAAAATTGGAAAATGAAAAAGATTTTTTTCTATGTGTTTGACCTTAATACAAAGATTCCGGAACAGTTTTTGTTTCGTCTATATCTAAAAAAATGGCTGAGTTATAGCATTTTGAATTTCTATTGTAGCTGACATTTTGAAACGACCTGCTTTTTGTCACACAATAACAGACGTATTTATGAACCGATTTGGATGTAACTTGGTCTGTACATAGTACATACCAATGTCTCGACCTAGTTCGTTAGCCAGCTTCATTCGCCATCTTGTTTTAAAAGGGTTGCCATTTAAAAAAATTAAATTTAAAATTTAAAATGAGGTATTAAAAAATTGGAAAATGAAAAAGATTTTTTTTATGTGTTTGGCCTTGATACAAAGATTCTGGAGCAGTTTTTGTTTCTGAAAATTTGTTCTTTTGTTTATATCTTAAAAAGTGGTTGAATTATAACACTTTGAATTTCTATCATGGCTAACACTTTGAAACGATCTTGTATTTGTCACGAAGTACCACACTTATTCGCTTTAAAAAAAAAAAATTAAATTTTAAATTTAAAATGAATTATCAAAAAATTGAAAAATGAAAAAGATTTTTTTTATGCGTTTGACCTTGATACAAAGATTCTAGAGCAGTTTTTGTTTCGTATATATCTTAAAAAAGGGTTGAATTATCGCACTTTGAACTTCTAGCGTGGCTGACATTTTGAAACGATCTGATATTTGTCACGTAATAACACGCGTATTTATTAACCTATTTCGATGTAAGAAGGCATGTGGGTAGTATATCGTAATTTCTCGACCAAGTTCGCTGGCCAGCTTCATCAGCCACCTTGTTTCAAAATAGAGGCCATTAAATTAAATAAAAAATTATATTTAATGTGAGGTGCAAAAAAAATTAGAAATTGAAAAAGGTTTCTTTCTTAAATATTTGTCCATGATATAAGGATTCCGGAGCATTTTTTGTTTTCTCTTTATCTTAAAAAATGGCTCAGATATAGCAGTTTCAATTTCTAATGTGGGTGACATTTTGAAAAGTCTGATTTTTTGCCTGCGAATGCACTTGTATATATCAACCGATTCCGATGTGAGAGAGCATGTGCACAGGAATTACTAAGGTCTCGACCAAGTTCACTCGTTAGCCTCATCCACCATGTTCTCTTAAAATGGCAGGAACTTCAAGATATCGCCGAATCTGGCAACCAAATATAAGTGACTTTAAATAAAAGCAGCTTGGATAAAGCTGACTAATTTCGCGAAATTCTCATTCATTCATTTGTTTCTGATTTATTTATTTATTTATTTATTTATTTATTTTGTAGCTTTTATTACTTTTTTGTCATAGTGGCAACACTCTGTTGTCCATCGTTGTTGAAACCAAAGGGAAATACAGATTACTGTATGTACCAATCAGATAACG
The DNA here is from genome assembly GCA_963932465.1 of Maratus speciosus. Taxonomy (NCBI): domain Eukaryota; kingdom Metazoa; phylum Arthropoda; class Arachnida; order Araneae; family Salticidae; genus Maratus; species Maratus speciosus. The sequence goes on along the minus strand of OZ010790.1, from coordinate 284,147,596 downwards.
AATAAATTGCGGATTAAACTAATGAAAACGTTCAGATATGCTTTTGATTTCCTACCCTGACGAGAACAATAACCATTTTTCCAAATGGTTAATAAATAAAAAAAAAAAAAAAAAAAAAAAAAAAACATAAAAAATTAGTAAATAAAGTTGCAGTTTTTAAACAAATTTAATTTTGTAGTGCATTCATGTTCTATTCGATGGCGTAAAAATTAAAATTATCCTATACTTAGAAGTGAATATATTTGCCCCATGATTAACCTCCTTGATTTAATTCCCACACAGTTGTAAACACATTGTTGACACCGTCGTTATGACATCATCATTACTCATGACATGTTTTTGCTTTATAATACAGATTTTTGTTACTTCTTTGTCAAGTGATGATTCAATTTTTTTTCTACAACTCATTTGTTTGTTTATCTATTTTAGAAAAATGGTTTTAGATTCTTTCTAAATTTAACAATTTTTGTTTCTTCCTTTCTTTCCTTTTTTTTAGGTAGAAATAAATAAGTAACCCAATAAAATAAAATAAGTGAAATAAATAACGAAAAGCAAAAGACGAAAATAACAAGTTCATCAAATGGGACTCATGGTGAACTGGGGCTCCATAAACATTTCGTCAAAATAAAAGAACAAACCGAAAACTTACCGGCACGTTTAAAAAAAAAAATGAACAACATAAACGGCGGTGTAGAAAAAAAAATGGAACTGCCAAACAACCAAACAAAAACACAGAATACCATTGCTACTACATAAGAGGCGGAAATTTTCAAGAAAGTATCCCTTTCTCTATGTGATTATTTCATCCTCCCCTTGCTGTATTTTTCTATTTTTATTATTATTATTATTAGATTATAACGTCCGTCCACTTCAGGTAAAAAGACGGTCCGGCGTGAAGAAAAATTCATAAAGTGGCGTCCTGAATGATGACGTACGACGTCTTAAAACCCATTGTTCCATTACGGCCTCCACGTGCTCGCTCACTGGACCTCATCATTCTTCATGACCCCCGTGGCAACTTTATTGCAAAACGCTGTTCCGTCGCTGATAGGCACGTATTCCGCCTCCCTCCCGCGCATTTATCCTGCTTCTCCAAAGTCCAAGACCATCGATCTCAAATCGTAACTTCTCTTTTCCGTCCACAAAATTTATTCGAACAATTTTTTCTTTCTTGTTTTTTATTATTTCTGTCCCCTCACACTCTCTAGAGTTTTGCATTCCTCGCTTTTACGAGCTGATAAGGAAATGCCAAATACCTGACTATTAAAATGGGAACATGGCGTTGCTTAGTACCTTTTCTTACTGTGATATAAATTTTTGTTGTTCTGAACCGGTTTCGATTTCTTACTAAAATAAAGCTGTTTGAACGACGTTGCCTATAGCAAATTGGAAATTTAAATATATATATATTTTTAATACAGATTACAGATACCGTGATTTAGGTAGAAAAGGTGATATACATTCAAATAATAATTAGAATCATGAATAAATCGCTTCAGAATGATTTTGTTTTTTTAATGTTGTACATTTATTAATTGGACGAGTTGATAAGAATATGCCAAATACGACTAAATAATGCTATTAAATCAATTTTCGAATAATATTATGCATTTTTTTTCGACCGATATGATGTTACTTAGTAGATATAAGAAATACAGTTACTTTTGATTAACAGGTTACATCGTTTCGCAGTAGCAATGGTAACAGGCTCCAATAACCTGTTATTATTGTAAAGTATAACCAATCACTTAGAGGTCTGAACGGGTCCAGGCTTGGCCCAAGGACCGTACCCGGCCCGGCCAGGCAAAATGAAGGCGGAAATTCAAACGGAACGGTTCGACAGAATTAGGGCAATTTTTGTCAACGGGCCGGGCCCGCAAAAAAATTGTACGGGCCTGCCAGGCCGAGCCGGTTTAGTTAAAAAAATTAAGCGGGCCTACTGGTCCGATATAAAAATTTAAACGAAGCCGATAAAATATGAGCTTTTTTTAATGAATATGACTTTCGCAAGAATAAGTATAAATATGTCTCACGAGCCGATGCCAGTCTGACAAGATCAATAGAGAGATGTAACATGTCCAGCGCAGAGACCGGAATCGGACAATTACATGGTGTCTGAGGCCGGGCTTAATTTTGTTGAAAATATAACCATCATCAGATGATCAATAAATCACGCAAACAGTGAATTGTGACATTAATTATTCATTATGATAACATTTCTGAATTCTCATACAAATAAAATCAGACTATAAATCAATACGAACTCATAATCTTCAAATGTTGCAACATCGAAATGAAATTGTGGCTTTCGAAATAAACGGTAAATAGCAATAAATCAAATAGCAATGTTTTCCCCTTTTGTATCGCCACGCTCTTATTATTATTCTTAACTAAGGAAGAAGGCATGACTATAAGATTACTTATAGTTTTTATTTACATTATTTACAGCAGCTGCTAAACGCAGCTCTCAGAACAAATCATATCTTACAACTGCGCAAAATATTCTCGGCTACATGCAAAGCCTTACAATTCCAGACTGTCCGTGTATGGTGCTGCCATCTATTAATACAGATCGCAACTAATTGTTGGTTTGCGATATGACACCCCTCCCCTCATAGTTCAAACGAACTACAGGCAATCTTGCTCTTTGGCTTCTTCGAACTGGAGCACTTTTCTTACAGTCCTCGTCATTGTTTTTAGTCAAATTGTCTTTTACAGTTTTATCTGTCGTAACATCATTTTTATTAATCACAACTGTACCTGCCACAATATCATGCGAAGGCTGAGATTGGCTTGGTTCTATAGTATCATCATTATTAAGCTGTTCTTTTATTTTTCCATTAATTCCCGAAAAACGGATTTGGTTAATCCTTTCGTATCCATCATAATCACTGTAATTTTTACCACTATGTCCCATATTTTCGACTTTGTCTGACCTTAGTTTATCATTTCGATTCATCTCTACAACTCTCTCTGGTATTTCATAACTTATCTCTCTATTTCGTCTCAACTGATCAACGTGACGTTTACACATTATTCCGTCACATCTATTTACTAAAACCCATCTACTCCCCAATAATTTCATAACTTTTCCTTTTACCCATTTCTCCCCTTTTCCAAAATTTTTAACAAAAACTAAATCATGAAGTTCATATTTGTGCAGGGGTTTTAGGTTTTGATGGTAATACCAAGTGAAGGGCTGTTCGAACTGGCCTTCCAAACATTAATTCAGCAGGAGTTTTACCAGTCACCGAATGAGGAGTGGAGTGATTTTCTAACAAAAATCGTGAAATTGACAATGTTATGTCACTTTTATCTAGTTTTTTAAGACAATTTTTCACAGTTTGCACATATCTTTCCGCTTGTCCGTTCGAAGACGGATGATAAGGTGGAACGGGCGTATACTTAATTCCATTATTTTTAAGAAATTCCTCAAATTCATCACTTGTGAACGCGGGACCATTATCACTGACCAATTCAACAGGGAATCCAAATGTAGCAAAAATTCTCCTTAATACCTTAATTGTAGTTTTACTATCAGACTTGGGTACTACTTCTACCTCCAACCAGATAGTATAAGAATCGACTACTATTAAAAACATTTTACCTTCAAAAGGACCGGCATTATCTATATGGATCCTTTCCCAGGGCAGTTCAGATTTCCATTTCAAGGGTTCCATTTTGGGACAATCCCTCGCAAACATCTGACATCTATTACAAGAATTTACCATTTGTTCAATTTCTTTATCCATATTTGGCCACCAAACTACCCCCCCCCCTAGCTTTCGCTTTCATGCTCGATATACCCTGATGAACAGAATGCAATAATTTTAATATATATTCACGGCCTTCCTCTGGTATGATCACTCTATGTCCCCACAATAGACAATTTTCTAGACAGGAAATTTTCTCCCTTCTATGAAAATATGATTGATATTCTTCTTGTTTAACCTTTCGCGACCACCCATGTAACACCCACTCTAAAATTTGTTTAGTTACAGGATTTTCAGTTGTCCACTTTGCAATAGTTTTAGAAGTAATAGGCCAATTTTCATTATTTGAAACAAACATTATTTCCGCAGGATTACTCACTATATTTACAGTTTCTGGGAGAGGTAATCTACTTAATGCGTCAGCATTTTTATTATTTTTACCTTCGCGATATTCAATTGTATAATCATACCCAACTAACATTAACGACCATCTCAGCATTCTAGGTGATAATGTATCAGGTACCTTTTTAACAGGATCAAATAATCGAATTAAAGGTTTATGATCTGTTATAATTTTAAATTTTTTTCCAGCTAAATATTGGTGAAATTTAGTGACACCAAACATTACAGATAAAGCTTCTTCATCAATCATTGCATAATTTCTTTCAGTTTTATTTAAAGTTCTCGAAGCATAAGCAATAGGTTTTTCTTTACCCTCAACAAAGTGGCTTAAAACTGACCTTATGCCATATTCAGAAGCATCACAGTTTAAAACTATATCTTTGTTTACATCATATAATTCTAAAACAGGAGATGTACATAATAATTGTTTAACTTTTTGAAACGCTTTTTCATGCTTTTCTGACCATGTACAGTTTACATTATTATCTAATAATCTATGAAAAGGTTCTAAAACATCTAAAATATTAGGCAGGAAGTTTCTATAATAAGAAATTAAGCCTAAAAATGAACGCAATTGTGACACATTATTTGGAATAGGAGCATTCAAAATAGCATTAACTTTTTCTGGAATAGGTCTAATTCCTTCCTGAGATATTTTATGACCTAAATAAGAAACTTCCGAAACCATAAATTTTAATTTTTCCTTATTTAATCTTACACCATGCTCAGAAAAGCATTTCAGAACACTTTCAACTCTTTCAGAATGTTCTGATTCATTACTAGTACTAATAATAACATCATCTAAAATACACCAACATATTCAAATTTTTTAAAAATATGTTCAATTTTTCTTTGGAACATTCCAAGAGCACATTTTACCCCAAATGCTAATCGTAACACATTAAATAATCCTTTATGTGTATTTATAGTCAAAATTTTACTACTTCCGATATCTACAGGTTGTTGTAAATAAGCATATTTTAAATCAAAAACAGTAAAAAATTTACCACCTGATAATTCAGAAAATAATTCTTCCATTCTAGGAAGAGGATAATTATCATTTTCAGTATTAGCATTAACTGTTGCTCTATAATCACCACATATTCTAACAGAACCATTAGGCTTAGGAATAATTACTATAGTACTAGCCTATTCTGAATGATCAACAGGTTTTTAAATACCCTCATTAGTTAATCGTTCCAATTCTACATCAGTAGCTTTTCTCAAAGCAAAAGGAACAGGTCGAGACTTAAGAAAACTGGTTTTGCATCTTTTTTCAATTTTATTGACGCGGGAGGACCCTTGATTGTCCCGATCCCGTCAGCAAAAACATTAGGAAAATTTCTAATTAAATCATCTTTCGAAATACTTTTAATCATATTTACATTAGGCCAAAATAATTTTGATGCTTTTAACCAAATTTTTCCGATTACACTCGGACCTCCTCTTTAATTGCCAATATTCTTAAATCAGGTATATAATATTCATCAACAACAGCATTTACTTTTAATTCCCCCAAAACAATTAAAGAGTCTTTAGTATAAGTTTGTAATTTAATATTAGATTTAATTAAAGGCAGCTTACCTGAGAACAATTTATGAGCAACACTTTTACTTACGATAGTATGAGCCGCACCACAATCAATTTCAAATTGTATATTTACACCATTTATTTTAACCGATTTTATCCATGACACCTTATTGGAGTTGTCGTCCATAAAATTTAAACAATATTCTTCCTGAACAGTTTTAATTTTTCTGTTCTTAAAAGGTTTCTCACTTTTCATTCCAAATTTTCTATTACGACAACAACTTTTTAAGTGCCCCAATCGATGGCAGAAATGGCATTCTGCAGATTTAAAAGGGCAAAACTTGGGATTGTGATTTTTGAACATCCGTAACACGGTTTCTCAGGCGCGAATTTATCTTCTTTAGGCTTAGGTGCATGAGCGAACTTCTCCACTTTCGATTTCTCTCCTATCGAAACACGAACTTGATTGACAGTCGTGCTATCTCCGATGTGTAGGGATTTCACTCCAGCCTGAGCTATCTCAAATGACTCAGCTATTTCTACCGCTGTTTGGAACGTTAAAAGTAGGGGAAGAAGGAGAGTTCAGCCCCATAAGGTGGATTGTGGATTGGGAGGATTGAGGAGGAGGGAGTAATCCACCTTGTGGATAGAGGAGGGAGAGTGGAATCCACCTGTTGGGAGACTTATCCTATAGTAGGAGGGGTTAAATGTTGGAGGGGGCTTAATTTTTTTTTAAATCGACTTAGAGTAGAAATGGGAATATCATACTATAACATGGGTCTTTTCGAGAGGAAGTATGAAGACACTAAATTCTTCGATGGGCTTATTTTTTGAGGGGGGCTTATTTTTAGGGGGGGGGGGCTTAATTTTTTTTCGAATCGACATAGAGTAGAAATGGAAATATCATACTATGACATAGAGATGTAGGTATTTTCGAAAGGGACTTTGAGGAGCCTAAATTTTTTAGAGGGGCTTATTTTTTTAGGGGGGCTTAATTTTTAAGGGTGATTTTTTTTTTTTTTTTCTGAATTGTCTTAGAATTTGAATGAAGATAAAAATGTCTTATGTTTTCTGAAAAAAATTTTTGATGCTGCCATCTGTATGCGGTAGTGCGAATTTATTATTGAAAATAGTATTTTATTTTATGAAAAGTTTTGAGGAAGGTTCGAACCTGCAAAATAGTCTCTTGGCTCGATGATATGTTGAAGACTTAACTAATCGAGCCAAGAAACTATGTCTATATGTTTAGATTTTAGATGTTTCAAAACAAAAAATTGTATTCCTCCTTCTGTATGTGTAAAGAGAGGTTGGTTTCTTAAGATAACTCATTAATACCTATTTTAACTGCTCACTTTGCGAATTCCTTTAATGTATATGATTTTTATTTTTAGTTTAACTGATTTTATCGATTTTGGGTACGATAGTTTAATTATTTTCCGCACAAATGTATGATCATTTTAGAAAGCCGTGGTTTCGAACCTGCGAACTCCCATTCAAATTTAATTTTTTGTAACCGATAAGCTATCCACTATCCAGACCGCGTCCCGACAATTACTGAATTACTTTTGAACACTATATACTTTTAAAAAATACCTAACTCTTCCTCTTTCTTATACTAGGGAAGTTAATACAATTTATGTTTAAATTGAAGAAATAATTAATTTTTTTATATTTCTTTAATAAGCAAGTCATTTTTTAGATCGATTAGAAAACTACCAAACGATTTGAATTAAACATGGTTTTTACCAGTATTAATCCTCTTACCTAATTTTAAAATTATACTTTTTCTTGTGAACCATATCATATTCATTTAATCGTCTGAAATACACTTCCTAAACCCTCTGATCAACCAAAATGAATTTATTCTGAGTGATGAAAGCTGGATTTTCAAAGACTGGATTCAAGGAGTCTGAAATAATAAAAATAACAGTTAAAAAAGTATTAATATTTGTGGTCAGTAGCTAAGAACTTTGCATTCAAAGACTGGATTCAAGGAGCCTGAAATAATAAAAATAACAGTTAAAAAGGTATTAATATTTGTAGACATTACCTAAGAACTTTGCATTTGGTCAAAATGAATTTATTCTGAGTGATGAAAGCTGGATTTTCAAAGACTGGATTCAAGGAGTCTGAAATAATAAAAATAACAGTTAAAAAAGTATTAATATTTGTGGTCATTAGCTAAGAACTTTGCATTTTGTCAAAATGAATTTAGTCTGAATGATCAAAGCTGGATTTTCAAAGACTGGATTCAAGGAGTCTGAAATAATAAAAATAACAGTTAAAAAAGTATTAATATTTGTGGTCATTAGCTAAGAACTTTGCATTTTGTCAAAATGAATTTAGTCTGAATGATCAAAGTCAAATTGGTAAAATGCATAGCTCTCATTGCCCGGACTTAACCGCGAGGAGGTTGACCACTCTAAGTCCACACACACACACACACATTTACACACATTCTCTCACACACACACACACATTTACACACATTCACACACCCACACTTTTTTTTTTTTTTTTTACCCTAAATGATAATAGGGAGTGACATCCTCTATTAATTTTCTTTGTAGAATTGGCTCCCTGCATAGTGGACAGCTTATATTTTTCATAACTTGTTCATTCCAAACACAGTTTAGATGAAATCTATGTCCACAATCAAACAACCGCAGTAAATACCACGGTTGGGAATAATTGCAATGGTTGCAATAGACTTGTCCGGGTTCAAAAGATGCGTTTTGATGTTCATCTGCATTCGAATTCAAATTTCCCCCACACCGATTGAAGGTGCAATGAATACACTTTTTTAACCCCCAAGGGATTATACAGTGTTTGTGGAAAAAGTGTCCACAAGGTGTCTCCCAGTCTGGTGGACTATCTTGATCTCGACAGATAGTACAATTCTGGAAAAAAAAAAGAAAAGAAAAAAGAGATTATTTTTTTTTTAATTCGTTTCGTTTACAAGTTAAAAAATGATTTTTAATGTAGAAGTGTATTATTTTCAAAAAAATTAACATACCTCTGTTGGAAGGTCATGAATAAGACCACCATTTTCTATCATATTTGTAACTCCCTTTTCTAATACCGGATCTGGTTGCAAAGAACTCGGCATCGGTTCCGGTGTGAATTCGATATCTTCACCGAACCGCTGTGCATTCTCAATTGAGGAAACCTGTGAAAAAGAAATAAGTAATTTGATTATTTTAATACACTGTCAACTAGTCTTTTTTATTTTTTTTTTATTTATTTTTTTTTTTTTTTTAGTTACCTCTTCCTCCTCTTCAATATTCGAGCTTGTTATGTCGATGACTTCGAATGGTGGTTTTTCCTGTTAAAAATATTTTTTTTTTAACAACCTTTTTATTTTATTTTATTTTATTTTTGAAGTAGTTATATTTTATTTATACATACATTTTCTTGCGTTAAAGGTAGATCTCTAAATAAATCATCATCCTGACTATCGAGAAATAGCTCAGGAGAGGATGGGGGAGACTGAAAAAGCTGAAAAAGATAAAACTCGAATTTTAAGTTTTTATTTGAAAACAAGAGTTGGTTTTTTTTTTTTTTGGTTTATAAAGGAAAATATATATATATATATATATATATTTACCCTAGATCTTTTACATGTTTCCACTCCTGCTTTTTTCTGTGAAGGTCGTGGCGGTGTAAAAATGGATGGACCTTCATATGAACGTCTGTTAGACGGACCCGGGGTTTGATCATTGGCATAGGTTGAAGGGACATTCTCTTGTGTTAGAGGTAATTCATCATCGTCTTCAATAAATAACTCAGGCGATGATGAAGGGGGCTGTAAAAGATAGAACTTGAATTTTAAGTTTTTTGTCTAAAAAACAAAAGTTTTTATTTTTTTGTTTTGTTTTTTGAAGCGGAAAAAAAAAAAAAAAAAAAAAAAAAAAAAACCTTTGATCTTTTTCTTTTTCTCGTTTCCGCTTCAACTTTTTCTTGTAAATGACGTGGTGGGGTTAAAATGGATAAACCCTCATTTGAAGATCGATTTGGTGATCCCACAGTTTCGTTTTCACCACCAGTTAATACAGCTGAATTACTTAAGAAAAGGTTCTCCGGTAACTCTCTAAGAATTTCGTCAAACTCAATATTTTCCAAAATAACCTTTAAAAAAAAAATTTTTTTTTTTTACCAATGGAATTGAAATGTTTTAAAATATCATTTCAAATGTTTATTATTTTTAATTAATAATTAAAATATAATCTTTCCTAGATATCTTTTCTATTTTTAAATAAAAATTCAGTCTTAATTTGATATTTGAAATATTGAAAATGTTTAATTTTCAATACCATATTTAATTTTTTTCAAATAAAAATGCAATTTCATTTTGTTTTTTCAAATATTTAAAATGTTTGATTTTTAAAATGTTTGATATTTAAAATATCACAATAAAATATAATCTATCTTAGATACTTAAAATGTTACAAAAATAACTTTTAATTCAAAACAATATCCTAATTGAAAAAGTCATTTAAAAGAATTAAAATTTAAACGAGAAATTTGAAAAGAACACTGCTAGTGATTTTCCCGTTATACTAAGAGGTTAAACATATTTCTTTTTAATTTATATCTAAATTCAAAACAACGGTAATAATTTTTTTTTCTTTAATCACCTTTTTAGTAAAACACAGTACTTAGTTTTTGATATAAAATCATGATTAGAAAATCATAGTATTAAGTTTTCGATGAAAAGCGAAGGGATGAAAATTCAATCTTATCTAAATATTAAAAGCTTTAATTAAAAAGTATTAACATATTTTAATTTGTATAATCATAATAATTTAAAAGAAAAAGCTAAACTTACTTCCAAATCCTCAATTGTTGCCATAATATCCTTTTGATGCACAATATTCTTGATAACTATCTTTTGCAGTATTCAATTTGCAAATGATTTCGATCTATTCAAAACCTCCTATTTTTAAAGAGCTTTCTACAACATTTTATCAGTATTGGTCATTGAAGACAACCAGTAATTCCTTTTGTGATAATGAATACGCAAACACGAAGCTGCGAAGAGTAGTAATATCAATTAACCTGACTTTATCAAACTTATTCAACGTTTCTCGATATTTGTTATTAGGATAATAGATACGAAGAGTAGTTTAACCGATTTAGTTTCACACACACGAATAATTATTCACGCAACAGTTTATGAATGTACTCTTTTTGGGATAATTATTTATCACGTATTGAGTAAACATAAATCAGCTACTTGCTATTGACCGTAGAACAATTCATTGCTTCTTTATCGAACAACAAAATTTCTACTGATTAGATGACTAATTTGCTCAAGAAACATTTATCCTATTGTGTATATTCGTTAATCAGTATATTTCCCTTATGCTTAAAATCAATCAACTTGTTTGTTAAACAAATTGCTGTTTCTAGAAGTTCAAATGATAAATATCTTTGGGAAAACCTTTGGCTATCCTAAAACACATGAATAATGACTTAACTATATTTTATTAATTTCATATTGAAAGTCTGAAATTATACATTAAATTAGTTATTTTTCAATTTTTCTAATTTATTATAATTATTTTTAAAGTTTAATATATCACTTGTCGTTTGTATAAACAACTGTTATTTGCGTATTAATAATAATAATATTATCGTTTGTAACCATACAATTTTCAAAAAAGCATAGAATCATTAACATTGAATATCATACACCACTTATATAAAAATTGTTACCCTGTGTTGCCATACAATTCTTCAAAAAAGAATAAAACTAAAACCATAAACATTAAATATTATACACTGTATATATAAAAATTGTTACCTTGTGTTGGTATTCTTCAAAAAAAGGATAAAACCATAGACATAATATATTATTCACCACTTATATAAACTGTTTATATATATCTATATATTAAGACTTAAACTAAAATTAATGATTTTACTAATTCTTTTAAGTGTTGATCAGTAACCGACACTGATTTTTAACGTATATTAGGGGATGTGCTGTTTCTAAAGATTCAGTTTCCAACTGATTTTTGTTCTAACTTCATCTAATGTTATCTTTATTTTTTGAAAATGGGTTCTTTAGTAAATATGATTAAAAGACCTTCCGACAAAGTGACTTCTTCTTCGAAGTATCAACGTTTAGAAGAAGCCAATGAACCCACTTCCGCGAGTGAATTAAATATATCAAGATTGGAAGTTCCTAATTTATTAAACACTGACTGTGAGACAATATCACGTGATTTTCCCACTACTGATTACTCACCGAATATGAAATCGATATGAATTTTAATTAGGCATAAATGTATCATTGGTCATACATCTACAGAAAATGAACTCATGTTGCAGTCTAAACTTCTATCATGTATTGAGAATAATGTATTGATTATACTAAACCGCACATTTGAATGTGATGGATGTATTTTTAATCAGAAATCTCAAAACCCTCATTCCTGTTATATATTAAATAATCGACAAAAAATTGAAAAACTAGGAGAGATGTTATTAACACTTATAGATTTAGATTTTGTTATTTCCTCATTTTTAAACGGAGTGGATTGTGTTAGTGAAAACTTTTTATCAAACATTCATGTAGAAACAATTCAAAACGAATTGTTTAAAATAATAAAATAAAATGTATTGCTATCCTTTTAAATACGCGTGTGTTTATTTTTTCCAATGTGTATGTTTATTTTGTTATGTCTTTTAGAACTTTTAATAGAGTGTTAGACTTAAACTTGCATATATATAACTGAAGAAATCAACAATTCTTTAGTAATTAAAAAAAATTAGCACAAGTTTAAAATATTAAACTAATAATCTTAATACTAAAATTTCTACTTTATATATATATATAAAAAAAAAAAAAAAAATACATACATATGAAACTAAATTACATATAAAAAAAGTTTTCAATAATAATAATAATGATAATCAGTTTACAAAATTAAAAAGTTAAAAAAAAAAAAAAAGTTAACAAAAAAAATTAAGTTATCAAAATTAAAAAAAAAAAAATAAATAAATAAAAATAAAATAAAATAAAATAAAAAATAAATTAAAAAAAAAAACTTAATAAATTAAGTTTTCAAAAGTGAGTTTACCTATTCGTATATGTATACATGTATGTGACTTTCATTATGTTTTAGTTTAATACTTCTTTTTATCCTATAAAAGTGTTAGATTAATATATACCGAATAAAAATATTTGTAAGTAAAATTAAAAAACAAAAAAATAACTCATCAAAATATAAAGAAATAAAAAAATGTTTTCAAAATTTAAAAAAACTTTATAAATAAAAAAAGTTTTCAAAATTTAAAAAAAAAAAAAAGTTTTCAAAATTAAAAAAAAAAAACAAAACTTTGTAAATAAAAAAAAGTATTAAAAAGTTTACAAAATTAAAAAGTTAAAAAAAAAAGACTTTGAAAAAAGTTTTCAAAATTAAGTTATCAAATTTAAAAAAAAAAAAAAAAAAAAAAAATTGATAACTTAATAAATTATGTTATCAAAAGTCAGTTTACATATCTGTACATGTATGCGACTTTCATAATTAAAAAAGTTTTCAAAAAGTTCAATTAGATTGCAAATACAAGTATATAATCAATCGTATATCAATCAGTCATAGCAATTAATCAATCATATCAATTAATCATATCAACCAACCAAACAATAATATCAATCATATCGATCAATAAATCATATTAATCATATCATTAAATCATAAAGATCATATTAATCATATTAATTAATCAATCAATCATATCAATCAGTCAATCATATTAGTCAATCATATCAATCAATGAATCATATCAATTAAGACATCAAATACAAGTATTCATTCAAATCAATCATATCAATTGCAGTTCGAGTATTACAAGTTAGTATAATAACATTATAAGAAAGTTTTGAATTAATACAATGAATAACTACCAACATTTTGTAACAGCACTTTTTTAAAAGCAGTGTATGAATATATTTTTTAGTTTCAAAAAATATTTAAAATGCTTTTGAAAGTTAACAAAATTATTTTCCAAAAGTGTTAAAAATATTACAAGCTGCTAAAACATATAATTTAGCAAGAGTGAGTTAACCTGTATTTCCTTTCTATTTGCATTTGAGTACATGTATACGGATTCCTCCTTTCAATTGTGTTCTGTAGTATATACTTCAAAAAACATATATAAAAAACATTAAATTAAAATATTCTTTAGTTATTAAAAAGTTTTTTTTAAAAAATTAGCAATTTTTTAATATTATAATATAACAAAAAATTATTTTATAATTTATTAAAAGTGAATTTACCTATCTCTATATATGCGTTTAACTTTCATTTTGCTTTAGTTTAATAACACAAATCTTCTTTATGTTGACATCCTACCCACATTTTATTCTATAGTCATACACATCGAAACGAAAAAAAAAAAAAAAAAAAAAAACAATCTATTATTAAATTCTTCAATTTAAAATTTTAATACATAAATACTTAAACATTCATATAAAAAAATAATGATTAAATTTCTTATAAAAGCGGAAGTATTTATTACATCATTCATAGAATTCAAGCTTGAATATTAACCAAGTTTTTTAAACTTTTATAAACCCTTTATACAAGAATATATACTAGTTTTTACTAAGTCTAGTATATACTAAATACTAGTATAAATTATATAAGTTTAAAAAACTTGGTTAATATTCAAGCTTGAATTCTGTGAATGATGTAATAAATACTTCCGCTTTTATAAGAAATTTAATCATTATTTTTTTATATGAATGTTTAAGTATTTATGTATTAAAATTTTAAATTGAAGAATTTAATAATAGATTGTTTGTTTGTTTTTTGTTTTTTTTCGTTTCGATGTGTATGACTATAGAATAAAATGTGGGTAGGATGTCAACATAAAGAAGATTTGTGTTATTAAACTAAAGCAAAATGAAAGTTAAACGCATATATAGAGATAGGTAAATTCACTTTTAATAAATTATAAAATAATTTTTTGTTATATTATAATATTAAAAAATTGCTAATTTTTTTAAAAAAACTTTTTAATAACTAAAGAATATTTTAATTTAATGTTTTTTATATATGTTTTTTGAAGTATATACTACAGAACACAATTGAAAGGAGGAATCCGTATACATGTACTCAAATGCAAATAGAAAGGAAATACAGGTTAACTCACTCTTGCTAAATTATATGTTTTAGCAGCTTGTAATATTTTTAACACTTTTGGAAAATAATTTTGTTAACTTTCAAAAGCATTTTAAATATTTTTTGAAACTAAAAAATATATTCATACACTGCTTTTAAAAAAGTGCTGTTACAAAATGTTGGTAGTTATTCATTGTATTAATTCAAAACTTTCTTATAATGTTATTATACTAACTTGTAATACTCGAACTGCAATTGATATGATTGATTTGAATGAATACTTGTATTTGATGTCTTAATTGATATGATTCATTGATTGATATGATTGACTGATTGATATGATTGATTGATTAATTAATATGATTAATATGATCTTTATGATTTAATGATATGATTAATATGATTTATTGATCGATATGATTGATATTATTGTTTGGTTGGTTGATATGATTAATTGATATGATTGATTAATTGCTATGACTGATTGATATACGATTGATTATATACTTGTATTTGCAATCTAATTGAACTTTTTGAAAACTTTTTTAATTACGAAAGTCGCATACATGTACAGATATGTAAACTGACTTTTGATAACATAATTTATTAAGTTATCAATTTTTTTTTTTTATTTTTTTTTTTTTATTTTTTTTTTTAAATTTGATAACTTAATTTTGAAAACTTTTTTCAAAGTCTTTTTTTTTAACTTTTTAATTTTGTAAACTTTTTAATACTTTTTTTTATTTACAAAGTTTTGTTTTTTTTTTTAAATTTTGAAAACTTTTTTTTTTTTTAAATTTTGAAAACTTTTTTTATTTATAAAGTTTTTTTAAATTTTGAAAACATTTTTTTATTTCTTTATATTTTGATGAGTTATTTTTTTGTTTTTTAATTTTACTTACAAATATTTTTATTAGGTATATATTAATCTAACACTTTTATAGGATAAAAAGAAGTATTATCCCTTTCGCGGTTAAGCTGCGTGCAATTTTTGTCTTCGAAAATGGTTTCACGGGGAAATGCTTTGTATGTTTGTAAGTGGTCAATGATTTAGTTTGGCAAACGTTTAGCAATGAATCTGCGAAAACTGCCTTCCCCCCCCTTCAGTACATCCTAGCAAACAGTAACCTACTAAAGTCCATTGTAATGTACTTCCAAAGGGTAGACTTCCCACATTCATTTCGACAGTGATTGATTACCACCTCTACCCCAGAACTAACCCCCTTTCGAACTCATTCTTCAGGTATCTTTCTGTTTGCACTCAAATAAGAAAAGGAAACATATTTCTGAGGCGATTTTTAAAAGTTATCAAACAAAAATTCTAAACTATAAACGTTAAGAACTTGCATTATATAAATGAGTTATAATCCAAGGTGTTGATATATTAAATTAATTATTAACTATACATCATCACTATAATCATAAATTAATTAAAGCAAAATCTTTTAATATCATATCAGAAACAGTTAAATACAGATATAAATTCATTATTATTATTAATTTTATTATTATTATTATTATTAAATCAGTTAAATACAGATATGGATTCATTAGTATTATTATTATTATTATTAAATCAAACCTACAAGGAATAATTAGTTATGCAAGATGTATTAGATTGAGAACTTTCTAAATACGACAATTTTAAAGATAAGAAAATATAATTATTTAAAAGCAAGGAGCGCGATTCCAATGCTATTTTATCGATACTCAAGTAGAATGAAAGAAAAATAATTTTTAAATATTGTAATCTTCAGATCTAAAAACTTATAAGTTAAAATGAGAGACATTTTTTACTTGACATCAAATGAACTTAATTTCAGATCAAATAATACCTGTAAAAGACAGATCCTTAAATTAGGTGAGGTGCCATAGAAACTAGACTGTCTAAAGAAATTTACATTAACAAAATGTATGGAAAATATGGTTATTTTTTACTTAAACAACAAAAGAATGTTTTGCTTATAAAAGTATAACACAAAGAATGCCCCAAAATTAGTATTTAAATATTGTAATTTTCAGATCTAAACATTTATAAACTGTAAATTATATATATATATAAACTGATCTGATATCATAGAAAAAAGCTAAAATTAACCTTTTTAATTAAGACTTTCGATATGGTATTTGATATTAATTAAGATCAGATACGGATGTTCGTATGCAGAAGTTTCAAACTCAATATTAAAATAAAGTTAAATTCATTTTTTTTAATTATGATATCTTATAAAATAGAAATTTTTGTCTTTAAAATGTGATTTGTAAAATAATTTTAGAACAAATGATGGTTATATATTCTTTAAATTTACTTTAATTTTTTTCTTTCTTTTCTTCTTTTTTTTTTTTTTTCTTTTTAAACAATTTATTTTGTAGCTTCGGGATGATATACCTCTCCAAGGATACCAACCTGAAAGTCAGCTTAACGTCTGATTCTAGGAGAAGCACAATATTATTTTTGAACCCTTTACATTTAATAGATATTTTTTAAATTCCACCCTACATGAAAACCTCATCAACAATACCATTTTATTAAATTATTTAATACTCATTAAATTTTATTAATTATTTTTTTAATTAAATTTTACTTTTCTAACTTTGGTTGAAAAAGTCGTAAAATTGATTTTCCTTATTTTGCAGTAAACTTTTTTGAAGATTCCGGTGTAAATTCGACATTGCAGAAACGCAATTCCTTGCCCCTCAAAGGGTTAAGCAACACAAAGTCAGGGCGCGAAATGTACCTAAGCAAACGGGAATGATATTCCGACTCGTGAAATTATGATTAATATTGTTCAGGTTCGTGACTGATATTCCCGCACCAATTAATGTTCATTCGAAAAAAAAAGTGGATAGAATGTGCAGCGATACATTTAACATCACTGTGATAAACCACCACCCATACATACGCCACCACGGCGATGAAGCTATTGTGATAGTTCCTCACCAAATGAAAGACTCACGACACAAATGAGTTAAATTTTAGTGACCATTCTATGATACAGTTATATGTAAAAAGATTAGATAAAAATAAATTGCATAAGATATATTCAATTTGGAGATAAGAAAACAAAAAACTTAAAGTATTTCCAGTATTTAAAAAAAAAAGAAAAAAAAAAAAAAAAAAGAAGAAGGATTGACAGCGTTAGAAAATAAAACTTGAAGGGAGATCTTATATATGGCACTTTTTCAAAAAAGGTGTTGTTTATGACGGTCAATTATCAACATGAGGGATATAGGCCCGAAGGGGGGGGGGAGTATCCTCTGTGTGGCGTTTTTCTAAGGGATCCTAAACCGTATTTACGCAAGGAAATTCAAGATTCGAAGAAAACCACGGCAAACTCCGAACGATTAGACCGACGAGCGCGATTGGGTTCGAACCCACCACCTCCCTTCTACCAGCTTTCAGAGCAGAAAATCTCGGCCAATGGTGGGTCTTTCAAAAAATTCTCATATATGAGGGGGGGGGGGAGGCGTTTTCGGAGGGGCTTATTTTAGATATCTTACAATATATATTTGACTAAAATTACACAATTTATAAATAAGGAAAAAAGTTTGTGCGTGTGTCTCTCGAATGTGTTCTGAAGAGACCGCTGAACGCAGAACAGCAAAATTTGGTAAGAAGGTACCTCTCTATATGTAGTTATGCACCTCGAAGTCGGAGTTAAATTTTTTGACTGTCATAAAAGAATTACGATCACAATATTTTAGTAATTTATATCCCCTGCTTTTTTTTACGTTTTACGGGGAGTTTTTTACCTATGTGAAAAAATTCCGGTTAACATATCTTGGTCCATTATGTTAAGTTTTGTAGTTTCAAAAAAGTTTATTCGGAATTCTAACATCGTTTTTAAAAATGTTCCTATTTTTTAATACGATTTTTAAAGGGCTTCTTCTCGTATTGTGCTACTTTTCGACGGCCCCCGGCAAACCCTGGCGGACGAGCTAGAAAAGAGTAAGCATAAAAAAAATAGAAAAATGATTGCATTAGTAAAGAGAAAAAAAAACTATCTTGTTTTTGAATTTCATCCATATAAAATTAGTCATGCAAATAATCTCTTCAACAATACTTTAAGTGCATAATTTTTTTTTGCCTTTTTTTCCGAATACTTTTCTTTTGCTTGCTTTTTTATACTAAATTTCATTTAAGAATTTTGAGAAATACTTTATTACTTTTTTACACGTTGTGGTAATGGAATGGATTTTTTGACTGAAAATAGAATCTAACCATATAATAGCGACATTTACACAGTGACGCAGCCAGGATCTTCTCCTGCGAAAGGTTTTCAGTCATTTTTACTCGTAAAATGAACAATATCAACCAATTTAGCACGTAGATTTTCCAATGCTTCATAAAAGGATTTCCTTCTTCAGTCATATATATATATATATATATATTGAAGCATAATACATGTGTATGTAATTTACTGCTATTGTTCCTCGCTCTATTTCTTATTCATTTTGCACAAAACAAGGAATCGTTGAAACAGATGCAAGCTGAAATGATTTTGCCTGTTTGCGTTTGTCTTTACATTTGTCTTATTCACTATTTATTCGTCTTAACAAAACCAAATTTGTACATATCTTATGGATTTTAACTGTTTTGAGAAGAATTTTAAATCCCTCACCCAAATCCCCATCCTTCGAATTGGTCAGAAATATACACAAATAAATCATTTATTTAATTGTGTAGGTTTAGAAAAGTGGCATTATTTCACAATTTTTTTTTCCTTTTCAGTCATATACGTGAAATAAATTATATTGAGGTAAATAATTGAAGTGCATTGAATAGATTAAATTCCTGCTATTTTAATCTTACAAAAATATCACTGACGATAAAAATGCATTTTCACATAAGAATTGCATTTTAAAATTATATGACATTTAAATATACTGGCAGCAACGATAATGAGAAAAAATAATGCCACTTATAGCACAATCAAAATAAAATATTTATGCTTTGAACATTTGATTTTGAAATGTCACTTTCACTAGGAGAAATTTTTTGTGAGTATTAAATTCAATCTGTGTTGACATCACTCTTTTTGAGAGCAAAACCTCTTAGCCGCTTATGAGAGAGCACTGTCCTCAAATTCAAAAGAGCTACTTCCTGACACATTCCTAAATTTATTCATGTTTGGAAACGCATGAAATGGACATGTTCCTATTCAGAAATCATGTCATTAAATTGCGTTTTCTATTGTTTGTTAAAGGATCTTTCAGAAAATACTGTGAAAGTGTGCGTTTTGAACCGAATTTCCGTGGCGGCAACGCGGTAAAGGGAAAAAAACTTGTCACACGAAAAATTCGCTGACAACTCGATAAGTAATTTATTGATTAAAAAATCCAGGGCCGAAACTAAGGGGTCGTGTGCCCCGGGCACCAGAACGAAGGGGCGCCAAATGAAGGATTATACCTTTGGAATGGATCATTTTCTTCTGATGGACTGATGGCTTCTGTTATTATGAAACAGTCATTATAAATGAAGTGTTAGGTGAAGATGAAAGAGCAGCCGTAAAAAGTTAGAATTCTGATTTTCTGGTCAGAATGGAAAGAAAAAAAGGGCCATAATTTTTTTTTTTCAAAAAAAAATTATACTTACGGCTGCTCTTTCATCAGTCCATCAGAAGAAAATAACTCGGTGAAAGCGGAAACTCGGTTAAACAGGACTCGGATAATCGGGACTCTAACTGTATATTTCATTTTAAAAAAGATCTTTAGAATATTTTTGTTGGTGTTCAGAGAGGACTCATGACTCCCGTGACCTCCTCCCTTGGATCCGCCATTGTAGATTACGTAGTTGAGTATTACATATTTTAAATTTTAGAATAAATCGGCTATTAGAAAATTAGTAAAATTCTCTTTGTAAATATACTTTGCGGAAGAGGGGGAGGCGCAAAATCCATGCTTGCCCCGGGTGCAAAAAAGGCTAGTTTCGGCCCTGAAAAAATCATACATTAAAGTTTAAAAAATTAATTTGTTTTTCACCCAAAACTACTTTTACAGTTTTTTTTTTTTTTTATGTGTGTGTGTGAAGATGGGTAAGTAGAAAAAAAATAAATAAAAGACTTTTACATGAAAGTTATCATTCAATTAGTATTCATTCAAGTAAAAAACTCGAATTAAAGGGAAAACTTTATTTGATTTCAAACCACTTCAATAGTCTAGTCTGTCATTTTTTTGCCTTTACGTTTAAAAAGGAGTCCGAAAATGTCTCGATGTTGATGGTTAATTATCTACATGACGAGGAAGGATAGGCCCGAATGGGGAGCTGCCCTCAGTGGGAGGTTTTCTAAGGAAACCTAACCCGTATTTACGCAAGGAAATGCAGGGTTCGAAGAAAATCGCGGAAAACTCCAAACGATTAAGCAGACGAGCGCGATTGGGTTCGAACCCAGCACCTCCCGTCTACCAGCTTTGGGTTGGGTTGATTTTTGACGGCCGATTATCTTCACGAGGGATATAAGCCCGGGGGGGGTGCCCTCCGTGGGGGTCTTTCTAAGGGAACCTAATCCGTATTTACACATGGAAAATCCACGGCTCGAAGAAAACCATGAAAATTCCGAACGATTAGGCCGACGGGCGCGATTGGGATCGAACCCAGCACCTCCCGTCTACCAGCTCCGAGAGCAGAACCTCTCGGCCACAGGTGGGGCCCTCTACCAGCTTTGAGAGCAGAACCTCTTGACCACTGGTGTGGCGTCTCGTTGTTGAACTAGGGAATTAGAGAACTACCTTAAATAAAACGCCATTTTGACGACATTGCCATTCCAATCTGATAACAAATCATTCGACTAGACTGAAATTAAGTTCCATTTTTAATAAATTCGGAAACTGCTCATTTAACATTTCTTATACGTTTATTTCTTATGTTAAAAACCGTAAGATTCAATGATTTTTTCAAAGTTCTCTAGAGAAATTTAAAAAAAAAAAAAAAGAAAAAAAAAAAAAGAAAAAAAAAAAAGGAAAAAGAAAAAAATTTGTAAAAAGAAAAAAAATCAACTGTCACTTCGTCTCTTTATATCATTTTTACGTTTTATCGTTTGTTCTTCTTCTCATTTTTTAAAGATTTGGAATACTTTGATGAAACCAATTTTTATATTCCTTGTCAAGATATTTTTAATTTTAATTTTTAAACAAATAGTATTATTTTTCCATATATATATGTCCATGTGGAATCTCTGTAAATTTTTCTCCAGCATAAAAAATGAAGTGCATTAGTTCAAAAAAGTTATTATCTAAATTATTCGTTATAATTTAGAATTACAAATTATCATTAGCGTGATACTTACCCGGAGAAATTATTTCTAGATTTCAAGGTATCGGAGATATCAAGCATATAAAAAATATCAAGCATCTTTTTTTTTTTTTTTTACTTTTTTTTTCCAACTAAATCATTGAAAGAGATTAGTTAAATGTATTCTGGTAAAATAGAAATTTTTTTAAATTAATGTAAAAGCACGTTTGCGGAATGGAGTAGAAATCGAAAATCTACAGAAAGGAGCAATGAAATTTTTACTATAAAAATAAGCATAATATTAATTATTCATAGGCTACAAATTTTTTAAGGCGGGGGTGGGGGAAGGGGGAGGGGCAATATTGTCAGATCTCTGATATGAAACCAAAAAGATAACGAAAAAACAATATGTCTTTCTTTATTTTTATATCATCAATTTTTTATGTTACACTGTGCAAGATTGATAATTTAAGAAATCTGAATAATAATTATTTATGAAAAAATACTATTTTTTTTAAGACTAGGGTAATCTTTTGAATAAATATGTGACATTCAAAACAATACGCAGCCTCTTATAAATGTTCATCATTTGGAAGTTGTATTATTCCTCTGAACTTGTTTTCTTTACAAATCATGGAAGACGGTAGTATTTCGAGTGACGCAGCCTTAAGCCTAAAATCGTATCGTATCGTATCGTTAAAATCGTATCGTAAAAAATCGTATCGTATCGTATCATAGAATTCGTAGATGGCGGAACTCATATATACAGCTAACTCGACATCAAAGAAAACGCGAAAAGCCGCCTTTTAATAACTCAGCAGATATATGTCTTATTGTTCTGAATTTTCTAGAACAGTCTTATATCTGCAGTCTAATCGTATACTGAAATTTTTGCATTTCTACGTGCAGTATATTTTGAGATCTAAATAGCCATTTTTAAAGTGAAAACGTTGGTATAATATCGAGGAAGTTCCTAATTTGAAAATCTCGAAAACGGTTCTAACGATTATTTTAAAATTGATACATAATATAAATGTGATTAAGGCGAGGTGAATAACACTTTTCTTTTTTCTGGGAAAACTCTCGTTCGTTAAATAATTCGATTTTTTTTTCTCTCGAAAATGACAGGGGCAATTTTTTAAAAATCAAATAAATATACTTCAGAGGAACCAAATAACAATTTACTTGTTTCCAGCAAGACTCTTGTTCGTTTTATAATGCGCATGAAAAATCGGACTATATTTCTTCGCCATTCTATGGAAATTTCACCGAAAACGCATGACACTGTATTCATACACATGCTTTCTTTTTAACCACTTTTGGGGAGAAAATTTTTGTCTTCCCACTGGCTGAGTGGCTAAGGGCCATCGTTTACTGACCTTAAGATAGGTAGTTCGATACTCCCTGGTACGTGTTTTCACATGTGAATGTATTTTTTTTTTTTTTTAAGTCTGCTAGTTGACCATTATTCTCAGTTCCTTTGTAATTTTTTTAATTGCTATTAAGTTAAATAAAATTACAATTATAATGACGCCAATTTGATGATGATTATTTCTTGGCAATTTTTCAACAATAAAAATATTACCATAAATTTTATAAATATATTTAATTTCAATCACTTTACAAAAAATATACATTAATAATTATTATTTGAATATAAATCACACGATCAGAAACGTAAAAAAATAATTCATTTCAGCTCTTCTTTTTATAATATCATTTTTTATTATTATGACGGTCAATCAATATATAATCACTGACATCCATAATAATATTATTATTATAATTATTATTTTCCTTGCATAAAAGCTATTGTGATGTAATAATTCTTTTATAATAAATAGTTTAGTTGAAATGTTTTATTTATAAATATCAATGAAGTTTGATAACCCCGAGACAATTCTTTGCAATATTTACAGTTTACATAATAAGCATATCAGAATTCTAGTGTCGCCATCTTTTGACGCAATTGCGTAGTATTATAGAGAAATGTTTGATAAAAATGTTGAAGTAGACAGTTTTTAAACCTAAGAATTATTTTAAGAGATATTTAATGTTAAATCTGGATAAAATTGTCTCATTAAAAAAGTCTCATAGGAAAAAAAAATATACATGGGAATTTAATCATTTTCATTCAATTTAATCATTCAATAGAAACTCGAAGTTTGCAGAGTGCATTTATTATTCTTAACTTGCATAATTTTTTGACGGTTTATTTCAATTTTAAATTAAAATTTTCAGAATTTCCAGAGATATTTTTTACATATTTTAGAAAAGTTTCTTTTAAATTGTTGCCAAATGTTAAAACAGCGCAAAGAATAATATATCCTTTAAATTAAAAATTTATTCACACGTGACTATTATAAACAGAAAAAAATCCTTTTAAATTAGAATTAAATGATAACGTGTTAAAAGCAGGAAAATATTAAACATTACGTCATAAAAATTGTTTTTACACATGCTTACTTAAAATGAACGAAAATTATAAAATAATCAATTATTTTCAAATTAGAATTAAATGATTACGCATTAAAAGAAGGAAAACATTGAAAATTACGTCATAAAAATTATATTTACACGTGAATATTAAAAGAAAAAGAAAATTTTTAAATAATAAATTCATTGATATGTGTTAAAAGACGTAAATGGAGGAAATTACGTCATATTGGCCAAAGTGGCCAAAACAGTTTACAAAACACATTGCAAAACATATTGCAAAACAGTGTAAATTAAAAAATATATTTATATGAGAGATTTATTTCAAATTTCGAGATGATATTTTTAATTATAGTTGCTAATTTTAAGGTAGCGCAAATAATAATATTATCTTTCTAATAATAGAAATATTTTCAGTTGAATGTTACAAAGAGAAAGGAAAGTTTGGTGAAAATTATGTCAGATTTAAAACGTTACATTTAAAATCTCTTATTTAAAATCATTTTCTTATAGCGTTGTTAAAAAATACCATAAGGCAAAGACTCTGTTGACTTAGTTCCTTTTATATTTGGTAATTTTCAAATGTTTAACTAATCTTATTTAATCAAGCAGGGAAACAGCAACTAACATCAGCTGATTCGGTTTTGAAATCCCTCAGTAAAAGGGAAACCCGTTTACAGTAAGATCGCCATTGATTTTTTAATTATACAGAGCAGCCTCGATTATCCGAGCTAATTGGGACTGTTAGTAAATCGGAATCGGAAATCTCGGTTAATAGAAACTGTGTGTAAAAACTCGCCGTGCTTGCGAATTTAACATCTCTTTTAAAAAAATATATAGAACGTTTTTTAAATAATAAAAGTAAATATATGTAAAGTTCTGTTTCACAGCTTAACAAATTTAAAAAGAAAATCAACTACCAGTAGTAAATTTTAAAATGCAAATTGAAAAATTTACGAAAGTTCACACAGCCACTGGAAACAAAGCATTGTTCGCTATTGACTTCTCAGGGTCCAATGTTTCTTTGGAGTTGAGGGCTTTTGGGGGCAGAAGGGCCTGTATAGCACGGACAGTGAGCTAAAGAGTGTGGTTATTTTTAAGGCTCATTCAAAAGGAAAAAAAAATCAGACTTTGTTATCGGCTCGGTTAGCAGAAACCTCGATTAATCGAAGCTCGGTTAATCCAGGTTCTACTATAATTCAATCTTCCGTAATCTTTTTAAAGCAGATCAAATTAATGGACTTTAGCACAAAGTCACATAGCTGATAACTGCCATGCTTGTTGGCCACCTTTTTTTCTAAAAGTTTGCTTCACCTTATTCAATTAATGAGATATCTCCGATAAAATAAGTCACATTTTCCCGTTCTAAAATACTGGTATCCAAAAATCGTAGCATGTAACTGACACTACAAGTACTCATGGAACCAGACTATTTTAAGTCTCATTTTTATTATAGACTATATAAAATTATTAAAAATATATATTATGATAGGAACTAGCGGGCTTCGTCCGCTATTTACGTTACGGATATAAAAATCATGTTTTTTTTTTAGGGAAAAAGAAATAAAAACCTATTTGACGATAGGTTTATAAAGACACATTTTGTATTTGTTATATTTCCGGGGATGAGGAGGGGGGGGGGCTATTTTGATTAAATATCGCAATTAGTCTACATGGCAGATATAATTATGATAGACACTAGCGGGCTTCGCCCCTCTATGGCGCCTTATGGGTCCAGCTTCCATAACTCAGAAACTACCTTTCGGACATCAATGCAACAGATTCCAAACGTTATAATTAACTTAATAATCACCCTATATAGCATTAAAGTAAATTTATGAGTACTGCATACTATTTTTTTATCGTAATTTCTGAAGAGAAAAAATTATTTCGGTTCCATTCTTAGGTACTGGTCTGAAAAATTTTGAAAAAGGGGGGAAGGAGGGGACATGAGACTGCTGTTTGTCAAACAACACAACGGGATCTGGCTTATTCAACTTGGTTTTTGATAACTTCAATTGGAAGGTGGTTTGTTTAAAAGAGTGCGTTCCCTGCCCCATGAAAATTGGAACTATTGGTGCTACATCTATGTAAGGATTTAATAATTATAAATTAACATTTTGGATTTATTAATTTAAGGATAAAGTGTTTTTAAAGGAATATCAAATGAAACCCTCTGTGCGATCTGCGATTATACTTGCCCAGTTGTTTTTATATACAAACTGCTATAAGGAAAATTGTAATAAAATAGTAAAAATTAAATCTGCATTAAATTCCATAAGTATCTTTTTTTTAATCATTTTATCACTAACCTCAAAAAAGTAATGATATCAATGCAAAAACCCTTGACGGGTTAAAAGTTTCTGACGCAGCACTTTATCTTATGCTCTAAGAATTTTAAATATGGAACTTAAAAATACTGATATCAAATTTTGAGTGACGTTATGCTATTTCTTAAAAAATATATTTGTATTTATTTCACCATTTTATTTTTGTTTTATTTATAATCGTATGTGCAAAAGTTATGTTCAACATGAAAAGCTGCATAAAATTTTATTCGCTGTTGCTTTATCATTTACATCTCTCACAAATTCAAAATATGTGTTTTAAAAGATATGATATAAAATTTAAGTGACGCCTTGATGTGACTTTAAAAGGTTTGTTTTTTAAAATTCAATTTAAATTATTTTTGACTTGGTTAAAATATTTTTTTTACATCTACACAATACTTTTAATTTTCCAATTCACTGTTAAATATATCACTTTCATTGAATCTATACTATGCATTGAAATGTATTTATTTCAATAAATTGATTTATCTTTTGTGTCACGCTATTCAAAATTGTGAGTAAGATTTATGTAAATGGTTTCTTTGAGTCATTGTGTCCAAACTACATGAAATGTATGAAAAAGGATAGTTTGACGCAAATAAACCATTTACATAAATCTTACTCACAATTTTGAATAGCGTGACACAAAAGATAAATCAATTTATTGAAATAAATACATTTCAATGCATAGTATAGATTCAATGAAAGTGATATATTTAACAGTGAATTGGAAAATTAAAAGTATTGTGTAGATGTAAAAAAAATATTTTAACCAAGTCAAAAATAATTTAAATTGAATTTTAAAAAACAAACCTTTTAAAGTCACATCAAGGCGTCACTTAAATTTTATATCATATCTTTTAAAACACATATTTTGAATTTGTGAGAGATGTAAATGATAAAGCAACAGCGAATAAAATTTTATGCAGCTTTTCATGTTGAACATAACTTTTGCACATACGATTATAAATAAAACACAAATAAAATGGTGAAATAAATACAAATATATTTTTTAAGAAATAGCATAACGTCACTCAAAATTTGATATCAGTATTTTTAAGTTCCATATTTAAAATTCTTAGAGCATAAGATAAAGTGCTGCGTCAGAAACTTTTAACCCGTCAAGGGTTTTTGCATTGATCATTTTTACAAATAATCTTTACAAAGTAGGGGTAGTTCTGTCAATTATAACTTTCCGAGAATTCCAGTTTCCCTTACAAGTAATATTTCGATGTCAGCCACAGATTGTAAAGTTAGGGCCATACAGTCTCTGTTCAAGTTTGGAATTCTCTACACCCCACCTCTCTCCTTTCACATCCGATGACTTGCGAAAAAAATAGGAAAATGAAAGTAGATAACAATAGGAAATCCATCAAAGAAAATCCATAGAAACTTTCAAATGTAAATGTTTGTTCGACTCGATTGTATTTAGTCATTACCGTCTCAAAATTGTAACAATAGAGACTATAATGATTTAGTAAAATGATTAGGTAAAAAATACTGATATCTGCAGATATCAGACTGTGAGGGGGGCGGGGGGGGGGGTGGATGTAGCTTCAAAAGAATATTTAGGGATACGTTTCCAGCTTCTTTTGAGTGGAACTGTGAGAATAAACATGATTTGGGACTCTTTTAGTTAGTTGGTATAATGTAAGAGCTCCATACAGGAGTTCGTTATATTGAACCCACACCATGAGAATGGTTTTTCGATTACTCCCCAGGAGTTCGTTATATTGAACCCACACCATGAGAATGTTTTTTCGATTACTCCCCAACTCTTTCAAAGGGGGGAAAAAAACTCTTTCATATTAAGCAAATATTCGCTGCAATAATGCTAAACCTGCGATTATATACTGCTTATAAAGACACCAATGCACGGTACAAGTATCAAGTTATTCAAAAATATAAAAAGGTTGGATGCAATTAAAACAACATACATAAAGAAGTGCACAAATTTTTATTTATTTATTTATTTATATAAGTAAAAACAAGGAAGAGTCGCTATCATAAAGATTATCTATCACTACCCAGAAAAATGTTAAATAAGCACTGCAGATTATTGCGAGCAATTGGATTTAACACCTTCAGGACGAGCGTCTTTTACAGAATTTTTAACCTTTTATCTACGGTTTTTCAAAACAGAATTTTTTGCCTAATTGAATCGGGAAAAATACTCGGATTAAATAAGGCAAAATTTACAATAAAAATTTACTGGTAAGAATAATCACGGATTCTGATCACCTTACGCGGCACGTATACCGGTTGCTCGTCCCCAAAGGGTTAATAAAGCTTTCTACTATATTTAATTGCTTGAAGTTTTTAATCTATTTCCAACAGTTATAATGACAATTTTAAACGTAGTGATTAACTGAATGTTTTTAAAAAAGAGGAATATGTGCACATTTTTCTTATATCAAGATATAGTTAAGTACCCTATAAATATTGAAGAGTATTAAAATTTAGTTAATTAATTTTATTGGTATTCAGTGAAAATGCTGATAAAGACACCCTGTTATTACACTAAAGTAAAATTTTGATCGCAGCTATACATGCGTTTGAATTAATTGAGAAAATACTTATTTCTTCTTCCATTACAAAACTGCTATGAATGTCAACTAATGTCTGTCAATAAAAAAAAGTAATATTTCATTTCTTATCTTCGACATTTATACGTCCAATTAATTACATTTTTTTTTACATGAAGTATTTTTCTTTAATTCATATACTAATAAATACTATCTACAATTTATTTTTCCTTTTTAATAGTGAAAATTATAAATCCCATTCTTTTTTTTTAATTGCGAGTTCATGTATTTTTACAAATCTGGTAAAAAAAAAAAAAAAAAAAAAACATGTTTCTATTAGATTTATTTATGTTGTACATTCTTTACATATTAATTAAAAAATCCTATTATGGGTTTATAATTTCTATTATGGATAATAAAATAATTAAATTTCATTATTTAATTAGATAACTTTAAAAAGTAAAACTAAAAATCCCTCTCTATATAATAATCATTCTATTACGTACTTTAAATCAATTAACAGTCTTGAAGCAGTGTATAATGATAACTTGTCCATATCGATGCCTTTTCTGATCCCTTCAGAATCGTTATAGACAGGTTTCACGGTATAGTTTTAAAGTTACACTTGAATTTGAATGAAATTTGAGCAGCAATTATAAATTAGAAAATATTTTTTTAAGTGTAATATGAATTTGGGTTTTTGATATTTTAATTATTATTGCGCTGCAAAAGTGATGCAAATAAAAAATAAGAAATTAAAAAAACACTTTTAAGTATTTAGTAAATGAAAAACATTGAAATACTTTTAAAAAAGAAAATAAAAAGAAAAGAACGCATGTATTCATTCAAATAATAAATGCAACATGGTAAATGTTTTAAAATAATAATAATAATTATAGTGAAATATAATTTTATGGAAAATATAATAAAATAAAACATGTAAACACTAATATTCTGCGAATTTGTCTAGTTCCACTCAAAGAAACTATAACTCATTTACTGTATATATTCTTTGAATTCACCTTAGTATCTGTTTTGAAATGTAATGCCATTCTTAATCATTTACCAAAAACTTAATTCTCTAAGGCATTTTTCAACCAAATCTCTAAAGCATTCGACTACAATAAACTACTTGACAAATAGTCTACGCCTATTATGTAGTGGAAGGAAGGTGTGGTTGAAAAACGCCTTCTTTAACTCCCAGTCTCCAAAAATGGGGGGAAGCACAAACGCGTATACGCGACGTTGACCATTTAGAGATAACAAATGCCGACCGTCTATACGCGTTCATAACGCTTTTAAAGTAGAAATTTCTGGGCGCCTATTCGCGGCCATAACGCTTTAGAAAGACTTTATTTTGACCGCGGATATGCGGTCGTGACCATCAAAGGGTTAAACTAAAACATAATGAAAGTCACATACATGTATACATATACGAATAGGTAAACTCACTTTTGAAAACTTAATTTATTAAGTTTTTTTTTTTAATTTATTTTTTATTTTATTTTATTTTATTTTTATTTATTTATTTATTTTTTTTTAATTTTGATAACTTAATTTTTTTTTAACTTTTTTTTTTTTAACTTTTTAATTTTGTAAGCTGATTATCATTATTATTATTATTGAAAACTTTTTTTATATGTAATTTAGTTTCATATGTATGTATTTTTTTTTTTTTTTTTATATATATATATATATATATAAAGTAGAAATTTTAGTATTAAGATTATTAGTTTAATATTTTAAACTTGTGCTAATTTTTTTTAATTACTAAAGAATTGTTGATTTCTTCAGTTATATATATGCAAGTTTAAGTCTAACACTCTATTAAAAGTTCTAAAAGACACAACAAAATAAACATACACATTGGAAAAAATAAACACACGCGTATTTAAAAGGATAGCAATACATTTTATTTTATTATTTTAAACAATTCGTTTTGAATTGTTTCTACATGAATGTTTGATAAAAAGTTTTCACTAACACAATCCACTCCGTTTAAAAATGAGGAAATAACAAAATCTAAATCTATAAGTATTAATAACATCTCTCCTAGTTTTTCAATTTTTTGTCGATTATTTAATATATAACAGGAATGAGGGTTTTGAGATTTCTGATTAAAAATACATCCATCACATTCAAATGTGCGGTTTAGTATAATCAATACATTATTCTCAATACATGATAGAAGTTTAGACTGCAACATGAGTTCATTTTCTGTAGATATATGAACAATGATACATTTATGCCTAATTAAAATTCATATCGATTTCATATTCGGTGAGTAATCAGTAGTGGGAAAATCACGTGATATTGTCTCACAGTCAGTGTTTAATAAATTAGGAACTTCCAATCTTGATATATTTAATTCACTCGCGGAAGTGGGTTCATTGGCTTCTTCTAAACGTTGATACTTCGAAGAAGAAGTCACTTTGTCGGAAGGTCTTTTAATCATATTTACTAAAGAACCCATTTTCAAAAAATAAAGATAACATTAGATGAAGTTAGAACAAAAATCAGTTGGAAACTGAATCTTTAGAAACAGCACATCCCCTAATATACGTTAAAAATCAGTGTCGGTTACTGATCAACACTTAAAAGAATTAGTAAAATCATTAATTTTAGTTTAAGTCTTAATATATAGATATATATAAACAGTTTATATAAGTGGTGAATGATATATTATGTCTATGGTTTTATCCTTTTTTTGAAGAATACCAACACAAGGTAACAAGTTTTATATATACAGTGTATAATATTTAATGTTTATGGTTTTAGTTTTATTCTTTTTTGAAGAATTGTATGGCAACACAGGGTAACAATTTTTATATAAGTGGTGTATGATATTCAATGTTAATGATTCTATGCTTTTTTGAAAATTGTATGGTTACAAACGATAATATTATTATTATTAATACGCAAATAACAGTTGTTTATACAAACGACAAGTGATATATTAAACTTTAAAAATAATTATAATAAATTAGAAAAATTGAAAAATAACTAATTTAATGTATAATTTCAGACTTTCAATATGAAATTAATAAAATATAGTTAAGTCATTATTCATGTGTTTTAGGATAGCCAAAGGTTTTCCCAAAGATATTTATCATTTGAACTTCTAGAAACAGCAATTTGTTTAACAAACAAGTTGATTGATTTTAAGCATAAGGGAAATATACTGATTAACGAATATACACAATAGGATAAATGTTTCTTGAGCAAATTAGTCATCTAATCAGTAGAAATTTTGTTGTTCGATAAAGAAGCAATGAATTGTTCTACGGTCAATAGCAAGTAGCTGATTTATGTTTACTCAATACGTGATAAATAATTATCCCAAAAAGAGTACATTCATAAACTGTTGCGTGAATAATTATTCGTGTGTGTGAAACTAAATCGGTTAAACTACTCTTCGTATCTATTATCCTAATAACAAATATCGAGAAACGTTGAATAAGTTTGATAAAGTCAGGTTAATTGATATTACTACTCTTCGCAGCTTCGTGTTTGCGTATTCATTATCACAAAAGGAATTACTGGTTGTCTTCAATGACCAATACTGATAAAATGTTGTAGAAAGCTCTTTAAAAATAGGAGGTTTTGAATAGATCGAAATCATTTGCAAATTGAATACTGCAAAAGATAGTTATCAAGAATATTGTGCATCAAAAGGATATTATGGCAACAATTGAGGATTTGGAAGTAAGTTTAGCTTTTTCTTTTAAATTATTATGATTATACAAATTAAAATATGTTAATACTTTTTAATTAAAGCTTTTAATATTTAGATAAGATTGAATTTTCATCCCTTCGCTTTTCATCGAAAACTTAATACTATGATTTTCTAATCATGATTTTATATCAAAAACTAAGTACTGTGTTTTACTAAAAAGGTGATTAAAGAAAAAAAAATTATTACCGTTGTTTTGAATTTAGATATAAATTAAAAAGAAATATGTTTAACCTCTTAGTATAACGGGAAAATCACTAGCAGTGTTCTTTTCAAATTTCTCGTTTAAATTTTAATTCTTTTAAATGACTTTTTCAATTAGGATATTGTTTTGAATTAAAAGTTATTTTTGTAACATTTTAAGTATCTAAGATAGATTATATTTTATTGTGATATTTTAAATATCAAACATTTTAAAAATCAAACATTTTTAATATTTGAAAAAAACAAAATGAAATTGCATTTTTATTTGAAAAAAATTAAATATGGTATTGAAAATTAAACATTTTCAATATTTCAAATATCAAATTAAGACTGAATTTTTATTTAAAAATAGAAAAGATATCTAGGAAAGATTATATTTTAATTATTAATTAAAAATAATAAACATTTGAAATGATATTTTAAAACATTTCAATTCCATTGGTAAAAAAAAAAAATTTTTTTTTTTAAAGGTTATTTTGGAAAATATTGAGTTTGACGAAATTCTTAGAGAGTTACCGGAGAACCTTTTCTTAAGTAATTCAGCTGTATTAACTGGTGGTGAAAACGAAACTGTGGGATCACCAAATCGATCTTCAAATGAGGGTTTATCCATTTTAACCCCACCACGTCATTTACAAGAAAAAGATGAAGCGGAAACGAGAAAAAGAAAAAGATCAAAGGTTTTTTTTTTTTTTTTTCGCTTCAAAAAACAAAACAAAAAAATAAAAACTTTTGTTTTTTAGACAAAAAACTTAAAATTCAAGTTCTATCTTTTACAGTCCCCTTCATCATCGCCTGAGTTATTTATTGAAGACGATGATGAATTACCTCTAACACAAGAGAATGTCCCTTCAACCTATGCCAATGATCAAACCCCGGGTCCGTCTAACAGACGTTCATATGAAGGTCCATCCATTTTTACACCGCCACGACCTTCACAGAAAAAAGCAGGAGTGGAAACATGTAAAAGATCTAGGGTAAATATATATATATATATATTTTTTTTCCTTTATAAACCAAAAAAAAAAAAAAACCAACTCTTGTTTTCAAATAAAAACTTAAAATTCGAGTTTTATCTTTTTCAGCTTTTTCAGTCTCCCCCATCCTCTCCTGAGCTATTTCTCGATAGTCAGGATGATGATTTATTTAGAGATCTACCTTTAACGCAAGAAAATGTATGTATAAATAAAATATAACTACTTCAAAAATAAAATAAAATAAAATAAAAAGGTTGTTAAAAAAAAATATTTTTAACAGGAAAAACCACCATTCGAAGTCATCGACATAACAAGCTCGAATGATGAAGAGGAGGAAGAGGTAACTAAAAAAAAAAAAAATAAATAAAAAAAAAATAAAAAAGACTAGTTGACAGTGTATTAAAAAAATCAAATTACTTATTTCTTTTTCACAGGTTTCCTCAATTGAGAATGCACAGCGGTTCGGTGAAGATATCGAATTCACACCGGAACCGATGCCGAGTTCTTTGCAACCAGATCCGGTATTAGAAGAGGGAGTTACAAATATGATAGAAAATGGTGGTCTTATTCATGACCCTCCAACAGAGGTATGTTAATTTTTTTGAAAATAATACACTTCTACATTAAAAATCATTTTTTAACTTGTAAACGAAACGAATTAAAAAAAAAATAATCTCTTTTTTCTTTTCTTTTTTTTTTCCAGAATTGTACTATCTGTCGAGATCAAGATAGTCCACCAGACTGGGAGACACCTTGTGGACACTTTTTCCACAAACACTGTATAATCCCTTGGGGGTTAAAAAAGTGTATTCATTGCACCTTCAATCGGTGTGGGGGAAATTTGAATTCGAATGCAGATGAACATCAAAACGCATCTTTTGAACCCGGACAAGTCTATTGCAACCATTGCAATTATTCCCAACCGTGGTATTTACTGCGGTTGTTTGATTGTGGACATAGATTTCATCTAAACTGTGTTTGGAATGAACAAGTTATGAAAAATATAAGCTGTCCACTATGCAGGGAGCCAATTCTACAAAGAAAATTAATAGAGGATGTCACTCCCTATTATCATTTAGGGTAAAAAAAAAAAAAAAAAGTGTGGGTGTGTGAATGTGTGTGTGTGTGAGAGAGAATGTGTGTAAATGTGTGTGTGTGTGTGTGGACTTAGAGTGGTCAACCTCCTCGCGGTTAAGTCCGGGCAATGGGAGCTATGCATTTTACCAATTTGACTTTGATCATTCAGACTAAATTCATTTTGACAAAATGCAAAGTTCTTAGCTAATGACCACAAATATTAATACTTTTTTAACTGTTATTTTTATTATTTCAGACTCCTTGAATCCAGTCTTTTAAAATCCAGCTTTGATCATTCAGACTAAATTCATTTTGACAAAATGCAAAGTTCTTAGCTAATGACAAAAAATATTAATACTTTTTTAACTGTTATTTTTATTATTTCAGACTCCTTGAATCCAGTCTTTGAAAATCCAGCTTTCATCACTCAGAATAAATTCATTTTGACCAAATGCAAAGTTCTTAGGTAATGACTACAAATATTAATACCTTTTTAACTGTTATTTTTATTATTTCAGGCTCCTTGAATCCAGTCTTTGAATGCAAAGTTCTTAGCTACTGACCACAAATATTAATACTTTTTTAACTGTTATTTTTATTATTTCAGACTCCTTGAATCCAGTCTTTGAAAATCCAGCTTTCATCACTCAGAATAAATTCATTTTGGTTGATCAGAGGGTTTAGGAAGTGTATTTCAGACGATTAAATGAATATGATATGGTTCACAAGAAAAAGTATAATTTTAAAATTAGGTAAGAGGATTAATACTGGTAAAAACCATGTTTAATTCAAATCGTTTGGTAGTTTTCTAATCGATCTAAAAAATGACTTGCTTATTAAAGAAATATAAAAAAATTAATTATTTCTTCAATTTAAACATAAATTGTATTAACTTCCCTAGTATAAGAAAGAGGAAGAGGTAGGTATTTTTTAAAAATATATAGTGTTCAAAAGTAATTCAGTAATTGTCGGGACGCGGTCTGGATAGTGGATAGCTTATCGGTTACAAAAAATTAAATTTGAATGGGAGTTCGCAGGTTCGAAACCACGGCTTTCTAAAATGATCATACATTTGTGCGGAAAATAATTAAACTATCGTACACAAAATCGATAAAATCAGTTAAACTAAAAATAAAAATCATATACATTAAAGGAATTCGCAAAGTGAGCAGTTAAAATAGGTATTAATGAGTTATCTTAAGAAACCAACCTCTCTTTACACATACAGAAGGAGGAATACAATTTTTTGTTTTGAAACATCTAAAATCTAAACATATAGACATAGTTTCTTGGCTCTATTAGTTAAGTCTTCAACATATCATCGAGCCAAGAGACTATTTTGCAGGTTCGAACCTTCCTCAAAACTTTTCATAAAATAAAATACTATTTTCAATAATAAATTCGCACTACCGCATACAGATGGCAGCATCAAAAATTTTTTTCAGAAAACATAAGACATTTTTATCTTCATTCAAATTCTAAGACAATTCAGAAAAAAAAAAAAAAACAAATCACCCTTAAAAATTAAGCCCCCCTAAAAAAATAAGCCCCTCTAAAAAATTTAGGCTCCTCAAAGTCCCTTTCGAAAATACCTACATCTCTATGTCATAGTATGATATTTCCATTTCTACTCTATGTCGATTCGAAAAAAAATTAAGCCCCCCCCCCCTAAAAATAAGCCCCCCTCAAAAAATAAGCCCATCGAAGAATTTAGTGTCTTCATACTTCCTCTCGAAAAGACCCATGTTATAGTATGATATTCCCATTTCTACTCTAAGTCGATTTAAAAAAAAATTAAGTCCCCTCAAAAATTAAGCCCCCTCCAACATTTAACCCCTCCTACTATAGGATAAGTCTCCCAACAGGTGGATTCCACTCTCCTCCTCTATCCACAAGGTGGATTACTCCCTCCTCCTCAATCCTCCCAATCCACAATCCACCTTATGGGGCTGAACTCTCCTTCTTCCCCTACTGTTAAATCTTTAGAATCCAGTAATTTTTGTTGTATCTTTTCATCCTGAATCCCAAACACCAACTGATCACGCAGGCGATCATTAAGCGTATTTCCGAAGTTGCAATATTCGGATAACCGACGCAAATCTCGTACGAAATCGGCTATATTCTCTCCTTGCTTCCTTAATCGTTTCTGGAACTGAAGTCGTTCCACAATTTCACTAGGGCGTGGTGAAAAATGATCCTTAGCTTTCTTTAAAAGATCCTCGTAACTGATTTCTTTCAGCGTATTCGAAACAATAATATCTCGTAAAATAGCAAACGTAGATGTTCCAACAGAACTTAATAATATATTCTTTTTCATCTCATCATTTTTTATGCTATTCGCTGAGAAATAAAAATCAATTTTCTCGACGTAAATAGTCCAAGGAACATTCGCATTGTATTCTTCTAAGCGTCCCAAATAAATTATTTCTTTATCGGCCATTTTCTGTGCCACTTTTTCTTTTTCTCTTTCAAAACAAAAAAGTTTCACTGCATTTTAATTTGGGTTAAATCCCATTTTCGTCGCCACTTTTGTATCGCCACGCTCTTATTATTATTCTTAACTAAGGAAGAAGGCATGACTATAAGATTACTTATAGTTTTTCTTTACATTATTTACAGCAGCTGCTAAACGCAGCTCTCAGAACAAATCATATCTTACAACTGCGCAGAATATTCTCGTATACATGCAAAGCCTTACAATTCCAGACTGTCCGTGTATGGTGCTGCCATCTATTAATACAGATCGCAACTAATTGTTGGTTTGCGTTATGACATCCCCAGATGTGATGCAAGCAATATTACGTGATTGAATGAACAGCTAACTAAAAATTTTTACTGAATCATAATTATTATGCTCTCTGCTTATTCAATAAAAAAGATGTGAAATAAATCGCTGCCAAAAAGTGCAGCGTAACATGTGATGACCTTAAATCTTGACCATTGTAAAATTCAATACTCAATATATAATTTCTTAAATCTTAATATAAGTTAAAAACTACACATCAGCCTCATGAGTGATTATTCTTCATGCGTCTTAAAGATTATTATTTAACACAATTTTTATCCTCGCGGTTTTAGCGCTGAAATAAAACAAACAAATGAATTACGGCGTAAAAATAATATGGATTTAAATCGGCCATGGAAGCGAGGAATTGCTGCAGTGGAAATAAACAGGTAAGAACTATAACTTACTTACAATATTTATAGTATGACATTTTATGATATTGGCCAGATTATGTTAAGCATTCTTATCTAAATGTGAGCGCGCGAAACCTACTGTGCAATAGAGGTGGCATAGATATAATAAAATGTTGGCAACAAATATTTTCAGCAGACTCGTGCCGGGCCGGGATCAGGCTTGCAATTTTTTTTTTCTACATAGTCCAGACGGGCCGGAACTGGACTTAATTGTTTCAGGATGTGTAGGGCAGGCAATATTGTTTGTAAAAATATTAATCGAGATGATGAACTTCTGTTAACGGAATATTTGGAAATTTATAGCTTAAGGTGATTCTCAAATTCACTGCTCAACAACGCGAAACTTTCTAACACATTAGAGTAGTAGTCGGGCCACTATCAGCTACAGGGTGTTCCCGCCTATCAATCAAAAGGGGGTGTGGCATCTGGCAATCAAAAGGGGCGTGGCAGGAAGTGACGTCATGAATGGAGTTGAGTTGTTTTCCTCCTGCTGGTTTTGGTTTTAGTTTCGGGTTTTCAATCGTACTGTTGGACGGGGTGTTTTTTGGCTGGTTGAGTTGTTGTTTGCTGAACGTTTTAGTTTCGGTTTAAATTTTCTTTTTTTATAGAATGGAAACGCCGAGTTACTTTTTTGAAAATAAAAACACGTTAAAGTTGGACTTGTAAAATTTTTTGATAAATTTCACACGACCACGTGACTCATTTGACTCACAAATTTTTCGTGTGAGTGTAAAGGGGTGTATTTGAGTTTCGTTTTTGTTCACTGTTTCGTATTAGAGTATGACATAATCAGTGAATTTATTTTTAATTTCATGGAATGAATTTTTTAATAATTTGATGTTTTTTTAATGTCATTTTCACGATGACGGAATCGGTGATTGGAATTTATTTTTAAGGCTTTTACTAACTTACTAAATTTTGTGAATTAATTATTTTTTCTTTAATGAATTTAATTTAAATAAATTTATTTTTTATTGAATATTTTTAGAAATTTAAAGTTATTTTTAGAATTTTAAATTGAGAACTCTGTTTAATTTTGCAGAGAGAATTCTGTTTTTAGAATAAAAACAGAAAAAACCCCATAACGTCTTAATTATAATAAATATCTAATCAGTTTAAAGTTATTATTACTTCTAGAAAAAGGGCCAAAATTTATGTATGACAGATTTTTGATAAAATTAAAAATGGGCTCAAGGGGCGAAAATATTAGGGTTTTAAGGAGAAAAAAATTCATAACTTCGTCAATTCTTAAGATGTCAAATACAATTAAATTTATTATAAATCTTCTTAATAATATCAACAACTTTTATATTGACAAGTTTTTGAAAGGACCAACTCTTACTGAAAAAAAAAAAAAAAGAAAAAAGTTAAAAACGAAAACAAAAAAGGGATTTGAAGAAGAAAAAAAATCCATAACTTCGTCAATTCAGAAGATATCAAATCCGTTTGAATTTATTATATATCTTCTTAATATTATCTGCACTTTTCTATTGACAAGTTTTTGATAAGACCAATTCTTACGGCAAAAGAAAAATTAATAATACATTGCGGTTGAAAAAAAAATATCGTATTAAGGGTGCACTCAAATCCAAACTGTTTATTTTCCGACTCATCTTTAAATTTATATTTGATCTCAAACAGATACAATTGGCAGGTTCTCTTAATTCAGAAACTATATAATGTGCCGTATATGTCTTTTATTTGATAAAGGCAGAATATATTTCAAAAAATGCTGTCAAAGTGGGCATTTTTAATCGAATTTTCCGAAGCGATAGTGCTGGAAACAAAAAATATGGTCATACCAAGAAAATAATAACTTATAAATCAAGTTCTAATTAATTGAACGAAAAATAAAAACACAGATCGCTTATAAATCTCTTCGAAAATCAATTCAACAAGTTTCATGTTTTTTCTTTTAAAAATTAATCTAAAAATGTGCCAGAAAATTTTGAGATGTTGAGCGTGGAATTTTTTTTTTTTTTTTTTTTTTTTTTAATAACGACTTAACATGATTCTGATAAAACCAACTCTAGCAGAAAAATGAAATTAAAAACTCGTCAAAAGCGGCCAGATAAATTTGTTAAACTGGGTTTAGCTTTAATCTTGATTTAGTTTATATTGGAGGAATTAGTACTTATCTTCAAAATCTACCTGCACCTGCAGGCCGAGCCGGCATGGATTCCATTGGATATTAAATTTTCTACTTTTCAATGTTTTTTTTGCTTCAATTTAAGTTTATGTGTTTGGCAAATTGGAATATATTCTACATTTTTGATGAAACACCAGCCTAAGTTCTTAACTAAATCCTTAAGACTAAATTTACTAATATTCCGTATACTCGAAATCTGAAATAATAAAAACGAAATGACTGCGGATTTCTTAGAAAAATGTATTGCTTATTTTAAGCAAATATTTCTAAAATAATTTAATGAATTCCTAGTTAACTTTATATCACTTTGTTGAAAATTACAAAAGCACGGAAACACAATCAATTACCAGTGGGAAAATCAGAAGAAGTTTATGAAAATAATTTACAACGAAGCAAAAAGTAAAAGAAATATAAAAAAAAAAATTAAATATACAAATTTACAGATAAACAAATTTATAACTAATTTACAATGAAACAAAATAAAAATGAAATTAAAGAAAAATATTACAATTAACGAAAATAAGTTAGAATTAATAAAAAGATTAATGAAAAAAATCAGCATTAAGCCTGAAACATATTAGGTAGCTTTCATTACAAAAAGCTACCTATTGCAGCCGTTCGGAGAAAAACGATTCCGAAAATTTTTGGTATATTTTCACCGATCATGACCCCCAGACCCCGAAACCACCCTCCGTTCAAAATTGATATATATCTACCCTATATATATAAAATCCTAATGAAACGAAAGTATGAATCGACTGATTAAATAACTGATTACGTTTCACGGCGATTTCTCCTAAAATATGGAATACTTTGCGATGAAATTAACACCAAAAATCCGTATTGATCCATAGACCTCAAAACTGGTATTAGAATTTTAAAATTCGAATTAGTTTTCGAAATATTAATTTTTTTCTAATTTTAAATACTTTTTTCTAATGATGGCAACTCAAATTTTAATCATAACAGATA
The DNA here is from genome assembly GCA_963932465.1 of Maratus speciosus. Lineage (NCBI taxonomy): Eukaryota > Metazoa > Arthropoda > Arachnida > Araneae > Salticidae > Maratus > Maratus speciosus. The sequence continues at coordinate 284,105,985 of OZ010790.1, read as the reverse complement.
TTTTTTTTTTCATATTTTAGAAAAGGTTATTTTAAATTAATTTGGCGACGAGTTTGGCCTCCCTTAAATGTATGCTAAGAAATCCATCATGTTACTTTTATTCATAATTAAATTTGTATTTCATTATCATTTTATTTAATACAAAACTTTCATTTAAAATTGAAACCTTTAAAATAAATGGCTTTTACTTCATTCTTTTTTTTAAACGAAACGAAAAGAAAAATATTAGGCACAGATGTCATATACGCAACGGGATACCTAATTGGAGCCAAAATGGCGTTATTTTGCCTGACATGGCAACCCGGCTATTGTTGCTTATTTATTAATAAATGTTTATTTGAATTTATTTCCTTTTTATTTACAAAAAATGTTATAAATTGTTTTGTTCTATAGTTATTAATTAATTTTTTTTTATTTATTGTTATTTCATTTTAAAAATAACAGAAAATAATTTAAAAATACATATGTAACAGGTATTTGAAAACGAGGTTTTCGCCAAATTGTCGTAAAAAAATCACACCAAACCCGTGGCAATGCATGTATGTGGCAATGCAATGTGGCAAGTATGTGGCAATGAAACAAAATAATGAGATTTAATTTCCACTTCAAAGCAACGTTTTAATTTTACGTAGTAAAAATTACTTTTAACTTTTTGGAGTTGAAGTTACTGAGTTTTAGTAAAGGAGTGGATTTTTAACGTTTAAGACAAGCAAATCGTGTTCTTCACTGGCTTCTACTTATATTTACGATAAAATCTCCAAATGGATACGTAATTGAGTACGTGTTAAAAGCAGGAAAATATTGAAAATTATGTTTTGAAAATTGTATTTACACATGAATATTAAAAGAGAAAGGAAACTTTAAAATAATAAATACATTAATATGCGTTTAACCCTTTCACGGACAAAGCACTTCTAATCGTAAAATCTTGAAATCAGTGAATGGCACCAGAATTTACAAACAAATTTCGATATACAAAAATGCTTTTGTTCACTTACTTAATAAAAGGGAAATTTTCACCCCAGTATTCTGGTGCTAATGTGGCATTTAAGAATTAAAATTAAGTGGTCCAAAAATGAACCACCGCCATTGAAGGGATTAAAGCAGCAAATTTTAGTAATTGTAGTAAATTGTATTATGTCAATCGTTTTATAACGCTGTTAAAAAATACCGAGAGACAAAGACTCTGTTTACTTAATTCATTTTATTTTAGCTTCTTTTCAAATGTTTAACTGATCTTCTTTAACCAAACACGAAAACAACACTTGGATGTCTTAACAGCAACTGATTCTACCTTAATTTTTTGCAATCAAAGGGAATTGAATGGAAACCCGTTTACAGGGAGGTTTCAGGGTACAGGTTTTTTCAGTATAATTCAATCTTCTCTAATCTTTTTAAAACCGATCAGATTAGAGTGTTTTTAGATTCTGCAGTGTCTGAACGGGGGTTGGCGAGCGTAGCTTGCAGGGGGCAGAGCCCCCTAGTATATATATATAACCATTAATTAAATCTATATATATAAAAGAAAGTCTGGATTTTGTATTAATCAACGCGCAGCCCAAACTACTGAACCTAAAATCTTGAAAATTGGAGTAAAAATACTTTTTATGACATAGAGTGCCGCTAAGAAAGGATTTCGTAAAATTCCACCCCTAAGGGAGGTAAAAAAGAGAACGAACATTTAAAAAATTCCTTAAAAATCGGATTTTATAGTTATTTTTCAACTGATGACATATTTTGGTGTATTTTTGTATGCTAAATCGAATGGTACTAACTAAATTATTTTAAGTCCAATAGTTCGTGAGATATTTCATATTTTTCTAATTTGGCGATGTCTTTGGCGCCAAAACCTCAAATTTTCAAGTGATAATTTCTAAAAATTCATCCGTTACTATAGCAACGGAAAAATTTAAATTGGGTAATTTTGTTGATAAATTATTCTTGTGGTTGAATAATTAAAACAGCTAATATGAGTTAGAAAAAATTACAAACGCCTTCGAAAACTAAAGTTTTTAAAAATTGGTACTTTTTCACGATATGACATTACAAAATCTATGCTATTGCGCCATTTATTTCAACCCTAACTGTGCAAACGATTTTTACTGCAAACCGTGCCAAACATTAAGATTTGCTATTTATTGAACTTGAATATTTTTTCAACTGATTTTATTTAAAAGACAAAGAAAAAAGGTTTAATAAGAAATAAATATTGTTAAAAGGAAATATTTAATTTAAATATGAAAACAATGTTTGTACTGCATTAAAAAAAAAAAAAAAAAAAAAAAAAAAAAAAAAAAAAAAAATTCATTTCAAAGGTTTAAATGGAAAAAAAATATTTTGCAATTTGTCATTTGCTCCTGGATAAAAAGAAAAAAAATTGGTACTTTTATGTTAGCCGTGCACAAATCTCGCCAATAGCATTTTAAAAATCGCAAATACCAGCATTTACATTTTTACTCATCACCATCTACTGTATTTTTATTTCATTCCGATTCACTGTAACTCAGGTTCTACTGAACAGAATTTTGTAGAACTTACTCTGTTAGTTAGGTAATTTGTTTAGATGTGTTTTAATGTAAAAAATATTTCTACGTTACTTAGTGATATCTGCGGGGATTTTAAAATTAGGTGAACCCGATTATGAAATATTAACTTTTATATAAATTTCTACTGAATGGATTTTGATGCTATGCGGGAAAGTTCTCAGTGGTGTAGTAAAAAACTAGAGGATTTACTCTATATGCACAGAGTATATACTAGAGAATATATATGCTATAGCTATGGAAGGCGTACAGAGTTTCTTAAAAAAATCCATAGAATATATAAACGTTAAATTTCCCCTCCATCCCTGAAGTTCTATAATCTGGTTAACGCGATCATGAAAGATATGTTTAAATTTAACTATCTGTAATATATTCGAAATGTAAAAAGAAATTTATTTCCGACTGCTTAGAACTTGAATTCTGCTGAATAGATCTTGATGGGACCTACATTGTTAGATAATTTTTCAGAAAAGATTTTAGCTTATCATATCGTTCTACGTTGCTTGGTTAAATAATTATGGGGGGAAATTCAAAATCAGATAAACACGGTTATGAAAGATTGGTTTTTTTTTTTTTAAAGATTGTGCTGAATGGATTTTGATGGGAATTAAACTGTTATTTAAATAATTTTTAGGGAATGTTTTAGTACATTTACCAGTTTAAAAGATTTTGCTAAATGGATTTCGATGGAACTTGATCGGTTAGTTAAGTTTTAGGGAATGTTTTAGTATAAACACATATTGTTCTAGGTTGCTTGGATATAAAAATAGAAGGAGAGGATAATAAAATATTGGAATATTTTATAATTGGATATAAAAACAGAAGAAGGGTTTTAGTATATTGCATTTTGTTCTATCGTACTTTGCCAAATCCTACAGTAAAGGATCAACTAAACAAGTGGGTCCTTCACAGCTGAAATTTTGTCTGTCTCAATAGAAAATATAATAGAATAATAACGTCAATAGCGTTTGTAGCAATTCGGATGGGGATTCCAGATAAATGCCCATACTGCTATCAAACGCATGATCAAATTCACAGATATATTTCGTTTGATTCAAGGTTTGTTTAGAAAAACGGCCCAGCGTAGCGGGCGAAGGCTGCTAGTATATATATATACGAGGGTTACTCTGAAATTATTGAGATACGCGCAGACGAGAATTTACAAAATAAAAATAACGGTTTAATTTTAAAATAAAAAGTTTTTTAACACAACAGACGATTTTTTACTCACATACTTCAACTTGTTTAGCGTAGAATAAATTTTAAACAGAAGAGAAAATGGAGTTGACACGAGAACATTTTCGCGCTATGATTTTCTACGATTTTAAAGCAGGATTAAATCAAGAAGAATGCGTTCAACGGTTGAAATTAGCATTTGGTGATGAATCTCTAGCTCGTTCTACTGTATTCAGATGGTTTAAAGAATTTAGCAGAGGTCGCAATTTTCTTCAGGACGAAGAACACCCAGGAAGGCCGTCGTCGGCAGTAATAATGTGTCTGCCATACGAAAAATGTTAATGGATGATAATCGCTGTACCAATCAAATGATACAGAAGGAACTTAGCATTCGATCCGCAGCCATACACAAAATTATTCAGGAAGAATTGCATATGAAAAAAGTAGTTTGCCGTTGGGTTCCCCATAATCTAACTGAGCACCAAAAAGAGGAGCGTGTGAGAATCAGTAAAGAAACTGTTAAATTGCTAAATGATGATGGCCACCACATCATTTCTAAAATTGTAACGGGTGATGAAACGTACATACCCGTTTTTGATGTTCCAACACGTCAAGAAAGCAAAGTATGGGTCTTTGAAGATGATCCCACGCCGACAATGGTGAAAAGACAACGCACACTAAAAAAAATTGATGTATGCCGTTTTCTTCAGAAGTACGGGATTGGTCAAAGCCATCAAGTTGGAAGGACAGAAGACAGTAACAGCAAACTGGTATACCACTAAATGTCTTCCAGAAATTCTACAAGAAGTAAATGCTAGGGGACTAATGCTTCACCATGACAATGCTTCTTCACATTACAGCCGGATTAACAGTTGAGGTTCTTAAACAAAAACGAATTAAAGTTATAGAACATCCGCCGTATTCACCTGATCTAGCTATGTGTGACTTTTAGTTATTCTTTAATCTAAAAAAAACTTACGTGGACGTCGTTTTCATTCAAAAGAAGAGATTGATGTGGCTATAAATGCATTTTTTCATCTATTCCAAGAAATGAATGGCTTGAGGCATTTAATCTGTGGAAAATTCGCCTATAAAAGTGCATTGATGCTGGAGGAGACTACTTTGAACACACCTAAAATTTTGTAAGTATCTATATTATAAAGGACAAACATATCTGTGCGTAACGCATACGTCATTCTGCGAATGGCAACACTTTGAAATTTGAAATGAAATTTCGGTTTTGCAATTTTCGCTACTGCAAATTTTTAAACTTCGAAACATTGCACAGTTTCAATTTTTACTCCGTCGTATAGGGAAAAAGTGTACTTTTAAATGCAATTTGTTTGAAAGCTCTATCTCAATTTATTTTTGAGATATTAATTTTTTTATAGTTTTTAGTACCAATTTTGTAATTGTGGCAACTGAAGTACTCCATTTCTATTAAAAGTAAAGAAAAAATAGTCATGGTTTATTTATTTTTATTTATTATATCTTTATTGATGCCATTTTCACATTACAAATAAAAATAGCTTTTTTCTAATTTTTGAACTGAAAATGACGTCAGCCATTAAAAAGAAAACACGCATTCTTCTTCATAAATCAAAAGATTGAAGAAGATCTTTCAATATTTTTACATTACGCATACTGAGTTTGAGACGCTTGCAAAATGATTCAGCGAGTAAAAATGATGTCATATTTAAAACAAAACGATCATTTTCTTTGATAAAACTAAATATTTGGCCAATACTATGGCAACTAAAGGCAAATTTCTGAATGGTAAATTTTCGCGGGTACTGAAATTATAACTTAAATTTTATGCGAATGTTCACATGAAAAGTTGTATCGGACAAACATGACTTTAAGTTTGGAAATAGATTCATTAATAATGTATTGCGCGTTAAAATACTTTTAAATTGTGAAATTGAGTGGTCCGTATGTAAATTTTGAGAATATGAAAATAACGTACAGTGTAGCTTTTATCGGGGAAAATTTTATGATGTGATAAAGAGAAATCCTTTTTACTGATTTTTCATCCCGTAAAAACAAACGTAAGAGCCTCAATCGATAACTTCAACATAAGTACTCATCTTGATTACGTATTCTAATACAGTTTAATTTTTGAATAATTTAAGCAATTGAAGTTTTTGAAGAAAATAATATTTTGGAAATTTTAGGTTAAAAATATTATTTGTTTTAAGAGATAACCAATGCAAGATAATTTTTTTATTGTAATTATTTTTGTAGGTTTATTATAAACTCAATCTAACAGTTCCATTCTAAACATTTTAATTCGTCGAATTTCGATGGGTTCCAACTCGTAACTTTAAAAACCTAGTTGTATCTCAAAAATTTCAGAGTGACCCTCGTATATATATATATATATATATATATATGATCTTTGTCATACTGTAACTCTCATATTTATGAACCGATTTGGATAAAATTTCGTGTGTACATAGTAAATACCAATGTCTCGGCCGAGTTCGTTGGCCAGCTTCATCCGTCATCTTGTTTCAAAATGGCGTACATTTAAAATTTTAAAAAAAATTTAAAATTTAAAATGAGGCACAAAAAAATTAGACATTGAAAAAGATTTTTTTCCTATGTGTTTGGGCTTGATACAAAGATTCTGGAGCATTTTTAGTTTCGTCTATATCTTAAAAAATGGCTGAGTTATAGCACTTTGAATTTCTAGCATGGCTGATATTTTGAAACGATCTTATTTTTGTCACGGGATAATACAAGTATTTATGAACCGATTTGGATGTGACAAAGAATGTGCATAGTACATAGCAATGTCTCGACCGAGTTCGTTGGCCAGCCTCATCCGCCATCTTGTTTCAAAATGGCGGCCATTTAAAATTAAAAAAAAAATTTTTTAATTTAAAATGAGGCACAAAAAAATTAGACATTGAAAAATATTTTTTTCTTATGTGTTTGGGCTTGATACAAAGATTCTGGAACATTTTTAGTTTCGTCTATATCTTAAAAAAGGGCTGAGTTATAGCACTTTGAATTTCTAGAATGGCGGGCATTTTGAAACGATCTGATTTTTGTCACGCGATAATACACGTATTTATGAACGGATTTGGATGTGACAAGGAATGTGCATAGTAGATAGCAATGTCCGGACCGAGTTCATTGGACAGCCTCATACACCATCTTGTTTAAAAATGGCGGCCATTTAAAAATTAAAAAAATTTAAATTTAAAAGTGAGGTACAAAATAATTAGAAATTGAAAAAGATTTTTTCCTTATGTGTTTGAGCTTGATACAAAGATTCCGGAGCATTTTTTGTTTCGTCTATGTCTTAAAAAATGGCTGAGTTATAGCACTTGCTTGAGTTATAGCATGGCTGACATTTTGAAACGATCTGATTTTTGTCACGCGATAACACGCGTATTTATGAACCGATTAAGGATGTGACAAGGCATGTGCATAGTACATAGCAATCTCTCGGCCGAGTTCGTTTGCTAACTTCATCGGCCATCTTGTTTTAAAATGGCGGCCATTTAAAAATTAAAAAAAAAAAAATTAAAATGAAATACAAAAAAAATTAGAAATTGAAAAAGATTTTTTTCTTATGTGTTTCAGCTTGTTACAAAGATTCCGGATTATTTTTTGTTTTGCCTTTATCTAAAAAAAAGCCGAGATATAGCAGTTTGAATTTCGAATGTATGTGACATTTTTAAAAATCTGATTTTTTTTACCTGCAACAGCACTCGCATATATCAACCGATTTAGATATGAGTGAGCATGTGCACAGGAATTACTAAGGTCTCGACCAAGTTCATTGGTGAGCTTTGTTGCACCCATTATGTTGTTTTAAAATGGCGGGCTATCACCGATAATTCGGGTTAATATAATTATTAATATAATTCGGGATATCACCGAATTTGGCGACAAATATAAATCACTTTAATAAAACCAGCTTTGATAACGCTGACTAATTTCGCGAAATTCTCATTCATATTCAATATTGACAAAAATTAGTATTTAATCTTCTATAATCGGGTTCCACTAATTTGAGCTCCGTATGTTTGAATAATATAAGCAAGCTTTAAAAAAATAAGGAATATGAAAGCTACCTCTTCCTCCCGGCACTGGCCGGAAGGACTTTTTTTAACTATTATAAAATATTATCATAATTTCAGATAATTGATGGAAATACGAAATGTTTTTCCGTTCTGTTTATAAAAACTAATTAAAAAAATATTTTCAACCATAAAAAATTAAAACAGAAAAGGAAAGAAAATTTTTCAGTCAAGGATATAAAACGTTCCAATTTAAAATATAATTTCAGGATATGTACTAGCATCGTTAATACTTAATTCTGTCAAATTTTGTAATACCCTAAAAAATTAATAAAATAAAATCACAGATACAGATTATTTAAAAACACAAACATCTGCTACATAAAATAAATGCTCTAATTTTGCACATTATTGCATGAAGCGTAAAAATGTATGCGTTTGAGACTGACAGCGGATTAACGGAATGCAAGATTATGTGGTTCTACATTAAATTTTCGAATTATCCAGAAATTATATATTTCTTCTGTGAAGAATATTGCGACAGTTCGGACTTCAATGCTTCGTTTGTATAACACAATGTACGTATATTCTTGTATAACATTAAAAATTTTTAAATTTTGTGCTTAAACTATCTTTCTGTGTCACCTACTACTCCCCCCCCCCCCCTTTAAAATAAGTAATAGTATAAGAATATATATATTTTTTGCTGAATATTTTAATTTTGTTTTTCTCATGATAGTTCACGAAGTCGTTTTATTAAATGATGTGGGTAGTATATAGTATGGAATCTAAATATTTGAATATTGAATATGGTCTATACGACAATTCGATGATAAGAAATAGTGCAACCAAATAATTGAATACTGATTTATTAAGTTTTCTATTCCGAAATTCGAACTAATTCGTTGTAACTCAAGGATATTTATATCTTTTTAAACTGCTCATCGAATGAAATACAATTAGATTTCGAAGAATTTAGATATAGAAACAGGAATTTACCAGACTTTTAGCATACTCATGTTGACTTTTTACCATACACCTTTCTCGACTTATTTATAGATTCTTGTTTCCCACACTTTTTTTCCTGATTAACATGTAATAGACCGGGCGGCGGCGACACGAATGACTACGTCATCGAGTTACGGGATGAAATCATGATGCAGGACAAGATTTTTAAGAGTAGATTAAGGAATGACTGGTCTGCCTCGACATTTCTTGGTACGATAAGCGCAGCAGCGGGCACCAACCAGAGGCGTCGAGATGGGAGGGTTAGGGGGGAGCCTCCCCCTCCCCAATATATGTGAAGTTGGGAAATTTGAGCTTAGAGTTGGGAAAATCTAGATTTTTGAGACATTTCTTTTTTTAGTAAAAAAATTAGGAAATTTTTGTTTTGGTGATTATGTTTCTGAATACTGTAACAGTAAACATGTTAAATTATCAAAAGAAATTCAAAAAGAAATCAGCCACACTCAATCTATCATTGTGTTTTTCAGTTCTACAAAAATATTATACATCTACCAGACCTAAATCTCTCTACTCCTATCCATCAATAGCTGACTATTCAGTTCCTTTATTTCCTCCAAAACGTTGTTCCTTTTTGAAAAATTTTACCCTACGTCCACTTCTCGTCCCAAAAGTGAATCCAGCTATTTTAATCCAAAGGGATTGCATCTTCTTTTGAAAATTGGAGATCACTTGTAGCACAACAGAAAGGAATGTAGTTACCTACTTGAAACACAGTTGGGCAAGATTTGATGAGCTTTCACAAATTGCACTAATTTTTGAGCTAATTGCGTGATTTTTGGACAATCTTTTACTCATTCTCATGATTTTTTCCGCAAAAATTAGTTAACCCTTCGATGTCAAGAAAAAAGCGTTATATGAGCAAATATGAATATAAGAAGTCGCTAGGTTAGATAAATTTGTCACATTTTACATTTATTTCTGTGCGGAAATATATATCAGTCCTGTTCGTTTATATTTATAGGTGTTTATGAAATTTTAAATCAAAAATCCAGTGTTGTGTCTTTAAAACTGTACTAAAAAATGACTATAAATCTCAGCACGAAAGAACACTTCATAATAAGGAAAAGATTTTTCGACCAAGGTTCCGCAGCATCTAAAAATCCATTCGAGGATGAAAAAGGTAAAAAGTGGACCATTTGAATTTGGAACAGAAATATGACCATGAAAGCAGTCCATCAACTGAAGAAAAAATCGACATGCATTGTAACACTGACACGTTGCACTTGAATAAAATTTTGAATCAATAAAGATTTCCCTATAGACAAGTTCACAAACAATTATGAATATTAGAATGTGACTGAAGAAGCTGACTTCCGAAAGCCCCGTATAAAAATGGTTTCACCAAAGGGAATAGATAAAAATAATAGTACAGCAATGAACACTGAACACACAAGTTTTACAGGAAAGAATTATAAGAAATACAAAAAAAAACTTAGTAATGGGCTTAAAGGATAATGTTCCCTATATCAGGAGATTATTGCACTAATACATTTCATATTTAAATTACAATTGTGCAAGGCAAATTTGAGTATCACTAACTTAGGAAAGTTAATAATGTTTCCACCTGGATATGAGAAACCGGATGTACACGACTTGCAGAGTCAAATAGAAATAAACCAAATCCCAACTCACTTAAAAAACCTTTTTCTCATGCCTTGAAATTCAAAGATTATTTGAACACGCCGTCAAACTATATACTCATATCTGAACATTCACAGCAGTTTATCTTTATGGCATTGCATCTAATGAAAGAATCTTTAGTCAAATAAAAATTTTAAAAATATATATTGTAAACTACAAAGAGGGATGACAGACTTGACAGCCTAATGATTTTAAAATGTGAAAGTGAAATAGTGGATTTTATTAAACTGGACGATGTTATCATCAGGTTGGCTTCTTTGAAGATCAGAAGAAAACTAGTCGGATGTGCCAATCCCAAAACTTTATTCTATCCAATACATGTTAATACCTCAAAATTTGCAATCACAATGCAAAACGAATTCTAAAGGAATAGATCCGTTTAATTGCGTGAATTTAAAAAGGAGATAGAAGCATCGCATTTTTCCAACAAATCATCGAATTTGGGCGCACACCCTGTTAGATGTTTGCAACCAAAATTCCAAACCCAAAGAGCACAAAAGCGATACCTTTGGATAGTATACACCCAAGCCCAATAAGGAATTGCAACCAAATCTGAAATTTGGCAAATTCCGTGCATTAGTTTTTCAGATATAGCTAATGCAAAAATCGTGAAAAATGCTTCACAGCAATGCCACCTGTTATATCATATACACAAAAGCCTAATAAGCACCAAATTATGTCAAGGTTTAACAGAATATGAAGTTTGATCAAATTCCGTGCAACAGTTTTTGAGATATAACTATCGCTAAAATCATGTAAATCGTGAAAAATGCAGCATAGCAACGCCACCTTTTGGGTGATTTACACCAAAAACTAATCAGCATTAATTTTTATCAAGGTATAACTAAATCTAAAGTTTTATTAAATTCCGCACAATAGTTCTTGAGATAGAGCGCTCACAAAATTTGTGTCACATACACACAGACAGATTTTCTAAACACACTTCATACACACAGATTTTCTAAAAACAGTCAAATCGTTCTAAAACATATCAATTATAGATGCACATTTCCAAAGTTTTTAAGGAGCCAGTGGCTCCTAAACCGAAATTATCCAGTGGCCACATTGTGAAAGAAATGCATTACAAGCAATAACAATTATATGAGAAAAAATTTCAGGAGATCAAAGTGAAAAATAATCTACAAATATACAAAAGAAACAGACTAATTATATCAAATTTGTATAGTTCATTTAATCACCCGATTCTTTTAATTTGGATATAAATTAAGTATAATATAAATCTTAAGCTATGTACTGTCAGAAGATAAAGTTGGGCAAGATAGAGGTAATATATATATATACGAAATATTTACATTAAAATTACAAACAATACATAAAACAATTAAAATTATTACATAAAAACACTAAAAACATATTAAAATTGGGACGTTTCGGATCATCACGATCCCTCCTCAGCCAATTATAAACGTTAAGTGAATACTATCAACAGTTACAAGAAAAACACAACAGAAAGTCATCAATTTCAGGTTACAGTTAAAATAAAATAGAATACTCGGCTGGCACAGATGCAGCTTCGTTAATCGCTAAATCCTTGGTTTTAGTATGCCAGGCCTCTAAAAACACTCTCCCTGCGTAATTGTTGCAGCCGGATCGGATCACAAAAGCTTTATTAAAATTTGGAAAATGGTCGGTTGCAATAGTATGCTGAACGATCTTTGAATTCAAATTTCTACATCTAAATGCCTGTTTATGCTCTTTAAGCCGTATTTCAAGTGTCCTGCTAGATTCACCACTATAAACCGCTTCACACTGCTCACACTTATATATATATATATCTATAAGAATAAGCTGAGGAATCATGGTAATGGGGAATATTAGGAAAACAATATTTCTTATTTTCATTTTGCCATACAAGAGTTCATAAAAGAAAAAAATAAGAGTGTGTAAAATTATTTTGCACTATAAAAGTCAAAACAGAATTCAAGCATTTGTTTTTCCAGAATAAATAAGAAAAATTATCTTAAAAAACAATCTTATCACAGTTTATTACATGGGTGAGGAAAAATATCAATGATTTTGACAAGTGGACGCCGAAAAAATCAATTTTGTCAATCGTTAGCAAGAATAAGCGCGAATTCCATCAAAGGATCAGGAAAAAATGCGAATTTCGTCAAAGAATCTAAAAAACACGCGTCTTTTTGTCAAAGAATTGGGGGGGAAAATGCGAATTTTGCCATTCTTTGCAGAAAAATCATCAACTTTGTCAAAGTATAAAAAAAAAAAAAAAAAAAAAAAAAAAAAACCACCAATTCTATAAGGATCTTGGAAAAAACGATAATTTTGTCAAAGGGTCGCAAATCAGACAACGTGAATTTCGGCAAAAGATTGCAGAAAAAACGCGAATTTCGTCAACAGATTGCAGAAAAAATGCGAATTTTATCAAAGGGGTGCAAAAAAAAAAAAAAAACGCGAATTTCGTCAAAGCATCGCGAAAAAACCCGTGATTTTCGTCAAAGCATCGCGAAAAAAAACGTAATTTTTGTCAAAGGATCGCTGGGAAAAAACGCGAAATTCGCCAAAGGATGGCGACTTAGATGCCTAAAATTAGTCGCCGAAGCAAAAAATTAAGGCGCCACGTGGCGACTGGCGATCATGAATCTGCTCCAATAATATCAATCCTTCGAAAGCCGGAAGTCGAATTTTTTTTACGAATTCAATACTTTCTTCTTGTAAAGGTAGAAGAAAGTAAAGAGCAGGTTGGTTTTCTTATTAAAAAAACAATAATTGGAATTTTTATGTTTCTAGTTTAAAAATTTTTCTTTGGAAAGAAATTTTTTATGCATAAGTTTCCTTATTATTATTACACACGTTGTGCATATCACTTTAGTTGAAAATTGGAGAAATTTGTTTCAAGTTGGGAAATTTTCGAATTCCCCCCCCCGAAAAAATATCTGTAGCTACGCCCCTGGCACCAACTCGTCATTTCGGCGTCACTATCACGTCATCGAGTTACGGGATGAAACCGGTGCCAAATTAAAGGTTAAAAAAACAGTCTTTTAAGAATATTTTGGTCTGCCTGCGCAAATCCCGGTAGAAACCCCAGGCAGACTAAAATCTATAACAAAAAAATACGTCATAATGTATAATTAAAACCCTATAAACGTAATATTTTTTATTACATTGCCATATATATTACTTCGAATCTACTTTCAACATGAATTAAGGGTTTACGAAAAGCTCATTAACAGTACGTGAAAAAATGACTGATCCGGCGTAACTTTGTACAAAGCGAGGGGAACGAGGCGCCAATTTCCTATTTTGACAGTACTATTACGTCATCGAGTTATGGCTTGAAATTTTGGCACATTAAACATACCGATTAGTACAACACGAATATTTCAGTCCGCCTCGTCTTGGTAGGAGATAAGCAGAGTCGGGCGCCAATTCTAAATTTTGGTGGTATAATTAAGCCATCGAGTTACGACTTGAAATTTTGGTCTCGCACCAAGATAGGACGAGGCATACTGAAATATTCTTATTGTACTAAAAGTACTGATATTGTACTAAAGTACTGATATTGTACTAAAAGTACTGATATGTACCTTTAATGTGCCAAATTTTCAAGCTGTAACTCGATGACGTGATTATACTGCCAAAATTAAAAATTGGCGCCCTGCTCTGCTCGTCTCGTACCAAGATATAACGAGGCACACTGAAATATTCTTATTGTGCTGATTTGTGCCTTTAATGTGCCAAATTTTCAAGCCGTAACTCGCTGACGTGATTTTACCGCCAAAATTAGAAATTGGCGCCCCGCTCTGCTCATCTCCTACCAAGATATGACGAAGCAGACTGAAATATTCGTATTGTACTAATCTGCATGTTTAATGTGCCAAAATTCAAAGCCGTAACTCGATGACGTAATAGTACTGTCAAAATAGGAAATTGGCGCTCTGTTCCCCTCGCTTTGTACCAAGTTACGCCGAATCAGTCATTTTCTCACGTACTGTTAATGAGCTTTTCGTAAACCCTTAATTCATCTTGAAAGTCGATTGGAAGTAATATATATGGCAATGTAATGTAAAATACTACGTTTATAGGGTTTTAATTGTACATTGGCGTATTTTTTTGTTATAGATTTTAGTCTGCCGGGGGTTTCTACCATGATATGCGCAGGCAGACCAAAATATTCTTAAAAGAGTTTTTTCCCCTTTAATTTGGCACCGGTTTCATCCCCTAACTCGATGACGTAATAGTGACGCCAAAATGACGAGTTGGCGCCCGCTGCTGCGCCTATCGTACCAGGAAATGTCGAGGCAGACCAGTCATTCCTTAATCTACTCTTAAAAATCTTGTCCTGCATCATAATTTCATCCCGTAACTCGATGATGTAGTCATTCGTGTCGCCGCCGCCCGCTCTATAATGGATAATTATTTTTAGTAATTTTTATACTTTAGTGTCACTATTTTAATTAACTAGTTATCTTGCTTAAGTTTTTATACTATTACAAATATACAGGTAAATTAACTACATACTTCACTGAAAACTCATATTTTGTATTTGTTCTTAACGCGTTTTGTTATATTACTGGGGTTTTTGAGTGAAATTTTATGCATACTTACCACTAATTTTACGAAAGTATAAATTTTTCTATATACATTAATATTAAGTTTTTAGTTCTTTTAAACTATTCCAGATATAATCTTAATTTTTTTTCTTCATTTACATATAAATTTTGTGTGAATATAATATTTATTTGAGAAACATTTAAAAAGCCTATAGTTTTTTGATTTTATTTTAATACATTTTACCATAAGTTTAAGATTACCTAGCTTACATAACAGTATCTTATACATACTATTTTTTAATTTTATGAAATCATAGTTATTTCTTTTATAATTTTGCTCGATATGATTGATTTTACATATTTCTCAAACTATTTTGCGAAAAAATTTACATAATTTCAGTTTTAATATTTAATGTTTATACTTTATACGCAGTATGTTTGAATATCATCTTTAATTCCAAGTAATAATTTTTATCTAAAAAATGTCTACATTATATATTTGTCTTATAACATGGAATTTATAACACTTAGTAACGTTAGATACTTTTAGATAACATTCCAACATTATATAGCTCATTACTTCTGTTTTTTAAAATACGCGAGATCACGAGTCAGTATTTTGTGTATTGTAGCAATTATTTTTTATTACATAATACATATTTATAGACTATTTTAAGATTAATTTTACTCATTTAGTTGTTTTAATTGAAATGAAATGAACTTTTCCATAGGAAAATCTCTGTTTAGGCGTAATTTTTTAACTTAGAAAATTAGCGATATATTTTATCATGATACATATTGCACACACACACACAATTTACATTCTTTCGTTTTATGCTTTAAACCACTAATTTAAAAAATAGGCTAAGTTGACTATGCTATCGAACAGAAAATAATTAAATCTACGAACCCATCATTTTCAAAGTTATACTACTTTAACATACTAGTAATTATCAGAGCTTTTATCTGCATAACACGTGAAATAACACTATCTTTAAAATATTAAAAATGTGGGTAAAACATTGCTATCCAAAGCTTTAAAATTAAATCTTACGTCTGAGTCTTAATATAATATACTCTGAATAAAAACACTAAATATCAATTGGATCACTTAAGAATCAAATAGAAATCTTAAATATCAAGGAAGACTTCAAAAGTTCGTAAATATAGTTTTTAAAAAAAAATTATAAAAAAAGACACCAAATGAAAAACAAAATTAAAGATAACCATGAGATAAAATTTACACAAAAGATAAAAACTTTTACAAAAAAAAAAAAAAAAAAAAAAAAAAAAAAAATGCAAATAAAAAAAATATTTTACAAAAAAAGAAAAAAAACTTTTACAAAAAAAAAAAAAAAATGCAAATAAAAAAAATATTTTACAAAAAAAGAAAAAAAACTTTTACAAAAAAAAATTCAGAAAAAAGAAAAAAATGTTTTACACTAAAAAAAAAATTGTTTTTAAAAAAATACCAAAAAAAAAAGAAAGAAAAAATCTTTTACAAGAAAAGAGAAGAAAAAATATTTTACAAGAAAAGAGAAGAAAAAATATTTTACAAAAAAGAAAAAACTTTTACAAAAAAGAAAGAAACTTTTACAAAAAATGCCAAATAAAATATCTTTTACAGAAAAAAAAATTCAGAAAAAAAAAAAACTTTTACAATAAAAGAAAAACTGCTTTACAAAAAAATACAAAAAAAAAGAAAAAATCTTTTACAAAAAAAGAGAAGAAAAAATATTTTACAAAAAAGAAACTTTTACAAAAAAAGAAAAAACTTTTACAAAAAAAATGCAAATAAACTATCTTTTACAGAAAAAAAAATTTTACAATAGAAAAAAAAATTGTTTTACAAAAAAAAAAAAAAAAAAAAAAAAAAAAAAAGAAAGAAAGAAGAAAAAAAGAAAAAATATTTAAAAAAAGATAAGAAAAGATATTTTACAAAAAAGAAAAAAATATTTTATCAAAAAAAAAAAGAAAACATCTTTTAGAAAAAATAAAAAAAATTATATTTTACAAGAAAAATATCTTAAAAATATCGGCGTTTGCCGGCTGATCCGCGGGCCCGGGCTCGATACCGGGACACGCTGCATTTGTTTTTCTCATTTTTTGTTTTATAAATATATTTGTAAGCATAACTTAATCATTTCATTGTCAATTAAAATTCATAATATTGTACATCAATTATAATTTTAACCTATTTAATTTTTTACTTTTAACTAAATAGTTGTATAAAACATCATAAAATTGTTAATTTTTTTTAAATCACTTTTAAAATCACTTTTAAAATGTATTTCATATATTCTTTATCGATGCAATGATATTGAGCCATTGTGTCAAGTCGTGATTTTAAAGAAACATCATTTACGCATTGCTTTAACAAAGGAAGTCAATGTGATAATACTATTATTCTGTTTTTAAAGTAACAAGCATAATTATATTAAAAATTAGCATCAGAATTAAATTACAACCGATTTTTTGCATATTAAAGATTTTTGTAATACGTATGCTTGCACTTTCAATTAATTTGCTTTCCCCTTTATCTTCTTTCTGCTTTTATTTTTATTTTATTTGAATATCCTTTTATTTTATCATAACTGCATGGCGCCACAACAGGTTTTGTTACGATTTTGGAATTTTCATCATTCAATAATAGATCCAATTTCTCTTTAAGCCTCTTTAAAGAATGAGAAATAATAGTTTAAAAAAAATGATAAATTTAAGTTTGCTAACATTATAATTAATGTATGATATTAAAATTTTTAATTTAAATTATTAAATTATAATTACAAGTATATTTATAAAACAAAAAATGAGAAAAACAAATATAGCGCGCTCGGGTACCGAACCCGGGCCCGCAGATCAGCCAGCAAACGCTGTACCAACTGAGATACGACCAACCTATCCTTTTTGTTACAAAGTAAGTATTTAAGTTGTGTGCTACTATTAGACCACCGGTTTCTCAAGAACTAAGGAGCGTTGGATAAAATCCGTTGAACCTGAGACTAAGGGGTCTCTACCCTACAACATATATTAAAATAATCAAAATCTGTGATTAACAAGGTTGGCCCTCTCCTTGTAAGAATACATTAAATTATTTTAGAAGTGTTTGCTTAAAATAAGCAATACATTTTTCTAAGAAATCCGCAGTCATTTCGTTTTTTAGTATTTCAGATTTCGAGTATACGGAATATTAGTAAATTTAGTCTTAAGGATTTAGTTAAGAACTAAGGCTGGTGTTTCATCAAAAATGTAGAATATATTCCAATTTGCCAAACACATAAACTTAAATTCAAGCAAAAAAGCATTGAAAAGTAGAAAATCCCTGCCGGCTCTGCCTACAGGCGCAGGTAGATTTCGAAGTTAAGTACTAATCCCACCAACATAAACTAAATCAAGATTAAAGATAAACCCAGTTTAACAAATTTATCTGACCGCTTTTGACGAGTTTTTAATTTCATTTTTCTGCTAGAGTTGGATTTATCAGAATCATGTGAAGGCGTTATTCAAAAAAACATTTTTCCACGCTCAACAAATCGAAATTTTCTGGCACATTTTCAGATTCATTTTTAAAAGAAAAAACATGAAACTTGTTGACTTGATTTTCGAAGAGATTTATAAGCGATCTGTGTTTTTATTTTTCGTTCAATTAATTAGAACCTGATTTATAAGTTATTATTTTCTTGGTATGACCATATTTTTTGTTTCCAGCACTATCGCTTCGGAAAATTCGATTAAAACTGCCCACTCTGACAGCATTTTTTGAAATATATTCTGGCTTTATCAAACAAAAGACATATACTGCACATTATATAGTTTCTGAATAAAGAGAACCTGCCAATTGTATCTGTTTGAGATCAAAAATAAATTTAAAGATGAGTCGGAAAATAAGTAGTTTGGATTTGAGTACACCCCTAATACGATATTTTTTTCAGCAACCGCTGTGTATTATTAATTTGTTTTTGCCGTAAGAATTGGTCCTATCAAAAACTTGTCAATATAAAAGTGCAGATAATATTAAGAAGATATATAATAAATTCATACGGATTTGATATCTTCTGAATTGGCGAAATTATAGATTTTCTTTCTTTATTCAAATCCCCTTTTTGTTTTCGTTTTTAACTTTTTTTTCAGTAAGAGTTGGTCCTTTCAAAAACTTGTCAATATAAAATTTGTAGATTGTATTAAGAAGATTTATAATAAATTTAATTGGATTTGATATCTTAAAAATTGACGAAGTTATGAATTTTTTTCTCTTTAAAACCCTAATTTTTAACCCCTTGAGCCCATTTTTAGTTTTATCAAAAATCTGTCATACATAAATTTTGGCCTTTTTCTAGAAATAATAATAACTTTAAACTGATTAGATATTTATTATAATTAAGAAGTTATGGGATTTTTTCTGTTTTCACAAAACCCCTCCCTATTTCATAAAATTGATATATATATATATATATATATATATATATATATATATATACATATATATATATATATATATGTGTGAGTTGTGGTTTTAGAGTTCCCATGACACTCTCCGCCTAGCAACAGGACTCTGAAAAGGGGGCTCTTTCTTCAACTCTGAAAAGACAGTGGAGTTATTTAATTTTCATCGACGCAAGACCGCTGTGAATCATCGAAGATACCGATTTTTTGTCCTCTCCTTTCCTCTGTGACTGAAAATCGGTCATCAAACTGAAGTTCTTATCAGTAAAGACTCATCATGAAATTTCTCGGATGCAAGATTCAAGACTTTTCTTTTTTTTTCTTTCCGTGCTGAACTATATCAAGAAGAAATTAGGTCAAACTCGGAAGATACGGATGTGTTTCTGTGATTAGCGCACGGGTGATTCAAGGTTTTTTTCCCTTCCTTCTGCCATTCAAAACAAGATAATTTTCAGTGAAAAAGAAAAAAAGAGTGCGGGCAACTTAAAGTACTTCTTTTATCTCTACGTATATAACGGATTAACATATATGAAGTAAGTGACATATTTTATATTACTTTGGAAAATGATGTTAAAAGATATTAAAGTGGTCGCAAGTCAAATCAATTCCGCGAGGACTGATCACATTAGATTGTTACATAATTTAATTTTTAAAACGGACAGTGGAAGGTTGAATAGGAAGGAATTAAGAGAATTTCAGGGTTTTAATTTTAAAGAAGGAGATGATCAATTTCAAACGAAATTAACAGAAATTCTGGGCGAATTTTCTCAAATTCAGTTAGTTTTTATAGCGAATTTATTGCATTTAGACGTGCACGGAAGTGACTCGGATATTGCAAAACGTAAATTACGGACTCTAACTGACTTAGAAACCTTTCAAAATTCTTTTACTTCACATACAGATTCCGAAACCGAAATTGAAAATTAAAACAGTTCGGGAAATACATTAAATGACATGACACCCTAAACTCTGACCGCACACAAGCCCTTGCAGATAATACGCCAACTGGCACTCAGTTTGCACCACGCCACACGATTACATTTTCCGACATTGAGAATTTGTTACAACCGTTTTCGGTAAATCTTCCGACAATATTCTAAAATGGTTTGAGCGATTTGAAGGCTT
This sequence comes from Maratus speciosus, assembly GCA_963932465.1. Taxonomy (NCBI): domain Eukaryota; kingdom Metazoa; phylum Arthropoda; class Arachnida; order Araneae; family Salticidae; genus Maratus; species Maratus speciosus. The sequence goes on along the minus strand of OZ010790.1, from coordinate 284,085,468 downwards.
AGCAGATAGCTTTGCGTTAACCGAGATTCAAAAATTCATCTTCGTTGAGACAGCACTTACAGGGACAGCTTTATTATTCGGGCGTAGTGAGTCAAATATTTCCTCGTATAGCACGCTGAAGCACGCCTTGATCAGTGAATTCAAATGCATCTCATTGCCTGCACTAATCCATGAGACGTTGGCAGCACGCAGCTGTAAGCCCAATGAAAAATTCACTGAATATTTCCTCATCATGAAGGAAATAGCGCAAAGGGGTAATGTTGACGACGTGTCCCTCATGCACTATATTATTAACTGTATACAGGACACTCCTGGCAATAAAGCTATATTGTTCGGGTGCGCCACGCTTGCCGAATTTAAAAACAAGCTCCAAATTTTCGAAAGAATTTGTGAACACAGCCCTAAATTTTACCAAACAAAATCACCGGCTACGCCCAACAGTCCTAAAATTAACCAAACGGAGAAAACTGCAAAATTAACATGCTATAATTGTTTGGCTCCTGGTCACCGTTCTAGCCAATGTGTGCATTTAAATAAAGGGAAAAAGTGTATGAAATGTGCACGTTTTGGTCATGTTTCTAACCAGTGTACGGAGCAAACTCCGGAACGCAAGCGTTCGACTCAGGGCACCTCCCCTTCACGCAAGACGGCGTCAAGCCAAGACGAACAAATTCACGTAGTGGAGATGTATCATACTCATCCGCGTATGCAGAAACCAGTAAAAATTTTCCAATTTACAAATAAATTCAATTTTAGACACAGGAAGTCCTCTGACAATACTGAGAGAAGACATTTATCAACAAATTGGGTCCCCCCCCCCTCACCGGATCATCTGTACAGTTATCTGGTATCGGCAACGGTACTATTCAACCTAAAGAATCGTTTTTTGGACATAGAAATAGACGATAATACTTTTTCTAATTTCGTTTATGTAGTTAAGTCTTCTCATATGTCCATGCCACTTATCTTGGCGACAGACATTATATTTCAGGGCACTCTCAAGTGCGACAAAAACGGTGTTACATTAACTAAATCCCCACCGCAAACGTTTTTATAAATTACATTACTGTGTCTGATGACTCATCTGCAAGTAAACTGAACTAAAATGCGATGTACCTCCATTTCCTGACGCAAGATGCACTATAGAAACATTTCTTTTAAATTCTTCCCCCATGATCTGAAAATCCCGAGTGTAAATAAAGATTTTTTGAATGAAAATATTCCTAGTGTCATCGAAACTGATCCAGTGAATGACTCAACACATCTGAAGCATCTCGCAACATTATTGCCAGACTATTTTCCCTTCAATTTAACTTTCCTTTCGTACAAGCTTTTTATGAGTGTGTTCATCTTATTTATCAGCTGTTTATCACCGTTTAATTGTATCGACGGGCTCAGTCATCATCATTCTGCACTCCATAAATACCAACCATCTCAAGATTTGAGTGAGGTTACTAATTGGAATGAAATTCTGCATGTCCTTATCGTTCCTTGTTTATTTTTTATACACCGAAACTCAGTGAAATCAACGAAGAGAAGGAAAAAAATGTAGAATTAAATCTACGAAAAGAAATATGCTTAACGTATCTTTATAGGTCACTAGGGTAACCACTGAATTCATCATAAATGTGTTTTTTTTACTACTATTATTTTTATTCACTGTTTTATATCTTCTGTGTTTTACATCCATAAGTGCTTATTTTTGCGCCCATATATATCGTACTGAACTATAGACTGCTACTTTATCTGTGACTGTACTAGTAACTTCAATATCTTCGTTTTTTTACGATTACAGCAATCATCCACGATTATTTTTTCCATACTAAATGTTAAAAAGATGTGTTTACAACTTTTACTAACCATCTCACAGCTAAGAGCCAATTAGTGATGAAAAACTTACACACAGGACAGTTTTTTTCTTTGTGTTATTGTGTTTTATGTCAGTCTAGAATGGAATAACCTTCAAGTGCTTTATTTTTTAAGATATCGTGTGCCAAGCAATTTTTTATCAACAGTGCTTTTTATTACTTTTATTTTTTTTTGTGGAATATGCAAAAGTATGTTATAATTATTTTTTCTTATATTAACAGAATTTCAGTGCTTTTTTTTTAGAAGTTCTGTTCAACATTTTTTTTTTTAATCTCTGAGCGATATAATATATGCTCAAAACTTTTTTATTGAACCCATGCTGTGATTTTTTTTGCGCATGGCAATTTATTTTTCTCTCGGATTGCAAATGGTGCTTTATTTTTTTCATTTTGCCTATTACGCAGCACGTGTTTTTTTATGTTGCGTAAATAACAACTTTATTTAACATTACTATATTACACAGAACTTTATTATTTTTTTTGGACATTCACTTTTTACAAGAAGAAAAAGAAAATTGTTGTATTTATATTGTTAAAACTGTATTTTATGTGCAAACTTTTTATTGAAGTGCTATAAATATGTAAGTGTTTCACCCCCCCCCCCCACCCACACACACACACATTTTTTTCAGAAATAATAGCTGTCTGTCGAAAGAAAAAAAAGCCCTTTTGGTGGCAAATTTTTTGCTTAGACGAGGCAATTTTTTCTTCTTCCCGAATAAACGTTGTGATAACGATGTTTTTTTACAAAATTCTACCTAAGATGAGGCAGATTTTAGTATATTTTCTCGATGATAATATAATGGGCAGACGGCCTTATCACATTATATTTTTCATCCCTGATGATGGCGCATGAGGAAGACGGTCTCATGACGCAAATTGACGATATCCAGAGATTTTTTTATTCTTCTACTTTCATTTGTTGGAGATATCCCACGGCAGCTCAGCGTGAATGTACATAAAATTTAGACTTAATTTTTTTAACTCGATTTCCTTAATTATTTAATGACGGATTTTTTCCTTTGGATTTTAATTACTTTTAGATAGTTTATATATATATATATATATATATATATATATCTTGTTGCTTATTTAACACGCTGACTAGGCCGTCAAGCAGTCAAAATGGCCGAGTGTGAGTTGTGGTTTTAGAGTTCCCATAACACTCTCCGCCTAGCAACAGGATACGGTCAGCACTTTCCATGAGGAACTTGTAACCTGAAAACCGCAGATGGTATTGAAATTGCTGATGTGCAACTTTGCATCTCTTTGCTTTGGAACAATTAACAACCCAAGTTCAGATTTCATTTCGAAGTGGCTGAGATCGGACGTATCTTTCTAGCTCTAGACGAGGGCAGAAGCCGATATGAAGTCTCAGATGCGGCGGGCAGATCCGCAACTTCCCCTACCCTCCCGCAACTTTGCAAATATAGTATTAACTTGATGTGTAACTTATAATCCAGAACCATTAAACTCCTTTTATTAATTAATTATGGCCTTATTCTTCTATCATATATATAAAGTTTTTAACGGGGGGTGGTCCTGGGTTCTAGGGGTCATGATCTTTGTAGATCTGCAAAATATTTTCAGAAGTTCCAACATAGGGGAGAATGTAATAGATAGTATTTTTTACGAAATCTACCTAAAAGGATACTTTGTAACAACAAAGTGGATATTTTCTATTTCTTAAAATTTGTAACTGATACAGAAGTATTACTAAATCAAAAATCGTTTTTTCTTTTAGTATTTAAAACTTTCAAAATATACAAGATATCAATAAATTGATTCAACGTTCAGGAATAAATTAAAAATGTGTTTCAGTAATAATTCAAGCTATCTTTTGTTTGTCAAACCTATAAAAAAAAAAATAAGTACGCATTAAATGTATATTCAGTTTTGTTGGAAGTAAATCTTTAAATAAAGTAACACGTATTAAAAGTCTATTTGGTTTGTCATTTTCTGAGGGAGAAAAGGCCGTTTTAGAAAAATCATGTTTTTAGTTAAAATTTTTATAAGCTTCACAAATACATTTTTTAAGTTTATTTTACATATTATTTGATTTTGCATTTTTTCTATATTTTAATCAAGATAAAAATAGATATACTTTTTTAAAGGAAGGGAAAATATTTTTATGTTAAGGAAAAGAGTATTTTATATGTAGGAAAAGGATATTTTTGATGTTTAGGAAAAATAATTTTTACGTTTAGGAAAACGTCTAGTAAATTGAAAAAAAACGTTCATATATTCAATAAAATGGAAATAATATAATGTTTAGAAAAAATATATGGACAGAAAAAGATATTTCTATGTTTAGGAAAAATATTTTTTTGTTCAAGAAATAAAAATACTTTTATGTTCTGTAAAATGAAAAGGATAGTTCTATATTCAGTAAATTGAAGAAAATGTTCACATATTCAATATATTGAAAATAATATAATGTTTAGAATAAACAAATTGACAAAAAAAATATTCCACTGTTTAATAGAATGAAAAAAAATTAAATACAGCAGAATATCAGAAAAAGATTCAGAAAAATGTAAAAGATATCTTCAGGAAATTAAAAATATGTATAGAATCGGAATATGAAAAAAATAAATTGTTATGTTCAGTAAGAAAAAAATATTTCATACGTTCAGTAAAAAATTCAAAGTATGTTCCCTTCCTCAAAATAAAGCAATACGGATGAAAAGTAATATTCTGGTTTTGCAAAAAAAAAAAAAAAAAAAAAAAAAAAAAAAAAAAAAAACTTTAAATAAATGTTGAAAAATGCTGTTTTGTAATAAGAAAGTGCATATTAAAGATGGTACAAATTATTCCCAAGAAAATTTCTAAGTGGCGATAAAAGTCAAACCGCTCAAATTCAGTCCCAGATTAAGTCATGCTTGCGGCCAAATACCTTTAAACTGTTAAATAAATTAGAGTCACTCGTCTAAAAAAAATATTCATAAAATGAAAACAAACCGTTTGTAAAAAATATTTATTCTAAAAACTATCGAAAAATTAAACAGAGTTCTCAATTTAAAATTCTAAAAAAAATAACTTTAAAATTCTAAGCAAAAATTCAATAAAATATAATTTAATTTAAATTAAATTCATTAAAGAAAAAATAATTAATTCACAAAATTTAGCAAGTTAGTAAAAGCATTAAAAATAAATTCCGATCAACGATTCCGTCATTGTGAAAATAATATTAAAAAAACATCAAATTATTAAAAAATTCATTCCATGAAATTAAAAATAAATTCACTGATTATGTCATAGTCTAATACGAAACAGTGAACAAAAACGAAACTCAAATACACCCCTTTACACTCACACGAAAAATTTGTGAGTCAAATAAGTCACGTGGTCGCGTGAAATTTACCAAAAATTTAACATGTTGCCATTTTCAAAAAAGTAACTCGGCGTTGCCATTTTATAAAAAAAGAAAATTTAAACCGAAACGTTCAGTAAATAGCAACTCAACCAGCCAAAAAACACCCCGTCCGACAGTGCAATTGAAAAACCGAAACTAAAACCAAAACCAGCAGGAGGAAAACAACTCAACTCCACCCGTGACGTCACTTCCGGTCACTCCCTTTTGACAGGTGATACGCCCCTTCCGGACACGCCCTCTTTTGGTTGACAGGTGGGAGCGCCCTGTAGCTGATAGTGGCCCGACTACTACTCATTAGCATTGATGAGTTTCTGCAACTTTTGTCAATTGATTCTCTCTCTGATGAACAATATCTCTAGATTGGAATTGATCTCCGACTATAACAATTGCCACTTCGTCTATAGTTGGAGCATTGAATCTTTGCACATGTTCTCCAGCAGGCGTTGTGTCAGTGTGAATAACAACTTGCGTGTATCAGATGACATCATGTCAACTGCTATTTTTAACGAACTCACACAATTGTTTTTTCGTGAAGAAGCTATTGCAGTTGGGACGCGATGGACCTTTTTATGCCGGTAGAAATTCCGCAGCTTGCATTCAATTCACCATAACCATCACCGGTGAAATACATTTGTAAAAATTTATATTGATCATCTGGAAACGGAAACACGAAGCCGGCTTTATGATACACTTTGAAAGTTGGCATGAATTGAGCTGTTATGATTTCTGCACCTAACGACGTCGTTTGGAAGCATGAGTTGCATTTCCTGATGTTAGATAGGTAATACTTGAATTCGGTGGTATATCCGGCAAGCAAAGATTTTAATGGCTCTGGCGGTATTCCAAGTTCAGGCAGTTTAATTTTTCCGGCTGCGCAACACATTCCTATCGATTCTCCATTAAGTTTCAGACCCTTGCAATAAGGATACACTTCAGTCATGGTGCCGATGAGAACATGCCGGCTCAAACTACACTGCTCAAAACAATTAAAGGATATTTGAAGTTTTATATAAAATAAAGATATAAACGAAATTTTTTTTGCCGAAAATAGAAGAAGAGAATCACAAATGCAAATTTTTCTGGTTTTCAAACTGTGGCGTATGCAAATTTTGAGTTCGACGTCAAAAACGTCGCTTCAGCGGCAGCGAATGAAATTTGACTTTCAACTGGATAAAAGAGAATGAAGACAGGGATGATCGGCATTCAGTGATTGCTTTGTTTCGATGAGTACGATGTCTCAGCGAAGTCATTTGACAGATTCAGAAGCTTTGAGAATTGTTGGTAGGTTAGAAGGGGGCCAAACTCAAGCCGAAGTAGCGCAAGCCATTGGAGTGTCACAAAGTGTCATTTCCAGGATCTGGAACCGTTTTTTGGAGAGTGGATGTGCAGGCCGAAGACCAGGGCAAGGTCGTAGACGGGCAACAACGCCCAATGAAGATCGGTATTTAGCGTTAACAGCTCGGAGACACCGAACCATGAACGCTACTCTTCTCCAACAACACCTTCGCTCGGCTACAGGCACCACGATTTCAACTCAGACTGTCCGAAACCGGCTCCATGCTGTAGGTCTGTATGCTCGCCGACCGATGGTATGTGTTAGATTAACATCAAGGCATCGTCGCGACCGCAGGGAGTGGGCAACCGAGCATGTCAACTGGAGGAGAAATGAATGGAGCAATATTCTGTTTTCTGACGAGTCCCGTTTTTCTGTGCATCCGGATAATAGGCGTATTTTCATCTGGAGGGACCGTGGCAGTAGGAATAATCCTGCGTTCGTGCACGAAAGTGTCAGATTTGGCGGTGGAGAAGTGTTGGTGTATGGCGGCATCTCCATTGACGGGCGCACTGACCTCTACATCATTCGAGATGGAGCTCTGACTGGTCGCCGATATAGGGATGAGATCCTCAGACCTATTGTAGTCCCTTACGCTGCAGCAATCGGAGATAACTTCATTTTAATGGACGATAACTGCAAGCCACATCGTGCAAACCTGGTGGAGGATTTCCTTTTCGAGGAAGGAATCGTTCGAATGGAATGGCCAGCGTGTTCTCCAGACAGGAATCCAATCGAGCACGTTTGGAACGCTCTAGGAAGACGAGTTTCTGGCCGCCAACAACCCCCACAAACTCTCCAAGAACTGGAAAGAGCTCTTCTGGAAGTGTGGGCCAGAATACCCCAACTCGTCACTAATAGCCTCATTGAGTCCATGCCTCAAAGGTGGTCAACGTTGCTGGCCGCCCGTGGAAACCATACCCCCTACTGAAAATGATTTTCTTTGAAGAAAACACCTTTTCTTATTCTTTTTTTCTCATATGCACAAATTGTGTTTTTTTCCTTTAGTACACAAATGCGCAATAAAATGCATTTTTTTCTGCCAAACATGTGTAATTTATTCTCATATAACCTACTATGTCGGTCGACTATGTATCAATCAGCTAAACAGTTTACCAGATACAAAATCCACCTAAAACTGCAATATCCTTTAATTGTTTTGAGCAGTGTATAATCATCAGCTGTGTTGTACCGGAATTCAAGGCGATTGCAATCGCGTGATTGCTAAGTACGGAGTCGTGTTTAACCCTAATATGCTGTTTCTCATTGACGTCTTTTAGCCCCTCTTAGCCTGACGCGTTCATTCTGTTGAGAACGAAGCAGATCTGAAGTTGCTGAACGCTCTCGCCGTACTCGCAACCGTGCATCCTCAAGTCTGGTTGCACGCCGCTCTGCTGCTTCCTTGGCACTGGCACGTATTTGAGGCATTATTTGTCTGTTTCGCTCGTACGCTGATGCACGTTCTTTCTCAACTACTCATCACTCTCCACAAGTATGACGACCTAAGTTTGATCTTCTGCAAGGCATTATTTGGATGAACCAACCAGATCGATTGCATTGAAAAAGAAGAAAGAAAGTAATAAAAGAACATATAAAATTGCAAAACATTAAAAAGGTAAAAAATACGAACTAAAAAACAAATAAAAATATTAACGAAATATTACAGAAAAGTGCCCCCGGAAGGGCAAAGTGGGGGGAGAAGGCGATCGAGATTCATAATATGAAAGCGTGGTCCAAGGACTTTCTAATGATATGTCACATGATGGGTTTAAGAAAAGGTTAAAAAAGTGCCCCCCACCCCCATGGGTGACAGAAAAAGTTTAAAAAGTGCACCCCGAGGCAAATTGGGGGAAGGGGAATATTATCTATATAAAATCACGCGCGTATTCGAATGCAATGCAACCCTTGAATTTCAAAGCAATTGGTGAAGAACTTTCGAAAATTTAAGATTTTGTTCAAACGAACATTTACATTTTTATTTATGTATTGTAGATAAATCCATCAATTGATTTTCCTTCCACTGTCCAGTCCAAAATTGTACTAGATAATTCTAGTTATTAGCTGTTTCTCGTTGACGTCTTTTAGCCACTCTCAGCCTGTCGCGTTCATTATGTTGAGAACGAAGCAGATCTGAAGCTGCTGAATGCGCTCGCAACTGTGCATCCTCAAGTCTGCTGCTTCCTCGGCAACAGTTAAAGTTGAATACAGTTAAATGTTAACCAAAATATACAAAAAAGACACAATCTTCGACCGTAAATGTATAACAGAAAGCTCTAAAGTCGATTTAAAAGATTAGGTAAATAAATAAGACCAGTTCCTGCAACATTATATAAATCCCGTTTAATACGTGACTTTTGTCTACTCCCTTGAAATGCGTCTTAACCGGGTTCGACTGTACTGTCAAAGTGGGCGTTTTGAACAGAAATTCCGCACAGGGCAGGAGAAAAACCTCTTGTCACGTGACCAGAATTGTTTATAACTCGATAAATAATTTTTATTTATAAAAAAAAAAAAAATGGAAACCTCTTTTCGACTCCAAATCGTTTCAATAGTCAGGCCTGCCAAGTTTATGCCTTTACGTTTAAAAACGAGTCAGGAAATGTGTCAGAAAGTTTTGCGTTGTTGAGCTGGGGGTTTGAGAACTTCCTTAAGGAGATTTATGCAATTAAACATTTTGCAGCAAAAATTGCTTGCTGAATAATTTTTCGATATTCTTTTTAATTCGCCATTTCTTTTTAGTTTTTCTGCATAACTGTCATTCTTTAAGGAAGGTTTGTTAAAGATGTTGGATTTATCTTCCGTAATCGGGTCACCCGCCAATTAGCGTCTTACTATATTGTTGTGGAAGTATCCTTTATTTTTGAAAGGGACTCTGGAAGCTGAATTCTATTACAGAAGATTGGACAGATTTTATGATAATGGATTATTAAAATTATGGTTTTCCCTCATGAAACAAACGAACAAAAGAAGATTTACTATTATATATTTTTCGTACCAAGTTATTTTACTATCGCCAAAAAATGAATACTTGCAGTGGGAAAAACTTTTTAATGCCAATGATGACAATTTATCATTTGAGCATAGATAAGAGAAAAAGTACCTGAAATTCTGATTTAATAGAATTTCGATCATTGTAAAGCAATTTCGGCTGACGCACACCCTTAGCAGCTAAACTTAGGGAGAAATTAACAATTATTTTCGTGATCTTAGGCAACAGACTGAAGAATAATTTCATCATAAATGTAAAGGAAATAACAAGTCTGTTTAATTTTTCATGTATGCTCATTAGAAAAAGTCAAAGAAAATATTCGATTCAACAATTCACCAAAAAGATTATTGCTAAAAATTTTGCATAAGTTTATCATTGTCAGTTCTATTTAAGGTATGGAGTTATGTTGGTGAAATGTCTATAATTGAGTCAACAGTAATTTGCCATTATTTAATGGGATGTAGTTTGGCGCGCCGCAATTAACCTCGTTTTGTAACTAACTCTTGTTACATTTATTTCTAACCATATCGTTGCAAGCACTTCTAATGTTTGACGTCAAACTTGGCCATGGAGTCGATAACGGAAGATTAGGAAAAATTTATCGGATGGAAGGTAGAGGTTTATTTTCCTACAAGAATAAGTCATAGAGTATATATTTTTTTTCATGTTAACGGTTACATGATTGCAACTGGTTTATAAATTGAAAAGGTAGTGAAAATAATGTAATTTTAATTTTATTCAAATAACTGAGCTAAAATTCCCTTTTTTATGCTTCACTTTTCTTTTAAATTTGAAAATTAAACACTGTTCTTTGTATACAAATTATTTATTACATTTTTGACTGTATTTACTCTGCTGGTATCTAAAGATGGAAAACCGCAGTAAACATGCCAGAAGAGGACGTTTTTTACGAAATATAACGTAACTTATTCACGGTGTGAGATTGTATTTAAGCCACCAGAACTACATATAGCACAAAGCTCTGAGGTCCGGGGTTTAAGTACTAACAAACGAAAATGAATCACCCGAACATTATTTAAGTTCAATTATCAATCTCTACAATCACTGTAATGCTCATTATTTTAGTAGTGTGGTGACTAGAGAACATTTTAATTCCTGTTGTCATAATGGTCTCATTTCCCTATTAAACTTTACTATAAATGATTAACTAAAAAGAGTTGCTTCATAATTGCCCAAATTTCGTCCAATACGTAAGATAATATAATATCGCAGGCGTTCGCACCGTTTTCAGCATTGCGGAAGGACATTCCTGGTGAAGTTCCACCAGCACAGCAGGCGTCGTCTCCTAGTAAATACGAGTATGTAAGTCATAAATAAAGCAGTTATAATGAAGACGAATTGTGGAACTTTTTTTTTTTTTTTAGATTGGTGAAAAAAGTTTGGTAACAGATTATTTTAAAGTAAAACTAAGACAACATTTTGATAAAAATTATTTACTGCAAAAACTTGTTTAGAATTAGTATAAAATCAAAAATAGTTTTTTTTAATGCAATTTTTTATAAGCACTCAACGTTTCTTATGAAAATCACGTCTCATTTCATGATTGCAAATTGCAATTAATATTTTTTCTAAAAAAAGTCCGTTACAATACATTAATTTGGCATAGGCACTGAACCCCAATTATAGAACAATCATTGCTTGGTAAGAATTGTGAGCTAGTAAATGTATTAAAAGTATATATAATTTTTGTCCTTTTTAGGCGAGTTCGTAATTATATAAATACGTAGCACCTATAGTCGTGGTCTAATCTACCTGTCTGACTGTCCGCATATAACAGCGAAAAAACTACCCAACCGAATGGTTGAAATTTAATATGTAATCGTTGTAGAATTTTGTCCAGTCATTTCAAATTTTATGAAAATCGAATCGAAACTTAGAAGATATTAATAAAAGCTTTATTCATTCTATTAAATCCTATCATAAGTAATTAATTCAATGATACCACATGATAGGTAATGATTCTAGGTTGCCATGGTGATTACGTCCTATTTAAGATGGAGTCCTATTATTTCCGTATTACGGAATTTAATATATATAATCGTAATAAATTTTGTATTCATGCATTTTTGCATAAGAGTGCAACAGCTATTGAACAAAGATATGAATATTTATAAAATTATTTATAGTACGAACGCACCTCATTTGCCATGTCTGGCGTACAATTTCCGACTTGTTTAAGAAATGGCAGCAAAAAGGAAAAACAAAAAAACACAATTTAAACTATCGGGACTTGTAATTTTTTTTTTCCCAACATATAATCATAATTCATTAATATTAAATTAATTGATACAGGTGTCTGCTTTTGTATTATTCAGGGTTAGAAATTAGCGGTCGTTAGTCGCCAAATGCAACTAAATTATTGCATTTGACGACTAGACAATTATACCTAGTCGTCAAATTTGACGACTAGCTTTTTCCCACTTTAATTTTTGTTTAAAAAACGCTCTCATTCTTTGGCGCAAGGTTTTTTTTTTTTTTTTTTTTTTTTACATAGTCGTTTTGTCACGTCTGAAATAGCCTGTTTCTTTCTTTGTTATTCTCTTTTTTCCTTCTTTTTCAAACACATGCTACTGTCCATTCTTTTATGGAAAACAGGTGTTCTTCACGTGCGTGCAGTGGGGGGTGGGGGGGGTGGGGGTTCAATAGGATTTGTCAATCACCTCCTAGCTGACTTCTTTTTAACCAATAACTGATAAAACTGACCAGAGAGGCACCTGTCTCTAAAAAGCTTGCACACTTAGTTCAAAAGCCTGGTTTAAAACTGCTATGCACCTGTCAATCACCTCTAAGCTAACTTGATTTTAACCAATAACTAATAAAACTTACCTTAAAAACCACACCCTTAAAATTATTGCACTACTTGTTTGAAAGCATGGTTTAAAATTAATATTTGAGTTCAGTATAGCTTCTAGATGACACGAGTGTTTAAAAAGGGCGAAACGCGATATAACTTCGTTTTTTTCCTTACCATTTCCAAATAAACGTTTAAAAATCGAAAATAAAGAACCGCTAGATTCTAACAATGAGAATTCTAAATTAATTCGCAAAGAAGTCAGCAATTCAACATTCCTAAAATGGAAAAAAGAGCACCCATGGCTCATTCAAGAAGAAAATTTGATCTATGTACCCTATGTAAAGAATATGCTAAACCGGAAGAGACAAACTTTGTTAATGGATGTCCAGCATTGAGATATGAAACGGTAAGTAATTTCATTCTAAGAATAATTTGTTCTGTTATTATTTTTCTTTTATAAAATAATATTCACTGTCACTCATCTCTCCACTGAGTAAATTGCAAAATCGTCAACTATCAATTACTTGAACCTATTACTTAGCTTTATCGCCGATAATGCGAATTGAAATTAATTTCAAATTTCACTCACAATATTATCTACTTTGCATATTTTTTTTCCTAAGTTGATTATTCAGAAATACTATCAAAATGCGGCATTTTGAACCTAATTTCCGACGTCGCAATTCGGGAAAGTCGAAAAGTGTCGTCATGTGACACGAATCGCGATAAATAATTTATTTCCCAAAAACGAAAAACTCATCAGAACCACCTATCAGAAATAAATTGTTACTTTACGCGATATGTTCGTAAATATTTAAAATAAAATGCCCTAAAAAAATTTTAAATATTTTAAAATAAATAAAAAAATAATTAAATTTGAAAATAATTTCTAAAAGATGTATTTACCAAATATGGAAAACGCTATTCGATTACATTAGTTTCTTGGTAAGAAATCAACTCCCAATTTCATGCATTCTTAAACAAAAACTAATTTAATTTAGAAAGTAACTTTGGATCTTAGAACAGCCGTGCACAAATAGCCTCATTATAATTTCTTTTTCCCTCTTTAAAGCGAGAGCAACTATTCAAATTCTATTCATATTCAACCTCACATATAAAAAGAACTCTGCAAATGTTTCAGCGGAAAAAAGAAATTATTGCGCTGCAAGCAAACAGAATAAGTATACAAAAGAAAAATAAATGAAAAGCCAGCTCTGCTTGTGCTTTTCCTTACTATTAAAAAAAAAAAAAAAAAAAAAAAAGATATCTTCGTTGTTAATGGAGGGATTTTCTTGAAATTTTCAGCAAGTTGCAAACATAGTAAATTACGCAGTGAAACAAATTTTTATTATAATGTAATAAGTGATTAGAAAATTAGAGCCTCTACAAAAATCACTCACTATAGAACAATTCTAAAGAAGAACCAATGCGGTTTGTTTTGTTTACTTAAACACCATGAGGTTGGAAACGTTATCAAAATAAGATGATCTGCTTTGGATGGATAACATTTTGTTATGCAGAAAGAAACTGTGTGGAGATTTTTTTTTTTTCGTATTCTATTTTAAAAACATCCGTTATCTGGTAAGCATGCAGGATAATTGGCAATAGCCGTAATTATTAAGGATTGAATTGATGGAAACGGAATTTTGGCGTTCTTTCTCTTTTCGGCCGAAAACAAAAACATTGGAACTTTTTTTAAAGTAATCAGTAATCAATACATACATAATTATTAATTATATGTTTTTATTAAATTTATATAATTATTAATTATACATGCTTATTAAATATTTATAACTATTAATTATAAGTGTGGCCAAAATTGGCTCTGAGTGCCTTAGTCCCAAAATTTTTTATTTTGGGATATAAATAAAAAAATTATAATTCCATATAAAATAAAACGTAATTAATTTATCAACGAATACAGAAATATTTTCTAATTACAAGAATTTTATTTATACTTTTAAAATATTTTGATTTTAGGTATACATACAACGTAGGTTTATTTTTTATAATACTGTTTGTAAATGATTATATGTTATACTAGAACTTTCTCAAAGAATATTCAAAACAGTTCTGTAGTTTCAAACTAAAAATTCTCTATTTTTTTTTAAGGCTGCAGCTTTTAATGAGCGTGTAAAACAGTTTAGGCAAATATGTGTTGCTTGCTTTATAATTTGCATTCACGTCTGAGTCAGTCATGACTGATAATTATAAACAATGGAATTCATAGCAATAGTCTCATTTCAGCCGTGAGTAAAGTTGAAAATATTCGAAAGAAGATTTGGAATACACAATCTCTGTCGAGTTTTGGTCCGATTTCATTTTCGGCAAAACTTGGATTTTAGGCCGAAAATGAAATGAAAGTTTCGGTCGGTCGATTTCTAATTATTATTGTGTCAGAACATTCGGCCTAGAATAATATACTATCAAAAAATTGATAATATTTCCAGTAATTGAATAATCAATAGTACAAATTTTATATCCTCATTAGTTTTGGATTAAAATTCTACCAAGAGGAATATATATATATATATATATATATATATATATATATATATATATTTTAATGTATAATTTAATAAAAGATTTACTTTTTTAGGGGGGAGAGAGGGATAAGTAGCATACTGTAATTTTATTTTGTTTTGCAACATCTCTATGTAGGTGAATAAATAACTTAAAATTAATAAGAAAAATTAAGTCATTTTTAAATTTTTCATCATTTTTACAGCACATAAAAAATATTTAATTAAAAAGTTCTGGCCTTTTTTAAAAAATTAATGAATTTTATTTTGAGTTTGTATTAAAATATTTTTTTTCAGGTAAAAAAGCATAGTATGTCTGCTACGCATTATAATTCTTGCAAAGCAAAATTAGCCAAAGATAATCCATCTAAAGCACCACTGATGTCTGCAGTTAAGAAAATGGATTCCCAATTACTTTCGAATATGGAAAAGCTCTTCAATACAGCATATCTAATTGCTAAAGAGGATTATGCTTTTGATGACTTTCCCAGTTTATGTGCACTCCAACAAAAAAATGGAATAAAGTTTGGCAACACATATGTGAATGATAAAGCAGCTAAACAATTCGTTAAATATATTGCAGAAAGTATGAGATCAGAAATTAAAGAACAGTTTTCTTCAATTGATTTTTTTTCTATGATGGCTGATGGATCTACTGACAGGGCAACAATATCATCAGAAATAATATGTTTATTATTTGTATGAAGGAGATGTAAGATGTACTTTTATTGGTTTGAAAGAATGCGAAAATGAATGTGCTTCTGGAATAAAATCCACAATAGAAACTGCTGTACAAGAATTTATACCAGATTGGAAAGAAAAACCGGTTGCAGTCAGTTTTGATGGTGCTAGCGTAAACATGGGACCTGTTTCTGGTATTGTCAAATTAATGGAGGACGACTGTGGAGATTTAGCAACAGTTCACTGTGTAGCACACAGATTAGAGCTAGCTTTAGCTGATGCACTAAAATGTGTGAGGTATGTTACTAATGTTGAAGACACAATTAAAGGAATTTATTCCTTTTACCACAACAGTGCCAAACGTACAAGGGAACTTAAATCGCTCTCTGAAATCCTTGATGAAAAAGTTTTGCGGCCTGTTGGTTTGCATGGCATTCGATGGTTGCAATCACAGCATCGAGCTGTTCAGGTTCTTATTAAGAACTGGCATGCAGTTATAATTCATATGGAACAGGTTGTTGCTGCTGAAAAAGAAAAGACAGAATGTGCAAAATTAAGAGGATATTTAAAAACCTTGAAATGTGAAAGATTTTTGAATTTCCTTCATTTATATGAAGATATTTCTCACATTCTTGCAAGACTTTCTGAAACTTTTCAGCAAAAGTTCTTGCTTCTGAGCGATTTTTTTGTAAAGTTTGAATCTAGTAAAGAAAGACTTTCAAAAATGATTTCTGAAGATGCAAAAAGCCTTCGGGAGTTTAAAAATGCCCAGAGTTTTCAAGGTACTGAAGTAAAGTATAAAGATATAACAATGTCTCGGAATGATTCGAATTTACGTTTGTTTGAAGAAGACCGGAGAAAGCTTATAACTGAAATAATAGAATCTTTAAATAAACGGTTCTATAATATGACAAATGAAACCATCTTTGCAAATTAAAAAATATTTGACCCATGCTCCCTTTATGAATTGAAAGAAGATGATGAGAACAAAGTTAATAATCAATTAGAAGAACTCATAAATAATCTTCCACACAATGTAAGAAAAAACATTAATAAAGATGCATTAATCGAGGAATTCTCTGACTATAAAATGTGGACTAAAGATAAGTTAAATATTCCATGCAAAGCTGCTTGGCAGCGATTAATCGCAGAATCCAAATCTAATACGAGTTTTTATAACATCAGGAAAATTTTGGAATTTGTTATGGTTCTTCCCTTGAGCATTGCTGAATGTGAAAGGGGTTTCAGCCAACTTAATCTTATTAAGACAAACACAAGGAATCGTTTGTCACTGAATTTGATCAATGACATTCTTTTAATAAAACTGTATGGACCAACATTAGATAATTTCAATCCACAAAAAGCCATTAATTTATGGTACTCTGATGTAACACTCGGTCGAGTTAGGAGGCCTGATTTTAAAAATTTAACGAGTTAGGAGGCCTGATTTTAATTCAAGATATTATTTTAATTTTTGTATTCTTTGTTTGTGATTTTTGTATTTTCAACTTTTGTATTCATATAAGCTATATAAAAATAATTAGTTAAACATTTTTCTAGCATCCATATGTTGTAGTTTAATCAAATTTTACTGTTTTATAGAAAACCAGTTTTTACTTTGTTTTAGTGATTAACAATGATAGTGTTTTTAATATATACCCCCTTACTCTTAACACATAAAAATAGGAACAATATTAATGTTAACACGGTTGTGAAAAGAAATGAGAAAATACGATACAACGTAAAATTGCAACCATGAAATGCAGTTTGGCGCCTAGAAAATAAATTGTAGGCGTCATTTGACGCCTTACTTAAAAATCCCAATTTCTAACCCTGGTATTATTACATTTTATTTTCTATTTATTGTTTAAAATATTGCATTTTTGCAGATTCACAGTCATTTATAAAATAATATCTTAACTTTAAAACAAGTTCTGAAAATATTAAAATGTTGTACTGCCATCGGAAACACACCTTTTGTACATATTTTTTATAATTTTGGAACGTCAGGAAGTGAGTTAAAAATATATTACAAATTTCCATCTTTGTTTAAAAAATCAAGTTGAGCTTAAGGGGACCGGGAAAGCCCCATCTCCGCCATGTTAAATCCGCCAACTTTATGTACCTTTTTCACAGAAATGGCGAAAGATAGTGTTCTAGATTTTTTAGAGTAGTTAGAATAACATGTTTTACATATTTTAACAGACCATTTTCTTTCTAAGTGAAACTGAAAAT
This sequence comes from Maratus speciosus, assembly GCA_963932465.1. NCBI lineage: Eukaryota > Metazoa > Arthropoda > Arachnida > Araneae > Salticidae > Maratus > Maratus speciosus. The sequence continues at coordinate 284,067,649 of OZ010790.1, read as the reverse complement.
TAATTATTAATTATTTATTGAAAGTCATTTTTAAATTAGCATTTTTGATAAGATTCACTGCCTAAAGTAAATAATTTTCAACAAATCATTAATTCCCTGTGTTAAAGTATACAATATAACATAATATAAGTTAAAAAAAAAATCTGAGTTCTTAAGTTTAATAGACATCGAAAAAAAGGAACGCAAACATGAAAAATCCAAGTTTTGCAAAAAAGTCAATTAAAGATTTAAATGGCCATTAAGCTGTGAAGTACTCTTAGAAAGAAGAATAATTCCTTCTTTTTTATATATATAAACATGTGTGACACATCATTGGAAAGATAAAAGTTTAAACTATTTAATGATATAAAAAAGTAAAAATCGATTTTCTCCCCAAATTTCGCATACCCGGTCTCCTTAAAGAGTATAAAAACAGAAAGTATTTTTAGCTTCAGAAAATATTTTTTCCACTTTTACACGAATGTCACAGAAAAGCTCTTTTACAGATTTTTCTGCATATTTTCTTTTGATATAACTCAAATATATAACATAAACAAAATTTACTTTTCTTCCAGTTCGTACCTAGTTACAATTTAAAACATTTTGTACATCCAAGAAACTTTTCAACCATTTTTTTTAATATATATTTTTTTATTTTGAGGTAAGAATCTTTCTAAATATATTTGTATATCTAACTTTTGTTTAGTTCTTTACTTATTATTATTTTTTTTTTAATAGAAGCATCAGTGTATGTTTTGTACAATCAATGTAAAAAATTTGTGTAACGTTACTCCATAAAATTGGCGGCAACATGCTGCCTCCAATTTTATGGAGTAATGTAACTTATATAATGGTGTAATTTAAACTGATATAACTGGTTTATTATTACACATTAGTGTAACGTAGCACCAGTTATATCAGTTAAATTGCTCAATAAAATGGAGACAGCATAGCTGCCACCAATTTTATGGAGTAACGTTACATATATTTTTTTACAGTGATGTTATAATTATCATGTATTGCCAAGTACCGGGTGAGTCAAAAGTTCGTTACAATTTTAAAAACTCATAAAAAAGGAAGAAATTGTGATAAAGGAGTGGTGGTTTGCACGAAAGGGCTCACAAGGTAGTCGGATTTTTTTTTAGCAGCAAAGAAAAAAATATTTAAAAAATCAGATGTAGAGGGCGCTGATGACCTGAAATATAATGAACAGGACAACAGTTGTCTCGTAGAATGTTCTGGAGATCATGTTGAACATTTGTTATTGGAAAAACAAATGAATGGAGCGTATTATTGTCTTGTTCATTGTGTTTCGGGTCGTCAGTGAGAAACGAATACGGTGGTCTACATGTGATTTTTTAACTAACTTTTGTTTTGCTGCTAAAAAAATCCGACTACCTTGTGAACCCTTTCTTGCAAACCTCACTCCTTTATCACAATTTCTTCCTTTTTTATGAGTTTTTAAAGTTGTAACGAACTTTTGACTCACCCGGTACTTTATCAAGAGGTTTAAAAAAATTTATAACTTACATATGATAAAAATCAATTACATGAGAAATCATACCTATTTTCTACAAAAAGAATCAAAAAGTTTTTTTAAAGAGAAAAGCATGTAAAATTCTTTCAAAAATTGATTAGCTATTAACAACTGTAGATTCATAGCTTTCATTATCTTTATTCAGCTACTCTGTGCTCTTATAATCTGCGACACAACCATGATAAAACAGTTGCAAGATATTTTTAAATAAGTTAAAAATATTAATTTAATAAGCAAATTATAACGATGCCACCTCATTTTATTTAGCATTTAAGTTATGCATATAATAGTGAAAGCCTTGGTAATAAAGCCATATAATGGCCAAATGAATTTTGGTCAACTTTTGTTCTTGAAAATTCATCAGTGATATTTCTCCCATAACGAATACTGTTATCTATTCAGCTAGTGCTTGCCCTCAAGGAGGGGGGGGGGGAGGGGGGAAGCAATAGATGCACCTAGCTACAACTGGGAATGTAAAAGAATCATCCATAGCTACCCCTCTCCTCCTTTTGACATTTGAACTAACATGTAGGTTGTTTAAATTTCATTATATTCTCAATTAAGGCTAAAACTACATATTTCAAAAGAATAAAATATCAATATCGATTTTAACCAATGATTAAAAAATGTGTATTAAAAGTGATTTAAATTGCGATTTTAATCAACCTGATTTAAATCGGCGTACCCTGCTTTCCACTTTGTGACGTCCTGAAAATAATTTTGGGTAAAATTTTCAAGTTAAAATTCCTTGAGTAGGTTACAGCAAATAAGTCATTAGAATGCAAAATCTTTATTATTTTTTTAAGGCTGAGCGCAAAACGTTTTGACACATTTACAAATTCATTTTTTAACAAAAAGATATAAAATTGGAAAACCTGACCATGGAAGTGATTTGGAATCGAACTGTGTTTTCCATTTTCTGATATTTTTCTCCTTTCGCGTGGAAATTCGGTTCAAAACGCCCATTTTGACACTATTTTCTGAAAGATTTATTGCGTTTGCAAAAAAACAGAAAAAGCAGCTCGATCACATAGTTTCTGAACAACAACAACTGCTAGTTTCATGCATTTCCGAACAAAAATAAATTAAAACTTATGTCATAAAGTTGCCCTTTTGGATTTGAGAACAGCCTTAATATTTTCTTTAACTCAGTTTACCGAGTCTTGCATTGTATTGGTTCATTCAATCAAATTTTACCCGAACCTAACTTGATTCAGATTGCATAACTTTTTTTTTTCTCAGATCAGGCACACTTTTTTTTTCTATACTAGGGGGCTCGGCCCCCTAAACACTCGCCAACCCCAGTTCAGACACCGTAGTCTCTAAAAGCACGCTAATTTGATCGGCTTTAAAAAGATTTTGGAAGACTGAATTATAATTTAAAAAACAGTGGCGATCTCCCTATAAACGGGTTTCTATTCATTTCTGTTTGATTGGGGAATTTTAAGGAAAAATCAGCTGCTGTTAAAAGATACAATGGCTGTTTTCGTCTTTGATTAAATAAAATCAGTTAAACATTTCAAAATAAGCTAATATAAAATGAATTAAGTAAACAGAGTCTTTGTCTCCCTGTATTTTTTAACAAAGTGAAAAGAAAGTTTTTTAAAATAAGACATTTTAAATGTATCGTTTTTAATCTGGCGTAATTTTCACCAAACTTTTCTTTCTCTTTTTAATATTCACGTGAAAATACTTTTGTTAGAAATGAAATATTATTTGCGCTGTCCTAACAAAAACAGTTGAAAAGATCATCTCAAAATATCAAATAAATGTCTCGAACAATTTTTGAATTTAAACTGTTTTGAAATATTATTTTTTGTTCATTTTACGTAATAAGTGTAATGTGACGTAAATGTGACGCAATTTCTCCTATTTAAGACTTCTAACGCATGTTAATGAATTTATTATTTTACAATATCCTTTCTCTTTTAAAATTCACGTGTAAATATAGTTTTTATGAAGTAATTTTCAATAAGTTCCTGCTTTTTTACGTAATTATTTAATTCTAATTTGAAAGTTTTTTTTTTCGTTTGTAATAGTCACGTGTAAAATTTTTTTAAAGTTGAAGCAAACATTATTGTTTGCGCTGCACAGTGTGATATTTAGCCCCAAAACCTGGCCAAAATTATTTTATTCCTCTAACAGCTACAGATCTGCGTTTTTATTTGAATTGTAGAGTAAAAATGGTAAAACAAAGTCTTATTTATAAATCAAAGGATTTATTCATCAATTTCATCACTATTACTATGTTCAAGAATATTAACATTTGTGATATCACTTTCTGATAACAATTTTAAAACTTCAGAAGATAAGGCCTTTCTTTTCTTGTTTGTGTTGCATCACACCCCAGTTATTAGGGGGTCAGAAGTTAAAAGAAGCCTATTCAGGACATCCCTGTTGTAGGCCACTCGAGAAAACTGTCTTATGTAGTTCAGTCTAAATGACCTAATATATTCTGCAGCTTCTTCGCTTAGTTGGTCTATTGGCAGAATAGTTTCTTTTATGACATCTGCTCCATGACGAAGTACTTTGTGCAATGCAGGGGACATAGGATAAAAACCATATAGGGTCACATACAGTTCAGCCGTTTCTTGGCAATATTTTTCAAATTCTTCTGTATTAATTTTGTATCCGCAACACAATGTACCTAATATCACTTTTAGCCGATATATCAATTTTTTATCGATCCAGTTATTGCCGCCGATATTTCTTATTCCTCAAAAAATCGTCTGCTGGTATTTCCAAAATTTGCTTTGGGGATGTCAACTAAGAGCCCGAGTTGTTGTTTGAAATTATCCTAAGACCAATGTCAGACGGGCGTCTTTTTTGCTGCTTTTTTGCTTAAGTATTATCCATTCACAATGCTATAGCATTGTGCTGTAGCATTGCTATAGCATAGCATAGCATAGCACAATGCTATAGCATTGTGAATGGATAATACTTAAGCAAAAAAGACGCCCGTCTGACATTGGCCTAAATGTCTTTTTTTTTTTTTTTTCCTACCACTTGTTTCTCCACAGCAGAAAGGCAGGCGTTCCATGTTTTTACAGGTAATCATATGCTACGTGTAATTTACTCTCGAAAAATCGTATACGAGCATGTAGCAAGGAAATCCCGAAACTTAAATTTTCGTTCTTACACTCCCTCTTCTTTGATAAGTCATTAAACTCACTCAGATGAAGTAGCATCACATATGTAGCATCTCATCGTAGATTTGGTGTGTGTTACGTGCGGCATTGTATACTTTTCCATCCGCCATGGTGAATAACATTCTATGTTTTATGGACACATCGTAAATTTCTGTGCTAGTAAGTGCTGTGATTTGTGATTTGATATCTTTTATTTCTTCTTTTGTTACGTCATTTGTCTCCTTGATGAAACGAATTCTTATAGGTTGATAGTACCGAGGTGACGATGATGTTGGGTTTTGCCAGAGAATTTTCTTTTCGGGCCCGTAAACTAATTGAAGAGGAACCAAAGAACTTTGAAAAATATTGGTGTCAGAATTGGCTTCATTTTCAAACTTCATTTTATATTGTATCTGCTGTGACCCGTCACAACCCCACTTACTTATTAAAACTAAAGATCGTTTTTCGCCATCACTCAAAGATTCTACATCTTCTGTAAGATGTAAAATCAGTCGTGTTGCCGTATGATGCATCAACTTTTGCACTTTTACTTCAGCACATGTCTCTGTCACCCTGTGAATTTCTTTATAGCATTATTTTTTTAGCCCTTGAAGAACAGAATAGCACGGAAAAAAACTTTTATTCATTTCTCGTATTCTCTCATATTGGGCTTTAGTAAAACCTGCTTCTGTATACATGGACAAAGCATGTAAAGGTGATAACTTGCGAGGTTGCTCTTGTTCTTCACGACTTTTTATCATGGCCTTTACATATTTTTTTGCTCTTCGGGGGACTTTTCGTAAGATCTTTTACGATATTGGAAGCATCTTACTTTGCCTGGCTCCCCGAATTGCATTTGGGTAGCGTAGGTCGATACTTCCATGTCTTTTGATCGAAGGTCTTTGGTTTTGCGTCGTTTGCTTCTTTCACTTGGATCTACAAAAGATTTTTGAGGACGACCGGGACTGACTCCTGTAATAGTAGCAAGTACTTACTTAATATATATCTAATAATAAAAATAAGTTTCGTTTCACTACACAGAATTGGTTTTTAATAACGGAGAGATTTTCTTCATCTCAGCTATCCTTGGATCACCTTCAGAACAATTTCTTAATAATTCTTGCTCCATAAATTTAAGGTTTTCATCAAATGTTGACTCATTTAAGCGTTGCATGATGGCATACAACCCATTTCGAGTCATAGACCTCAATCCAGAAGGCTATGTTAACAAAATAAGTAAAAAACTAAATAGCAGTAATTTTTATCAAAAATTGTAGAAACTAACAAAAAAATTCGTTAAAAATAAGGGGGCGGTTTCGGGCGGCTGAATGTTTTATGGACACACAAGATGTTTTATGGACCTTGTATACTAAGTACTGCATGTTACACAATAGAATTCATTACTTAGATATGTTTAGAAATATAATAAAACCCTCTCTAAATATTATAGATAATTATATTTATGCCACTGTTAATTACACCTACGTTATCGACCTTATTGACAAAATAGGATGGGTATTCATCATGTAAATGCAGTGAGTATAAAGTACATACCTGGTTCAGAATAATCCATCACAACAATAACCACTAAATTGTTTAGACACAAAACTACAAGGGATTTTAAAACACTAAAATCTGAGTGCATCGAAAATCACAAAACCACTGTAGGCGAACGGCAACTTCCGACTGATAGCGTGACCCGCTTTGTCCCACAAGCGCCTTTCGAGTTTTGCAGAGGGATGCAGTAACTACTCAACATTTTGAGTAATAATAAAACAGGGTGCGAAACCGATTTTTAAAATAATCATTTTTGACCATGTTTTGAGGCTAAATACCACTCCGTGCGCTGTTTATACAGTTGGCAAAAGTTTAAATTAATACGAGTTTCTAAAATAAGTAAAAAATATCTCTCGAAATGCTGAAAATTTGAATATAAAATAGAAATAAAACCTCAGAAAATGAGTCAAATTAAAAAATAAATGCAGTCTGTACACTGGGAAATTCTAACGTATAAAATGATCTAAAAATGTATAGTTTTTGCTCCTATAAAACTTTTTTAATGGGGCGATTTTGTCCAACTTTAGCATTAAATATCTCTTAAAATGATTCTTCGATTTGAAAACTGTCTGCATCAGCGTGTTTATAAAACATTTCTCTATAATACTGCCGATTTTCATATTTCTGTATGCAATATTTTTCTTAATATTAACGGAGAAAGACCTGCGGTCACAAAAAATTGAAAACCGGCGGCGGCGGTGGTGACAGCGTAAGTTACTTTTTTTTTTAGAATAGAGAGATTTTAAGATGATAGTCAACAATATTACTTCAATAGAAAACATATATTTTTTATTATCATAAAAATATAAATTGATTTTTCTACATAAAATATACAATTGATATTAGAGATATAATTAAATTATTTTTTTTTATAATTGCATTAAAATATGGATTAATGTTCCTTTATTTCAGGTTTCAGGTCGGGTTGTAGAAAATTATTTTTATGAGATTTCAGCTCAGCAGAAAATATTTTGCTGGATTTGAATCAGGCATAACTTGACTGATGCGGGACTCTAACGGATGGAAGACTTGAAACAAGTATTTTCAAGATATCTATAATATAAAGTGACATAAAATAGTCAGAAAAGTTGTCTCTACACGTTAGGCCAAAATAATTATATATATCCTGTAGATTATATAGGGTATTCAGATAAAGTGGTTTATTGCTGCAAGTATAAGAAATAAATAAATAATGTAAATTTTTAGGGGGGAGAAGGGTCTTTCCTACGTAACTCGAGATTTATTTTTATACGGGCCTCCTAAAGAAAAAGAAAAAAAAATTACAAGAAAGAAATTTGTTGCATCCTTATTCATATCCAAAAATTTGGTTTGAATATCTGCAAAAGTCACAGAGTTATATAAAGTCAAAAATCGCGACTTAGCTAACGAAAAATCTTGGTGAAATTATGGACCATCTATAAATTTATGGTTGTAACATGTGGATCAATCATGTGTTTTTTCTGCTCATTTATCTAAAATACGAAATGAAATATTTTTGCATACTTTAATACAGTTTCTGATGAATGAATTTAAAAAAGTTCTTAAATATTGAAATGTAGAGAAATAATAATAATAAGGGTTGAAAGAAGCATATTTTGATTTATAATAGATATAAAGAAAGAAGCATATTTGATTTATAATCTATTGAATGGGCTTTGAGAGTAGAGTACAGAATTTATCAAAGAAAATGTTTATTATAATAGAAGGCAGATATAACGTGGTTGTACGGATACATGAAAATATAAAACAAGTTACAATTTAATATTAGTAGGGATGCACCAAATAATGACTTTGGCCGAATTTTGAACATTCGGATCACAAGTAAACCAAAAATTCGGGCACCGAATTGTAACAATTATGACGAATACCCTTATATTTTAGAGTTTAAAGATATTTAAAAAAATTAATTTTAGAGCTTAAAGATATTAAAAAACTAAATTTTAAAACAATTTTACATAATATTTCACAGAACTACTTCCGATGCATTTTTGAATATTTTGATGAACAAGATCTTTTTTACGAGTAAACTTTACCCACTCCCCCCCCCCCCAAAAAAAAAAAAAAAAAAAATAAATAAATAAATAAATAAACAAATAGAAAATATATAAGTTTTGGGTTATTACTTACGATAAGGATATTCTTAAAACTTTTTTAATTAATAAATCTTTAAATTTCAAAACTCCAGACTTCCCAAGTGAACTTTTGTAGCAATTCTTGAGTTTAACGAGCAGTATAGGGCTAGTAATGTCATGCAGGAGGGTGACACCATCACTTGACATGCCAGGGCGCTTGCATTGAATGACTTTGCATAACCTTGTCAAAGTGGCACAAGAGAGACAACTTTTGTAAACGTCTTGCCATTTCAACCACTCTGAACTTACAAGTAGATTTGGTGAGTATGTGGAAAAGTGATTGAAAAGTGTGCCTCTTAATTCCGTTTTGTATTTTTGGTCTATTGTTAATTAATAATTTTTTATTACCTTGTAACTTTTTTTTATCCATCCTCATGCATTTGTAATTAAATAGGTTACTATGCACGGTGGCTGATTTGCCGATTCTAGCTGGCCAAAAGTTGATTTTTAAAAGTTTATCCTAGCATAATTAATTTATTTTTTGCTCAATAGTTAGGGCGTTGTACCCTGCTAATGGTTTTGCTATAAATATAATTGCGTATGGTCCATAGACTAGTGCAAAGTTGGTACTTCTTAGTTGGGAATGAATCAATCAATTTGAGTATAGTTCTTTAACACTTGAAGCGGAATAAAATATACTGCTCGATTATGGACGCTTCCAAACGAAATATGGACTTTATTTTATCAGATTTATATTCATAAATTTTGAACATATCAGCTGTTATTTCATGTTTAATGTCGCAAAAAACTCTATTTTTTTTTTACAATTTTTCAGTTTTAATATAGGAAAAGTTATATGATAAAGCACGATTAAGCTGAATTTCTGATATGATTAAGTAGTTTAGATTATTAACTTTTCGTTCCAATTTAATTTGTCTGCTCTTAGGTCCCCTCCCCCCTAGTTTTTAGAATTGTTTATAGCTTATTAAATCTAAATAATTTTTTATTGAAATTTTAGTTCAAGTACCATTTTCTTTTTATCAAAGGCAGCAGGATTTAAGTTAGTTACATAACTAAACTTTTGCAACATTATGCAACGGCAACAAGATTTAAAATATAACGAGAATGTGAATTTGGTTGAAAATGTTTTGTTTATAGAGGAAAATTACAATGAAGAGCACATGAAGCTTTGCAAGCGCGAAATGTTTAAACTTATGACCAAATTTGGAGAAAAGTTGTCAGTTGTATGTCGATATCTCAGGACAAAATGTTGTAAAATATATTACATGGCTGAAAATTTCGAGTGTTTAGAAAATTCATACAGACAAATTCTCCAAATTCAGTTTTGATCCGATGCAAAACATAACGTAGACATTTTCTCATGATATCTTATGATTCCCATTCTTTACATAAGGTTCCTCTCGGTGCAGAGATTAAAGCTGTCGAATTTTTGCCCCGTATCTTAAATTTAAAAAAAAAGAAATTTTAGGATTTGTTATAATAATACAAAAATAGTTTTATCATATTAGTTTCCATACCGTTAAGAAAGTATCATTAAAATTATCAAGAGGAACGCAAAATCATGCGTCATTCAAATTATGAAACATTTTTTAATGCATTCGGACTACTATAATAGAACTTCTTAGCTTAATAACGTGAAAAACGATGTTTAAGTAATAATTTGTAAAACATATAACACGTTTGAAAACGCAATATCAGCCAAAGTTGAAAAGCTAACTGAAAAGTTTGTAAAAACCTGTATATGAATTATAGATTTATCATATAATTCACAATATGCTAAAATTTAGAATAGTTAGTGAATGCATAGCACAGTTGAAAATTCCGCCAATAAACAGAAATGTACTTCAGATGTCTTGTGCAGCCCTGTAGGGGAGAGGGGGGGGGGGCGGGCACCTTTGAACAATTTAAAAAAAATTCACATATTTCTTACTTGAATTATATTTATTGAATTTTAAATATTTCGTGAGAGAAAGAATGTAATTCTGCATCATATGAAATAAAAAATTACAGTTTTTAATATAAATTAAATATGCTGTGAGGCTTTAAAAAGTTGAAAGTTTTCTGTTCAAACCTGCCCCATGTAGGGGTACCTTTGAACAAGCTAGGGGCACCTTTGAACAAATAAACAAAATATGAAGATATTGACAGTTTTTATTAAAAACTGCATATCTTTCCAAGATATGAAATAATAAGAATATAATTACACAATTACATTTAACTGAAATTACTAATTTTTTATTATTTAACCAAATTTGTATCCATCAAAGCACATTGTTGAGACACAACGGAGAATCCCTCCAATTATGTTTAATTGTGGCAATTTTTTTATATAATATCCTTAAAATCCACGAAAATGATATCTGATGCTTCTGAAAAAAAAAAAAAAATCGTATGTTCTTTTTTACGAAGAAACCTGACATTAAGCAATTTAATCTGACCAATATAATGAAGAGTTCTTTTTGCATGAAATTGAACTAAAAGGAAATCATTTTCATTCAAATGGTTATAGAAAAAGGATAAAACACTGTTTTATAAAATCCAGAAATAATTTTTATCATTGTAAATGAAACAGTATAGGGTTTGTTTGACAAATCTACTAAATCCTGAATTATTGTTGTGTGTCCTGAATTTGCCTGTAGTTGAAGCCCTGCATAAGTACAACTTTCATATTAAGTATAAAAACAATTAATCTCTCAATTTTCATATTTTTTTAAAACATTCAACAATAATAATATTTAGATACATCTATAACTCTTTACTTCATAGTTTTAATTGTTCAATGATGCCCCAACTTTTTCGTTCAATGGTGCCCCATCACATGGAGTTTAGCATTACAACTATTTACTCAATTAGGTTTGAGAATTCGAATAAAACAAACCTTATAAGTTAAAGCTAACATCTTTATTTAGGTATTAAATAGTAAATTAGAATTTTAGGGATACAAGATTATCAACAAATAGCTTACAACTTTATTTTGTTAAGTTTAGATTCAAGAAAGCAAAATATACATATCTTGCTTAGACAGTAGTGTGCATGCAAAATAGTAAAGCTTTGTATTCTTGTTTACATTAAAGCAGTAGTACTGTGCTGCCGTATATATTTATAAAATATAATTTATTTAAAGGAAAATATTTACAGTGTTCAAAGATACCCCCCCTCTCCCTTATGTGATTTATAGAATTTTTACACACTAAATAGTATGCAATTTTTACAATTTGAAAAAGTGTTCCACAACTGAAAACGCATTTCCATCAATTATTGTTCATAGAGAGAGAAATAACAGATTTATTTTGCGTGCCTCTGTATATGAAAGACAAATGCTAATGCCCATCATGTTCAATAGTAAGCATCTTATAGAGCACTTCGGAGATATATATATATATATATATATATAAATTTAAATACTTTTGAAATACTATAACATGAACAAAATATACCACAAACAATTTTTCTCCATAGACCGTAATGTAACATAATTCTTTTTAGTGTCCCTGTAAATAATCGATAAATGCTATCCATATCATATTCTATAGCAATAATCTTGTAGTGCACTTCATAGGTATGTATATAAATTTCAAAGTCTTTGAAATTATGAAACATCATTAAAAAAAATCCCTGCCGGCTCGGCATACAGGCGCAGGTAGATTTCGAAGTTAAAAGTTAAATTTTTATTTTAAATAACGAAAGAACAAATAAATTAGTATAACATTAATACAAATACAAATAAAACGTCGAAATAAAAATCACTTGAATACGTAAACACGTGTAATTTGCTTAAAGTCAAGTGAATGTGATATTTATGATCAAGCATTATTGGCATTTAATCTTATGGTTTGGAGATAGATTTTTAGTCGACGAGATAACCAAGTAGTGCCAATATTAGTTTTTACTGCATTAAAATTTCTCAATTTGTTGATTTTCTGTAAGCAAGTAAACCCTATTGGTTTACAATGGAAGTCTATGGGAATTTGGCGAAATATTAGAGATATCGACAAGTTGGCGACAAATTTGGCGGCATTTGGCGTCGGAACAGGGTTCCCCCCAACGGTAACCCCTATATATGTATGGACATATGATAGCGCAATATATACATAGATTTGTATTTTTCACGTGGAAATCTTGCAATAGAAAAGTAATTGTTGTGGTAAGAATTTTACTGTGGTTTTTTAATTGTTGGCAACAATATAAACGAAAAATGTTTAAATTTCCTTTCATTTTTCTGTAAGAACTGGTTTTATCATAATCATGTTAAGGCGGTATTCAAAATTTTTAACCCTCCCCCATTTCTACTACCTTGGGCCGATTTTTCTCCTTTGCAATCTCCGGCGAGATATTAACCATCTCAATATGTTTGGCGAGTTTGAAGACGATCCGTGCATCATTGTGACTTTTATCGTGAGGACAAAATTTAGTACATACATACATATATAAAAACTTTTTAGGTGGGGGTATTTTTGGGTTCCTGGGGTCATATAATGAAAAGTTATGAAGGAATTTTTCAAAAGTCGCACCATGGTAATGACTGCAATAGGTAGTATTTCTTACGAAATCTACATAAAACTTAAATGTAATGAAATTCTTTTGAATGTCTCTGTAATGAAATTATGACTGCTACACGTTACATTTTTCAACACCTAACATTCAATAGTGAATATCAATAACATTTTTCAATTTCATGGCGATGCGACCATACTGACGCTAAAAATAATTTTGGCCAGCTAGAATAGGAAAATCACCCACCGTGCGATGGATTACAGATGCAGCAGAAATGTTGTTTTTCAATCTTTCTCTAAAGAATCAATGCATTCTTAATAGTAAAAAGTTTAAATTTCGCGGTATTTATACCTTCCTATCTATTTACTATATGAAAACAACATTGAAACCTGTTTTAAAATATAAATATTCAAATCACATTTAGGAATAATTGCATACTAATTTAAATTTAGTTTTTGATAAATATATCAAGACAATATCAAATAACAAGACAGGATATATTAAATTCACTTGGGAAAACTTCACTCTAACGATAATGTGGCAAAAACATACAATATGAATGAGCATTGAGCATAGGCAATATAGTACAGGTAAAATAGACCAAAATTTGAGTAAAATACAACAACAGATGGCCATTAACGAAAATTTAGGAAGAACTTTGTTTTGGCACTAGAAATGAAGATCCGATAAGTCGTCCACCCCCCTAAAAAAAAGTTGTTTAACCATGTTTTGGGGGGCATTGTAACTCAGGAATTGGGGTGGGGGAGGAGAAATCAATTTTTTTAAAGTAGTTCAAGTGAGATTTCGTTTATTATGTATTTTTTAATTCCGAATCTAATGACACCATCCGCAAGTCGATACGATCAGTTGTTAAAAAGTAACGGCAGGTTTCATTAATACAAAGTCGAAAGTTATACTTCAGTGCAGGTAAAATAGGTTTTTACATCAACTGATGGCCATTCACAAAAATTTGGGAAGAACTTCGTCTTGGTATTAGAAATGAAGATGCGATGATCCCACAAAATTAAAGTCGCTTTACTGTTGTTTTGGTGGGGCAAAAGGGGACATTTTAACTCAAAGAGGAGAACTCATTTTTTTAAATAAGTCAAAAAAGGATATTGTTTATTATGTATTTTCTTAATTTTGAATCAAATGACACAATCCACAAGTGGATACGATCATTCATTACAAAGTTACACACCGGATTTTATGAATACAAAGTCAAAAATTATAATTTATTGTTAAGGTTACATTTATTTTACATTCAAAACGTGTTCTTTATATCATATTAAATTATCTCAAACGTATTAAATTTTCATGAAATATCAATAATTAAAATCAGGGTCATCTGCGTCTTCTTCAAGATCATCAAGGTTGTCCATGCATTCATAAAACCTATCATAACTTTGTATTCATAAAAACTGCCGTAACTTTGTAGCGAATGATCGTATCGATTTGCAGGTGATATCATTCGATTCAGAATTAAAATATACATAATAAACGATACCCCACTTGACCTACTTAAAAACATTTCATTTTTATTCCACCCCTGAGTACTTCCTAAATTTTGGTAAATGGCCATCAGTTGTCTCTCAAGAAAACATTTTACCTGCCTTAATAGCATAGCATACGAGATGCTAGTAGATGGGAAGCTGAACTCAAAAGCAACCAATCATCACAGTGAAGGAGCGAAGATGCTTCGCCAAGGTGTCGAGAAACAAAAGGCGAAGCTTCACCATTAGCGGTCTCTGATTGGTGGATCGCGAGCCAATTTCCTTGTTGCCTTACATTTAAATATATAAAGTTTTAGTAAAATTAAGTTGATTATAAAAGCATTTCTATAGTTTTCCCAGTTTCTCTGCTCAACTACTAACACTTAAAGTTTTTCTAAGAAACAAGTAAAGTTTCCATGACTTGTTTAGAAATTGTTAAAATGTTTGAAGTTTATTTAAATATGTGCTTAAGATACCAGTTTATTGTTTTTGAATGTTAATTACTTACTTAAAAGATACTGTGGATCCAGCCCTCCATTTAGAGGGGGTTCATAGCTCCTTTTTTGTGTGGGAGGAGGGGTCACATCACTTAATAAGCAATTTTTATATTGAAGGCTGTTCCCATATCCAAAATGTCTATTTTTTTTATACTTTTGGGGAGTCGTTTTCATTCGTAAATACAAAAAAATTGCATTAATATTTGTAAAAATATAAAATTTAAACATTTTATTAGATAACAAGAAATTGAAGAATTTCCCATTTTCTTATAAAAACAGACTCATTCAGAAATTGAGCATTTTAAGCCAGTTTTTAGAAATTGACAGTTACAAAAATGCCATCATGAAGGAAAAATGGGCTGTTGCGACCTGAAATTCAGTTTAAAACCCCACATTTCCCGAAAGATTTAGTGCCTTTATCGAGAAACGGAAAGCTCTAATTAATCACATTTGTTCTGAATAAATGCACTTGCAAATGCCTTGTATCTGAGATTGAAAATTACTTCCAGGATGTGTCAGAACAGAAATTACCTGCTTTGAATTTAAGTATAGCTTTAAAGAGTCAGAAAGATTTTCATTGTTGATCAAGGGGTAAATTTGATAGAATTTAATATAGAGTAGGTGGGGGTAAAGATACACACTGCCTGATTTAGTATGAAGAAACATTTCTACAATCATGATCGCTATGTGATAGTTTAGTCTGAAGTGTAGTAGTTGTATGTTCAAACCTTGTGAAAAAAGTAGCACTTCGTGCCAAGAAAATGAGGTAAGTTTAAATTTTCGCATTTTGATCCAATATTTTTAAATTTTCACTTTATTGTTTAGCTGACAATACTTCAAATTTTTACAAATCTAAAAATTCAGTGGAGAACGGAAGCTCTATAGCTTCTAAATGCCGTATAGTTTATCTCGATCGCATTTGTTTAAACTAGTCAGTAGCCGGTTAAGTAAAATACTGCAAAATGGGGTAAAAGTACGCATCCGTCTTCGGGCAAAGATACGCACAAGTTTAAGATTCGGGCTTTGTCCTATCGTTTTAGCTAGATGCAAAGCTTTCCACAATTACGTTGTGGAAAGTTTTATTTTTTATATTGTATAAAATATAATAGCTACTTAACTAATATAAGCTAGTTAACTATCTTTTCCATATTTTTTTTTTAGTTAATTTCTTTCATAGAACGTAGGTATCTACCTACCTA
Source organism: Maratus speciosus (assembly GCA_963932465.1). NCBI lineage: Eukaryota > Metazoa > Arthropoda > Arachnida > Araneae > Salticidae > Maratus > Maratus speciosus. The sequence continues at coordinate 284,051,672 of OZ010790.1, read as the reverse complement.
CTTTTAAAAATCAATATTCTTATTTCATAAAACGATTTTAAGTCTTAGTCCTTACGCTGCTATAATCAGTTTTCATAGCTTAACTTGTAATTTTCAATTTAACTATTGATGTTAGTTTAGTTTTGATTCGTTTGGAAACTTAGTAGTATCGCTAAAGACTTCTAAATGAGGAGAATTTTTATTATAACTAGGGGATCGAACCCGAGCTCCTCGGGTTACAGAATATAGGTGAAAACCATTTTTTTTTTTTTTAAACTCTGATTATTTTTTTTACATGTAATATATATTTTAGATTGTCCACTAACATCAAAAAGAATTTTTATATGAAAAATATCAATTATGCAATCAAATAAAGTTTTGAAATTTATTAAAAGCGATATTTTCACATGTCACCGCATGCCAGAAGTTATTAACCCAAATTTTTGCGACTTACGTCAGTCTTTCCGATCATTTCGGTGCATAAGCGCGTGGTTCAATCACATGTCTGTTAAATTTGTTTCTTATTTACATTAATTTATTTATTTTTCTATAGAGGAAGTTTTAATTTTGTTATAGAACATTAGACGGAAACAAATGCTGAACTTTTTACATTGTTTTAAGGGCAAGTGGATTAACCTTTCGTAATCGAGCTACACGTGATAGAGATAACTTAAAAAATAATTTATGCTTGAATATATATATATATATATTACGCTATTGTACGTAGCACAGAAATCGCGATTATTTGTTAATTGTTTAATGGCAACGCCCGAATGAAACGCATCTCATTGGTTATTGTGTAATATTTTTAAAAAGGGGATAAAAACAAATAAATAAAAAGTTTAATTAATAACTATAAAACAAAACATTTTATATAATTTAAAAAAATAAAATAAAAGTAAATAAACGATTTATTAATAAATAAACAACAACATCCGGGTTACCATATCAAGCAAAATAACGACACATTGGCGCCAGTTAAGTACCCCGGTGCGCTTATGATATTGGCGTCAGAAAAAAGTTGTGCCAACGTAGTGCGTATATGACACCTGTGCCGTCTTTTATTCATCTAATTTAAGATACAATAAATAAATAAATAAATGGAGGTACTTTTCCAGTATAGGTACTTTGCGAAATAGAGTAAAGGTACATGGCGAAAAAAGAAAATTTTTTTCTGGCAACCGATTTAATCAAAATAATTTTTTCAAATAGAACTACATAAAAGTTGCCATAATCGCAAAAGTTCGTACTTTTATGTTAGCTAGGCGCAATTCTCGCCAATAGCATTTTTTAACTCGCCAGCAGAATTTTTTATTTTTCGAGGGATAAATTAAAACAATGCTTTGATGTTGAAATTAAATGGTTAATGGTATTGTTTATTCTTTTTCTTTTTTTAAAGAATTTTTTTTTTTTTTTTTAAGTGAAAGTCATGAATTTTAAAGATTTCATTTTTAAATTAAAGTTATCCATTCTAAATAAAATGAGTGAAAGGATTTTATTTTAATCTGAATTAACAAAATATGAAAAAAAAAAATGCGACGGGTTCAATGTTTGGCGATTTATCACCTGTGCCCGACCAACATAAAAGTAGGGAGTTCTCGATTTCTTTATCAGAATCTTCCAATATGGGTTGAGCAAATAAATTAAATTATGAATAAAAGTAACATGATACAATGCCTAGCGTACATTTAAGGGAGACTAAACTGGTCACCACGGGCGGCTAGTTATTTTAAAAACCATAATAACTCAGTCAATTAAGATACGATTTTCAAACAAATTGCATTTGAAAGTAGATTTTTTTTCTCTATTTGACGGTTTAAAAATTGAAAATGTGCGATATTTAGAAATTTAAAAAATCGCTGACATAGCACGTATTTTAATTTCAATTTTTGTTTCAGTTTTTATGAGAAAATGGCAACTAAAAGGTACAGTAATATATTTTTTTCTTTCCTCTGTGATTATTTTCCCTTTACTTTCAACCCTCCACGACTTTCAACAGAAATGGAGTTCTTCAGTTGCCACAATTACAAAAAAGGTATTAAAAACTACAAAAAAATTAATATCTCAAAATTAAATTGAGATACAGTTTTCAAACAAATTGCATTTAAGAGAGCATTTTTTTGTTATACGGCGGTGTAAAAATTTAAAATGTGCGATGTTTAGAAGTTTAAAAATTTGCAGTTGAGAAAATTGCAAAAACCAAAATTTTATTTCAAATTTCAAAGTGTTGCCATTCGCAGAATGACGTATGCGTTACGCACATATATGTTTGTCCTTTATAATATAGACTAGAAAGGTAGCCCGTCAAAAATGACGGAAATTTAGATATAAAGATATATACAACTCATGTGCAAAAATATGAGTTTTCTCGTTTGTTCCGCAGTGATAGATGAAAATAACACATTTTAAGAACGAAACACATTTATGAAAAACTGTGTACAGTAGGAGGCCGCTAATCTGCACAGTTTGGTTCCAAGTGTTATGCAGATTTGAGGCTCTTTGCGGTCATGTCTATTCAATCTTTGTTTATATTTTTTTTAATTCATATATTGGACAATTTAGATTGTTAAGCCTTAAAAATAAATAAATTACACACTTGAAGTAAGGTAACTATTAGGTAGATTTCGTAAGAAATACTACCTATTGCAGTCGTTACCATGGTGCGACTTTTGAAAAATTCCTTCATAACTTTTCATTATAGGACCCCAGGAACTCAAAACCACCCCCACCTAAAAAGTTTATATATATATATATATATATATATATATATATATATATATGTATGTATGTATGTACTAAATTTTGTCCGCACGATAAAAGTCGCAATTATGCACGGATCGTCTTCAAACTCGCCAACAACTTTCAGATGGCTAATATCTCGGCGGGGATTGAAAATGGGCAAAATCGGCCCAAGGGAATGGAAATGGGGAGGGTTCAAAATTTTGAATACCGTCTTAACATGATTATGATAAAAAGCTCTTACACTACAATGGCAGGGAAAAATAAATATTTTTCGTTATAGCAGTTGCCAACAATTAAGAAAAATACAATGAAATTCTCACCACAACAATTGCTTTTCTGTTGCAAGTTTTCACGTGAAAAAATAAATTAAATAAATAGTTTGAAGAATTGAAACCAAATTGAATATTACGTCATAAGTTTTCTAGAGCAAGATTTCAGGATGAAAACTCAAAATGAAATAAACAGTTTGAGGAATTAATATATATATATATTGCGTCATATTGGAAATATAATGGACCTCAGCAGGTGCATATGTAACGTCATGTGAGTTTGAAGAAACGTACTAAAACATGATAAAAACCCGACTATGGAAATATTTACATATTTTAACACTTTGAGGTTCTCTGAATTTGTTTTAGCCATTTTTAAACCTATCCCATGTACATGCGTGTGTGTATTCGTCTATATTAGAATTTTCACAAAATGTTTAGTTCCCTAGAGCTCATTCTTAGTGAAGGAACTGGGTTTATCGCTAATTTTGATTTAAATTTTGTTGGTGTATTTAGTACTTAACTTCGAAATCTACCTCCGCTTGTAGGCCCGAGCCGGCAGGGATTTTAAATTATCGCATACGATTTCATGAAATGGTATTATATGGTATTATATGTGTGTGCTTCAATATCTTGGTTACGACTTTGGCGAAATTGGCTGCAACTTGTCATAATTCTAATAGTGTGGGCCTCTATAACAAAAAAGTAACCAGTTTTTAGTAAAATTTCTGATATAAAGTAGTTTTCTAAAATTTGTGTAAAATTGCAGGCCATTCTCATGTTATGCCAGTCCTAGGAATAATATTTCTAACACTGAAGAGTTTCCATGCATATGTGGAATTTAGAAAAGCTTCTCCAAAAGAAAGGTCCTGAAATGACATTGTAATCCCTCTAACTTCAAAGTTTAATCGGGCCCTGATGTTGTTTACTGAAATCTAATAAATATAGTTATTTTGAATATTACAACAGAATTAAACAGCTAAACTTATTTAACTTAAACTCGCTGTTACTTCCCGATGTTATTTTTTAGTATTAAGAAAGAAAATTATTTAAATTTTTCAAATCATGCACATTTATAATTTTATCCGTCTTTAATAACTAAATAATGAAAAAATATAGTTTTGTTCTGAGCTCATAAATATGACAATAAAATAATGTAACTAAGAGACATTGCAAAATTAAATCTTTGTGATTTCAAACCATAAACAAATGATATCGACACCATTTTACCTACTATGACGCCATTAGAATATTGTCCATTGATTGTTGGAGAACTTACTTTGTGAATGATTACCTCAATGATTTAATATTTTTTACGGTTCACGATGAATGAATCACTTGTGTTTGTTTAGGTTTATGGAATGAGATATTAAGCCGTGAACCTAATTTCAACTAAAGTTATCCAAGAATATATGTATTTTTAATCGAAATTAAAAACAATGCTTTGATCTCGAAATAAAAAGTTTTAGTTTGTATAATTGGTTATTTCTGTTAATTATTTATTTAGGTACTTTTCCATTATAGCGCATTTTTAAAAAACGCTTGGCGTAATTCGGGCATCAGAAAGTGAGATATTTTGCCAAAATATATAAACAGCTATGAAAACAAATCTAATGAACTTTTATTTTTGTTTATATATGCACTTATATACATAAAAAAATCGTTTCTAAATATATATAATATTTTTTTATATAAAAATTACGGCACAGATTTCAGATATGAACCGGGATACCTAACTGGCGCTAAAATGGTGTTATTTTGCCTGCTATGGTAACCCAGCTATTGTTTTTTATTTATTAATAAATTCTTTATATACTTTTATTTTCTGTTTTTTAATTATATAAACTTTTGTTCTATAGTTATTATTCAAACTTTTATTTATTTACAGTTATTTCCTTTCCAAAATGATAGCAAATAATTTAAGAATATATAAGTAACTAGTATTCGAAAGCGAGATATCTGCCGAATTGGCGTCAGAGAAAAATCACGCCAACCCCGATGCGTATATGACGTCTGTGCAAAAATTACTTCTGTTTCTTTATAAAAATGGGTAAATAGCTTTTTTTACATTAAATAAATTGTATACATATGCAAAAATTTGCTTGTGAGTATGAAGCAGTAAATAGGTTGTCATAAAATACGTTGGCAAACTTCTTTCTCGCCAAGAAACTTTTCTCCGAAGTATTGTACATAAGCAATGACTGCTAGAAATGCATTTTTAATTATGATATGCGCTTTTATGTTTCACTACATTTATGCATACTATACCGTGTGTATAAATGCTACAGTTCATATGCAGGGCTACACAAAAGAATTCGTAAGGGTTACTGAGTATGAGAATAAATTGCTTAAAGGTGGTTTTTAAAGGAGTTATGCAGTTTTACGCTGAACTGCATTTAGTTTACTAAGAAATGTTTGTAGAATATAGATAAAATGATATACAGTGTCACGCAAAGAATTGGATACATAACCGTCTATGGATGATAATATCTGGAAATGTGATTTCAGTAGCTTTAAGTGTAGTTTAAATTAAATTTTAGCTAAATAGTGGCATGTAATAACGGTACTATTGGCTATGGACGGTGACTGCTGAAATTAATTAAAAAAAAATTTATGCGTTTTCTAAAATGTTTACTTAGTTATCTTATTTACCTTCTTTCCTTAAATAACGAAGTTTTGTTAAAGCATTGAGGATGTGTTGGAAAGTGTTTCATATTCTATGCTTATCGCATGTTTTTTCTTTCTTCTTTAGTCTTATTTTGCATTTATTTTATTCTTAATTTTTTAGTCTTACTAGGGGGCTCGGCCCCCTACGAGCTACGCTCGCCAACCCCCCGTTCAGACACTGCAGTCTCTAAAAGCACGCTACTTTGATCGGCTTTAATTGAATTTTTTTGGAAGATTGAATTATAATTAAAAAAACAAAGGCGATCGCCCTATAAACGGGTTTCTATTCATTTCTCTTTGATTGGGGAATTTTACGGAAAAATCAGCTGCTGTTAAAAGATACAATGGCATTTCAAAATCATCTAATATAAAATGAATTAAGTAAACAGAGTCTTTGTCTCCCGGTATTTTTTAACAAAGCGAAAAGAAAGTCCTTTTAAATAAAACATTTTAAATATATCGTTTTTAATCTGACGTAATTTTCACCAAACTTTTCTTTCCCCTTTTAATATTCACGTGAAAATGCTTTTATTAGAAATAAAATATTATTTGCGCTGTCAAAAAAAAAAAAAAAAAAAAAAATAGTTGAAAAGTTCATCTCAAAATATCAAGTAAATGTCTCGCGCTATTTTTAAATTTAAACTACTATTTTGCAATATTATTTTTTGTTTATTTTACGTAATAAGTGTAATGTGACGTAAATGTGATGTAATTTCTCCTATTTAAGACTTCTAACGCATGTTAATGAATTTATTACTTTACAATATCCTTTCTCTGTTAAAATTCACGTGTAATTATAGATGAAGTAATTTTCAATAAGTTCCTGCTTTTTATACGTAATTATTTAATTCTAATTTGAAAGTTTTTCTTTTCTGTTTATAATAGTCACGCGTAAATAAATTTTTAATTTGAAGCAAACATTATTGTTTCCGTTGTTTATACAGTTTGGCAACAGGTTAAATTAGTACAATTTTCTGAAATAAGTAAAAAAATATCTCTCGAAATGCTGAAAATTTGAATTTAAAATAGAAATGAAACCTCGAAAAATGAGTCAAATTAAAAAAATAAATTATTTCTGCACACCGGGAAATTATAACGTATAAAATGATCTAAAAAGTATTAAATTCCGATGTACAGTTTTTGCTCCTATAAAACTTTTTTAATGGAACGATTTTGTCCAACTTTAGCATTAAATATCTCTTAAAATAATTCTTCGATTTGAAAACTGTCTACATCAGCGTGTTTATCAAACATTTCTGTATAATACTACCAATTTTCATATTTTTGTATGCATTATTTTTCTTAATATTAACGAAGAAAGACCTCCGGTCACAAAAAATTCAAAACCGGCGGCGGCGGCGGCGGCGGTGGCAGCGGGAGTTACTTTTTTTTAGAATAGAGAGATACTGCTTTATAGAAACTTTGGCACAGTTGTCATATATACCCCATATTGGAGCAATTTTTTTCCGACGCCAATTTGGCGAAAACATCAACAGCATAAACAACAACATCCGGGTTACCATACCAAGCAAAATAACGACAATTTGGCGACAGTTAAGTACCCGTTGTGTATATGACATTGGCGTCAGGAAAAAAATCGCGCCAACATGGGGCGTATATGACATCTGTGCCGAAACTTTAATATTTAATGTTTAAACGCTTCGCTCCACTCACCTTGCATATAGTATAAACTATAACACAGATAGCACAAAATAATAGACAGTTTGATACTTTTCCACTGTAGGGGCTTTGGCGTTTTTTAAAAAAAGCTTGGTGTAATTTGGGCATCAGAAATTGAGATTTGGGTACTTTTCGTTATACGGATACCATTGTCGCCAAGCGTAATAGTTGGCGCAAAATGAAAATCACGTGAATTGAGGCATTTGAAAAATAAAAGAAAAAATATTGTCGATACTAAAGTGAGCATTTAAAAAATATAACATTTGAAAATTCCAGACTTTTACGAACTATTTCATTAAATTACAAATATATACTTAAAATAATTGAACAAATAACTGTTATAAAATAAAGCAATAAAATAAAACTCATATTAAACTGCTGGCATAAAACTACAAATATCTTTTAGCATTTTGAAATAATTGGCGCATTAGCCTACGTTTTGGCATGGTGTCCGTATAACGGAAAAATATTGAGATTTGTTGTCAAATCATATAAACAACTATAAAAACAAACTTGATGAGCGTTTTTTTTTTTTTTTTTTTTTTTTATGTATATTATTTATGTTTTTATGTACAAATTACATCTGTTTCTGTATAAAATTAGAGAAACGGCTTTTTTATGTTAAATAAATCGTATAAATATCGAAAATAAAAATGCGTGTGTATATAAAATGAAACAGCGGATAGGTTCCAGGAAAATATGTTGCCAAATTTCCTTTTTCGCCAAGGCACCTATACCGGAAAAGTACCTAAAGCACATTAAAATCGCGCAATTAGGAGCTCATACAGTACAGCGTCGTCTATTGGCGATTATTTTATTAGTAGCATCGGGAGGAAGATGTAAAGATGTACTTTAAATCCTCACCCATAGATTTTGAAAAAAATATCTTTCATGTTAAATAAATCGTATAAGTATCGTAAAAAAAAATGCATGTGTATATAAAATGAAACAGTGGATAGGTTCCGGAAAATATGTTGCCAAATTTCCTTTTTCGCCAAGGCACCTATACCGGAAAAGTACCTAAAGCACATTAAAATCTCGCAGTTAGGAGCTCGTACAGTACAGCGTCGTATATTGGCGGTTATTTTATTAGTAGCATCGGGAGGAAGATGTAAAGATGTACTTTAAATTCTCACCCATAGATTTTGAAAAAATCATTTTAAAAGAGCGGAGTTTAAATTAAATTTTGGTGACCTCCTTTATGAAAGATTAATGGTTTTAAATGGGAATTTCGCCAAATCAACCAGCTATCGCCAAGTTGGCCAACATTTGGCGCTACTGTGGTAACCTGCATTAGTATTTTTCAACAATTACTCATTTCAATGAGGTGGTCCTACGGGAATCGTGAGGGACACACAGAGACTTGGATTTTATATAAATAGAAGATAGGCCTTTACATAAAGTTTAGCGCAAAAACAATATCTTAAAAGTCAGTCAACCATTTTATTCATTCTACGATCAAGGGGTCTTTGGGACTGCTCACAGTATTTATGCAACAATTTTTGTCATAGTAGTTAGAGGTTAACTGCTATTTGCGAACTCTTAGACCGCTGTTTTTTTCATGGTTTAACTTACAATTTTCACTTTAACTATAAATACTAGTGAAATTTACTAATGCTTTTGCATAACTCATTCGTTTTATTGGAAATGGGGCAAAAACCCACAGTAATGGGGCAAAAATACGCACTGCGTATCTTTGCCCCACCACTACGTACTTTTACCCCAACCGATGGGGTAAAGATACGCAGAGCAATGTTTTTTAAGAATTGCAATTTCTCACAGGATTATAATTTGACAGAATGTCGGTTGATGGTGGCACTTGTCTAAGGTTCTAATCTAACATTTTAATCACTCATTACATAAGTTTAGACCAATGTGTGAGTTAAAAATCAAAATGTATGGAAAGTGCGTATCTTTACTACCACCTACTCTATATTTCTTTTTTTAAATGTGCTTTAGAAATTTTCTTCATCCAGGGGTGGTGGGGGTTCATTATCCCCGTGACGTTGGATCCGCCCCTGCTGTGTACTTTATTTCATTACTACTGAGCGTGCACTTTCACTAACCCTCTTCTGCCACATTCACAGCTTGCTGTGTTTACATTGTAGATATGGTTGGTTAAACGAGCGTGTGGCAGGAAAATCTTTTCATATCAGTTAACCTCCAGTTAACTGGTTTTGTTGCTTCACTCTTACCATTTAAATTTGCATATTAATCTTTAACTGCGTACTTTAACTTCATTTCATTTCGTATTTAAGCCTGGAGATTTTGCTTCAAGGTGTGGAGATGCAGATAGCAGCAACTCTTCCTGTTATGACTGCAGGGATGAATTGGCAGTATATTAGTGTTAGCTGATATGTTTATGAGGTCTGTGCTAGCACTGCAGGAAAAGTGCCGGATTGAAGTAATGTGATAGCATACCAATTCTGGCCTGCTGTTGGCCATCACTGATGGGCCAGCTGCATTCCGCACGGACACTTTTGTACTGGTTTAAGTAATGGCACCATTGCACTTTACCGCTGTTGGCAGTGCTGGCTGCCATCTTTTTTCCAGCTGATGGCCCACTGTTTCTTTCTTTGCTGGGTATTAGTTTTTGTTGCATTAAAGTACCATCTCAGTTTGTTGATTTTCTGTAAGCAAATAAACCCAATGGTTTAAAATGGAAGTCTATGGAAATTTGGCGAAATATTAGAGATATCGCCAAGTTGGCGTCACTTTTGGCGACTAATTTTGCTTGCCAAATTTGGCGATGTATTGCCAAGTTGGCGACAAACTTGGCGGCAGAACAGGGTCCGCGCCTGTGGTAACCCCCCCCCCCCCCTTATAGGTATGGAGATGCATTGAATGCTGTTCAATAACCAATGAGAAGCGTTTCATTCGGGCGTTGATATTAAACAACTAGCCGCCCTTGGCGACCAGTTTGGTCTCCCTTAAATGTATGCTAAGCTTTGTATCATATTACTTTTATTCATAATTTAATTTGGTTGCACAATCCTTCCCCAAATAGGAATATTCTGATAGAGAAATCAAGACTCGGTTATGTTACTCGGTTTAACGAAAAATACAGGCGACCGCGGTGCATTCCACGTGTCTTGTTTTACAGATCGCTAGAGTGACGTGATGCTCTTTTCTCACACCTTCATTGGGTTCATTCGAGCATCAAATGACTCCAGCGGTCTGTAAAAAAGAATCGAGGAATGCACCGCGGTAGCCTGTCTTTCTCGTTAGCCTCGTATATAGATGCCCGTGTGTAATAATGACGTCATATTGATGATGAACCTGTAAAATAAATTTCGGTTATTTTCAAATTTATTAACTTCTAGGCATCCGACGATTTCAATTTTTTACACAGTCATAAAGCAATATAAATAGTTCAGTATTTCCTACCGGCTAGTATTTCCTTAACGAAATTAAAACTTCATCAACAAATAAATAAAAAGAAAACATAAATTAATCACAAAGTTTAGACCTTTTAATCGAATGGGCACATCTGTATGTGATTGATATTCATGCTTAAAAATCAGTATCGGTGAAATATGTTGCAATTTTTTGACGTCATCTTCACCTGCTTTCTGTATTTACTCTTATTAATGCTCCATGTATGTACATCATCTAACAAATGTTTGAAAATATCAGTTTTATTTCCTGTATGATGCCATATTCATCTTCTTTTTAATTCGTAAAAAAATTATTTCAAATTTCATTTTTCACGTGGAAATATTTTAACTGAAAATTAAGGCAGATAAATTATTATTATGGCTTTTGAATTTTTTGCAACAATAGAATAAAATGCTAAATTTTATAGTAAAAATGTCCATTGATTCTCAATGAAAAAAGCGAAATTTGGAATTATTAAGAAAAATATTCGAATAATATAAATAAAGCTTAGGCTATGTTACTCTCTGCATTATAATTCACCCATATGCAAAGGGATTTTATCATCCGTTTTGACCCTGACGTCAGGCAAACATTTTCGTACTTTGAATTTACAATATCATTAAAATTACAAAGAATAAAAAAATTGTGGCATCAGGAGAAAAAAAAGGTGGGAAGAAAAAGTCAAAAAGTTATGAGCTCCATAGGCTTTTCTATGTTAAATTAACATTGAGAAGTGACACTGGAAATAGATAAATCAGCCTACTGTATTACCACTTTTTTAGCTCTAAATAAGATGTCGATTATTTATCTATTTATTAAAATCTAGCTGACCCACCCAGCGTTGCCCAGTCCCGTAATAATAACCTTAAGTAAACATAAAGTTTGTATGATTTTATATCTTTAACCCGATTTTGTATGAATTTATGTATTTTTAAATGAAAAATCCACAAAAAAATATTGATATTTAGAGGTAAAACACATTTTCTTGTTGTTTTTTTTATGTACTTCTGTTTCAAAGTAAAAAAAAAAAAAAAAAAAAAAGCTCTTGCTGTCCAAACTCTCTGAAATTTTTATTGGTTATAAATATAACGGCTTTTCAGCCCATGTAAAAATTTCGTGAATTTCTCCTTGCTTTTTTTTTTTTTGTTTGTTTGTTTGTTCGTGTTGATTTCTTTAACATAACGACAACAACAACAAAAAAAATCGTTCTCATCTTCCAAACTCTCTGAAAACCTAATTGATTATAAATATTAACTGTATCCGAGCTTTCTTTAATATTTCATGAAAAAATATGCATATTTAGTGATGGTGCCGATGGTGCGCCGAAACAGATTGCTGGTTTCATTGAAAATTTCCCATATTTTTAAATTATTTACTCGTCTGAATGTTTCGAAATTTTTGTAGGTGATGTAAATCTTATCTGCCAAGATATTCTAATAAGATCATGTTGAAATACGGACGTTTAGTTACTTTTAGTGTAGAAAATAGATCGTTCATGTGAGTCGCGAAGTAATCTGCAGTCAGCAATGCTTTTGAAAAGGTTAAAATTCCTATTTTTGATAACCTATTGCACGTTTGAAAAGAAGCTCTCAACTATAAGAGCATTTTTTTTTTTTTTGTCGGTACCTTTAAAGTTGCACAATAGAGGGGTGTTGGCAAATCGGAGAAAATGCCCGCCTAAAAAAAAAAAAAAAACACTCTTTTTGAAAAAAAATATTCAAAGAGTTAATAATGATATTTTTTCAAATTGATCGCAGTATTTGAGATGTAAGAATCCAACCTGTCAGAATATGTCTTCCTTTTTTAACTAAACCAAATAGCTTGATTGATGGAGGTTAAAAAACAGGCACTTGATTCTCCATTCCCTTCTTCTGCATAAATCAAGTTCTGGGCATGCTCGCAACTCTACTGATTTCTGCAAAAAAGATCGAGTTTTTAATTAATGTCTCAGCTAATTATCAAAAAATTAAGTATATGAGTCTCAGGTGCACAAGGACGTGCTTTGGACTATTCTCATCGAAATTTTCAGACTTGTACTTATGGTAAATTTCGCTAGACATCACAGGCAGACATACACAAAGCGAAACTTTCTTTTATTAGTATTTTTATTAGATACGTTTATATATGTATTATCTTTTATCATTCTATTGTTATTGTTTTTTTTATTCCTTATTTAGTTAGATATCAAAGGAAGAATCAGGGAGGCAGGGGCACCATTTGAAGCCCCCCCCCCCCCCCCCCAAGGAATGTGATATTTCAGAAAATTTATCTGTGATCATAAGTCAGACTCAAACATTTTTTTCTTCCAAAAATCAGATTTTTTATTACAAAAAAAAAACAAAAAAAACCAAAAAAAAAACACTTTAGGCACAAAAAATAATAATTATGAAAAATATTTTCTAAAGACTTTGCTACTCCAATATTCTCAAGGTGAGAAATTTATCATTTATCCAACTAAAATGATATGTTCAATGTGTGTTTAATGATAATGGTACTTGTGTTTTTTAAAAAAAATTATTTCAAACACATAAAAATTATAATTATTGGTTCGTTTAATGAAAGTTTTTGTATTCAATTGTGTACGAGCCATAATCGTACTTCATAGGAAAATAGCCTCATATTTTTAGATTTTTGAGAAAGGAACAAAGTTTTGGAGGAAATGTATTAGAGGCACTGTTGATGGACAACAGTGCAGAAATGTCTGGTAGATGTATGATATTTTCGTGGTATTTTCGTAGCACAGAGAAACATAATGAGAAATTGAGTCTGGCTGCTTTTTGTATCTCTTTTGAAAGTTTAACTAGTTTACTATTACAGAACTCAGAAAAATAGTCAGCAAAACCATAAAAAATTCTTTTTTTTTTTTTCTTTTTTTTTTTTTTTTACTTAAAAAAAAAAAAAAAAAAAAAATAGTGTTTCAAAAATCTATAATTTCCCAACTCTAAGCTCAAATTTCCCATGTTCACATATATTGGTGGTGGTGGTGGGGGGGGGGGGGGGAGGCTCCCCCCATAACCCCCCATCGCGACGCTTCTGTATGCACCTATTTGAAAAATATTCAAGACTTCCTTTTGAAAAATCGGTTCATCACGAAAGAAACCAAAATGAGACAAAGCATAATCCGAAGCACTTAATGTTAACCTTACATTCAGTGAAACAAAATGGCATAAACCTGACCTGACGACCCGCAAAATCGGGTTACTTGACTCAATGCAAGACTGTAATTTTCAATCATTCCAAAAACCGCCAACAAAATTTTATTGACCCGTAACCTAACACAAAATAAGAAAAAACTAACCCTACATAAAATGTAAATGAGAATTTCGTTCCGGCAGCTTATAACTTGAGTTCTGCCAAATGGATTTTGATGGAATGTTGACTGTTAGATAAAATTCAGGGGAAGTTTTTAGTACATAATATATCGTTCCAAGTAGCTTAGTTATAGAATTATGACGGAAAGTTTAACTTGCACTATTATTTAAACAGTTTTTCAAAGAAGGTTTTATTATGTAACATAAAGTTCTATGTTGTTCAGTTATAGAATTAACTGGAAAGTTCTATAATGAGGGAAATCCAATTATTGGGAAATTTTAACCTTTTTCAAAAGTTCTACTGGACAGATGTGGATGAGACTTGCATTGTTAGTTAGATACTTTTCCAGTAAATCTTTTTTATAGAGTAGCCTGGGGTAATTTTCAGACAAAAACAAAACTTTTGCAATTACTCAGGAATCAATGACGATTTCTTTTAACTTTTTCTTGGTAAAATCATCACATGCCTGGTGATTACTTTGAAGCATTTTCAGATAATTAGCATAATAATAAAAAATAAAATTTATAAAATCCTGTCTGAAAATTACTTCATGGTTTGGGGTAATTTCCTGACAGCTATTTGAGGGGTTATTTAAGGATCAGATTTGAACACCAACTACGGTAATTAAGAAACACCATTGTAAAATGTTATGACATAAGAAGAGGTATTTATTAGACCATTCTGAATGCAGAAAAAAGCCATGAAAATGCAATTGTAACTATACACCTGAAATCATTTATATTTTCGCGAATAAAAGTAAGATATATGGCATTTTTTCACACATAGCTACTGTAGCTAAATCTGTTTTATATAAATTTATGTAAATCAGTAAAAAATTTCGGACTTTTTAAACAGTTCTGATAGTTGAATAAAAATTAACATTAAATAAGAATATAAAACCGACACCAATTTAGTTAAAAAGTAAATAAATAAAATTTTTTAGTAGCCTAACCTGCTTTTACACACTACAATGAAATTCTTGCACACCACTAATTTCGACAGGCCTAGCCATTTTAGTTTTCTTTGACAGTAAAGATATCACTGTAAAAATTTTTAACATTATTTTACAATTGCTTTACATCTTCAATAGTTTTAACATGGAAAGGAAAGGATCAACAGGTTTAGTCTTAACAGGTCCAAAAAAGCAAGAAGGACTTAGCAACAATTTCAACTTGATCTTTTCTTTGGCCGTCAATATTGATCATCCCCAACCCAGTTTAAAATTTTCATTTGAACTTCCAACAGATTTTTCTCATAGTCATTTTTATGGAACAACTTTTGTACATGTCCGAGATAGAATGGTTGGTCATAATATACAGCATATATTATATATTTGATTCTGAAATGGCATCTGTCACTTTTTTCATAAATCTCTATCTTTCATCATAAATCTCCCATTTTAGCTTAAACTCCATCCAGTATTTTCATTTTAACTTGCAGATGGCCTTTGGAAGTTATATTTTAATAAACAACCTATTTTAAATCCCTCGCAAACAATTAATTTACCAGGTAGGACCAATCAAAACACATATTAGTGTCTGGAAATTACCCCGAAGGCTGTTTGATAATTATCCCGGTATTTATTAAAAGCTACACTTTTTTTAAAATAAAAATTTTTCAAGATGCACATCCAAATAATGTTATTCCGTTGTTTCCAAAAAGATAACATACCCTAATATCCAAAAACGAAGTAGAATTTGTGCTAGAGTTGCCACACTCGAGAAATTGAAATTTGAAATCAGTGAAGCAAAAAGTTAAACAGTAATTCTTTTATAACATTTAGGAAACCAATTTTCTAAAAGATAGAGTAAGCTGCTAATTACTAAGAAAATACTAATTGAAATAGAAAAAAAGTTGATTTAACTAAAATGAAAACTGTTTTGACCAGATTCCATTTAGTGTGCGAATATTACTGCTGTCTTTTAACTATCCCACATTCCTCTGTCTGAAAATTACCCCATGCTACCCTATATATATTGTTCTACGTTGCTTAGTTATATAATTATAGAGGAAAGTTCAATAATCACATGAAATTGCATCGTTAAATACATTTTCATGGACAGTTTTAGTATATTGCATATCGTTCTATCTTCTTTACCAAATCCATCTTCAAATCAACCTTCTGTACCAAAATTACCATACATGATCAACTAAAAGATTTGATCCTAAACAGCCCAAATTTTGTCTGACACATTAGGAAATATAGTAGCACAGTGGCAGTCAAATTGTTTTCAGGAATGCTGAAGGATATTACAGGTAAAGGTTCATATTGCTTTAAAAGACAAAGCCAAATTCACCGATATATTTTGATATCACCGGTATTCAATTAGAAATTCGTTTGGAGAAACTGACCAGCATAGTGGACAAAGCATGGAAGTATTTTAATACAGTTATGGCAAAGTAGTCTGCAATTATATCTCTAACATTAATTCTATTTTTATGTATAGATATGAACAAATATATATATATATATATACACTGGTGGACAAAACTTAAGGACCACTGTTATTTTCAACGATTACAGTTAGAAATAGATCTGCAGCAGCAGGTGTAAATTTGCATGAATGCGGGATGTACTCTGTTTTGTGAAACTTATGCAAATTTTGTACTTCTGCTTTTGTTGTTCACGTGACAGCAGAGATAAGAGATGTCAAGCAATTGGCAGGTGCTGTGAGTTGTCATTAGAAGTAAAAATTGAAGGAGATGGAGTGAAGTTTGAACATTGAAATTCTGAACATGTCTTCGAGGCATCATTTAGATATTACTCGTCGTAGAATAATCGGAAAGTTGGAAGGACGTAAAATGAGAAATGTTGCCGTGAATTTAACATGGTATTGTTTCTAGGCTATGGGTGACATTCCAAAAGAGTGGAATATGCTACTAGGCGCAAGGGAGGAGGTCGTCCTAGCAGTACGACGTCCCAAGAAGATCGCTATATTGTTATTTCAGCAAAAATGAACCGATGCAACACAGTTGGTCAATTAGCAAATCAACTTTGTGCTACATAGGAACTAAAATATCACGGAAAACTGTTACGCTTGAAAAAGGGTGGGCTATACGCCCGAAGCCGTGTTGTTTTTGTCCCACTCTTGAGACGCCAACGTAGCACCCGTTTACAGTGGTGCTGTATGCATCGCAATTGGACTGATGACGACTGGTCTACCGTGCTCTTCTCAGATGAGAGTAGATTCAGTCTATCGTCTGATTGTAGACGTAAACTGATATGGCGCGAGGTTGGTAGTGCTTACTGTTGCAAAAATTTTCTAGAAAGAGATCGATATGCGACTTCAAGTATCATGGTGTGGCAGGCATCATGTTCAATGGCCGCATGGAATTCTATGTGCTTGACCAAGGGTTCATGATCGGTAGACGGTACATTGAAGACGTCCTGCTTCCACATGTTTGACTTTTTCGAGGTGCTGTCGGCGAAAAGTTTTGTTTTATGGACGATAACGCACCTTGTCATCGCACACAGTCTGTACAAAATTGCCTTGAGGCCGAAGATATCCATTGCATACGCTGGCCAGCACATTCTCCTGACCTGAATCCTATTGGAAATGTATGGGATGTCTTGGGGAGATGTGTTGCTGGTCGACAATTTCCTCCCACAAACAAGGAAACAGGGACGTAGCTTTAGGGGGAGGGGGAGGGAGAGCCTCCCCCGCCCCAATATGTTCAAATAGTAGAGCGCCACAGAAGGTTTATGGGCGCCGTCAGGCGCCCTTAAAAAAGGGTTTATCAGTAGTAAAAAGTAATTATAAAATTATTTTATTTTAAATGTAAAATTACAAAGTGAGTTACTTTTACATCCAAAACTTGTATAAGGCATTCAATTTTAGACCTGTTACTTCCGCTACACCCCCCCCCCCTATACCGAAGAAAATTTACACATCAGGAATGAAAAAATTTGAAAGCAGGAACCGTAATCAATTGCAGGATAGAAGTACAATTATTTCCTTCTTATCTCGGTAGTTGTTGGTCACCCTTGGCAGTAGAATGAAAGTGGAAAGATGTATTTGAAGGGATTAGAAAAGTTCGCAAATATGTTCAATAGTAGGGTGCTACGAAGCCCAGTGGCATAGTGACCAGAGCATCGGTCAGTTGCACTGCAGGTCGAGAGTTCGACTCCCGACTGGTCAAGCTTCACTCAGCCTTTCATCCCTTCGGGGTCAATGAAATGAGTACCAAGCTTGCTTGGGAATTAAACACCGAGGGTCCTGCGTTTGGCTGACCACCTGACCGGGATGTACACTGCATAGCACCTCGGGGGCCAGGGTCAAGAAAACAGGGATGGGCAGTGTCGGCCCAGATCCTTCATGGATTGTATGTCCACAGAGATTAGTTTAGTTTAGTAGGGTGCCATAGAAGGTTTAAGAGTGCCGTCCCACAAAAAATGGATTTAGATTACTGCATCTATTTCCTAACAAAAACTATATATATATGCGAAGTCAAACTTCCGAAAACTGGAATTGTAATCAACTGCTGGACAGTAAATGTAATTTGATCCTTAGAAATGCAATTATTTCCTTCTCGTCTAGATTGGTTACCTTTAGCAGTAGAAAGTGTGGAAACAACTGAAAGTGACAGTAGAGGATGAGAAAAGTTATCCAATATATTAAAGTAGTAGGGCGCCATAGAAGGTTTAAGGGCGCTGCCAGGCACCCTCAAAAGAAAGGGTTTAAATTACTACCTCTATTCTTCAACAAAAACAATTTATATATGCAAAAGAGAAAATTCTGAAAACAGTAATTGTAATGAATTGCGGGACAGTAAGTGTAATTCGATTCTTCTTATCTCAGTAGTTGTTTGTCACCGTCGCGTCGGTAGTAGAAAGAAAGTGAAAAGATGTGGAAGTGACTGGAGGGGATTAGAACGGTTCACAAATATGGTCAAGTAGAAGGGCACCACACAAGGTTTAATGGAACCGTCAGGCACTCATATAGAAATGATTTAAATAGTAGTTACAATTATTTGTACAAGCACTTTACTTTAAATGTTAAATTATAAAGTAAGTTACTTTTAACATACCATATTTGTGTAAGAAATTTAATTTTAAAATTGTTATTACCTCTTTTCCCTAACAAAAGCATGTTTGCAGAAGAGATAATTCTGAAAACAGGAATTGTAGTCAATTGCGAGAGAGCAAGTGTAATTCGATTCCTAGCAGCTCATTTTATCATTGTCTCAATAGTTGTTGGTCACTCTTGTAGTAGAAAGAAAGTGGAAAGAAGTTGAAATGATTATAGAGGGTGTTAGAACAGCTCTGAGAGGGTGGAGGTTGTCGAGAAGACTGCACGGGCCGAAATTTCTCAGGCCAGACACGCCCCAATACAAAACAAAGCTATCTTGGTTGGGTTTTTTAAAAACTAAAAGCCTAAACCTGGAGCCTTTAAAAAACTAAAAACCCAGAACAGCTCAATTTCTACAAAAAAATCTGATTTTTCTTAACATATAATTAAGATTTTCTTTAAAGAATGTTGCATACACATTTATGCAAAATTTTTATAGTAAGATAAGGTGGAGCAAGATTTCGCGATGCACAAAAGTACGCAGAGCGATTATCTAATCCCAAAACAGTTTTGCATTTACCTACAGTAATGACTGTCATTACATCACTTATAACTGTAGCTAAATACAAAATTCTGTCTTCGGCTCTGCGTACTTTTGTACACCGCGCACTCTTGCACCACATTACTCTATATTTCAGGCGATAAGTACGCAATCCATAGAATACAGAATAGCAACATTAAGGAACACTTAAACTCTTAGAATTTAACATTCAAATAAAGACTCATTAAAAAAAAATTAAGTTTAGAATAAATATAAGAAGTGGTTAAAAAAACTTTCATTTTGAAGCTGTATTGTAAGAAAATAGATTTTTGAAAATATTTCTTCTTAATTCATTAAAGTATATTTCCAAAGACTCCATTATCACTATTCTTTTTACAAAAAATAAATAAAATAATGTCCTGCCCAACACGTCCTAGTAACAATGAAGTCTAAGTCCAGCCCGGAACAAGGATGTAGAAAACATGTACACCTGAGACTGGCCCGAATCGACAGGAAAAAATAGGCCCGGGCTAAGATACAATGCAACTGCCCAATGCCGATCATTACGTTGGGCATGTTGAATTTCTGCATTGTGCTGTCAAACTAGCATCGGTTCGTGCAACACATTTATTTTTGGTCCAACCAAGTCGATTGAAAATTTTTCATATTTCATCGTCTTAGTCAGATTCTTTTAAATTTGGTATAAAATGAACATGCCTTACGCAAGTCACCTCGCCAGTCTAAGCTCTGAGGAGCCCTTATGTGCATTGCGTCAAGCGGGACTGTCGTAAGCCAGTGATGCTGCCATGACACATTCTACTGGCCAAAAAAGAGCACCGCCGAACGCACGTCACTTTCCCTGCTCCCCAAACACCATTGGACGACATGGTCGCAACGACCTTAGGTCGTAAAACCTAAGTACTCAAGGATTAAGTGGCATAGTTCGGGAATCACACCTCCGATTCCCCCGAGAGCTTTGAGAGTACCAGACACTTATAGGAGGACCGGGCCCTCGGTCATAAACCCCAGGTTTCCAAGATATGCTATTGCTTTACCATGAGCTTCTGGACGTGAAAATCTACACCGATAGGCACAGACCCATTTCTTTAAAACACAGTGCATCGAGGCTCTCTTATTTTCTTTTATTTGCCCGGCCCGTTTGAAAGTTTGACTTTATTTCGTCCTGTACCGGACTCCGGCCGTTCAGATGCAGACCTTTAAGGTTGTCATATAGCAATTCTCCTGAAAGAATTCTCTGAATAAAAATTTCCTCCTCTTAAAGTTTAAATTCTTTGACTTCCCCTCTTGTTCAAAATGTGACAACAGTGCATTCCGGTCATTTGGAGGATTGGAGACATGGGTTTCTTGAATGAATGTATATGTATATGTATATATATATAAACTGGTGTCTCAGGCACAAATGCCTCAAGAGTAAATAAAGGGCAGAAATAAACTAGGTACCTTTTTACAAAAATGAAAACAGTAAAAAAATTTATGAAGGAAGCAGATTATGTAACTTAATTTATGAAAGATTTGTTTTAAATTATTGATGATAGAGCAGAATGTAAGAACATTTTATAGTTGTTTACTTTAGTTAAGGCTCAAATTCCTTCCAAAATATTACTTTTGACACATTCATAAAATCATCATCATCTGTTCGCATATAAAATTTCACATATTTTTAACCAGTTCTCTAAGAATCAAACAGCACTGGAATTTTTCTGTAAAAATCAAAACTGATATTTTAAACAAGGCTTTCGAGACGTGATAGTGAGAGAAGTGATTACCAGGTAACAATCAAGCTACAATTCAGTGCATGTTTCACATTTAAAAAGAAAAGAAAGCATTCTCGATTCGTTTGTATTTGAATATGAAAATCTGAAAGTTTGATGTATGCAGACATGAAATCAACATTCTAACTGTGTTGCATCAAACATTTTTGCATTTTCAAGAGGGATAAAAAAAAAATCCTTCTTAGAACAAAATTCATTTAACACTTTTTAACTTTGTTGAAAAGTTTTTGTCTTTGCTACATAAATGTATTGTATTGGATTAATGTCCGCCAAATTTGGCAGATGGTAAACTTTCCAAAATTTACGGTATATCGTAGCAACTATACCCTTATAATAGATTATTTACAATACTGCTTTGAGTTAATGATGAATGTCTAAATATACTACCAAACTAGTTGGATGTGCCAATCCCAAAACTTTCTTCAGCTTAAATTTCAAGAAGTGGCTACATATGTTAATACTTCAATATTATAATTCAATACTATACTGACTTTGATTTTCATCTTAAATTCGTTCTTCATTCAATTAATCGGAGTAAAAACGAGTTAATCTCGATCATGATGTTTATTAAAATCAATAGTTTTTCGTTATTCTTTTGTAAATCAGCTGTTTGCGAATAGCCAGCTTAGCAGGACGCAAGTTCCTGTCGCTGCACGAGCCGCCGATGGGCTACTGAGCTACAAAAAATCAAGAAAATAAAAACAACAGTCGCTATCATAGAACCCGTTTTCAGCGGAATATTTTCAAAATCAGGGAGGACCTGCTTGCCATAGCCAATACATTACACAATAAATTAGGTTCAATTCTATGCATAACTTCATATACTTTTCGATGGTACAATGAAAATGGCACAAAAATCGCTATTACAGCGCCCCCTTCCATCAGAAAATTTCCATATTGAAGGAGGACCTGCTTGCCATAGCTAGAAACATACACAGACGATTGTACAATGGCGGCACACAGACAGACAGACATTTTGTATAAACATGTTTTTGAGGATGTCTGGCCCCTAAAACGTGTAAATTCGTCGAAAACCAACCAGACGGCAAAAAAATTTCGATTACAATACTTTTTTCTATTGACGATAGAAAAAAGTTAAAATCGCCGTGAACCTAGTTTCTGAGCTCTTTTCTTCCGGATTTTTGAATTTTTAATTAATAATACAAATACAAAATGTAATCAATTATGAACAATTTTACCGCTTGGAGTCTTTACATCCCCACACAATATATATCTACATTAGGTAGATAATATATTATGATACACTGATATATCTATATATATCAATCAACAGTGCAAAATGTTTTGAAAAGGTGAAAATAAAGATAATTGTTGTGTAAAGCATCACAGAAGATGAATTAGACATAAAAGACATGATGATAGCATGGATTAGGGCTACTATAATATGAATTGTAGAAACATTAGCACGGACAGAGTCGACGTTGCAGAGAAGGAGGAGGTCGAAAAATGAAAATCATAAAAGGGCGCTAAAGTCAGGTCCTCCTCCCCACCAATAGCATTTTCAAGCTATGGCCCTGCAAGGAAACCCTCACCCGTGCAATGAAGGAGGAATGGGACAACTTGGCTCAACAGCTACTGAATCATGTTTTACAAGAGTATGCCATGCCGTGTTGAAAGTTGTCTCGCATGACACAGTGGCCACATCCCTTATTGATATGGCACTGATGATTGTTAATTGTGAGTATTTTGTTTTCTTTGTACAGTCATGTTTTCGGACAATATTCACGTTTCAGAAAAATAACCTTTGGAAATACCCTGTATACATCATTTCAACAAAATGTTTATATTATATCCTGTATAATATTCTGTTAATACTATTGTTTGCTTCTTGACCCACGATCTCATGTAGATTCTCATTTACGTGTATGCTTCTTCTTCTTCTTGATCCTTAAGTTTTGTCCACCAGTGTATATATAAAATATATACTCATTAATGTTCAAGTATACAGTTTTTTCATCTGAAAATTTTCAGAATTTCTTTGAAAAATCAGGTTAACACAAACCTGACTCAATGTACTGAAAACTCAACACGAGCCCAAAATAAGTAACTCTTTGATTACAGGATGGGATTGGCGACTACTTTTATTCAATTGTACCACAATTTCAAAAAAATTCTTTGAGATAGATTTCTCTAATAGATCTTGATATAAGTGTATGGAAGAGATTAGTTTTCAAAAAGTGGTAGAATAAAAAATAGTAGGGTCCCGACGTAATCAAATGGTCAACCTGCTGTGATATGTGCCTTGGATCGTGTCTTGTCGGTTTTGGGGAAAATCTGGTTGCCTGACCTCATGCAGTTTCTACCCGAGACCGGTTTTGCAGATTTCTGAATTGTGTGGAAATTAAATCATACTCTGATGAGGAAGGCAGAAAATGATTAAGGAAATTTTTTACCCACAGAAAATCATTGATGAAAAATTCTTACTCCTATGAATCACAAAATTTGCGAATTTCTGACTTGTTGGTCATATTTGTGTGCTAATTATCTTGTGACCAATTGAATTTCACTATTTTTGTCCAAGACCATTTAACGAAATTTGAAACTTTTTTCTTGAGATCGTTTCATGGAATTCACAATTTTTCGCTGTTTGTTGAAATTAGTTTTTTTCACACCAACCGACTGACAAAATTTGTGAATAAATGCAATCAACGCAACAAAATTCTCGAATATTTTGTGATTCTTTGACTAAATTCGTGACTTTTTTCAGAAACCTTTTGACGAAATGTTCTTGTTTTTTTCCACGATAACTATTTGAAATTCGCAATTTTCCTTCTGTGACTGATGGATAAATTTGATTTTTCAGTGATCGAATGTTGAAATCTGCGATTTTTTTCCTGCAACCATAATTGACAATAATCGCTGTTTGTTTCCATGATCTTTGCATGATCCTTCTAGGAAATTATATTTTCCCGACTAATTTGCCAAACTATTATTTTTTCCAAGTCCTATTGGCAAAACTCATGACTTTTTTCTGTGATCGATTAGCAAATTGATTTTGTGTAGTTCCACAAAAAAAGAAAAAAAATGCCAGTCTTCCATAAAAATTAAAAAAATATTCCTGGAAGAAAAGTGAAAGAAATTAAGAGGGCAAAATACCATGCATTATTTCAAATCCTTACACTCAAAGAAAAATTTGCCCCCTCCAAGAATCTCTTGAAATGGCTACCCACCTCCAAAAACCTCTTGAAATGGTTCCCTACCCCTGCTGTAAAACTTGCAAAGAAGAAATCGAAAGGTCCAGGAAAATGTCCCATTTTAGACAGGTCTCCATCTTAGCAAGTATAATTACATGTTCTTTTTTCATAGAAACCTGATTTTTTTCCTGTTTGTGAAAGAATTATTTTTTTTTTACAGGTTTCGTTTTTACAAATTTTACAGTAAATGTAATATACCTATGCTCTTCAAAGAAGTACTACAGAAAGGATGTTTTAACAGCCTTAGGGATGCTTGTAAAAATGGAAACTGTCTATAAAGGAAAACTTTCTTGGAATTTTAAAATTATACCTGATACAATGAAACCTGCTGTAAACAGAATTTTTTTATTGGTTCTTGTTCGGAGGGAAGAGAGTACCCCCCTCCCCAAACATCACTCTTGACTTGCCCTGAATGACACCCCCCCCCCCCTCCAAGAAAGTTCTGAAATAGCACACCTGGAGGGAGAGGGGTGAAAAAGCTACTTTTGAACATGTAGGGAGTTGTCTAACAGTTCTTGAAGAAGAGCATCTGCTTTGATTTAAGTGCATATACTAAAACACTTCAAACACATAGAAATGAAATACTATAATTATAAAAATAATTTATTGTCTTTTAAAGAAAATATATATATATAAAAAAACATTCAAATTTCAATACAGTAAAACTTCATTGGTATAAAACTTAATGAAAATACAAAATTTTTAATGAAGAACAATATAATTTATACATCTTGATTAAATGAAATTCACTTCAATAGCAACAAATTGTAATTGTATGAACGATGATTTATAATGCATACCAAGGATTAGCTAAATAACAAAAAAGATAAAAAAAAAAAAAATTCCTATTCTAGTAACAGAAGTTATACAGAATCACTTTTCAGACAAATATTCAGATAATTATCTTAATTTTCAACAAATATATCTGCTTAGCATAATTATGATTTAAAATTTATAATAATTAATAATTGGAAAATGATAAGAAAAAGCACATATCATAAGTGTTATTATTTACTATTAGTATTATGAAATAAATAGCAGAACAATGGTGCAAATATATCAAATTAAAAGCTTTTGAATTAGGTCATTTTTGCTTAAAAAAAAAAAAAATAATAATAATAAAAGCACACTGAAATACAAATGAAATGAATGAACTTGATAAATTTTAATTGGCATATGAATTCATAATTAAATTAAAACAATTTAGTACCCAATGATAAATATAAGGAACTTATATATTAAATCTACCAGGAAAATAGTTCACCAAATTTGGTTGTCATTCGCTAATTGTGTTTAAAACAGTAATTTAATATGCATTTATTACATAAATAATATTGTTAAAATTGGTAAGTAATATACAGTGTTCGTATGGGTACTAATTTTTTGAATACCAAAAATTCTAAAAAGTAATTTTTACATTATTTAATTGCAAAATTCTGCAATTACATAACTCTGATACAAAAACAAACTAAAACAATAGAAAACAGCAATTTAGTATACATTCATTAAATACATAACATCATGTTGGCAGCTTTTAGCAATAAAGGATATTTATGATTGTATTTTTTTTTCTCGGCGAGATTTATGCCTACCAGAATGCATAATTTGCATCTTCTCTCCCCTACTTTTGAAAAAAATCTCCCCCCCCTCCCCCCCCCCCCCCAAAAAAAAAAAATTGCAGCCCTAACTTTTGAAAGAAAATTTTCGAAGAAGAAAAAAAAAAGTAATTAAAAAATAGCACATAATTTTCAGATGAAGCATCTGCGGGATAATCTGAAATATTGAAACAGGATTTTATGTTTTACTCAGTCCAGTTGTGGTATCAAAAGAAGTATATTTGGTTCTTTTTCCAGTGTCTTTTTATTTTCATCTGCTCCAAGAGAGAACCAAATGCATCAACAAATGTGACATATGTTTTCTGTCGAAAATGAATCAATCTAAGTTAAGATATTTCATCAGATTGATGTTGTAAAATTATAATGGATAAAAAAATAAAAATAAAAAGTTTTACAGCAGACTTTAAATTTAGTATAAATATACGAATAGAGTCACTGGAAGAGAATTTAGCATAAATGAATCCATAGTTTGATATTGGCATAAACCAAAAATATCTGTTTAGCAGAACAAATAAAAGAGTGAAAGCTTTCTGTGGCCTAAAATCGGGGAATTTCATAGTAATAGAAGAGAAACTGTGATCGTGAAAATCATGAAAAAATATCGTGAGAAAAATCCAAATGATGGTTGCACTGTATTATCAGAAATATTGAAAACCCTGACAAAATCTCAAAAAATTCCCTGACTTTCCCTGACCAAATCTCAAAAAATTTTGCATTTTTTTTTTTTTTTTTTTTTGCAATTGTTTGATGAATTTCGTGATTTTTTTTCCTGAGACTATTTGATGAATTTAGCGTCATTTTTCTTTTTTTCTCCGAGACTTTTTCAAGACTTTTTAGAAAATATTTGTAAATCCCCAGACTTTTCCTATATATTTTGAAATTTCCCTGACTACTTTGAAATTCCCTGACTTTCCATGATGCTGGGAACCCTGCATTTTCAAGAGTCCCATTTGTCACGACTCTCTTCAAAGGATTTGGTGGATGGATACCAGGATACCAGGATACCATGGATACCATGGATACCAGGTGGGCATTTGCCCACCTGGTATCCATGTTCGAGTACAAGAAAAACGTGCATGGATAAGGCATTAATTTTAAAAAATGGATTGAAAATGTGTGGCAGAAGAGGTCTGGAGTAGTGATAAGCGATAACGAGATGTTTTATCGATTTTCTCAATTGTACGGACATCTCGATATTTTTCGATTGTGTAAAATTTTTCATGTTGACTCCAGTTTGCCAATTGCTCTTATATGTCATACATTTATCAAGAATCGTCTGTGGGTGAACTGGAATGAGTCGGCGTTAATAAGGGCTAAGTGGCTTCACCCGCAGGGTCCTTCCTCTAATTTATATGTAATCTTGTAATATGAAATCTCGAACTGTCTCCCTGCTATATAAGACGCCTTAATAGCAGGCGTGGTGTGCACGCACTACAAAGTCTTGTAAAAAAAAATCTCGAGCCGAACGAACCTCGGACCGGATCCCTGTGGGGAGGGGTCAAAGTGAGGGGAGGAGCATAGCAGCTGCATAATGTGAATAAATCATCACAGGGCTTTAGGCCTTTCCAACCATATGTCACATGAGGGGTCTCGATCTTAATTTATAAAAATGCCCTCGCAGTGTGGGCAAAGTGGAGGGAGGGGTGTGGGAGGTGCATAACGTGAGTAAGTGGTCACAGGCCTTTCCGACAACATATCACAAGAGGGGTCTCGAGTAAATTTAGAAAAGTCCCTCCATGGGGGCAAAGTGGGGAGAGGGACATCGGATGTTTATAACATGTACAAGTGGTCACAGGCCTTTCCAACAATATGTCACATGAAAGGTCTCGGCTAAATTTATATAAATGCCGATATGTCGCATTAAAGGTCTCGGCTAAATTTATATAAATGCCGATATGTCACATGAAAGGTCTCGGCTAAATTTATAAAAATGCCCCCTGTAGGGGACAAAGTTGGGGGAAGGGCCGCGGGAGGTACGTAACATGAATAAGTGTTCACAGGCCTTTCCAACAATATGTCACATGAGGGGTCTTGGCTAAATTTAGAAAAGTGCCCCCGTGTGGGCAAAGTGGGGGGGGGGGGCGGACATCAAAGGTGCATAACATCAATAAGTAGTCACAGACCTTTCCAACAATATGTCACATGAGGGGTCTTGGCTATATTTAGAAAAGTACACCCGTGGGGGCAAAGTGGGGAGGAGCTGCATAACATGAATAAGTGGTCACAGGGCTTTTCAACAATACGTAACATGAGGGGTGTCAGCAAAATTTAGAAAAATGCCCCGGTGGCACAGTGGGGAATGGGGCACGATAGGTGCTTAATATGAATAAATGGTCACAGTATTTTCTAATGATATATCACATGAGGAGTGTCGGTAAAAGTTAGGAAAGGGCTCCCCCCACAGAGCCAACTACCACACTCCCCGGAATACAACCGCACTTTTTGAAATTTCATATATTATAAATAATATTTACCGGATGGTTCCGTAAAAAAATCCTGTAAAATTTGAGAATGCAAAAAAGTTTGAAAACTACCCCCCACAGTGGGGGTAAAATTGAGGAGGGGAGGGGACGAAAGTCTCATAATATGAAAGAGTTATCCGAGAGTTTTCGGTGATATATCACATGACAGGTTCAAAAAAAGTCTGAAAATTGCTCCCCCGACCCCCCCCCCCCCATATGGGTCCACTCTTTCGCCCCGGAATTCACGCAGCCCCCACTTTTAAAATTTTTATGTTTAATAAATAATATTTACGTGAAGACTCCATAAAAAAAAAAAAATCCACATCTAAAATGATATTTATTATAGTAAAATTTTTCACCCCCCTCCTCACCCCAAAAATTCAATTTCGGGGGAAGAAAGGTTCATAATATGAAAGAGTGGTCAAAGGGCTTTTCGATTGTATGCCACAGGAAGGGTTCGGTAAAAATTTAAAAATTCCCCCCCCCCCACATGGATCCACCCCCTCATGAGATATATCTTTGGAAAGTCTTGTGACCACTTATTTATATTATGCACTTTCCTTGCCCCTCCCCCCTACTTTGTTCCCCGCGGGGGTTCGTTTAATGTATTCCAGTCGAAGGCTTTCTAAAAATGGGGAAATTAATGATCTGATCTCAAATGACGTAGAAAAATCAATAAAAAATATTGATCCCATTTACCATCCTTTTAGTTCATGTTTTTGCCACTAGGGGGTGCTTTTGATTCTTATTTCTTTGGCCATTTTGGTGCTAATTGCCGAAAAATTCTAATTTTTGATACTTAAACTCCCCTTACCGTTTCATAGCTACTCGCATTTTCTCAACTTTTTTCAATGAGGGAGCGCCCTCATATGACTTTTCCAGTTTTGTGGCTCCATTATAGCCTCCCTTCGGTTTGTTGTTTTTTTTATTCCATCTGTTTTCAGGTACCATACATTTAATAAAATCTGCCTTATAAATATGTAAAAACAATGATTTCAATAATCGATTGTAGAACATCTCGATTTTAGATTCTCGAAAGTAATCGATGACTGTATCGATTGTGTTTTTTACGATGACGATTTTTTTCGATTAGTAAATTTTCGAGAATCGCCCATCACTAGTCTGGAGCCCTTCTTCGTCTTATCTCATTACTTATATTAGACAGTTTTCAAGCACGTCTCAGTGAATAAATAAAAGAAATGTTGCAAAAAAAGTTGAAATAATATAGCTGTCATTTTTGAAGGTTTAACATTAATTTTGATACTGCTTGATGTTTCGATAATTAAGCCATTTAACCCTTTCGCTGACAAGCCCTTGTTAACATGTTCACTAAGCTCCAGGTTTCACTGCAATATAAGCATTATTTTAAAAAATGTAATTATTGATTAATGCATTTTTAATACGTTGAACAATGATTAATAATCTCAAGGGTTACATTCATATTCATAATTAAGCTTTTTATATAATGTTGAAAAAATATTTTTTAGTTATCAAAACAAAATACAGAGAAAACAACATTACAATATTGCTCTTTTGCAAGACTGTCAGACGGTTAAAGATAGAATTTGAAAAGTTATTATGTGGAATGGATAGCTAAGGCCAACCAGAGTCTAACATCCAATTCTTAAAAAAAAAAAAAAAATAGCCAATTTGGAAAAGATGTATCAATGGATTGCAGATGCATAAAGATTAATTTCTTTCAAAATATTAAAAAGAAGTTTCATGAAAACATAAATTTTTAATTTCATGGATGGTACTGAAGTATTCAGTATTTTCGGCACATTGTATCTTCCTGGCACAGATAATACATACACATATTATTATAAAATAAGTCACCAAGTACAAATGAAATTAATAATTAGCAGTTGCATAATTTGCGGCAGTAAGCAGAGTTTTACAGGTTGCAATAAAAAATTAATAAAATACCAAAAACCTTTTCTTCACAGCTAAATTAAAAGCCATGGTCTAAATTTCAAATTTATAGCACATCACAAACTAAAAATTTCTAATGTAATTAATGAAAAAAAAAAAAAAAACTATAAAAAAAACAACAAGTTTCAATAGAAATAAATTTACAGTTATTTTCAGCATGCATGTGCTATATAAATGTAGAAACATAGGTTTGTTCAGACTATGGTTCTGGTTTTAGGAGCACATGTATACTTTTGCATGATGAAGATCAAGCTATAAGATTATTACTTTTGAAACAATAACCTTTTCAAAGCAATGTGAGAGCCTGAAGGTTCTTTGTTTTAAAAATTGTTGTTGCCTCAATGTTTTTCTTTTTCATTCCACTGAAAAGAAATTTGCTTTTCATCTAATCTTTAAGAAATGTGACATCCGTTCTAGAATGTTTAAAGCTGTAATTTATCTGTATACACAAATATTTTTAATGCGTACAGTAAAGGTTTGTATAACATGACTAGGATAAAAGAACACAACATATTACCAATTATAAATAGCTCCTCTTTCATTATCATAAACAAGAATGTACATGATTTAACAAATAAAATGAGCAACTGAATCTCAATGTGCACTGAATATACCAACAGGCTTTAAAGCATTCACAGAAGTTTTAGGAATCATAAAAGACTTTAGACAAGCCATATCTAATAAAGAATGCAATACAAGTGCTCAACACCTGAAATAAAATTTTAAAAATCAGACATAATTAATAAACATTTATGCACATTTTAAACAAAATTATGGTATTTTATATATAAAAATCAGACATAATTAACCCCTTCGCAACAAGAGCCCTTTGCTTAATTTTAATCTCTTACTACCAGTTTTTTAAAACAGAAAATTTTCTGTAATTGAATTGTGAAAATGCTCTGATAAGGTAAACTTTACAATAAAAAATAAGTGGTGGGAATAATGAATGATTCTGAGCATCTTAAGTGGCACATATACCGGCCACTCATCCCCAAGGGGTTAATAAACATTTATGCACATTTTAAACGAAATTATGATATTTTATATATAATAAAACATTCTTTACAAGTTTTTTCAAATATTTCCTTTCTGAAAGCTATATAAAAAAAAATAGATTCAATATATATTTAACATTATTGTAGAATAAATTTAATATCTTTAGGATATTTACGATAAAAATTAAAATCTTAAATAAATAAATATAGAAAGGAAGAATTTTTATTTCTTTTACACTATTTTTTTTAAAAAATAGCCCACAATGTCCACAACAAAACTTTCGTGAGCAATTAGTTCCTATCAAAAAACTAGTTTCGAGGACAAATCTTGCTTGCATAGAGCTATGAACAAGAGTGAAATAAGAAATGATTGATAAACATTTATGTACTATAATAATTCATCCAAAAAATTTACTGATGCAGAATACATAGATATTTTTGATATTTTTTAAAAGTTCTAGCAATGAACACCTATTGCTATAAAAATGATTCATTAATTTATTTTTTATTCTGTTCTTTGATACTTACATTTTATTGTGATTAATATCATATTTAATTTTATTTACACTTAATAAGGCACATAGATTTACTATAAAAATAAACGACAAATTTTGCCATACTGTCAAGTGAAGGCTGCTTACTATACAGATGAAACATTTTTGGTTTATGTCTGTCATATGTATATGTATGTCTTGTGATAATTGGCACAAAAGCATCTAATTAGCTTGATATTTGGTGGATATGTTGATTTTTCCTGTACCAGGTCTGAAATTAACTAAACTAATTTGAAATTTTGTCAATATTTTTTTCGGCATTTGCAACTGTCTGTATAAATCTCAGGGTTTGTAAATATTATGATATTTTAATATATGGGGCATTCTCACAATCTTTTGACTTTTAAGTCCCTGAATAATAATTTTTATTTTAGAACATATTATTGTGTTTTTTTTATTTCATATACTGGGGAACATCCTGTTGCATGACTGCATAACAATATTAACGATATAAATAAGTTTTGGACGATGTTGGGGGTCCAAATATTAGGAAAACTCCTATACCGTCCCGTGTCCCTGATGCAGATTTTTAAGTTTGCAGCTGTCTGTATAAAATTGTTTCAATAAAAGTAATTCAACGTAATTTTTTTCCGAAACTGGGACAATTGTTTTATATAAATATGTAGCAAAAAATAACCCTGCACACATTTTTACGGTTGATATTATTTTTTTAACTCTGTCCCTGGGTTTTAGATTCCTTACCATCCTTTTTGCTAAACTTATACAGAAAATCACTTCAGATGCAGCCACAGAATTTTTTTCAAGTTTTTTCTTATGCGTATGCTAGAGAAAGAATGGCTAAATTTTTTTGACAGGAAATTTACTGCAGAATTTAAATCAGCATTTAAATATCAATTTCAAGCATTGTGGCTTTATTGGTAGTCTTACCATCCCCAAGGTTTATTCCTGCACTTTTTGAGGTAATTTATTTTTATTTTTATTATTATTTTTTTAATCCAATGTAAATAACTGTTTCTAAAAATCAATGACCATTGTGCCTATCACTTAGTTTTAACATGATTTGCCTAAAACTAGTGGTAATTTTCCTTACTGTCCCATCCTTACCATCCCTTTTTTCCTACGCCATCCCTTTTTTTTTTTCCTTCCGTCCCTTCTTTAACACCCCATTAGGGGCCGTCCAGAAATGATGTCACGCTTAGAGGGGGGGGGGGGGTGTTCATGAAATTGTGACAGTTTATGACAAGGGGGTAGGAGGGGGTAAGAAGAAGTGTGACATCACACATTTTATTTAAACATTAGAGGGCTTACTATCATTGCATTTGGCATTAGAGTGCTTACTATCCCTGATGATGAGTGTGATGGCAAAATGCCTGTGTACTCTATGGACGAGCATGTATCTTCTCCAAGGGAGGAAGAATCATAATAGCAAATGATTCAGAGTAATTTCTATTTTATGATTTAATATATAATTTTATAAATGTTCATATTAATGTGACAAATGAAATGTGATGGCAATTCCATTTAAGTAAAACTAATATTGAAGCTTCTTCTTCAAAATCAATCTGCTTTAAAGTATTTTGTGTTCATAAAGTAAATATAAGATTTAAAAACCAAATATAATAAATTCCATTTCAAATTCTAAAATACTACTGTTTACAATTGCTCTTTCATATTAATATTTTATTACTATTATATTAATTATGTTTTTTTAATAAATCTTAATCTTATTTCATACGAAATAAGTAAACGAATCAGGTTTATTGTTATGCTCACAAATGTCATTAAAACACATAGTTAAGGTTCAAAAATAAAATTTGAAATCTGATCTATAACGTAGTGGTTTTTTTCTGAGGTGCAAGTATATGTTTACGTAATATAGCGTGACATGTGACAAGGGGAGGGGGGGGGGGATGGTGAAGTGTGACATTTTTGACAAAGCGGAGGAGGGGGTAAAAAATATTGAAAAAAAATGTGACATTTATGGATCACCCCTTAAGACAATGTTATACCAAAATTTTGTACTAAAAATACTACATTGTTATTATTTCTTATTTGAATGTCCTGTGGGTACTAAGCAAATTCATTGTAAGTAAAAATTTAGAAGAAAATAGAAAGTTAGATTGTTAAAATGGTAAGGGAAATTAAACTCGCAAATTTAACTTAAACCTCAGTTAAATGAAAAATTTTTTGCTGCTCATGTTTTCTTTATTTTGAATCATTAAGGCATTCGTCTATCAGATTAAAATGTTATTTTAGCAAGTTTAATTTCACCAGATTTTTATTTCCGAAAGTCAAAAGATTGTGAGAATGCCCCATATATCCAATATTTTTCATATACAGTAAAATCTCATTACAATGAATGTCACTTTAACGAATGTTTTTGGATTGTTAAAAAAAGTCCTATGTTTTTTCATTACAGAAATATCCACTTTAACAAATTTTTCAAATTAATGAATTTATTGACGGCTTAAAAATAAATATAATTTCAGTTTTTTTCCCAAATGTTGAGCTAGGATTAAATAAACGGTCAAGTGCGAGCATTACTCGCATACAGAGGGTTCCGTAGAATAAATATATGAATTTGTAATTGTATTATTTAAAAAAAAAAAAGTTGCTAAAAGAATACTAAGACTTTGTAAAAAAACTATACAACGTAGGGTTGGGTATAACTGTATATATTAGAAAAGTGTAAATGGGTATACCATATAAGTTCAAAGAGATATGGAACCTAAATAATATCAAATATAGCTATTCGTATAACTCTTTTTTTAATATTATCCTAATCTGTTTATGATGAACTTAATTCGGTACTGACAATAAAAGCAGTGCATAGTTAAACTTCATTTGGCATTTCATGAAACTAAATTCAGCGCAGTAATAACCTTTATTTCTACAGTGTAGCTAAAACAAAACCTTTGTTCAAAGTTTAAATTTGGCATTGTGCTAAGCGCGCTTCGAATTGAGGTCTCAAAGTTACAACGCCGCCTTGGTCAGTGCCGTGTTTTTCCAGATAGGTGTTTAATTAACTTTTAAAGTCACTCGAGGCGTATTGAGAGATACAATCAGTGCAAACTATCACGAATCCCACAGTATTTATGCGATTCATACTAATTAAATCTTTTGAGGGCGATGCCCTTAAAAAACGGACACCTAATTTTAATTCCAAAACAGACAAATGGCACCAAGAATATTTAATTAAAATTTTCCTTTTATCATGTACTTGAAAATAAGCAAGTTCGCATTTTATAATAAATTCGTTTATAAATTCTGGTGTCAGTCCATTATTTCCTAAGTTTATAAATAGAATTACTCCGACAAGAAAGGATTAAGTGGTCGCAGCACTCTTAAAGCTTTAAAATTTAAGAAATTTTAATTTTTTTAGATGTTAAACTCCTATCTTTTCTAAATATTTTGATATAACTGTTTCCTTGAAATTCCCATTAGAACAGAAGTTTTGGCTTTTAGAATTATACCCGCTCAATAGCTGAAGCAGCGTTTCTGAAACTTTAAAAGTCATTATTTTCCAAATGGTGTTTTTTGGGCATAATGCGCAGGATACCTCAAAAACTTCTGGATATTTTTTCATGAAATTTTCAAAACATATATTTCATGTTAGTCTGTATAAACTGAACCTAAAATTTCCTTTTTATTGTTCAAAAAAATATTTTTTTAGGTGATTTTACTTTTGAAATTTTCAAAATTTTGTATTAGCTAAATGCAACATTGCATTAAAAATATAAAAATGCTTTAAATACAAATTTAAGTTCAGGGAAATTATTACAATCTGTAGTATAAGTAAGCACCAAAATTTTCATTCTAGTTACAATATTTATTTTGTAATCCTGAGCATAAACTGTTATGCCAATTTTTTTGTTTGACAAATGTCTAACAGTTTCGAGCCCCATATAAATACTAATTCTGTATCTTGCAACTTTTTAAGTACATGAAACGAAAGAACATACTAATATCTTTCATCCCAATTAAAATTGTGTTTTAAAATCATACACATTTTAAGACATTAAATGTTGAAAATGGTCTTTTTTTAAAACAATTTGATGTTTATTGCTTTTATACTGTTACTGGACATTACATTACACATATATATCATTAAAAGTTGTTAACTAGGCATAGAGTATGCCGCCCCTGTCCTTGTGTATGTTCAAACTGAGAGGTATGTCCCTTTAAGGGTTAATATCTCGGCTAATTACCGATGATTTTTTTCGAAAATCATTATCAACAATGCTTTTATTCTTCTGAAAGGATAGGTATATTCAGCGATGCTCAACAATTTTTTTGAATGCCCGTAAATCGAAATTTGTGTATAACAGAAAATTGCTAATTATTCAAAAACTATGTGACCTAGGGTAATCGCTATAATTTTCCGGCAAGGTTTATATTAACATCTACTACCTCTAATTTTTTCATAATTTTAGTTTCAGTAGATACGGAATTAGATTGGGAGGAACATATTTTTGCGCTACATTTTCAACAATATCTTTGAAAATACCTAAAATTAAAAGGAATGTATTTTTGAGTTCAGCGTTACAAAAGCTTTCACAGGACACCCCACATGATATACAAAGAAAAGATTTTTTTTTTTTTTCAAGTAGCATAATTAGACCCTCTACTTTTTTACTAAATATATTTATGAATGTTTATTAATCTGAAAATATGTGAGTCAATGGTCTTTATTACTTCCCCAAATTTGAACTTTCCACGTTCCATAGTTTACGAGTAAAATGGCTGTGACAGACAGACAGACGGACAGACACAGGAGTGATCTTATAATGGTTCCGTTTTTACTTTTAAGGTACGGAAAAAAAAAAAATATATCGAAAAACTATTATTTAGATAAAATCTTTTTTCCCCCCATGATCTTTGAAATTTCAGTAGCATATTTTGAACCTATTTTTCCAGAGAAGTGGTTCCCCGTGTGCAGTTGCAAAAATAATACACTCATCTTTTACAATTACATCCTATCCCTCTTTTTACCCTCCGATGCTATTTCTTTTAGACAACAATTAAAGCGTCATCACTAAAAAATAACGTTACACCTAACCATAAGCCACCCATAAACGAATCATGTGTGCCATTACGTTTAAAAACTGATAATCTACTGTACTTTTTTTAACTTCTAAACATCGTACATTTTCAATTATGCAAAAACTGCATCTCAATTCAATTTTGAGATATTAATTTTTTTGTAGTTTTTAATGCCATTTCTGCAATGGAGGCAACTGAAGTACTCCATTTCTGTAGAAAGTGAAGGGAAAATAATAGATTACTATACCTTTTTGTTGCCATTTTCTCATAACTGAAATTTTTTTTTTTTAATTAAAATACATGCTATGCCAAGAATATCATCTGCTATAAAAATGTATTTTAAAGAATATTTGTATGACTTATTTTCTCCGTATTTACTTAATTCCTATCAAAAAGCTGAAAGAATGCATTTTATTAATCTGTG
The DNA here is from genome assembly GCA_963932465.1 of Maratus speciosus. Classification (NCBI taxonomy): domain Eukaryota; kingdom Metazoa; phylum Arthropoda; class Arachnida; order Araneae; family Salticidae; genus Maratus; species Maratus speciosus. The sequence continues at coordinate 284,014,097 of OZ010790.1, read as the reverse complement.
TGTAATAGCATTTTCCGAATTAAAAAAATATATATAAATGAATGATTTCTGAAAAACATGGAGCTATTATAAACTATATTTATTTTTCAGTATCCATATTAATGCTACAAATAAATGAAGGCATATGAATCATTAGACACCTGATTTGTTTTGCCGAGTTTCTTGAATAACGACATCGCTTTTTGCTAGGTTTGTATTCCGCGATAGTGATGTCATATGCAAACTTTCAGTTGATGTTGTTTAAGACTGGATCGTAAATGTGGAATTCTTCAGTGGGTGCAAATGATGTCATTTTACATAAAATAAAAATGTGTATTTTAAGTCTTAAAACTGATATATGTTTTATACTATCTACTAGAAAGATAGCCCGTCAATAATGACAAAAAATGAAATATAAAGATATATACAACACATGAGCAATAATGTGTTTTTCTCGCTTGTTTCAAAGTGATAGATGAAAATAACACACTTTAAAATCGAAACACATTTATGAAAATCTATGTATGTAATGAATGCATTAAAAATGCAATTTAAGGATAAATTAAAATTTGACCACAAAACTTCAGGGTATGCCATTTTTTTTGTAAAAACTCTTTCATAATTTAAATGCTCTTCAGTATCTTCGACATAAATTTTTAACTGCCTTTCCTCTTTGCATCTTGAAATATTTACAAATAATTGCCCATGAGAAAAAACTGTTCTTTTAAATACAGTTCAACTGTAGAAAATGTTTGTTCTTGTGACTCATTCAACGTCATTGCAAATGACAGTATAACTGGAAATTTCATTCATATCAATCCATTTCTTTATTTCATTCATTACTCATTCATTTCAAATGTGCTAATGCAATTTAACTTTTTTTATGATATTATATTATATACGTATGCTGTGGTGCACCCAGGGAGGGGGCCAGGGGCCCTGCCCCCCCAAAAGAAAAGGGAGAAAACACTAGAAAAATATCTAAAATATTTACGAAATCAAAGTTCATTTTTTTTGTGTGTGCGTTTGTGTAAAAAGTTAATTAGCGGCCTATAAATATGTGGGTCTCCCCAGTCAATTTTAAAGGTGCACAACCAGAGAAACGCGTTTGCTTGAGACCACATTTCTATATATCATTGGTGACTCACATAAAATGGCTGGCTACTCTTATACGTATGTGAAAAAACTGTAATGTTAGCATGCAGTTTAAAAAAAACAGACTTCAACAGTTTTTTTTCCCCATTATTGCATGCAGTTTCAGAAAACTTTTTTTTATAGCGAGAATGAAAACAGAAAGTTACCAAGAAAGTTATCACCGCCAAAAAATGACATCCTTTTGGTGATTAAAGCTGAATCATGTTTGTTTCAAGTTTCTTCCGATCGAACAATTGAGATCTAGCGTCTAGATTCAGAATGGTCCAGATCTAATATAGTGAACTTCGGTTTGGATCATTATAGTGCAAAACCCTCACTTGTTTCGGTTGCATCCTTATCCATTCCTTTTCTTTTGACTTGGAATACTATACAGAGTTATATGCGAGTACACAAAAGTTACACAAAAATTTATTTTGTATTTTACATGGCTATTTTGCAGTGACTTTATTGACAATCATATATTAATCTTCAAAGTAGTTTTTCAGCTGTTATAATGATCTGCATGGAACCTCTTCAGCGACATTTGCAAATTAAATTTGTAAAATATTTATTTTATTTTTATTTATTTATTTTGTAGATTTTTTTTCTTCACATCATGGCTTAAAAACGTAAACAAAGTAGTCTATTGAAATTGAATTATTTCAAAATTTAAAAAAAGGGTGATTTAAATGCTAGTAATAATGATGTTATTAACACTATAAATACCGATTTGGAGTCGGTTTCCCTAGTCGCAAATCAGTCAAAGCCTTTGAATAACCTAGAAGAATAGTATTTCCTTAGCTGATAGCAATTATCAAAACATCGTACTGTTGAAAGAACAAACATTCAATACTGACGATAATTTAAATATTATGAAAAAGTTGTGGGAACCAGAAACAAATTTTAATTTTCCCGCAACCTCTGCTATCACAAACAAAGTTTTCAATACACATGGTTTAAAAAATATAGTTGGCTTGTATATTCTCAAGTTGAAAACAGTGCACATTGTAAATATTGCGTATTTTTTGCACCTCCTAACATTGGAAAATCTAAATCAGAAGTAGCTGGGTAGTTGGTCATGCAAGATTATAATAACTGGTAGAAAGCCATTGAGAAATTTAATAATCAACAACAACAGAAAAAAAAAAAAAAATCATTTCAAGGCTATTGCAACTTAGGAAAAGCTACAGAATATTTGAGATGGAAAATATATTTCAGTCGGTCGACAAATTGATGTGGGTCAGGCATCACAAGCTGCAGAACCGATTATAAAAACTGCAATTTTATGCGATTGAGCAGGAGGCAATCGCCAATGAAGGCAACTTTTGAACTTTACTAAGAACAATAGTCGATGCAGGGGATGAAAACCTCACTGTACATTTTAAACATTCTGCCCAAAATGCTACCTTTATTAGCTGGAACAGACAAAACCAAAGTATAAACGTGTGTAACAATATCATCTTGAATCGTTTGGTAGAAAAAAATTAATTCAATAAAAAGTTTCTCATTTCTTGATGATGAAACTTGTGACATTTCTACTACTGAACATCTTTTCTTGTGTGTCTGGTATATAGATGAAGAGAAGGACAACAAAATTTGTGAAGAATTCTTACAATTTATTCCTGTAGCAAGCACAGCAGGAAAAAACTTGCCTGGCAAAATATTAGAAGGATTAAAGACATATGATTATGATATCAATTTGTCCTATTGATGTATGGGCAAGGTTATGATGGTGTCCCATCAATGAGCAGAAAGTTTAACGGATTTAAGTCTCACATATAAATATGTACCCGGAAGCTTTATATGTTCATTATGTCTCACATAGTTTAAATTTAGCACTTGAAATGTTGTATCTGTGACAGAAATAAGAAACTGCATTGGCATAATTGAAATGACACACAATTTTTCAATACTCCTAATAGACAAGATGTCCTTCTCAACAATATTGACAAACATACACCAGAAATTAATAACAAAACTACAAAAAGTTTGTCCAACTAGGTGGGCGGGATGCCATAAAGCTTTTATGACCATGGTAGAATTATGATTGATAGCTTTGAAACAATCGCAACTTGAGAAGACAGAGACCCGTCTTCTAACGCAAAACTTTTGAAAAATTTGTTATGTGAATTTGGTTTCCTAATTTCTTTATTTATCTTACAGAATATATTTGCATACACTTTACCATTGTCTAAATTATTTCAAAAATCTGCCAGTGACCTTTTAATTGCCTGAAATTTCGTTGACGGTTTTGTGGCTCACTTAAATTCTATTTTTAAAGCCCCAGATACTTCTTTCAAGGATATTTATGATGAAGCTTGTATGAAAGCCAATAACTTTCATATTGACATTAAAATGCCAAAAACTGCATCAAATCAAACACAAAGATCCAAAGTTCCAGCCGATTCTATTGAAGAGCATTTCAAGAAGAATATTTTTATTCCATTCGTTGATCAAACGTTCACTCAACTTAATGAATGTTTCCCTCGGCACAGCAACATTTTGAATTTTTTTTTTTCTACATAATGGAAAAAATGCTCCAACAGCAAGTGAAATGAAAGATTTTCGTCAATTGTGTGAATTTTATGTGCATGATTTGCTTTCTACAAATTCAGAAATTTTGAATGTCGAATTTGAGTTCAGCTACAGAAAATTTGAGAAATAGCTTTCAATAACTTGATGCAAGACCTTGATGCTTGTACCTCGTTCTTTCTTCTTTGATGTTTTAGAGCAAAGTTTTCTCGAGTGAATTTAATATATCCTGTCTTGATATTTTTCAGGTATGAATATTTATCAAAAAACAAAGTTTAAATTGATGTAAAACTTTTTCCAAATGTGATGAGTATTTATATATATTTTTTAAATATTTCAATGTTGTTTTCTTGTAGTAAATAGGTAGGAAGATATAACTACAGTGATTTTTTTCTATTAAGAATTAATTGATTCCTTAGAGAAAGATTAAAAGCAACATTTCTGTTGCATCTATCATCCACTGAAACATATTTAATAAATATGTTTCATATACAAACATATATAAACATACAAACATATATGTCACATATATAAACATATATAATGCTGTAATATTTAGTGATAATTATCTGTCAGTATTTGTCTGTAACAATTCACATTTGGAATTAGACTTCTTTCATTAAAAAAGCAGCAAAAAAAAGAAAAGAATTTTCATTGAAAGAAAAAAAATTAATTATATAAGCAGTAAGTGTTGAAAGAAAGCAAGTAGATTTAGCGAAAGAATTTGATACAGCTACTTCTACGTTAGCTACCAACTTAAAAGAAAAGGACAAAATTTTAAAACTCTCTGAGGGGTATAAAGCATGCCCAGACAGGAAAAGATTATGACTTGGAGATGTTAGATAAAAAAATCAGTCTGTTTCAGGACCTATGTTATTACTCTGAAAATAGAAAAGTTTGAAGCAAGTTCTGGTTGGCTATTTTGTTTCCGCGAAAAGTATGGTATAACATAGAAACAAATTTTTTGGAGTAGAAAAAAGTGATGATGTGTCAGATTTACATGAATGGAAAGAAAAAAAAACTTATGGAAATACGAGAGAAATATCCACTAGAACATATTTTCAATGCCGATGAAATTGCTTTTTTCTATCAGATTTTACTGAATCACACTATGGCAATGAAAGGTCAAAATTGTAAAGGCGGGAAAAAATCTAAAGTATGACTTTCGGAAATTTTGTTTTGCTGTAATGCCTTGGGAACAGAAAAGTTAAAACCCTTAGTCCTTGTGAAATCTGCAAATATATATTGCTTAAAAAATGTGAAAAATCTTCCATGTGATTATGAAAGCAATATTCGTGCATGGGTGACTAAGAATCTCTTTTTTAAATGGCTTAGGGCAGTGACAGCGAACCTATGGCATGCATGCCACTTTTGGCACGACATTGCTTGTGGCTCTAAATCAAAATAAAATGAGATTACATAAAATTGCGACTGACCTTTTCTAAATTCGACTAAATTGAAATTGAAAATTTTTAATTGCGACATATTAGTACGTTGTGGCATGATAGTATTCCAATCTGATTAATTATGGTCTTAAAACATTTTGAAACAAAGACGATATCTGAAAACTATCGACAAGAATTGGTTATTAGACATTACTAAATTCTAATGATAAAGTTACGGACACTTTTAATTTATTTCAGAGCTATTCAAAGAAACTGGTGTTTTCCATTTTAACAGTTTTTCTGCCCATCTATGTTTTCAAGCCACTGTTTTCACAAATGAATAATATCAAAACTCATACTGAAAACACTTGTCAGATAAATTCGGCATTTAGTTTGCATTAAAATTGATCTGATATTAAGATGCAACAACAGAAATGAAATTACATAGCATTAAATTTTTTAAATTAATTTCTAAAATATATTTGCTGTCATCATTATTATAGTGTAATACCTACATGTATGTTCCTCATATTTTTTAAATCTTAATAAAATATTTTAAACAATTTTAATCCATTATTTTCCCACCTACTAAATTTGTATTTTAGTTGGCACGTCAGAGTCACATAAATTATTTTTTGACCGAATTTGGCATGCGGCAGCAAAATGGTTCGGCGACCCTGGCTTAGGGGTTTGAATAATCAAATGAGCAAAATGAAAAGAAAAATTATTTTTCTAGTAGATAATTGTGCTGCACATTTACTTACAACAAATTTACCTAATGCAAAAACAGAATTTTTGCCTCCTAATTGTATTTCCATTTTACAATCTCCTGGTCAAGGTATAATAAAAAACATAAAAGTTAATTTCCAGTGCTAGTTGCAGAAAAAGTTTTTGCAGGCTTACAAAATGAAGTTTCTGGATCTGCCAACGGTAAATATGACACAGGCAATTGACATGATATGGGCTACCTGGCAAAATGTATCTTCTACCACAATTAAAAACTGAAAAAATCTGGCCTTGTGCATTTAATTTGAAGAAATTTACATTTTTTTTGCAATCTTTTCATGAAATTTGTGGGTTTTTTGCAATCTTTTGGCAAAATTCATGGGGTTTTTTTTCAATCTTTGATGAAATTGGCGATATTTTCCTGTAATCGATTAACGAAATTGATTTTTTTGGCGACTATTTGACGAAATTCATAATATTTTTCCTCACTTGTTTATTGAAATTCACTGGGTTTTTTTTTCTGCAACCGATTGAAAAAATTCGCGATTTTTCTCAGTGACTTATGGACAAATTCAATTTTTTTCTGTGATTGATTATTGAAATCTGCAACTTTTTACAATGATCGATTGAAGATATCGCTATTTGTTTCTGACGTCTGTGATGAAATTCAGAATATTTTTCTACGATCATTTGAAGAAATTCGTGATTTTTTCTATGATCGATTATGAAAAATTCACAGCTTTTTTTATGCTTTGTAGAAAGCGCAAGCAAGTTTATTAATATTAATTTCTCAATATATATTCTAGAATTAATTAATATTAAGCTTTTAATTTATAAATACCTATTTTTTTAAAAGAATTATACTGTTTATCTTTTATTTATAATTTATTTTACATTTTTTAGCCTTTAAAATGTTTCATTGTTGTGGTTTTACAACTATTTAGATTATTTTGGCAAGCGTTTATTGGCAAATCATTAAATCCATTGTTGTTTCAACTCATATACAATTGTATGAAATGAAAAGAATGTTTATACAAGGCAATTTATTACTTGTGGCGGGCTAAAGGAAGAATGCCTCAAAATTAATGTGTTAATTTATAACTAACAAGGAGAGCGCCAACCTTGTTAATCACAGATTTTGATTATTTTAATATATGTTGTAGGGTAGAGACCCCTTAATGTCAGGTTCAACGGATTTTATCCAACGCTCCTTAGTTCTTGAGAAACCGGGGGGTCTAATAATAGTACACAACTTAAATACCGACTTTGTAGCCGTTGTGATAGGTTGGTGGTAGCTCAGTTGGTATGGCGTTTGCCGGCTGATCCGCGGGCCCGGGATCGATACCTGAATGCGCTACAATTGTTTTCTCATTTTTTGTTTTATAAATATACTTGTAAGTATAATTAACAATCTCATTGTAAATTAAAATTTATAATATTGTATATCAATTATAATTTTAACCTATTTAATTTTTTTACTTTTAACTAAATAGTTGTATAAAACATCATAAAACTGTTAATTTTTTTAAAATCACTTTTAAAATGTATTTCACATATTTTTTATTGATGCAATGACATTGAGCAATTGTGTCAATTCGTGATTTTAAAGAAACACATTTACGCATAGCTTTAACAAAGGAAGTCAATGCGATAATACTATTATTGTTTTTAAAGTAACAAGCATAATTATGTTAAAAATTAGCATCGAATTAAATTACACCCGATTTTTTTCATATTAAAGATTTTTAAATTTGTAATACATATGCTTGCGCTTTCAATTATTTTGCTTTCACCTTTATATTCTTTCTGCGTTTTTTTTTTTTTAATTATTATTTGAATATTCTTTTATTTTATCATAACTAGATGGCACCAAAACAGATTTTGTCACGATTTTGAAATTTTATCATTGAATAATAGATCCAATTTCTTTTTAAACCTCTTTAAAGGATGAGAAATAATAGTTTAAAAATAAAAAATAATAAATTTAAGTTTGTTAACATTATAATTAATATATGATATTAAAATTTCTAATTGAAATTATTAAATTATAATTACAAGTATATTTATAAAACAAAAAATGAGAAAAACAAACGTAGCGTATTCGGGTACCGAATTCGGGACCACAGATCAGCCAGCGAATGCCGTACCAACTGAGCTACCACCAACCTGTCATTGCGGTTGCAATGTAAGTATTTAAGTTGTGTACTATTATAAGACCCCCCGGTTTCTCAAGAACTAAGGAGCGTTGGATAAAATCTGTTGAAACTGACACTAAGGGATCTCTACCCTACAACATACATTAAAATAATCAAAATCTGTGATTAACAAGTTTGGCCCTCTCCTTGTAAGTTCTAAAAACATCGAAAAGTTGTACTGTCATCAAAAACACACCTATGAAAGCAATTTTTATAATTTTAGCACATCAGAAAGTGGGTTAAAAATCAATTACCAAATTTCATCTTTACATACAAAAATCAGGTTGAGTGCAATAAAAGTGTAAAAAAAGCAAAACTTTTTCAAAAATATGAAATGCTACTCAAGTCAGGATAATTTTTTAGAGCATTAACTATTTTTATACCATACTTTGGACAGAAAATATAGTTACATAGAGTGTGGACAACTGTTAGTAATTTTAAAGAGGTATTGAAGGTGAAATATATAGGGAAATGGAAAAATTATAATAATCACAGATTTCATTATGTTCGGAAAATATAACAGGAAAAAATATAAAATGAAATATTTGAATTCTGAACAACTATGATATAGAAGTATGCAGGGGTGCAGAATATGTCTGATCCGGCGATCTAGGATCGGGGGAAATTTTTGCCAACTGGGGAAATTCTGCAGAAAAAATATGCAATTGATTTCGATTTTAACGATGAATTATATAATTCTCTGAGATAGAAAAATTTTCTCTACAAATAAAAAGATCCGTATGGTGACCTTCACAAAATCGAACTCAGGATAATATGTACCGTATATTATACTCACACGTAAGTTGAGAAAGTTTTGAACAATGAAAAAAGATTCTATACCTACGGTAATACAGAATTTATGCAAGCCTATAACATATCGTAAAATTTTGGGGTAATTTTCATATGGATTTGGGGAAATGTTCGGACTGAAAACGTTTTCTGCACACCTGGAAGTATGTAATAAAAAAAAATATATATATTTACATATTTCAAAATATAAACAGAAATAGGAAGCCTTAAAAAAAAAAAAAAATCAATATTTACTCAACTCATGTCAAAATATTTTTTTTTTATCAGAACATGGATTATTTTTACACGATTCTTATTTATTTAGAAAATAATAGATATTTGTACATTGTGAACAAATTTCAGTAATTTAAGGTGTTATCCATATTTGATGATGGCAAGGATTTATTTGATGATCGTTTATGTCACATTCCAATACAAGGCATTTTATTAGTTTCGGATGCATCAACTGATAAATAGTTCTGACGATTCCATTACCAGTTATATTCCAGTACCAATCTTAGGATTGGTACAATCTGCTCTATAAACTTTTAAAATTATAGAAACAGATTCATGAATTGGGGTTTGGGATAAGACAATTCAGAAATTATCCCACAATTTAACTTTAAACGTTTTATTCCTTAAATCTAATTCTGAAGAAAATTTATGAACTGAAACACCGGGATTTTTTTTTTTTTTTTTCCAGTGAATCGCAAATGCAGTATGTAACACAGCAATAAAAAAATTTTGACTAAAAAATATAAAAAATTGTATTTTCATTTAAGTTACACCTAAAAAAACATGAGAGCGCAATGCAAATATATGGAAATTATACATCAGGCACAGTAGGTAAAAGGGCCCTCTACATTTCTTCGGAGAGAAAATCTGATTCCCAGACCTGTCAACCTTTGAAAATTAGAAATAGCAGCACCCAAAATTCAAATTAATCTAGAAGCTGATTGATTGATTGCTGTTTTTTATGCTGCAAATCAGGTTGACTCTGATTGCTTTCGGTTCGGGCCAAGTTTAGATTACTGTTGGTTGGGTTAACCTGATTTTTCAAAAGTTAGTTCTGTATATTCTTTCAGAATAAAAACTATATGTATCATAATAATAAACAGATTTTTGTCTGTATATGATGTTTCCTGAAGAGAGCATAGAGCTGGGGTGATTCTGAGTAAAAAAAAAAATCAGAAATTGACAGAAAATTTTCTGAAAGGTTGCAGCAATCGGGGGGAGCAGGCTAATACTTCACTGTCTAATTATGCATTTTTTCCACAGACCTTTCACGAAATTCGCTTTTTCTCTGTGGCCCTTTGATGAAATTCATGTTTTTTCCACAATCCTATGACCAAATTCGCGTTTTTTTCAGCAATCTTTGACGAAATTTAGGTGTTTTATTTTTCACGATGAGGAAACTTGGATTTTTTTTCGCGATCCTTTAACAAAATTCGCATTTTTTCCCACTATCCTTTGACGAAATTTAAGATTTTTTTCGCAATCCTTTGACGAAAAATGGATTTTTTCCCATGATTATTTGACAAAATTTGCGTTTAGTTCACGATCCCTTGATGAAATTTGCGTTTTTTTGTGATCCTTCGGAACAATGTGTTTTTTCGCGATCCTTTGATGAAATTTGCATTTTTTCAGCTATTGTTTGATGAGATATGCATATTTTTCTGTGATCCATTGATGAAATTTGCGTTTTTTCGCAAAACCTTTGATGAAATTTGTGGTTTTTTCATGATCTCTTGACCAAATTTGCAGGGTTTTTTGCCATTCTTTGACGAAATTTTCATTTTTCTGCAATCTGTTGAAGTAATTGGTGTTTTTTTTTTTTGTTTTTTTTCTGCGAATGATTGATGAAATTGATTTTTTGCGGCATGTGTATTTTCTGCCGAAAATCATAGCTTTAGACCAATTTTCGTAGCATCATAGTGTTTAGCTCTTAATCGTAGAAACTACGATTTTTTTCGTAGCAATTGGCAGGTCTGGATTCCCCGAGAACAAAGGGATTTTGATGTTTTTTAGGCCGCATAGGAGGAATGAAGTTTGGCCGTGATCTGACTTAATTATGCATGCAAGGGGAAGCAGTAATTGTGGGGAAGAAAGGTTGGATGAAAGAGTTAAACGATTGCAGTGATAATTTTTTTTTAAATCAAATAATAAAGAATAAAGAGTTCTAAAAAATTGAAAATTGTGGATGGTAGAGAATGTAAAAAGTTTGCATCTAAATGCAGCCTTAATGTAGAACCTGAAATTAGTTTGAATTGAACACAGAAAATCTTTCACTTGTGAATGTAACACACATGTATAAAGTACAAATTTAAAAAGGAGAACAACAATTCAAATAAATAATAAAAATTTACAGTCAAATTTTTACAGATTTTGATAATTTATAATCTAAAATTACATTATACAAAACATTTTACCTGTAAAGATAATAAGATGACAGTGAGAGTCTTTTCATGGATTGGTCCAGCTACTTTCAATGTATAATTTATAACAGTAAAATTTGTGCATTCAATGTACACATCATCATCTCTAGAAAATTCTTTATAATTTACTAGTCTTAAAGATGTAGCAACAAACATACAAAAACATCCAAGAAAGGATAACGAACTTTTCTTAAATATCACAGTACTTGGTTCCATTAAATTGTCTCTTTATTGTATCTAAAATAGAAAATAATTACAATCATGAGACAAATTATAATTAATGTGTAAGCAGCTCTTTCCCACCCATATATGTAGATAGATCATTCTATAAATGAGATTTCAAAAATATTCAAAGTCTCCTTGTTATTAGTAAGAGAACACAATTTAATTTATACTTTGAGTAAATATCTAAATAAAATTATCTTACCAATTTAAACTATAGCCACATCTTCACTTATTTTAGAATAGTTTATAATTTTGCATAGCAATTGAATTCCCATTTTTTGATATAAATTTAGTGCAATGCAATTATACAGGTAGTTCCTTTTATTGTTGACTAATACTAATTCCTAAAAGGTTATTAGAGATATAATTCTAACTACAACAATGTTTCAAATGTTATTTATGAAAATCAGTTTAGATCGAAATAGTAACTTTTTTAAAAGTTGTGAAATTAAAATTTTCCCCCAGGTTCTATCAGTCATTACATTTAGAAAACTTTCTCAATGCCGATGAAAACAGCAAAATTTCCACTTTTCTATGATTAAAAACATGTTTTCTGTTTATAATGCTGAAAATTGATAAATTTAAAGAATTATATAATTGGCAAGTTTTGTTCATATAAAAATGAAACTTTCATTACTAGAGCATGGAGAAAGTTTTTCCAAATATAATTTATAGAAACTGGGCCACATAAAATTTAAATTTTTTATTTAAAAAAAAAAATAACTATTTTGATGTAGATGAATTTTATTATAATGAGGAACAACATTTTAAACCGTTTGGAACCACAGTAAACTCCGTCTAAGGCGGAATCGGTTGGGACTGAGAAAATTTTCTGTGGTAGACAACATTCCGGATTATGCAAAAAAACTTCCACCTCCCCCCTCAAAAAAAAAAAAAAAAAAAAAAAAAAAAAAATCTCGATTTTTGATTATTTTATGTAGTGATTTTCCTGACTCCGAAAATCGATTGAAAACTGAAAGTTCTGATTGATCCTTTGTCTTTATAGGTAAATGAGAAACGCTATCTTAGTACTGCTGTAATACATGCAAATTGGAGGTTTACACACGCAAAAAGTAATAAACTTCGAGAATGAGACAGAATGCTACAATTTTGAATTTGAGTACAACCTTAAAATATAATATATTGTACTTTAGAAAATATGTATTTTCATAAATTTGCATTCTACTAGAAATAATAACTTTTAAATGCAATTTTGTATAGGAAAAAATGTCATAAGCAAGAATTCCTTAAAATTTAAACCGTTTCTGCTCTTTTGAATTAACTTTTTCAAAATGTTACGGAATTTAACTGACATCCTCGACATTGAGTACTTGACTTAACAGTTTTAAAGTTTGATAAACGAAATGCGTTTCATTTTTTAAATATCCTTTTTTATGCCTTATGCAAAATTTTGGTTTCATTGGGACCTTAAAATCCTTTCTGTTTCCGCGTTAGACAGATTCCGCCTTATGCAAACTGAGTTAATGTAATTTCTATGCATTCGCCGGGACTTGGAGAATTTCCCGCGGTAGACAGATTTCTGGTTTACACAGAGTCCGCCTTAGGCAGAATTTACTGTATACCTTTAAAACAAATAATTTAGAAATTAACTATTGGTCAAACATACGAAGTAATACCATCAACATAAATTCAGATGCTAAACGAACTTGACTTCAAACAATATTTAATAATTCCAACAATAGCTTCTACCAATAAATTCCTCTTGCATCCTAAGAAGGCTAAAGATTTTTTTTTTTTAAATATAGAATGGAAATTTTATGCTGCACGGTAGTATAACAAATCAATAATATTAGAAATAAACACTAAACATATAATCAAAATTAGCTGTCAATATAATAAGAACATTGTTGGAACATTAATTGATATTATTAATTTTATTGAGCCCATACAAAGTTTCAATTATAACCAGTGGTTTTTCAAACAGTGTGTCAAATTATTTTTTTTTAGCAGAGATCAAAATACCACAAATTATCATCTGTAGGCCTGGATTTTAATCAATTTAAAGCTAACATCGGAAATCAGATTTATCTATTGGATTTAAATAGATTTAAAACAAATACCAATTTAGAGCTAACATTAGAAAGCCGATTTATCTAGTGGCTTAAAATCAATTTGAAATTTAATCTTCTGAAAAATTCCGAAATGCCAATCTACATCGATGTATCCACTGCATGCATGACAATCAAAGATTAAATCGATTTAGCAGGATCCGATTTAAGCAAACACTGCGAGTCACAATGCTTTCCAGCCAATCTCTACAATTTAAGAAGAATCTTATTTAAGAAAAGCCGATTTAAGAAAAAGACAATTTAAGAAAGAACCAATTTATGTGAAGATATTGATTAAGGACTTATATGATTGAAAGGTGAAAAGAAAAAATAAAGTTTAATACTTAAAATCCAAATTCATCGAATTTCAGTTTATATATTAATGCATTCTTTTGTTTGATGAAAAATTAATTTTTAAGATATTTGGGTGATACTTGAATATTTTTGTGTTATTTTCTATTATTCTGTAATTATTTAAAACCCTTTAAAATAGAGTCCTGTATCAATTCAAGTACCCAATTTGGCCACAAGCCTTGTATTTTTTTTTTTCTTTTTTTTTGCAATTGAGGATATTTTTTAAAAAATTTATTCAGTATTTATCATTAAAAAAATATCAAAGCTTTACACTTGAAATCCAAATTCCCTTTTTTATGCATTATTTTGATAAAAAATTCAATTATGCATCGGGTTAGATGGAGGTCCCATGGATTTATTTTTTAATTTTGATCTTTTTGCAACTTAGAATATTTTCCTAAAACTGATTCAGTATTTATGGCTTTAAAAAAATAAATAAAGTTTTACATTTAAAATCCAAATTCATTGAATTTCACTTTATATTTTTATGAATTCTTTTGATGGAAAATTAATTTTCCTATGTTTGAGTAATATTTGAATAGTTTTGTGTATTAGAATTTTGCACTGGGTTGAATAACTGATTTTTACAGCCGATTGGAAGCAGGGATAGGGAAAAGTGGGGGGGGGGGGGGGGGGGGGGAGCATTCATGATATTATTTTGTGGATCTGCAATTTTCTGACCAGTAAAAATCAGATATATTTTTTTACTAATCTTATAAGATGCCAATGATCACAAAAAAAAAAAATCATGAGTTTTAGCAACTGGGTGCTTTGAGGCTCACACTTTCAAACCTTCTCCATCCACTACACGAATGTCAGCACTTATGTTAAACAAATTTTATTATAATTTAAAACATAAAAGGAAATAAATATGCCTCATATTTTTCATATATATTCCTTTTTTCAACTCATTTTCTCATCAGGGTAAATAAATGATTAAATTCATCATGAAATTAATTAAATCTGTTTATGTTTTATCTCGATAACTTTTAATACGGAGTCAGTAAAAAAGAAAAAAAAAAATTGTTTATGTTCTTTGTACTGTGATAACATTCAGGGGTGTGCCAGCAGTATCCAGCACCTGTGTGCAGAACTTCAGTTGACGCCCCATTACCTCCCCCCCCCCCCCCCCCCCGCCTCCGAAAATAAAACTTAAAAAAGAAATCTATGAGTATTTATAAATGCATAGCTGCCATCCTTTTGGAGTTTTATCTCAGATCAAAGAAAATTTTTTGAACCAGACAATTATTTAATAAAATGTGTCTTGTTTCTATAGGGTTCACATTTTATTTCATTTATTTAATAAAATTTCTGGTTTCAAACATGTTTAAAATACTTGAAAAATAAGGAAGGTTGGCACTTGGCAGATATGCAAGTAAAATTCGAAACACAGTAAAGCCTGTTAAAATCAAACCTGTCTGTATCAGAATCCTGCATTAAACGGCAAAATTTCATTATCCTGGAGAAAATAATACAACACAATAACAATAAATTGCATCCATACTAATAAAAGAAAGTTCTTTGTCATCTCTAATTTGCATATCTATATTACTTTCTTTCTTTACTGTGCATGTGTTGGCGATGGCTAAGAAAATCTACCGAACATAGAGGTCTGAAAATTTGGGATAGACGGTGGCAGATCCAAATGCAGCTGGGGCTGAGATTTTCATTTTTTATAATTAGCCGACACATTAATTAAAAACCATAATGATAATAGCAAAATGACGAGTTTTTTTCTTCTTCAAGGCAATCCTGCCTGTGGATTTCTTCAGGCTGTTAAGCGGCCTTTCACACTGACGAAAGCGTGGCATTCGATTTTTACTGCATTTTGAAATTGTGATGGCTGGGTTCCTGTAGCGTTAGAAAAAAAATATATCGTCTTATCTTTCCGATTCCAACGGCACCTGTTGTTACTATTTAAAAAGAAATACCTTTTTATTTAGCCACCATTTGCATCAGTTTTCAAGTTTTTCTTAAGTTTCAAAATTTCGAAAAAAAATCACCTATTAATGCATTTTCGATATTTTTCCGAACCTAACGATAGCTCTGGAGTGAAAAAATATTAATATTTACTATTCCAAAAAAAATCTTGGAAGTCATTTCAAGGATTCATCAGAGGTTTTTTTTTTCTTCTCAGAAAGTGCAAGTTTTCTCAAGATTTCGTTTCCCGTCTCAAAAATATGTGCTTTGGATATCATTTCGAGTTTTAAAAAAGTGAGGGGATGGTGCACATTTTATATTATTTATGTTTTATCAAGAATTTTTGGTCAGAATTGAAAGTTTTATGTATCTAAATGCCAGAAATTAAATACAAATTCGAGGTTAGCTGAAAAATCAAACCAGAGCATGGACATCACCCCGGTATACGCTGCAGAAGGCAGTGGGAGCCTCAACTCGAGTTTTGTGTGGATTGATTTTCATTTAAAAATGACAAATTATACAAAATCAAGGCTGCCCCTGCCGAAGGCAGTGTTTCCGACAATATTAAATTCATTTGGAAAGATTTTCGTTAAAAAATATAAAATCAAAACAAACCGGACTATGCGTTACACATCCGGTGTATGCTGCTGATGCTGAAGACATTGCTCCCCTCTCCCCCATCGCTAGGTTCGTTTTAAAAATTTTTTGTTTAAAAATATAAAATCATTCAACATTTGATTTTAGGGGTATTTAAGGTTATTACTATTATCATTTGCCTGGGAAATGCCGGTCGGGTTGATATCGCCGCACCAGAAATATACATAGCACCGGAATTTAAAACACTTTTTTCAAAAATCTGTATTTTTCCGTTCATATTACAGCGATGTAGCTCAACTTAATTGAATTTTTTTTTGTCACTTTAGTTTCTGTAGCATGTACATGCAATGCTAATAAAGGCTCATATTTCAATACTTTCCATTTTATGTTCTGAAATAAAATGGACAAATTTTAGAATCATAACCAGTTATTTATCCAGTATGTGATTAGACACAATCTTACGCAGCGGGTGCAGGGAAAGGCTGTCTCTGCCAATCTTTGATAAAGTAAGAATTTTTGGTTTTTTATGGCCAAATTTAGCCTACTTTCACCATCCCCTCCCCCTTAACAAAAATTGTTTCCGCCATGATGATAGGCCCAGAGAACAAGATAATATAGATAAAAAATATGTGTTGTTCTCGGAGATCTGTGGTCCTAAAAAACACACAATTTTTGTCCAATGATTAATAGTTTTCACAGAAGTAATCATTTGTAGGTGCACTCAAAAAAGATATTGCTTCAGCCGCAGAAAGTAGGCTTTACTCTTATGAGTGCAAAAATCATGTGTTAAACCTACGACATGGAATGATAAAACCTTCAGAAATGGCTGATGCTTCATTTCGCCAATTAAAATTTGCCACATAGCTGACACCAGTCTTTTCAATTTAAAATCTCTACATTGAAAAACACACTCATACAAGTTCTAGTTTTACATTGTTTCTCTATTCAGGATAGAGATCTGCACTGGCTTGTACCCGGCCCGGAAAAATGAAGGCAAACTTTCGAACGAGTCAATCCGAGCCGGCAGAATAAAGACCATTTTTTTAACAGCCAGGCCGATAAAAAAAAAAAATAATAATAAACGGCTGGGCCGACAAAAAATTAAACAGACCGACCAGGCCAATGAAAAAATTAAAGTGGGCTGACTGGCCCAATAGAAAAATTTGAACAAAGCCGATAAAATATAAACTATTTTGAATAGATATGACTATAAATAAGTATAATGCATAGTTTGACAACATCATTAAAGAAATATAACATAGCCAGCATACAGATCGGCATTGGACAGTTAACATTGTGTTTAATTTGTGTAAATAACAAGCCCAAGATTAATTTTTTCAAAAAAAAAAAAAATAAAAAAATAGGAAAATGAATATACAAAAAAAAAAAAAAATGTATTTCAATTCTTATTTCAAAAGTTCTATTGCGAGAAAAATATCATAAAATTAATAAAAAATTGACATTAATTATTCAATTTACAGTAAGCACATGACATTTAACAGCTTCATTTTCAAGCAAAAAATTTGTTAATATTCCAACCATATTGCAAAAATTCTTATTACAATTTTTATTTAATAAAATCTAAATTATAATAAATGAGGCATGGATAATAATTTTTTGAAATATATGTATTATTAATTCATGAAGAACTATACTTGAAAAATATTTTTAAAAAGTTACCTGGGCAACCTATGGCGTGGACAAGGTATGAAGTGAAACAGCTGTGGACATGAAAACAAAAAGTTTATAATTTGAGGTAAAAAGAATAACAACATGGTTTTGCTAAAATGTCCTAATATGCCCACAACAGCAAATGTCATTCCAGCAAAATAACAAAATGTATCACCCACAAAGACAGATGCTGGATACCTAAGTTGTAAAAATAACAAAATTAAACAACAGGAAAGAAATAAGACACTAGAAGAAAGAAAATTGCACTCATTATTTTAATCATAGATTATTACAGGTAAAAACCTATCAATATGGAAACAATATATAACAAAATTCTGCCCTAAATACAAAAATTTCATGGTCACAGCAAAATAAATATAATACCAATAAAACAGAAAACAAAAAAAGTTTCTGTCTTCCTGCTAATTCTGTTTTTGAAAATCTTACTGCTTTTTAACTATCAATTATTTTGATTCTTTCAAAAATCCTTCAATACCATTTTTACTTATCTAATAAATTAAGCAATCATCATATACACATTAACATTTAACAATGATATATGCAATAAAAAAATTCTTGATAATTGTTAAACTACAAAAACTAAAATAATGTGAAATGCATTACAATTTAACTTGTATCATAATTTTTATTATTATTACTGCATTGATACTTTTATTATGGCTACTTTAACACAAAAGAAAATAGCAGTAATAAGGAATAATTACTTTTTTTTTTTCTTCAACACTTAAACCTGACCATGGAAGGGAAGATGCTGAATAAAATTTTATGATCAATTATTTATTGTTACAATAATATAACAGATGGAGCAGAAAAAAGTTTAAAAAGAAAAGCTATTTTAAACTTTGTGAGCTGAGGGGGCAAAGCAGATTATTGTTATTTTATTTATTATTATTTTATTTTTTTTTTGAAGGGATGGGGGAGAGGGTGAATTGCGTTATTTATGTATGTATGTGTGTTTTAATATATATTGTAGTATGAGTGTTTTATTATAGATGTCTTATTATTTATTTAACTTACTAAAGATTTACAAATAGTTAAAAAAGAAATTAATAAACTAAAGAATTTTAAAGAATAAATTTTATATGCTGCTTTGGGAGAAGAACAAGGGGAAACTAATTTCGGGTGGGAGGGGGATTTTTATGATAGATTATTTATTGTTACAATAAAGTGAAAAATAGAGCAGAAAAAGTTTTTAAAAAATTAAAGTTTTTAAACTTTGAGCACTCTATGTGTGGAAGGAGGAGGAAGCAAAATTTTGGGAGGAATTTAGATGAAATTAATGTGATGGAATGAATTTTTAATGAAATTTATGATTGATTATCTAATGTTACTATAAAGTAATAAATAGAACAGAAAAAGTTTAAAAAAATTAAGATGACATTAATAAACTAAAGAATAAATTTTATATGCTACTTGGGATAGGAACAAGGGGAAATTAATTTCGGGTGGGAGGGGGATTTTTATGATAGATTATTTATTGTTACAATAAAGTGAAAAATAGAGCAAAAAAAGTTTTTAAAAAATTAAAGAATTTTTAAACTTTGAGTGCCTTTTGAAACCTACACTCTATGTGTAGGAGGAGGAGGAAGCAAAATTTTGGGAAGAATTTAGATGGAATGAATTGTTAGTGAAACTTATGATTGATTATCTAATCTATGCTAATATTATAAAGAGGTAAAAATTGTTTATTTGTAGGAGGTAAACTCTGGAACAACCAAACTGATTCCAAAAATAATGATATCAAAATGATGGTGTTAGTCCAACTTAAAACATAAGCTATATCGTACGTCCATGCCACTGGCCAAAAGGGGATGGAGGAGCAAAAAACGTTCTAAAAATGCGATTTTTGTGTTACTGAAGGGCCTAGAAACATGAAATTTGGAATGGTAGTTACTTAAAAGATACTAATGATCTCTAAGGACATTTGTTAAAAAAATCGAAATTAAAAAGGGGTGAAAATGCGCGAAAAACATTCTAAAAAATGTTCTAAATAGCGATTTTTATGCAATTTCAGGAAGTACCAAATCAATATAAAAAATAATGGTGTCAAAATGATGGTGAGAATCCTTGATCAAACATAGACTACATTTTATGTCGGTGACACTACCCCTAAAGAGGGTGCAGGAGCAAAAAAACGTTCGAAATTGCGATTTTTTTATTACTAAAGGGCCCAGATACATAGAATTTGGCATGGTAGTTACTTATTAGATATAAATTATCTCTAAGAACATTTTCTAAAAAATCGAAATTTGAAAGGAGTGAAAATGCGCAAAATGCGTTCTAAAAAACGTTCTAAATGGCGATTTTTACGCAATCTCAAGAAGTACCAAACTGATTTAAAAAGTAATAGTGTCAAAATGATGGTGAAAACCCTTGCTCCAACATAGGCTACATTTTATGTCGGTACCACTACTCCTGAAGGGGGTGCAGGAGCTAAAAAATGTTCGAAATTGCGATTTTTGTGTTCTGAAGGGCCCAGATACATGGAATTTGGCATGGTAGTTACTTATTAGATATAAATGATCTCTAAGAACATTTCTTAAAAGATTCGAAATTTAAAAGGGGTGAAAATGCGTTTTAAAAGGCGTTCTAAATGGCGATTTTTACGCAATCTCAAGATGTACTAAACCGATTTCAAAAATAATGGTGTCAAAATGATGGTGACAACCCTTGCTCTAACATAGGCTACATTTTATGTTTGTGCCACTAACCCTAAAGGGGGTGCAGGAGCAAAAAAACGTTCAAAATTGCAATTTTTGTGTTACTGAAGGGCCCAGATTTATGGAATTTAGCATGGTAGTTACTTATTAGATATAAATGAATTCCAAGAACATTTCTTAAAAAAATTCGAAATTTACAAGGGGTGAAAATGCGCAAAAAGTGTTCTAAAATACGTTTTAAATGGCGATTTTTACGCAATCTCAAGAAGTACCAAACCGATTTAAAAAATAATGGTGTCAAAATTATTTATGGTGACAACCCTTGCTCCAATATAGGCTACATTTTAAGTTTGTGCCATTACCCCCAAATGCGGTGCAGGACAAAAAAACATTTGAAAATGCGATTTTTTGCTTTACTGAAGGGCTTAGAAACATGAAATTTGGAATTGTAGTTACTTATAAGATATAAATGATCCCAGAAGCAGAATTTTCTGTGTCAGTCTGCAGCAAACTAAAATTCATCTGCGACTCAATAAGCCTACTATAATAAAAAATAACAGAAACACTTAAAGTAAGCAAAATTTCCATTTATAAAGAAAATATAATTTATAAGGATACAACAAATACCATAAATCTAGAGACTTAAAGCAAATTTCAGCTATTTTTTAAGCCCAGCATTTCTTTTTAAGTTGGTGAATTAATCTGCAAGGTTTAAAATAATCTGCAGCACCCGCTTCCGTGCTTCACTGTTTCTGCTACTGGGTAAATGATCTGTGAGAATATTTCTTAAAAAATTCGAAATTTAAAAGGGGTGAAAATACGTGAAAACAGTTCTAAAGAAATTCTAAATGGCGATTTCTATGCAATCTCAGAAAGTACCCAACCTATTTCAAAAGTAATGGTTGGAAATTGATGATGAAAACCCTCGCTCCAACATAGGCTCTATTTCATGTCGTTGTCACTACCACCTAGGGGGTTCAGAAACAAAAAACGTTGTAAATTGCGATTTTTTTGTGTTACTGAAGGGCCTAGAATCCTGAAATTCGGCAGGGCAGTTATTTATAAGATACAAATGATCTCTAAGAACATTTCCTAAAAAATCGAAATTTAAAAGGGGTGAAAATGAGTAAAAAGCGTTATAAAAAACTTTCTAAACTGCGATTTCTACGCGATCTGAGGAAGTACGGATCCAATTAAAAATTAATGGTGTGAAAACAATGGTGACAGACCTCGCTCCAACATAGGCTGTATTTCATGTCGGTGCCACTACCTCAAAGGGCTTGAAGGAGCAAAAAACGATCTAAATTGTGTTTTTTGAAATACTGCAGGGGCTAGCAACTTGAAACTAAGCATGGTAGTTACTTATAAGATATAAACGATCTCTAAGAACATTCCCTAAATAATTCGAAATTTAAAAGGGGTGAAAATGAACGAAAGACGTTCTAAATTGCGATTTCTATGCAATCTCAGAAAGTACCCAACCAATTTCAAAAGTAATGATTGGAAATTGATGATGACAGCAATTGCTCCAATATAGGATGTATTTCATGTCGGCGTAACTACCAACTTGCGGTTGCATTTTAAAAAAATGTTCAAAATTGTGATTTTTTTGTGATACTGAAGGGGCTAGAAACTTGAAATTTGGCATGGTAATGCTCTCTGAGATGAGTTCGTTAAAAATTTGAAATTCAAAAGGGATGAAAATCAACGAAAAGCGTTCTAAAAGCATTGTAAATAGTGGTTTCTACACAATCTCAGGAAATATAAACCAATTTCAGAAGTAATAGTTTCAAATTACTGGTGACAGTCCCCGCTCCAACATAGCCTATATTTTACATTCCTGTCACTACCACCTGGAATTACAGGAGCAAAAAAATTTCTCAATTGTGTTTTTTGTGTTACTGAGGGAGTCTAACATTTTAAATTTGGAATGGCAATTACTTCAAAGGTGTAAATGCTTTCTAAGATTTGTCGAAAGAAAATTCTAAATTTAAAAGGATGAAGTGAGTGAAAAGCGTTCTATAAGCGTCCTAAATTACGATTTTTATGCAATTGTATAAAATACGAAACCGATTTCAAACATAATGGTTGCAAATTGATGGTGATAGAACCTGATCAAACGTAAGCTATATTTTATGTCGGTGCCAGTACCCCTAGAGGGTTGCAGGAGCAAAAAACTTTCTAAATTGTGATTTCTGCGGTATTGAAGAGGCTAGAAACTTTGAACATGGCATGGTAGTTACTTATAAAATATAAATGACCTCTAAGAACAGTCGAAAATAAATTCAAAATTAAAAAGGGGTGAGGCGGGGAAGGAGCGAAAAGCATTCTAAAAGAGCCCTAAATTACGATTTCTATGGAATCTCAGGAAATAATAAACTGATTACAGACGTTATTGGTTGCAAATCAAGGGTGATAGTCCCTGATCCTATACGGGCTATATTTTATGCCGGTGTCACTACCACCTGGTTGGCAGGAACAACAAAAAACCCTTTAAAAACATCTGAATTTCGTTTTCTATAGAATATTGGGAAATACCAACTGAATTCAAGGTTAATGTTGGCGAATTAATGATGGCAGTCTCTGTTTCAACATTTTTCGAGACATTCTATTTCACTAACACCAGATATGTGGTAGACTGTTAGACAAGAAGCTTGGAATTTTACATGATGGTTAATTTTAAGATGTAAATGTGTTAAGATGGTTTCTAAAAAATTCAAAACTTCAAACGAATACTGAATTTAACGTATGAAATGAGCATGAAAGTCTCAAAATATTTTCTAAATTATCATTTATTTGGAATTAGTTTTAGTTCTTCTTATTAATTAAAATCTCATTTCTGTCTATTGCACCTTTATAATGAAGTTTAGTCAATGTGTGGCTTAATTTGTAATTTTTTAATTATTCGAAAAAGTGTACTTCTAATAAAAAATAGTCATGCAAATATCACTTGGCATATTTCAACTATTATGCGAGCAAAGCCGTAGGGTTTGCTAGTGTTACTATAAAGTAATAAATAGAACAGAAAATGTTTTAAAAAATTAAAGAGTTTTAGAGATTTTAAACTTTGGTACAGTTGGAGGAGGGGTAAAAGACAGGAATTGAAATTTTGGAAGAATGGGAGGATTTAGAAGATTTAAAAAAAGAAAAAAACTCAGGAATTCAAAGAAATGCAGAAAAGTTTAGCCCCCGATTAAGAAATAACATGAGAGTAAAAGTAAGGACTTTTAAAGACTTTTTGCAGATTCTGCATAAAAATAAGTACTTTTAAGAACCAAAAAATTTAAGCCCTTTTAAGGACCATAACCTGTATTAACTTAAAAAGTAATATTTATAGTGTTAAAAACCTTTAAAACATTACCAATTGTGCCGCAATAGTGCAAAAGTTGTGAAAAGAAACGGCATCATGAAATGCAGGGAAAATAAATGGGCTTTCGCATGTTCACCTGAAATGTATAAGTGTATGAATTAAAAAATACCTTATAAAAAGAAAGAAAAAAATAATTTACATTATTAAAATTGATTATTAAATTGCATTATTAAATGTACACAACATTATTATATTTCTATTAAATATCCTAGATCCATTTTCATATAAATTATAGAAACATATGTATAAACATGAAATAATAATAATTGGTGTTTAAAAATAGTACAAGATAACAAAGAAAAGCTTCCTTCTTGTCACTTACTTATGTTTATTACCATAATTTCCATAATGTTAATCATACAGCTTTTTAGCTGAATGATTACAATAAGGGCCATGAATAATAATGTAAAACTGTTCAAATTAGATTTTATGTTCTGATGCATCTAAAAGGGATTATCTTAAAGGTGCAACATATAAAAAATATTTATAAAATATTTTTAATTTACTGAGAAGTACTAACAATAATAGAAAATACAAAGTAGAATCTTTGTATGTGAACACACACATGGATATATTATACAAATGTACTCTAGTTAATGTCAATCCAATATTAGTCAAAGCAGTTATTACCTTTCATAGTGCACACTAGAGTCCTGCGCGGGTTGGGTACAACCCGACCCGACCCACAAATTCCATTTTAAGTCAACCTGACCCAAACCAGAGGTATTTCAACCAGCACCCAACCCGAACCCACAATGAAAGGAAAGTAAATCACGTTTTAATGCCATTATGGAAAATAATCTATAATTGTACCTCTAATACTATTTTTATGTTGGAAGAATGGAAAATAATCTATAATTGTACCTCTAATACCATTTTTATGTTGGAAAAATGAACAAATCTATATTCTTTAATATTCAAATATAGTAAAACCTCTGAATAGCAGACACCTCAGGATCACTGAATAGAGTCAAATATCTGGTTGCATTATATTTCTACAGTAGTTTAAAAATACAATGCACAGCAAAACATTAAAATGATCTTTCCTTTCTTCCTGTATTCCATACAGTTAGTTTTTTGTCCTAACAACATTAGGAGTATCAAGAATTAGAATTGTAACTATTCAGCGGAAATGCTTCAACTGTGCAGAAGCGTTCGTTTTAATCTTTATCATACCAATAGTTGAAAAAGCATATGTTTATATTAACTTCGAGAAACAAATTCTCAATGACTAGACAAAACGAACAGGCATTATTTTGTTTTTGTGAAACTTTGATCAGTGGTTTATATAGACTTTTAACGTGAAAAATAATTTGGACATTATTTAAAAAAACTCGTGTCAACCCGAACCCGACCCTGCAAGAGTCAAAAACCCAACCTGAACTCGAAACAATGAAAGACAACCCAACCCGTAACAAAAAAGTTAAAGTCAACTTGACCCGAACCGCTGGGAAAATATAGTGCAAACACGACCCTACCCGATGGTTGGGTCTGGTTCGGGTAAAAGCGGGTAATCCGACCCGATGCAGGACTCTTGTGCACACTAGGCTTGACAGATTTATTTCAGAAAAAAAGGGAATATTTTCATCGACATTAGTTAGTTTTGGTTTTATTGCACTTCATCATTCTTCATACCCTACTAAACCATGTTGAATGTACCAGTAAACTTTTTGGCAAAATTTTTGTTTAAAACAAGGTTATTAATTAATGCATTTAATCATTTTTTTTTTTTTAACTGTATTTGTGTTACACTATTCTATAAATATTGTTTAACTATTTTTGCAGTAATATATCTCATTATGAATAAAAAAATTAATTTAATCATACAAGCAAAAATAATTCAAGACATCTTAAAATTCAGTGATGATCATGAAAATTTTAGTAATGGACACCTTACAAAATAAATGTTTGTATTTAGGTTAAAAGGAGATAACAAATCAAACAAATTTTTAAAACATAGGATAAAGATATACTAAATTAAAAATTTTATAATGTAGATACTTATAGCCTATAATAATGCCAAGTTCAGACAATGAGAGAATAAAATAAAAGTCAGTAATCATAGTACATTATTAAAATGCTAAATTTAACTGACCATTATTGACACATTTAAGCTATATAAAAAAATTTGACAAAGAAAAAAAAATTCTGTATCAAAGTTATCAACATTTTTTTTATATAAAAGCTGTTGCTGCATTACTTTTAGGTATTAATTTAAATTATTGCATATTTATTCTACATAAAATTTTACAGTGTGAATTTAGTGCACATAATTTAGTATGAAAAAATAACATACAGATAATTTAATACAGGAAACAAGGATTGCAAACAGTCCTCAATAAATCTACTACTAACAATGCATGTCAAGGCATATCGCTAGCTCCAAGGGTTCACACATGTGCCTTTTAATATGATACAACTTTCCAAAGATTTTTGTCATCCTGATCGGAAACAAGCCTTTTTTTACATTTGATGTGCATGCATGTAACTTTTTTCAACAAAAAGACGAAATGTTTGAAATAAATTGAAAATGAAAAAATTCTTGAAATCATTAAAAGTCGGATATGGTAAAAAAATGGAAGAAATCGTCGTATGGGACAAATTTAAATGTACGGCGTAAGATATGCCTAGACATTTCTAAAAAACATACAACTTACAAGAAAATTTGCATTATTGCAACCCTAGTGCACACATACAATACAAAAAGGGGGCGGCAATATATAAAGGTTTGAAACATCTGGATATAATCAAGTTATTGGTATTCCAAGCTTGTAACCAAAGAGTTGTCAATTGGAACTTAACATTGCTATGCTCACACCACACCTTAATAAGGTAAAACTGAAATTTATAGAAGTTTTGACTTTCTTGTGCATTGTGGAGTGGAGATGCAGAATAAAACATATCTTCCTGTAGCACTGATAAAAGTGGTCAAGATTTTTTAACAGAGGCTACTCTTGGTTTTGTATATTAAGAGATATTATTTATGTTTCAGTAGTCTTGTAATTATTATTATTGTAGTCTCCCACTTTTTTCCTCATTCAGATATAACATTCTTTTTCTGTGCACCGCCCCCCTAAAAAATTATAAATTTCATTAAGAAAATTCTAGTATATGTATAAACTAACATTTTAGAGACAAATGTAAAACATTAAAGCTTAGGTCATAATCTTCTAAATATTTATTACACTCAGTTAATAGTGCTGCACATTTCTTCTTTTCACTAGCACTGTATGATATCTGCTGTACTATTATTATTATATGGGCAAAAAATTATCTTATTTATAAATGTAAAAGATATAAAAATTTCATACCAAAAAACTCAATTGAATTAAAAATCACTATTGAAGCACCAATGACTGTAGCTTGTCCAACTTCTAAACCATTAATACCAGCAAAAATATTGATAGCATTTGTACAAAACACTGCTAACATTCCCATGTATACATAATATAATGGGCCTAAAATAACAAAAAAAAATGTTAATTATCTTAAAAAGGAAAGTAAAAGTTTGATTAAAATAACAAACTATACTGGGTAAAAACTTGAAATTCCTTACTTAAGTTATAATTTCCTGCCTAATATTAAAATAGTGCAGAAAAATTCAATTTTATCAATAAATCATGTGGCCCTTTTAAAAAATTAAAATAAATATAAATTAAAAATAGCTTATTTCAATTTTTCTTTGGACTAATAATGCATATAAACATTTTTCTATTTTTTTCTGAAACAAAAGAGAAAAACAATTTAGAATGTAGAAAAATTTACTAATTCTGTGCAAAATCTTTATCTCCACAGAATTAGTAAATTCATGGCTTTAGTTTCAATAAGAATTAATTATTGCTTCCTTTCTTAGGTGTCAAAAACAGATTAACCTGGTCTGTTTCAGCAAATTTTTAATTCTTTTATTAGTGTACAACTCAGTAATAAAACTGCCTCTGCCAGGGGAGCCCCCCCCCCCCCCCCAAACGTTCGTGAATGCTGTTACACTTGGCAAATTTACAAACTTAGTTGGTGAATTTGTGTGAAACTTTAATAAAAACTATAATACATTTTCTATTTCTGACAGACTTTGCAAAAATTACAAATCTAATTGGGAATATTGTTAAACTTTTTATGAATAAGAACTATGTGGTAACTTGGCAAAGTTATAAAACTAGTTGGCAAATACTGAAATTTGACTTGGCAATTTAAGGTCCTCTCCCCCACCAATAAAAAGTCTTCGAGATGGCCCTGGCCATTGCAAAAGGGTGGAAGAAATGAAACACACGGAGGAAAACCATTATCACCTGTTATCAGACAAGAGAAAGATCAAAGAAAAAGCAGACTTACTCAAAAACACTCACCCAGACTAAAATTAGTTTGCAAAAAGATTTTGTATTTTGTGAGAATATGTCAGTAAGAATTTTGCTAAGAGAAAAAAGGAAAATTAGAATAAAATTTTCTAATTTTTATGCAAATATCCACATGACAGTAATTACAAAACCACTGAAAACATTGCAAGTCATTATCTATTTAGTAGATCCACATTCAATGTAATCTTTCTGTAGTAGGTTAATTTAAAAGCAAAAACATTTAAATGTAAATAGATCAGATGAAATTATTTACACAAGTGACATCAGTATACTGTGTAGCACATTGGCTTGCTTCAGCTGCATGACAAGCAGTAAATAATTTTCCTTACTTCGCCAAATACAAGGACATTTTTAAACAAAATACAGTATAACATTTAGTTTAACAATTTCCTTAATTTAACTAATATGATTGATTTTAATGGTTCAGATTTTTCTACATTTAATTCTGTGTTAAATTATTCTTATTTTAACGATAGTTTTCCTCTATTTAAGACTGTTCTCAAATCCAAAGGAGCCACATTTCTGAATTCCTTTTTTGGCCAGATATATACAAAATTGGCAAGTTTTCTTAGTCAGAAACTATGTAATCAAATGGCATTCTCCATAGTAATCCAATGGATCTTTCTGAAAATATAGTCAAAGTGAACATTTTGAACTGAATTTCCGACATGACAGCGTGAGAATAGGGGAAAATTTGTTGTCACATGATAAGAATAGCTTATAACTTGATAAGTAATCTATTTATCAAAAAATGGAAAATGCTATTTTATTCCAAATTGCTTTAATAGTCAGGCCTGCTTCTTTCATGCCTTTATGTTTAAAAATGAATCAGAAAATGTGTCAAAGTTTTGCATTGTTGAGCAGGGAATTTCAGAACCACCTTAACAAAATTTTAATAGATTTCAAATATTTTAGTTACAGTTACAAGAATTATCATCTTTTTCTTTCTGTTGTTTATATACAGGGTGCCCCATGAAGACTGCCCAAACTCTGCATAGCTAATGCCTTGCTTGGAGTACATAAAAAATGTCCAAAGAACTATACCTCTATGACCCATAGTTTTCGAGAAAAATGTGAAAGAAAAGTATGACATCACACAGTCCAGGGGTGTAGTGGAGGGTATATGATGTATACCTTCTGGATTTTTTTAAAGAACACCGTATACCCTCTGTTTCTAAAAAAAAAACCATAGTATATGCACTCTAGGGTATACTCTCTGCCTTGAGCATATACCCTCTGCTTAGAGCGCATACCCTCTGCTTTTTTTATGACTACACAGGGTGGTCAGAAATCTCTTATCTTAAAATTCCCTGATATTTCCGTGATTTTTCCAGGTTAGCATGAAAATTATGAAATTTTCATAGATAATTTCATTTACAACATTACTCTAATACATATAGTCATTACTTAGTAAGTTTATATTAAAAAAAAAAAAAAAAAGTCACACAACAATTTCTTGCATAGTTAATCAAAAATAGACATTACTGCCTGTTAGAACTTGTGGTACTGTACAATGTGAAAATGCTGTTGAGTCGTATCAAAACGACATCTAGTAGGGAGCAAAATGGAAAATTACTGTGCGTCCTGGTAATGACAATAGGGACAAGCTTCAAATATGGATAAATGGTAGTCAAGATTGATAGACAATTACCGGATAATTAATTGATATCTTTTCTGTTTTGTCTAAAGTGTCAAATGTGTAAAAAATAGAGATTGGAAATATACCCACATAATCACTGCCATTTGTTCTAAAGCTTTCCAAATCTAAAAAACAAGGGTTTCAATTAATAAATTTGAAATTTGGGACAAGCCTTTGTTCACAACTTTTTTAGATATTGATTTTTTTTTTTTTTTCATATTTAAAGTGCATAATATAGTGAATAAACAAACAGAAATGTTCACAAAAAATTCAAACATTCATAGTTGACTTGATTAATTCACATTTTTTAGACAAGGACATAAAATTTCCCATTATCTGAGAATGACTCGCATATCAAGTTTCGTCAATTACAGATTTGTACAAGGAAAATACAACCATTCATTTTCATCCTAGAGATAAGTTCAGACTTTTTTTTTTTTAATTGGCTGAGACCGATACCGAAAGTACATAGCAGGAATTTGTCAAAATCATTTTAAAATTGTTTCAAGATTAATATTTTCATTATCTCGATTTTCATATTCCTGAAAATCTGTTTAAAATGGCAAATTTGTTTTTTTATATCCAACCACTGGCAAAAATCTGTAAAAGTTACTATTTTCATTTTTATAAAATATCAATACAACTATGACAGAAAGACATGAATTTTGTTTTCCAATAAACAAGGGACTTCAAACAGAAAGAGAGAGAAACAATAAGAGATATTTCACGGCTTCTGTATGTTTTTAACACTGACCATGCAAAGGCTTCAAAATCATATAGAATATTTTTCTTTATGTCACTCTATCAAAACCCACAGCTTTGCTCACATAATAGTTGAAATATGATAGTGGTATCTGTGTGCCTATTTTTATTAGAAAAAATTATACTGTTAGTAATAATTAAAAAATTACTAATTAAGCCACAGTTTGACTAAACTTCATTATTACACTGCATTAGGTAAAAATTAAACTTAAATTAATAAGAACTCAAACTAATTCTAAATAAAAGATATTTAGAATGTATTTTGAAGCTTTTATGCTCATTTCAATTTTTATTTGAGATTTTGATAACATTTTGAGGTCTAAGCCCGAGTGTTTTGGATTGCCGTTTTCGGTAAAGCGAACTAAGCCCGAGAGTGTCTCTTTTGTCAACTTTTAACTCTCTGAGCTATAAAATTACCAACTACATACGTTTGCAGTCTTTTCAGATATTATCTACGACTTTTCTATTTTGGAAAAAAAAAAGAGATTACAGCACTAAACAGGAGAAAGTATATGAAATATCTAGAACCAGAGCTTAACTCAAACTTATTGTGATATTTGTGGTGTTGCTCTTTGTGCAATTCTGCGCTTTGAAATGTACCACACAAAAGAAAATTATACCAAATAATGTTCATATGCAAATAAAATCTATTTTCAAATATTTGTACAACTTTTGGGTACGTTTTTGTTCAAGTCTATGTGAAATTTTATGTTAAAAAATTATGATTTCTTATAGGAAACTTTTTTTAAATATAAAACATTCTTTTTTAATAATTTCTCATTAAATGTTCATTAATTACACATTAAAGTAAATTTAAGTTGTTCCTTCATTATGAATAAAAAATATTAAAATACATATCTTCCAACTTTTTTTAAAAAATCATGAAAAGTAACAAATACTGTAAAACCCCGGTTATCCGAAAAGCATGGGACCAAAGCATTTTTGGTTAACTGGGGTTCCATATGAATTTTCGAATAACCAGGAGGCTTATGGTGAAAACTTCTTTGATGAAAAGCTGTGATCGATATGTTGAAGTTCAAGCATCAGATGTGTTGTTATTTAAAAGGTGGCATGATAAAGCAGCATTGAAATGATTGCAAAGTTGAAAAACAAAACAAAATAACAACATATTTTGTAAAAAAATAAAGTGTCATGCGTGTCTATCTAATAAAGTGCCCGAAATTACGCAATGGAAAAAATAAGCAAGTTCACTCTGTTTATTACTTTCATAAAGAACATGCTTTTTTAACACTATTTCTACCAGTGTCCAATAACACCTTTCCAAATTTTGATTTTTACTTAGTTTGCTTCTAATTTTTAAAGATAAGTATTAAAACAACTCTTCAATGTACTAAAAAATATTCAGAGTTGTTTTGATCTAATACTTACAAATAAAATAGTAATCATAAATCAAAAAAGTTGAAAGGTATCATTTGACATTGGTCAAAATAGTGTTGACAATGAAATTTTTCACATTTAAAAAGGACTTTGAGGAATTTTAAGGTATTTCAGTTAAGTCGATTTTCAGATAACCGGGGTTCTACTGTACTCAGTCCAGAGGGAGATATGCAGTTGAAATAGCTCAGATCTCAAAGTGTTAAAAATAACTTTCATTCCATATTTTAAGATTCTAGTCTAATGGTCTAACACCCCTCGGGTGGTAGTGGCACCAACATAACATATAGCATATGTTGGAACATGGGTTGTCACCAGTGTTGGGTACGCTCACAAAAAAAAAACCGAACTAATTCAAACTCAAACTCAATTTCTCAAAAATGAGTCAAGTTCACGTTCAAACTCATCTATGAAAGTGAGCGAAGTTCACTAAAAACTCGTTTTTAAAAAATATATATAATCGAACTTTATCGTCCAAATTTACAAAATTTTGTGAACTAATCTTTTGGTTATTCGATGTAAGGGTCTTCATGGGCACGGCCCAATATTCTTTCCCGACCCTCGGTCCGAGCTTGGTTTAGAGATTACTTTTTTCAAGAGGTTCGGAACGAGATGGGCCAGGACTGGATTTATTGTCCGGCCCAACTCGGGCTGGACTGCATTCATTTTTAGGTCTAAACAGAAATTTTCAGCCCTAGTTCTAACCCAGCTCATATGAAGATCATTGGACCAGCACGGCTCTGGCCTATCCAGTAAAAATATCAGTAAAATTTGGCCCAGCCCAATTTTTTTTTACAATTGTTGATTTCTTTTCCCAATTGCACTAGAACATAATTTACTTTACTTTCGTTTCGGATTCGTGTCGGATTGCTGGTCGCCGAAAATTATTTTGGTATTTTCGGATCGAGTTGTGGGTTGCGGATTGATTTCAAATAGAATTTTCGGGTTCGAGTCTAGCAGCACTCAACCCGCGCAGGGCTTTATTTCTGATGATCTGAAAAAAAAAATAGCAAAATTTACTCGTCATAAGTGGTGCAAAAATAAATAAATAAATAAACACCAAGAAAATCAAGAATGAGAAATTTGCGCCCTGAACACCCTGTGGAAGAAAATTTTTAATTATGTTTTCCTTTTTACATTTAACCGTTTAAAATGTATCTTAAACAGTTTGTTTTATTGCAATCATTGAAAATAATTTATAATTACATGTTTAATAAAAATTTTATATTTTATATAAACAAATGTACATATCTATATTCTTTAACAGTCAAAAAATCTATGAATAAGCAAACACCCCTGGATCGTTGAATAGAGTCCTGCATCGGATCGGGTTATACTTTTTTTTTTTTTTTTTTTTTTCCCGGGACGGGGTTATACTTTAATTTTCTTTCTGTGAGTTGGGTTCCCTCTAGAATAATTCTTATGGAGCAGATTTAAGTTTTTTGCTAATCGGGTTGTTGGGATTTCCTATAAAAGTTTAGAAGAATTATTTTCCATATGAAAATAAAGATGTATATCAATATGAATGAGTATATATTCAATTACTGCTTGAGAAATAAAATGTAGATGAGAAATGCAATCGTAGATTATTCTTCCTTTACGATACAGTTAAGAACTATTTTTTCTTCTATCGTAATATTGAAAATACTAAAATCCGCTTTTTACATACACAAAACACATATATAGTGTTTGTGATAGTCTATGCACACGTTTATATATTGCATGTGTATAGATTGTAAGATGTCCAGTATTCAGCGGTAACAGCGTACAATACAAATATGTAACTGTGTTAAAAGTTGAAAAATGTTGAAAGAGATGTACGTTTTTTGTATGTGTCCGCTATGAAGGTCTTATTGCATATAGATTTTTAAACTTTATTTTCGATATTCCTTTGAAAAATCCGGTCTGCCCGAACCCGACATGCAAGAGTGAAAACCCAATCTGAAACCGACCCGAACCAGAAGTCAACCTCTATAAGACCAAGTCCTCTGAAGTGGTTAGAGCCTTCTCAAGTGTTTAAAAGTAGAGCCTTCTTAACATTATACAGGCCACAAACAGTGGTGCTAAATCTGACGGATTTTTTATTCAGAAATTTCGAGTTCAAACCATAAAATTTAAATACTAATTTTCCTTCATTTTATTCACGAAATATTTATATTTATAGTAATAAAAAATAACTAACCATTCAAACTTTTCAGGAAGAATTTAGAATTTCTTAATAATAGTTTTTATAAATGACACATAAATACATCAGCAGTTTGTGTAGATATTTATTTTTACGTCGATATCTTTAACATTTTGTCTTGTGGGAGTTCTGATAAATATAAAATTACTATTACAGTCTCTTTTTTCTGTTTATGATCTTCATTTTAAAAAAAAGTTCCATAGGCTACATAGTCTAAGCACATTTGTTTCAAAATCTGGTTCTCCTATATTTCTTTCAATAGTCTATTGTAAACACTATTGATTTTTTAATGAATTTCTATTTGTATGTAAATATCTGAATTATTATTATCATTAACCCATTTACACGGCTTGGAGACTTAAAAAGCTGAAAAATTCTATACATGAAAACCTTCTAAGACGGAATCACATACAAAAAAAATCGTTATAGTAAGGTTTCTTTTCTAGCATGTCCGTCGTCTCTTGCAAATGTATTATGTTTTTTCAAACAAACTATTACATCCATTATTACATATTTTGCCGACGATCAAGAAATTTTAATTTCAATTTTTTTTCCTTTTTTTTTAAAATATACATTATAATTCGTAATTTAAGGACTGAGAAGCTGGCTTCTGAAAAAGACCCATTCTTACAAATCCGTTGATTAATGGATACACAAACTCCCCCCCAATAAAATTTACTTGATCAAAGGCTAATTTAGGTCATAGCATCATTGGGTATATGAGAAACAATAAGGATTAAACTGGAGTATTTAATATTGAATCTAACGAAAGATAACAATATTACTTAACAGTAGAAAAGGAGTATATTCTTTATAATTTTATGGAAATAATTATTCATACCGACTTACAAGAAGCCAGTTTGATATGTTTAAGGTAAAGGGGGAAAAAATGAATAAATCTAATTATTTTGTATTGAACCAAATTTCCTAAATTGAAAAAAATAATAAATTTTAAAAAGCAGATTGACAAAATAAGGATTTTCTTTTTTATACAAAATATGTATGAATTACTAGTACCTATACAGTTAAAATTATGCTATTAGTAATTTAGATTTTTGAAAATTTATGTTTTACTACTAGTATCTAAGTGTTTCTAACATTAACAAAGTAAATCAATCTTTTACAATTTATAAAGATTTTTTTTAAAAAATCGATTTTAAAGCGTGTTTAGTTTTATTTCTGTTATTTAATTTTAAAAAGAAAATGTGTATTTAAACTACCGTATTTTATGAAAGAAACGCTGCAGCGTTTACGAGTTTGAAAGTTAATTTTTTTCCAAGTGCGGCGTTTATGCCATGTACGGCATTTACGATTTTTTTTTTAAATACCAACTGAGTTTCCTTAATTTAAAAATTCATAAAAATATTTAAAATCGGATTTAAATATTTTAAATAAAACTTCAGACATCTTAAGATATTAAAAACGAGACATCTTACACTGCTCAGAAAACTTTGATTAAAGTTAGGTCAATGTGGCGCTGTCGACAACAGTAGCGTTCCGGTGGATGTGGCGTTTACAACGGGTGCGGCGATTACGATCTTTTTAAGCTTATTCAGGCCAATTTGAGGACTGCGGCGTTTCTTCCATAAAATACGGTAAAGTTTGGATGTTCGGCCTGAAATTTGACAGAATATTCATTTCCAAATCACTAATCGTTACATCCTATTAAGGATGTTCTCAAATCCAAAAAAGCAACTTTCTGACATAAGTTTTAATTTATTTTTCTTAGAAAATGCATGAAACTAGCTGTTGTTGTTATACAGAAACTATGTAATTCAGCTGTTTTTTCCATTTCTCACTTTTTTTTTTTGAAACGCAACAGATCTTTTAGAAAATAGTACCAAAGTGGGCGTTTTGAACCGAATTTCCGCGCAAAGGAAGAAAGAACCCTCAAGAGCGGGCGAAAAACGTATTTGTCACGTGATCAAAATCACTTCTAACTCAACAGGTAATTGATTAATCAAAAAAGGGAAAACACAGTTCAATTCCAAATCGCTTCCATGGTCAGGCTTTCCAATTTTATACCTTTCCGTTAAAAAATGAATTTGTAAATGCGTCAAAATGTTTTGCGCTTGTTGAGCAGAGCAGTTAAGAACAGATTTAAGGGCCTAAAAATGATACTCAGATTACATTAGTCAATTTCCAAAATAACAATAACTTCTTTTTAAAAAAAAATCCTATAAATATTATAATTTAATCATACTTAGTTATATTAAGTACGTAAAACGATATAAAAAAATTGCTTCATATGATATTTTTAAATATTATTAATCAAATTTGAAAAGGAAATAATTTGGAAATTATATTCTAAAGTTATATATTATATCATATTCATATTCTCATTCATATTATTTGATTAAAGATAAGAATAGGAATAGAAATAGAAAGTTTTTACAATTGTTCTGTGATAAAACATAGTAATAATTATTTATTCTGGGAGCCATCCTCAGCATGTGTTGACAATATCTTTCCCCTCTCCCCAAACATAGACATTATGTTGCTAAGTAAAAAAATAAAATAAAAATTCTTATTTGTATCAAAAGACTTGTTTACAGTATAACATGGGAAATTGTTTCCCACACGCAAATTCATGGAACCGCTAACCACATATAGCCATTTAGTCTAGGGTCTCCTAGATAACAGCTTTGTATGGCCACCTATGGTATATATATAAAAAGCCGCTGATAAGAAAGTACAAAAGCGAACCCTACTTTGTACAGAACATTTTACAAGACGGTGACAAATGTAAGTGAAAGTCATGCCTACTTGCAACTGTTCTTTGGTTTTTAAAAGACATTTAAAGAATACGTGGATTTTCGTTGAAGTAAGAAAAAGATTGTAACAAAAATAAGACTTATAATGTGCAAAATTTTTCTTTTCAATTTAGCGAATCAGTGTTTTTAATAGATTTTTTTTACATTTTAACCTCATTTATTTTTTTTATTTCCTTTTTAATTACTTGCTCTGTTTTGTAAAATTTCTCAAGGATATTTTAAATAGACAGCAGTAAATAATACAAAACAATGTTAGACCTAACTTTTGTTGTAGCCAAAAATTTTAAGAGCTTTATATATTTAAAAAAAATCATTCCTTTCCTATAGAAGATGTAAGTGAAATAATAATACAGTGTAGCTTAAATTTATAATAAAAATGCTCATGCTAATAAGTGTACATGCATTATATCCAGTAATAAAACCTCACAATAATCCCTATCTTTAAACATACACACATACACACACACACACACACATATATATATACAGCAAGCTCTGTCTAAGGCGGAATCGGTCGGGACTGAGAAAATTTTCCGTGGTAGACAATATTCCGGCTTATGCAAAAGATCGTGATTTATTAGAATGAAACATACGTCAGTCGAATAGCGTTTTATGTTTTCGATAAAAAGATTGGATCTTGAGTTATAATGAATTGCTCGCGATCTTTCATCACGATCTTTCATTGATTGTCCTGGCTCGAAAATCTGTCGAAAACGGAAATTCTGGAAGAT
The DNA here is from genome assembly GCA_963932465.1 of Maratus speciosus. Taxonomy (NCBI): domain Eukaryota; kingdom Metazoa; phylum Arthropoda; class Arachnida; order Araneae; family Salticidae; genus Maratus; species Maratus speciosus. Next base: position 283,976,197 of record OZ010790.1, on the reverse strand, counting down.
CCTTTGTCTTTATAAATAAATGAGAAACGGTATTCAATTTCTTAGCACGGCTGTAATAAGTGCAAATTTGAAGTTTACACACAAACTGGTCGGATGTACCAATCCCAAAACTTTCTTCTATCTCATACATGTTAATACTTTAAAATCTGCTATCACACTGCCAAAATTAAATGGCAATCTATGTATCTCATGAGGATTCTAACGATATGAAATTCCGTGCGTTAGTTCTTGAGATATGACTATCGCTGAAATCGTCTAAATTCAGAAAAATGCTGCCTAGCAGCGCCACCTATTGGGTGATTTATACCAAACCCTAATCAGCAACAATTTATGTCAACGTCTGACTGAATCTGAAGTTTGGAGAAAATCCGTACATTAGTTTTTGAGATAGAGCAATAACGAAAATCGTGAAAATTCCTGCATAGCAGCGCCACCTATTGGGTGATTAACACCAAAACCTAATTAACAACAACTTGTGTCAACATACAACTAAATCTGAAGTTAGATGAAAATTCGTCCATTAGTTCTATTGATAGAGCTATTGAGGCAATCGTGAAAAAGGCAGCAGAGAAGCGCCACCTGTTGGGCGATTTACACCAACACATAATCAGTAGCAAGTCATATCAAGGACTAAATGAATCTGAAGTTTGATGAAAATCTGTGCGTTAGTTCTTAAGATAGAGTTATTGGGGAAATCGTGTAAATCCTGCAAAATTCCTCATAACAGCGCCACCTGTTGGGCGATTTACACCAAAACGTAATCATCATCAATTCATATCAAGGACTAACTAAATCTGAAGTTTGATCGAAATCCGTGTATTAGTTCTTGAGATAGAGCTATTGCGAAAATCGTGAAAAATGCAGCATAGCAGCGCCACCTGTTGAGCGATTTACACCAAAAACTAATCAGCATCAATTTGTATTAGGGACTAACTGAATATCAATTTTTATTAAATTACGTGCATTAGTTCTTGAGATAGAGCGCCCACAAAATTTGTGTCACATACACACAGACAGACAGACACAGACAGACTCACAGAGTCACAGACAGACATTTTGTAAAAACATGTTTTTTGGAATCTCTGACCCCTAAAACGTGTAAATACGTCGAAAACCGGAATTCGAAAATTTTCATGAATCCAATACTTTCTTCTTGTAAAGATAGAAGAAAGTAAAAAATAAATAATAATAACTTCGGGAATGAGACAGAAAGCCATCACTTTGAATTTGAGTACAACCTTAAAGTATAATATATTGTAAACATAACATATTTTCATAAATGTGCACTCAACTAGTAATAAGAACTTTTAAATGCACATTTATATAGGAAAAAAATGGCATAAGCAAGAATTTTTTTTAATTTAAACAGTTTCTGTTCCTTTGAATTAACTTTTTTAAAGTATTACGGAATTTAATTTTTACTTTCTTCTACCTTTACAAGAAGAAAGTATTGGATTCGTGAAAATTTTCGACTTCCGGTTTTCGACGGATTTACACGTTTTAGAATGCCCAGAACACGATTTGATGGTTTTTAGAAAATGTCTGTCTGTGAGTCTGTCTGTCACTGTGTCTGTGAGTCTGTATGTGACAAAAATTTTGTGGGCGCTCTATCTCAAGAACTAATGCACGGAATTTCACAAAACTAATTATTTAGTTAGACCTTGATATAAACTGGACCTGATTAGTTTTTGGGGAAAATCGCCCAACAGGTGGCGCTGCTATGCGGCATTTTTCACGATTTCTGCAATACCTATATCTCAAGAACTACAGCACGGATTTTCATAAAACTTCAGATTCAGTTAGTCCAGGATATAGTTTGGTGCTGATTACTTTTTTGTGAAAATCGGCCAACAGGTGGCGCTGCTATGCTGCATTATTCATGATTATCGCAATAGCTCTAACTCAAGAAAAAATGCACGAATTTTCATCAAACCTCAGATTTCGTTAATCCTTGATATAAATTAGTGCTGTTTAATTTTTGGTGTAAATCGCCCAACAGGTGGCGCTGCTGTGCTGCATTTTCACGATTTTCGCAAGAGCTGTATCTCAAGAACTATTGCACGTATTTTCATCAAACTTCAAATTTAGTTAGTCCTTGAGATGAATTGTCGTGTAAATTAGTGCTGTTTAATTTTTGGTGTAAATCGCTCAACAGGTGGCGCTGCTATGCTGAATTTTTTGCGATTTCCGCAATAGCTTTATCTCAAGAACTAACGCTTAGATTTTCAACAAACTTCAGATTCAGGTATACCTTGATATCATTTAGTGCTGTTTATTTTTAGTGTAAATCGCCCAACAGGTGGCGCTACTGTGTTGCATTTTCACGATTTTTGCAAGAGCTGTATCTCAAGAACTATTGCACGGATTTTCATCAAACTTCAAATTTAGTTAGTCCTTGAGATGAATTGTCGTGTAAATTAGTGCTGTTTAATTTTTGGTGTAAATCGCTCAACAGGTGGCGCTGCTATGCTGAATTTTTTGCGATTTCCGCAATAGCTTTATCTCAAGAACTAACGCTTAGATTTTCAACAAACTTCAGATTCAGGTATACCTTGATATCATTTTGTGCTGTTTATTTTTAGTGTAAATCGCTCAACAGGTGGCGCTGCTATGCTACATTTTTCAGAATTCCCGCTATAGCTCTATCTCAAGAACTAATGCACGAATTTTCATCAAACTTCAAATTCAGATATACTTTGATATGAATTGGTGCTAAATTCATGTTATTTCTTGTACTATTTAAATGATTTAATTGACGTGCTTTATATAGAAGAAAGTTTTGTGATGGCCACAACATACTAGTTATGCTCGACATTGAGTATTTGACGTATATATATATCACTTTTAAAGTTTGATAAACAAAATACCTTTCATTTTTTAAATATCCTATTTTCCGCCTTATGCAAAATTTTGGTTTCGGTGGGACCTTAAAATCCTTTCCGTTTCCGCGTTAGGCAGATTCCGGCTTATGCAGCAAGAATTAATGTTATTTTCTATGGGTTCGCCAGGACTTTAAAAATTTTCCGCGGTAGACAGATTTCCGGCTTACACAGAGTCCGCCTTGGACAGAATTTACTGTACTTACATATAATTTACTTATTTATATTTATTATATTTACAGAGAGAGAGACAAAGAAATGAAAACAAAAACATTCTATGCGTGCAAATGCGAAACTTTCCATGGACGCCTTTTTAAACATAAAAACACGAAATTTGCAGGCATTGTTTTAGAAGTGATTTGTAATTCAATAGCATTTTTAAATTTTCGGTAAATATATTACATTTTAGGTTATAAGGAACTGTTGTTTCCCGACGCCCTTTGTCCGGCTGTCGCCGTCGCTTCAGGAAAGCCGTTGTAAAACAACAACATTGACAGCATTTTTTTGTATGATCCTTTGACTTTATCAAAAAATAGGCAAGCTGTTTGCTTTTACAGTTTCTGATAAAGAGCACCTATACAATTAAAATTACTTAGATGATATTCAAGTTTGTATAATAAACCCAAAAAATGCATTTCTAAAACTTTTAGGCTAACTCAAAATCACTTATTTTAAAAAATCCCTCACTTATTCCTTAAAGCAGGGCCGAAACTAGACTTTTTTGTACCCGGGTCAAACATGAATTTTGGCACCCCCCGCCTCTTTCGCAAAGTATATTTGCAAAGAGAATTTTACTAATTTTCTAATAGCCAACTTATTTTAAAATTTAAATTATGTAATCATAAAATATGTAACACTGAACTACATAATCTAGAATGGCGGATCCATGGCGGAAGTCACGGAGTCATGACCCCCACCCCCACCCCCTCTAAACATCAGCAAAAATAGTCTAAAGATCATTTTTAAAAATGAAATATACAGTAGAGTCCCGCTTAAAACCGAGTTTCCGCATTAACAGAGTTATTTTCTTCTGATGGAGAGATGACTTCCATTATAATGAAACAGAAAAAAAAAATATGGCCATTTTTTCCTCTATTCTGATCAGAAAACCAGAGTTCTAACTTTTACGACTGCTCTTTCATCTTCACCTAACACTTCATTTATAATGGCTATTTCATAATAATGGACGCCATCTATCCATCAGAAGAAAATGATCCATTCCAAAGTTATAATCCTTCATTTGGCACCCGGGGCATATGCCCCCCCTGCCTCCCCCTCCCCTAGTTTCGGCTCTCCCTTAAAGCACGAAATGAACGTCTTTTTTCAACAGAAAGAATGTGTAAAATTTATTATATAATTTAAAATTTTAATAAAAATAAACATCCTGATTTTCAGTTTGAAAATTTTAAGAACAAGCGCTTTCTTTTACCTTTTCGGGTCTGGTGTACTATTAGTAGTACATCTCTTTTCATCGAGTATTATTTTTTGTTACTATCTACATCAGTGGTTCCCAACCTTCTATTGGCCACGCCCCACAAAAGCATCCGTAAAATCACTATGTCCCCCCCACCCTAATATGTAAATTATGTCTCATTATTTAAAAATGAACTCTGTTCACACGGTGGAAGTGTAATAGAGCCTTAATAAAATCTATTCATTTCATATTTTTTAACTTATCAAAGAGGTGAATCTTCTACCACAAATGTGTTTTTAACATAATTTTATAAATGCAATGAGATTATACATCTTTGCCTACATGCCAAAACGAGTTATGTTGTACTTTTCCAATTTAACTCAATGTTAAAGAAAAGTATTATACGGTCTGCATTTTTATCTTCCCAAATAACTTAAATAAACAGTTACATTTAACGTTAAAACTGATAAATTCATACATTTTATAATGCATTCTTGTAACTTATTAAGAGTTGGCGGAAAAGCTTTGGACACTGACTTTTCTTTATAAGGATAACACAATACACAAGAATTTAATATTCGCATCTTTATCAAATTAAGTAGCAATTATTTCGCATAACACATTTTCTCTGTTTTCCCTTTCCCAATATCGATAATTGTATTAGCGAATAGAAGTAGAAATTTCATTTAATAAATAATGGAAAACGTTACGAAAAATTTTAAAATTCACCATCAGAAAAATTATAGTGTGTTTTAATACTTTAAAGGATATCAAAATACTTTCAAAAATTATTTGCATAATTATTCTGGTGTTATGTCTAATTTAAAATTTCGATACAGAACATTTTAAAAATTCAATAAAAAACTGATTTATTAAATTTTGCTTGTATTCCATTTATTTTTAGTCTAAAACACTACTTATCCCCAAAAAGACAAAAGAAACTTATAGTGAATGAGTAAGTAAGAAATTTGGAATTGTCCCCCTAGAAGGTCAAATTGCCCCCCCACGGTGGGGCATACCCCCCACGTTGGGAACCACTGATCTACATATAATAGTGATAGTGTATGTCTATGCCTTTCTTATTATGATTTCATTTATGTTTTGACATTTAGTATATATAACAATAATAATAGAAGTTTGCTTAATTCTCTTTGCAGCGTTGGCGATTCCTTTATTTTATACATATATTTTACTCTTTAAATTTAAAATATGAGTTTTTTTTTCTGAACGAATCAGGTGTGAAACTCAAGAAACATTAGAAAGTCGCAGTATCTGTTAAACCCTGTTGTAATACGATATTTTCCAAACCTCTACAAAAAATCTTCCTTAACCTATTATCATATAAACATGAATTGAAATAGTACACGAAATAAAAACATTCACTTGATTTCAGACAATGAGGTAATCTTTATACTTCAGTAAATCTATTTGGATTGCTAAGATCAACATTATTAAAGTAAAAGTAATTTTGCTCTGAAAATTGAAAAAAAAAAAAAAAAAATTGGACCCGAAAGGGAACCTTGGCTTTGAAGCAGGAATGTCCAAATTTTCTGCTTCATCAGACCACATATGTGAGAAAATGTTTGTTTCGAGCCGCGCATGTACAGCACACTCTTCTGGTTTCCACCAGAGATTTTCGAGAAAATACTTTAAAAAAAAAAGGAAGACTTCTAAAGAAGATTTGCATCTGGATTAGTACCTTAGCCATTTACGCTTACAGCCTCTCTCACCCCCCCCCCCCCCCCCACCCACGAGACTTAGGACATAAAATTTTTCTATATAATTTTTAAGGAGTCAGGGTCTCATCATAAATTAATGACTGTGGCCAGAGACAGTTTTTTTCTTTGCTTCACATTATTACACAATTAATTTAAAATATGTAATAAACAAGTACGTAATACTGAATTATGTAATCAACTTTGTCAAATATTGATTCATGACCTTGAAAACGAAATCCAAAGGAACAGAAAAAATTCCGTAGTTTTCGATCTTAGCAGGTATAATTGTTGGTATTTTTTCTGTTGGGAACATGTAATTTTTTCATTTAAGACAGGATTCTGTTATAGACAGATTTCATTTTCACAGATTTTACGGTACTTGTAGTTAATATAAATGAGGCGTTTAAAATCACATTGATATGAATAACATTGTCTTACAGGCTACATTAGTCACGTGAAGAAACCAAACTCGCAAGCTGATGTTAAACCTATGGGAGTGTTCTTTTCAAATTTCTCGCTTGCATTTTAATATTTTTAAATGATTTTTTTTCTTTGGGATACCAGAAATTGATCCCTAACAGGATTCGTGTTTACTTTTTCGATTTTGGTTGCAGCTTTTTATATATATATATAAAGTGACTTTCATTTTTGAAACCGGTTCCGAAAGTAAAAGTAGCCTCATAAAAAAAGAAAAAAAAAACTGCAACCAAAACCGAAAACGTACAAACTAACAACGTTAAAAATCAACTTCAGCTATCCTAAGAAAAAAATAATTTAAAAATATTAAAATGCAAGCGAGAAATTTGAAAAGAATGCTCCCATAGATTTAACATTAGCAAGCGATTTTTTCCATGTGACTAGTGTAAGTTCTTAAGAACTCAAAAACAATCTTCATTTGGTGCCCCGTTCGTTTTCCGTTCTGGCGCCCATGGCACAGCCCCCCCCCCCTCTAGTTTCGGCCTTGGTGAGGATTCGCAAAATTCGTGGTACAGGAAAGAAATACTTTCATTGGCGATTGTTGGGAGTATTTCGGCATGGATTTTATTATTTTTAAAAAGAGAAGAGCGCATTTTGCCGATTTTATAAAGGACAGAGCATTGCACCCTTCAAAAATGGCCTAGAGCAAATACCATCTGTATTCTTTAATACTCAAATATAGTAAAATCCCTGAATAGTAGACACTTTGGGATCGTTAAATAGTCTTGCATCAGATCGGGATGTACCATTTTTTTTTTCGGACGAGGATACTCCAATTTCCTTTCTGTAGGTTGGATTCACTCGAGAAGAATTCTTATGGGACATGCACATTTTACTACATGTCTTTCTAAAGGTCCCATTGTAACTATATTGATTTTTTAATGGATCTCTCTTTGTATGTAAATATCTGAATTATTATTAATGCCATTAATCCATTTACACAGCTTGAAAACTTAAAAATCTGAAAAATTCTATATCAAAAAACCTTCTAAGATGGCATCACATAGGAGAGGAACAAATCGTTATAGTTAAGTTCCTTTTTAATAAGGTCTGTCATCTCTTGCAAATGTATTATTTATTTTCAAACGGATTGTTATATCTATTTTGCACTGATCAAGAAATTTTTCCGTTTAAAACAGGATTTCGTCATACACAGATTCTTATAATAGGTTTACAGCACTATATCCCTAACCCCTAGAAATGTATATGTACTATTCTTTAAAGATAATTTTAATTTAAAAATCATGTATTTTCGGCAAAAATTCTTGACCCAAGGAGGTTGTTCCTTAAACAGATTTTTGCACGAGTCAGACAGAGATGGGTCAATGATTTTCATACAAACAGGGTTGTGACTTGACCAGAAGATTTCAGTCGCTGTAGACTTCTAGGAAGAATAAAGCACACACCCAGAAATAAGTCAGGTTCGGCTCGGCCCGAGCCTCCAGAGAAAGTCAGACCCGGGCATGACCCAGAAAAACTGATGATCAGACTCGACCCATACTGACTCCGTGTAGGCCTCTAAAAGGCATTTGAATGGGAAAAAACGTGTTCTTAACGGCTGGAAAATTTTAAAATAAATTATGAAAAAAATTGAGTTTGAGTTGTAAATTTCATTCAAACTCACAGATTTTTTGAACTTTCGTTCAGCTCACGTTCATTTACCAAAAAAGTGAGTCAAGTTCAACTCAAAGTTCACAGATAGTGAACTAAGTTCGTGAGTTTTTGTTCAATGAACGCGCTCATACTCAACACTGGTTGTCACCATGAATTTGCCAATATACATTTTGAAATCGGTTTGGTATTTCCCGAGATTACATAGAAACTTGGAAAGTTTTTAAAAGAATTTTTGCTCATTTTACTACTTTAAATTTTGAATCTTTTAAAAACTGTTCTTAGAGAGCATTTATGTTTTATATCTATTATGCCAAACTTTAAGTTTCTATCATTGAAAATTCCATATGGAAATTGTAATTTAAAGCATTTTTAGAATGCTTTTTGCTTATTTTCTACTTTTAAATTTCTATTTTTTTTAAACTGATCTTAGAAGGCATTTACACCATATAAGTAACTACTATACCAAGTTTCAAGATTTTGACTTTGACAATTCCAAAAAGAAAAAAAAAAAAAAAAAAATAGAAATTTAGAAAATTTTTAGAACGTTTTTCACTTATTTCACATTTAAAATTTTTAGAAACAGTTGTTAGAGAGCATTTACATCTTAAAATTAACTACCAGGCCAAATTTCAAGTTTCTAGCCCCTTCAGTATAACTAAAATTGTAATTTTGAATGTTTTTCGTCCTGAAACCCCTTTTGGTAGTGACACTGACAAAAAAATACAACGTATGTTGAATCAGAGACTGTCACCATCAGTTTTTCACTATTACTTTTAAAATCAGTTTACTATATTTCCTGTGATTCCACAGAAATCATAATTTAAGAAATTTTTAGAAAGCTTTTTGCTCATTTCACCCTTTTAAATTTCAAAATTCTTAGTAACTGTTTTTGAGATCATTTATATCTTATATGTATCTACCACGCCAAATTTCAAGTTTATATCTTTAACACTTGCATAGAAATCTCAATTTAGAATATTTTAATCTCAATTTAGAAAGCTTTTTGCACATTTTCACACCTTTTATCATTTTTTACTGGCCTTAGAGAGTAATGATATCTTATAAGTCACTACCACGCCATACTTAATCGTTCTAGCCCCTTCGGTGTCACAAAAATCGCAATTTAGAAATTTTTTGCTTCTGCAAACTCCTAATAGTAGTGGCACTGATGACATAAAATATAGCCTTTGCTTTAACAGGGACTGTCACCATCAATTTGCAATCATTACTTTTGAAATCAGTTTTGTATTTTCTGAGATTTTATAAAAATCTTAATTTAGAACATGTTTGGAACGCTTTTCGCTCTTTTCACCTTTTTAAATTTAGAATTTTTTAGAAACTATTTTTAGAGAGAATTTACATCTTATAAATATCTACCACACCAAACTTCAAGTTTCTATCTTTAACAATTGCCTAGATATCGTAATTGAAAATGTTTTTAGAATGCTTGTCACGCATTTTAACCTCTTTTAAATTTAGAATTTTTTTTTATAAGTATCATGATAAATTTCAAGTTGCTAGCCCCTTCAATATCACTAAAATCACAATTTGGAACATATTTTTAGCTTCTGAAACCCTGAGGTGGTAGTGGCACTGATATAAAATATAGCCTATGTTGGAACAGGAACTGTCGCCATCAACCATTATTTTTGAAATCAGTTTGGTATTTTCTGATATTGTATAGAAATGGTAATTTGGAACTTTTTAGAATGCTTTTCATGCATTTCCATCCTTTTTAAATTTCAAATTTTTTTCTATTGTTCTTAGAGGGAATTTACATCTTATAAGCAACTACCATGCCACATATCAAGTTACTAGCTCCTTCAACAGTTTTTGGTCTTCCAACCCCCAGGTAGTAGTGGCAGTGGCATAAAACATAGCCTATGTTGGAATAAGGACTGGCCCCATCAATTTGTAACCTTTATTTTTTAAATTGGTTTCGTATTCCCTGAGATAGCGTAGAAATTGCAATTTAGAATTTTTTAGAACACTTTTCGCGCATTTTCACCCTTTTTAAATTTCGAATTTTTTTAGAAACTGTTCTTAGACATAATTTATATCTTATAAGTCACACACATATCAAATTTCAAGTTTTTAGGGGTTTCAGTAACACAAAAATTGCATTTTTAGAACGTTTTTTGCTTCTGCACCCCTTTGGGGATAGTGGCACAGATGTAAAATATAATTTATGTTGGAATAGGGACTATCACACTATCATTTTGCCATCATTACTTTTAAAATTGGTTCGGTAATTCCAGATATTACCCCCTATAAATAAACACACAAACTTTACTTTTTTATAATATGAGTATAGATTAATAACAATTCAGTTTACTTTCAGTTTTTAAAGGATTTCAAAACACTGTAAGAAACTTAGGCTACATTCTTGTTTCTCAAACAGCGAGAGTTTCTTACAAAAAATTTAAGATGAATATTAGACAAAAAATAATGAATAAAATTTAGTGGTGAGAGATTGCCTGATGGCGCCTAGATTTTTACGCCCCTGCAAATAAAATTTTTATCATGACCCTGAGCTCAAAGCTCAAAGACTGGATAAAAATAGAGTCCAAGCTGCTTTCAGGTACGAATTGAGCCTGAAAGCCGAGATTAATCTCTTCTTTCCAGATTACCGCAATCGTAATGGAAATTAGTATTTGTTTCAATCAATTTCCAGGCTTAGTTTGAATTTCCCTGAGATTTCCATGATTTTTCCAGGTCAACCAAATTCCCTGATATTTCCATGTTTTCCAGGTCGCTGACCACCCTGCTACACCACTGATACAGTCATCTCTCTGTTTATTGTCGCCCTATTTAACAACAATTTCTATTTAAGGATGATATTTTGTGGCCCAGCTCCTTTAAGTAAAAAAATCTCTATTTAAAGACAAGATTGTTTCTATTTAACAACGATTTTCAGGTAGTTTTTTTTTTTTTTGCGATCCCTTTAAACATGTTAAATGAACTTCCTCTGATAGAAAAATAAGTTTTGTTTCAATTCAGATGAGTACAGATAAAGGAGAAGGGTGTAATTGTTGGAATGCGATGATTTGTTTTCTCCCTCCACCCCTCTCTTTGTCCAAAAGCACATTTCATTCATCCCCTCTGTCGTCCAATGGCACATTCCATTTCTTCTCTCCAACCGGTTAGCCAAAGCTCTTTTTCAGAGAGAAAGCTTGGGGGGGTTAGAGTAGTACTTGCTTATTTCCTATGCGAATCCAAATTCTGAGTAGACAGAGAGAATAATGGCATAAAAATGAAAGCATCTTACGCTACAGGAAAAAGTGAAAATTATTGACGAGAGGAATAAAAATTTTTGTACATCAAAAGTCCAATTTGCAAAGAAGTTTGATCTACCCGAGTCTACATTCAAAGGCATTTTAGCAAATAAAGAAAAAATTCTTGAAGGAACACAAAAGTTTGGATTATCTTCCAAATGGCAAAAAATTCAAAGCGGCCAATCAGAAGAATTTGGTAAAGCGCTTCTGCAATGGTTTCATGAAGCAAGAGCTTCAAACATTCCAATTTTCGGAGTAATGTTCAAAGAAAACACTATAATTTTAGCAGAAAAAATTAGATTGGAAAATTTTCAGGCTCCTTCTGGTTGGCTAGCAAAATTTAAAGAAAGATATGGACTTTCATTTAAAAGCATATGCAGTGAAAATGTCTCAGTGGATGAAAAAATAATGGAAGAATGGAAAGATGAATTAAAGATGATATTAGATGGATGCGATAAGAAAAATATTTTTAATGCAGACAAGACTGGCCTATTCTATAATATGATGCCTAATAAAACTTTGATATATAACAATGAAAAATGTTTTGGTAGAAAACACAGTAAGGAGCGATTGACTGTTTCAATCTTTGATAATGAATCCTTTGACTTAAAAGAATTTGAAACATCACTTTGGTATGATATTTCTAATCTAAATTTTTTATTTATAATTATGTGAATTATGACTCTCACATTCACACTTATGAACTACAGATTATTCAAGAATGAAATTGTGAAGAAAACAAAATTCGTCTAATATGGGATTCTGATTCTGAAACAGAATCTTGAAAAATCTTGAATCTCTGATAAAATATTGAAAGTTATTTCAGCTAAAGCAAATGCCGGATTAGATGCTGCGAAAAAATACTTGATGAAATATGATATAATGGACATTTATATAATGCTTTTGGTTGGAACAACTGAAAAATAGAATGTGTGTGACTTCATATAAGACAAAAGCAAAGCAATTATAAATATATATATATATATATAAACTTTCTGTACATACCCTTGAAACAAATATATACATTTTTTTAAGTGTATGTTTAATGTGGCAAAAGAAAAATAATTAAATGTACTAGTGGTAAAATAATTTTTGAAAAGTTAATAACTAACATTTAGGCAGCTTTATCTAATGTATTCCCCAATTTAATGATAACCTCAATAAATAATGACTTGTAAGATACCTTTTGCAACAGTTAAATCGAGGTTCAAATGCATATTGCTATTTCAAAAGACCGCTGAAAAATTCCTAGAAGTTAGCACTAACACAGGATGTTTTAGGTGTTTCATGGCAATTTGTACAGCCTCTAGCAACAAGATAGTTTTCATTATTTTAATTTAAAAACACATGCCTCTCTTTTTATTGACGAAAAACATCTATTGCATTATACATTCTAAAGCATTCTTAATAATGAAACATCTGTTTCTATTTACCTCTGCCTTAATGGAAGATATTGTGTTTATAACAAATATTATATTATTAATTTTACAAAAAAAAACCTCCCCCCCCCCCCCCCCGACACACCCAAAGAAAATGTTGAAATGCATTAGTGAAAACTAAAATACTTTTTAGGCATTTTAGCTAAAAGGATAAAGAATATTGTTTGCCAGATTCATGACAGAAACATCAAAGATCAATTGCATAGAGACAAACATTTTTTTTTTTTTTTTAGTTAGTAGAGTCAATTATTTTCAGAAAGTTGTATCTTGTCTGAATTGTAGGTGGCAATGTTCTCCCCCACCTCTATATGTTGCATTCCTCCCACTCGTTTTTCCCAATGACATTTTTTTTTTTTTTTTATTAAGTATTTACCATCTTACTTATTCTGCTTTTACTACCTTTGCTGATGTAACTTCTCTTTGCTACATCTGAGAAAGGGAATAGTTCCTGATAATTTCAGTCGAGAATGCATTAACTTTTTAGAGAAAAAAAGAGATCCCCTCCTATCTTTTTTTAAATCTCCAATGCATCCTACTATTAAAGAGCACAATGGAATATTTTCAACCAAAGTTTTTTACCAAAAGTTTTAAACAAGTACTAATAAAAAAGGGCCAAAATTATTGACCAAAAAATAAAAATTTTATTTAAAACTGGTGCTTAAGTGAACCTCCTAAATAACAAAAATTATCTTGTCATTAAACATTTATAACGGTAAATTTTTGGTAATAAAAATGTGTAATGTTTAAAAAAACTCATTCATCACACAGACATTTTTATATATACCATAAGATTATTCAACAGTTATTTTTAGGCTTCAAATTATAGTAGTATATTAGCCAAATGTAAAAAACACATAAGTTAAATGTAATGAAATATAGCTACAAAATTATGCAAGAAATTAAAGAAATAAAAAAAAATCTACTTTCTACTTTGTTTTTGAAGTTGGAAAATTAAATTATGGTTTATTCTTCTGTAATTATTTTAAAAAACAAACACAGTTAGCAACAATGTGATTTAGAGTGAATTCATACAATTTAAGCGTTACAACAAAAAAGTCCTTTCTGCCTGTACTGGGAGGAAAAGGTAGTTTCCTTATTTCTTGGTTTTAAGATTTTAGCTAATTTTTTCTCAAAAACACAAAGTTAAATTGCGAAGAAACCGATTAGAGAAGATTCGCCAACACTGAATAAGAATTTCACTAAATTAATCAGTTACAGCCAAGGTGGCTTCATTTATGGCGATCTATTTTTGGTTGCCAAATTTGATGATATTTCATCAAGTTTCCCCAAGCTTGGTGAGAATTTGATGCTAACAGATATGAATATATAGTTTACAACAATGAAAGATAAATTGCGAGAAATCACATTCACTAAAACTCATATATTAAACCCTGATGTTTTTAATCTGTTCTCTTGTTTCAAAAAGCCAGCTACCCTAGAATTTCAAACTCCTATATCTCAACCATTTTTGAAGATAGAGGCAAAACAAAAAGTACTCCAGAATCCTTGTATCAATGTCTAACACTTAAGCAAAGAATAAATTTGGATTTCTAATATTTTGTACATCTTTTTTAATTTGAAATTTTTAAGTGGCCGCCATTTTAAAACAAGATGGCAGACGAAGCTGGCTAATAAACTCAGTCGAGACCTTGGTATGCCCTGTACACATGCAGAGTTTGTTTTATCCAAATCAGTTTATAAATATATGAGTGTTACAGCAATGACCAAAATCATATATATATATATATAAATCAGCATTTAAATGTAGGGTGGTTTTGCACTCTAGGGATCATGATCGATGGCTACCTAAAACTACTCTGTTACACTAAACAACATGTTAAAATATGCCAACTGAATTGCAACTAGATTATAGAATATTAATCAAATTTTGAGTATTCTGTCATTTTGCATAATACATTTGAATTTCAGCTATATCTTTGGAAAAAGAAAAAGTATGCATAATAGGATGCCCTTTTCTGAAAGAGAAAGCGCAATTAATTATATCAGATATATATCATAGCAAATTGAGTGATTTTATGCAGATAGTAAACGACAATATTAGAGCTCTGCATGGGCCATGGCTTCACTTTTTCCATGCTGGGTCTGGGCCATACTTTTTCTGGAGGATCAGGTTCAGCTGGGCCTTAGTTTTTTTCAACAGACTTGGGCCAGGCCAGACTTCTTTTTTTCTTTTTTCTGGGGGGGGGGGGGGTGGGGGGGGGAGGAGGCTGGACTTCATTCTTCCTATAGGTCTGCTAGGATTCTTGTTGCCACTCACCATTGTGCCAAATTGCAACAAAATGCCTCATTTGGTGAGTAAACAAACAATTAAACTCGCCAAATTGCAAGTGCTCAATTTTTGCTTTTTTATTTTGTGTTTGTGTGCAAGTGTCAGTATAGGTGATATTGTCATTTGCGTTACTGAACAATTGATGTCACTTATCATGTTCAATCTCACCATACCATTTACATTACTCTATTTTTTAGAGATACTAACTCAACAGCAATTCAATTCAGCACAAGCCATAGCAAGAATTATGAAAATGGCATGGAGAGTGGAGAAAATGCATGAGGAAATACAAGATTTATTTTATGAAAATTATACAGTTCCTGATAACAAAAAAGAATGTAGTGTATTAGAAAATGTAAAGCAAAATTACATAAGATATCTCCTACAAAATTTAAATGAATATTTTGTTGATTCAGACAAACTAGAGATTTTTAGTATGTTAGTTCACAAAATATCCTGTTAGTAGTGTATAAAAGAAATTTAATAAATTTTTAACCTTATACATTTGAATGATACAGATAGTTTCTTATCTGAGATAGTATCAGAATGGAAAATATTTAAACATCCCTTCAATTCTCTTTGCAGAATCATGAATTTAGGAGATACATAGATGTCATTCGAAAGAATGATCTGCAGCAATATTATCCTATAACATTTAACATGCTGCACTTTGATGCAATCTTGCAACTACATTCAGTGAACTGTGAAAGTCTAAAATGTGATGAATGCGACAAAACTACATTGACAAATCGAAAGTACATAAGAAATGTCAATAATGGCATTTCATTATGTGTTTAAAGGGGTAACAGTACAATTTTGTAACTGCCTTTGAAGTATGGACTTCATTGAAAAGACAAATAATTCTAGAAAAAAAAAAAAGGTTTTTTTAATGTGGCCTTTATTTTCTTGTTTATACTTTAATTTTCAGAATTATTTTAATATAACACCTTGAAATACTAAATAGCTGATTTGGGTTGGAAGTTTTATAACATTTTAATGAGTTCAATCAGGTTTGGATTTTCTTTTCTTGATTGTGCAAGAACATTAGAATGAATATATTTTTAATAGTTTATGTAGCAGATAGCTGAATTTAGATGAATAACTGATATATAAGTAGTTACAAAAACTTTGGTTATTTTAGAACATATTAAAAAATCATTGTACATTAAAGGTGTCAAAGATCGATTTTTCAGTTTTTCGCAACAAATCTATTTTTCAAACATTTTTTTGCCATTTGGCTAATGCTTTTTATTTCTGATCAGCTAAATTGCTATGCTTTTTATTTCTGATTCGCTAAATTGCTAACGTTGGTCAAAAGTCAGTGAAAATCCTGAGGTCTGCACAGGCCTACATTTTCAAGTCCAGTGATGACATTGGCCATATGAAAATCATTCGCCTGGCCCATGCAAAAAATCAGTAAAATTTAGCCCAGTCCAACAATTTTTGCAAAAAATGCATATCTTTTTTAATTGCCATTATTCTACAATTAAATTTTTTAATTTTTTTTTTAAAGAATAGTACATATATTTCTAGGCACAAACCACTAGTTGCAAACCACTTATTTAGTCACAAATATAGGTGTTTCATCCTAACTCAATTTGGGTTACGGTAATACTTTCAGAAAACTGGAGTAATATTATAATAAAACATTTAACAGACATTATCACCTTTGTTGTTAATGTGATAACACCAAACAAAAGTGGTAGAAGTTTGCATTATATGATTTATACATGCCAGCAGTATGCATTTGACGCCTCACATTTCAGACTGTGATTATCAATTTATACGGTTTCATCAATTGCTTGAGCAACAAGTCATTCCAGATTTATTCGTTATATGATCACATTTCTTACAAATCAAGGTACATATCGTTGAATTTTCATTACGATGTTTTTATTTTTCTCGAAATTATTAGGATAAAATGCCTGTATTTACAACTAAATAAGTGGCTTGCGACCCTATGTTTCTATGTGAAATTTTATCCTTGCTGTATGCCCGATTTGCCATGTCATTTTGTAAACATTTTCCTGTATCACCCTGTATATATATATATATATATATATATATATATCGGGTGTCCTAAAAAGGACTGACTGATTTTAAAATTCAATAACTTGCAAACGGTGACAGATATTTAAAAATTTCTTGCAGGTGGTTTATGCATAAGGTCAAAAGTTTTATTACAGTGATTTTCAATTTTAGTTCGAATTACAAACAATAGATGGCGCTGTAAGCAATAGTCGCTAAATACAGGTTTGATTTTTGGTCCTTTATCTTGTTCCATGCAGAAAAAAAAGATGGAAATGTATTATCCGGGCCACGAAGTACCAAAAATCGAGCCTGAATTTAGCGTCTATTGATCGCAGCACCATCTATTGTTTGTAATTCGAACTAAAATTGAAAATCACTGTAAAAAAACTTTTGACCTTATGCATAACCCTCCTGCAAGAATTTTTTAAATATCTGTCACCGTTTACAAGTTATTGAATTTTAAAATCAGTCAGTCCTTTTTGGGACACCCGGTATATATATTTATTACATCTTCACTTATAATTGATTGTTGTCTCATGATGGCCATTTCTGAGATATCGCATGTTGAAATTTGTCCTAAAACGCCTCGGCATCATTTTCTGAAAAGTCTAACTCAAAAAAGGGAAATAATAACAACTGAAAATGTAAAGCATTTAAGAAGAAAAATTAATTCGCGAATATGCAGGAAATTTCTTTTTTAAAGAGAAAATTGATTGTACGTCTTTTAGGATAAAAAGAGGGAGAGAGGTAGGTTGTGTTTTAGACTTCTATGTGTCTGTTATACTGCTATTTTTACTGTATTTTCAAACAAAATAATTTTGTGAGCATCAACAAAATAATTTCTTTTCTGTGATAGAAAAATAGATAAGCACGGAAATAGAATAATGAAAATTAGGTGAGCTGGAAGAACAAATTATTGGGTGGGTTCAAGCCCCACGGGCCCATATAAGTTGGCACCACTGGTAGTTACTGCTGTGAGATATATGTACATCGCAAAAGACGATTATATATCGCTAACACTACTGAAGTGAGATAGCGTTGTATGTTTCCGGTCATGTAAATAATGGCACCCTTTATTGTTTGTCAACAGATGAACAGCACCCCTGATAACTGAAAGGTTGGACAGGCCTGATCTAGACAATATATTCAAAATTTTCATATTTCCCTGCAAAGGAGAAAAATATATATACGTGGATCCCAGAAGCCAAGGGGTATAAGGAACAAAATTGAAAAAATTGAACTAAGTGCGCAGGCGACCTGGATATAGGCTTTTTTATTTTCAGGTAAAGAAATATAAGTGATTTTCTAATTACATGTTGTGTTATAGAGATCAACCACTTTTGCCGAATAATGATCAATATTGATTAATTATAAATTTAAAGAAAAGTGCACTCTACTTTTTTCACATTTATTGAAATAAGAGTTCAAAGACCACTGTAAAACAAGCAGCAGTTTCCTATTTCAATTCAGTCAATTATTACTGATGTTCAACTTTAACGTCAATTAGCTTTGAACTCAATTTACTATAAATCGAAATTTTGTCACTTGTACCCCTTGGCTTCTGATGTCCTCATATATGCTCAATGATATTTTTAAAGATAAAATAATACTGTGTACTTAACAGCATATCCAAATTTTGTGGCTACTAGTTTATTTTTATGAAAGTTAGAACCAAAGGAATAGGTAGACAGACTAATATGCCATTTGTTTTGTTTATCTTAATAAAATTTGCATGGAATTACCACATAAATAGCCAAAGTTAAATTTTACATTTTTATCAAACATTCTTAAACAAAATTTAAAATATAAATAATATACTATACCAAGTTGCAATGCATTTCCAAAAAGTAACCTGAATGGCTTAGGTATTATAATTGTAGTCCCATTATATGTCACATAGTATACCATGAGCAATGGTAAGGATGCCATAGTAGGGAGCAACAACTTATGCCTCCACTTGAGATCTAAAACATCATCAGCAAATCCCAAGAAAAGCATACAGCAAATGGATAAAAGAGCAGCAACCAGTTCAACAAACTGTAAAATAAATTTTATATGATTATCATACTTAAAATATTGCACAAATATCTAATACACTTTTAATATATTGAAAGTTGAATTTACAGAAATATCAATACGGCATACATAAAAATCTGTTGTGATATCAGAAATAACATGAACACTTCAAATGTCAATTAAATAATACTCATGACAAAATTAAGAACACAACTGAAAAATTTTCAGAAATAAAAATAAATAAGTTAAGCCCTTGAGGGGCAGTGGGATATATTTTATCCCACCTATGATTAATGAAGATTTGCACCACAAAAATTTTATAAAATTTTACTTTTCTAACTTTGGTGAGAAAAAGTCGTAAAATTGCTCCTTCCTTATTTTGCAATAAATCTTTTTGCAGATTCCAGTGTGAATTTGACATTACAGAAACACAATTACTTGCCCCTCAAGGGGTTAAGGTACAATTTTTCAACAGTTGCTTATACAGAACAGAAAATTTTGAATGGCAAAATTCAGAATTTTTTCTGTTGCAAGTCATATGGCCCTAGGGTCGTAAAATGATGATTTCGAAATGAAAAAATCTTAAGTGTAATTAGTATTCACAGGTTTTTTCTTCAACTAATCAAAATTTAAGATGCAAAAAAATATGTTTTCTGATTCTGAGCAGCAGTGTTGAAAGCCTGGAGCAAAAAAATCTAGACCCCGTAAATTTTAATGTGCTTTTCGAAAATCTTTCTCTGGGTCTTTAATTTCTTCCAGAACTTTAGTAAAGAAAAAAAAAAAAGTTTTGTATATGTCCCAAAGTATTCTGATCCAGAGAACTTATGTATCTGAGTACAACACAAATATTAGGCCTATCTTTGAGAGTAGCTATTAGAATTGTAACCATTTAACAATACTAAAACTGCACATTTATTTAATCAAAATATTAAATTCTAATTCTGCAAAATTTTGATTTTTTAATTATCACTTTGAAAATAACTAATCTGACTTACAAAAGGAAAGCACTGTCATAAAAAACCATCCTAATTTGAAAAACAACATTGTTAATATTAATATTACGGATTATTGTGCAACAGTTTCATGTTCTTATTTGTTCATAGTTTTTGTTAAATGATCAAGAAATTTTTTTATTGATAAATATTATGTTTTGACTGCATTTCAAATGGTCAATTTTTGTGACATATTTCACTTTTGTCTTTATGTAACTACCTTGTATCTAATAAATCTAAATGTGACTTGATTCAGAGAATCCAATTATTCCACTGAATTCAACATCCTTAATTAGTTAATTATACCCATTTACAAGTCAGCTACAGAAAAAAAAGTACGATTTGTCATCTAGTGTTGTTAATTAATAAGTATAAAATACAGTAAAACGTGATGAAACTGAAACATAAAGCATTGGAGAAAAAAATGTCTTAGACAGCTTTTTGAACATCAACTACACTGGTGAGTAACAGGGTTGGACGGTATTTACCGTCTGATGGTTTTAACTGGTATTTACCATGGTTTTTACCGTCTTTGGAAAAACATGTTTTTCCAGGGTTTTTACCACCTATGAAAAAACTTATTAGTTTGACGTTTTGGTCACTTAAATATGAAAATTTATTTACCAATTTTTCATTTACACAGGGATTAAAGTTTTCTGAGCATTTAATACCATAATTCCTTATAACAATATTCACTTAATTTAGTTTCTGATTAGGTAAGTAAAAGAATACTATACAAAAATAGTGATTTTTAAGGAATATAAATAACCCGGAAAACTTTTATCTGTGTTTTCCTCCTACAAAAATTCAAAATTTTAAAGATATTTATTGTACACATATCATTATTAAACTGAAAATTATAATAACTATTATTATGATAATGCACATTATAACATTTATTATATTTATCTTAATGGAGACTAATTTACTAATTTTTACTTAAAGCAAAAGGAAAAGAAAAATTCTATCACACTTAAAAATCTTAATCATTTTAATAAAAACCAAATGCTTGCAAATATTAATTGTCACATAACGTAGTTTGTACAAATGTTAGTAGATATATTTTACCAATCTATGTCTTTGGAGCCGCTTAGCATTCTATAACAAAATACAAGCTTTACAGTTTACTGTACACCAAGTCTATTTCTTATTTTACTGTGGATATGTGAAAAGCTCGAAAAAATTGGCTCTATGGGTGACGAAGTACAAGGTATGGTATGAAGATTCAACATTAAATATATGAATTCAGGATTTATTTCTTTGTTATTTAATGCTTTCCACCAAATTTTTGCTTAAGCATCTTTTGTTTGAAAGAAACTCCTTGGAAATGGTAAGAGTACGAGTGGGATGAAAACGTGTTTTGTGAAACAGCTAGTAAACATCCATTTTCCTATTTATGGATGGTGAATAGAAAATATGGTAAAATCTCTATGATTAAAGTGCTGTATCAGCAGCTTTGGAGAACTAATTCTTTACTTCCCATCTCTTTATATATGCATATAATACATAAACACATCAATTACATGAAAATAGATTTTATCAATAGTATTAAAATAAAGTTTAATAACTAGTAGAGTTTATTGTATCTTTAGGTTTTTACCACTTTTTCCCAGGTTTTTTACCGGTAAAAACCTAGTTTTTACCATGTCCTGGTAAAACCAGTTTTTACCGGTAAAAAGCCAACCCTGGTGAGTAAAAATTAAGGACGATATAAAGAAATTAGCATAATAGCAGAAAGAAAAGGCAGAATAGACCAAAAGACCAATTAGGAGATCGATTAGGCTGAGGTATAGTAGGATGTGCGCATATATGTAGCATGACATATTGTAGGAGTTATAGAAGGGTATAAAGCATGCTCAGCATTTCTGTTTATGGTGTAGATTGGCTTGAATAACGCTGAGTGGCTGCCTCAGTGTGATATGTCCAACAAGCAATCCTGTAAATGGAAGTAGAATCATTAGGAAGTTAGAAGAATGTCGAAGTGTGACTAGTGTGATCGAGGAGTTCTGGATCACTCACAGCATAGTGTCATGAGCTTGGAAAGCACATTTTAAATAACAAGAACAGTTGTCCGAGAGTTTAGTAGCGAGCGTTCATGAGTAATCATGGCAGTGGATGACCCCTATCTTGTCTTGAAAGCGAGAAGAGACAGAGAAAGCGAGGAGAGGCAGTGTGAGAAATCACAAAACACATGCAAAGGACTGCTGGATGCACGATATCGTGTATTACTGTAGCCAGGAGGTTGAACATAGGTGATTAATGACTTTCAATTGGACATTTTTTCCCTGAAGAGTCTTATGATAAAGATGTAAGGTTTTAAAAACTGTATTTGAAAAATATCATTCAATTGATAATTATATCACTTACAACAGTGTTTCTCAACCTGTGTGCCACAAGGGATTCTGAAAAATAATTAAAATTGCAAATTTGACAACAGAAAAACAATAGCTCATCGATGTGAGAAATGATAAGTTTTACAGTTCAATATTCTTCGAGAAAATTTTGGATGAGTTTTGACTGACATCGTTACATGAACTTGTAAGATAAATTTTGATTCAAAGGTAATTTATATATATGTATATACCGGGTGTCCCAAAAAGGACTGACTGATTTTAAAATTCAATAACTTCCAAACGGTGACAGATATAAAAAAAATTCTTGCAGGAGGGTTATGCATAAAGTCAAAAGTTTTTTTACAGTGATTTTCGATTTTAGTTCGAATTACAAACAATAGATGGCGCTGCGATCAATATAGGCTCAATTCAGGCTCGATTTTTGGTACTTCGTGGCCCGGATAATACATTTCCATCTCCTTTTTCCGCATGGAACAACAGAAAGGACCCAAAATCGAGCCGTAATTTAGCGACTATTGCTTACAGCGCCATCTATTGTTTGTAATTCGAACTAAAATCGAAAATCACTGTAATAAAACTTTTGACTTTATGCATAACCCTCCTGCAAGAATTTTTTTAATATCTGTCACCGTTTGGAAATTATTGAATTTTAAAATCAGTCAGTCCTTTTTGGGACACCCGGTATATATATATATATATAACCATTATATATAACAAATAGTCATTGATTTCCAATTATTGAAATTAAATTTATAATTTAGCTAATATTCATAACACAAACATTACACAGAATAAAGATGGAACATGTAACTAGTAATACAGAACCTTATTAAATTCCACTAATTCACTAACATATTGCTGGCGATAAATCTATATAAAGCACATGAAAAAACCACCAAATTTTGACAAAGTCCTACTAAAGACAAATGATAATAAATCCAGCTAAATAATGTTGAACCAGAAAAAGCCGTATCAGAAACATACAAAAGATCAAATGGATGAATGATGCCGGAAGCTTATAAAGTATTTCACTTGTTCACGGGTACATAAAATACATTTATAAGCAAAAAACATAGTCGATTTCTGTAACGGAATTCAGCAATAAGCAAAAATTGAATTCCGTTATGTACCCTATCGACTAAACACCAGAAATTATTAAACAACCATGTAAAATATTAAACAATGTGATATGCGCAACAATGAAAAACTTTAAAATATGAAACAAATTAAATCATAGACAGACCCAGATGGAGAACAGCCAAGACATATTAACTTTGACACAAACGGATAATGGATATATATAACCATTTATTGCATCATACAACTTTTAAATTTTTTATATTCAGGCATGCCGTAAAGAATTCCAGATTTGCTAGTGTGCCATCAACCAAAAAACGTGGAGAAACACTGACGTAGAACCTTAATAAAGAATAATCATATTACCTGGTGATGGGGAAACTGCAAATCTGTATCTGTTATCCAATATCTCATAAAAGGAATCGGAATGAAAAGGAACATGACAATGAGAAAAACACATCCACATATAACACCCATGGCTTCTGGTCTAAAAATATTTAAAAAGAATTATGATACAATCTTAAATTTTCAGAATGAGGTACAATAATAAGAAATTAATTAATATGAAATAAAACGTATTATGTAAAATATGACTAGATATAGATGCATTATATATACGTATATAAGATTTAAAATATATATATTGTACTACATTTTGACACATATATAACACGTACCTACAATTTAAGGCGGCATTTTTTTATTTTTAAGTATAATTGTCACATTATGCCATGGGTGCCAACCTCAAACTAATCTTCCGTAATACATGCGTTAATTTAACCCTGGTTTAATACGTTTCGAACCAGAATTTTTTTTTTAAAGAAATGAGATTAAGTACGTTCCACGTAGAAACATCGAATTAAATAAATAAAGATTCAAGAAATAAATTTTCTGGTTCGAAAATGCTTAACCTCGGTCAAATTAATCCAGATATTACGGAAGATTAGTGGAAGGTTGGCAGCTATGCATTATGCACACCCTTTTTTTTTATTGCAAGGAAATCATCTTCAGATATGTAGCAAGAAAAGGGAAAACCCAATAAAGAGCATTAAAAAATATATCTAGCACAAACAAAGAAAATAAGCAAATGTGAAGTGAGGAAAAATGCTATACTGCCAAGCCTCCATGAAGGTATTGAATGACTATCAAACATATTTACAAAACAGTTAAGCCTCTAATTAGATTATATTAAGGAACATAAACTATATGGTTACCCTTTTATAAATAAAATTATAATCGCTAGCTATAGAAATAATAAAACTATAAATAAGTAGTTTCATGAAATAACAGCACAAATATCAGAAAAAATACAATGGCAACTCTTTTTGCAATTTGATACTATTCCTATAATCATTTTGCTCCAAACTTATAAACGTAATAGGATATGCTAACAACAATAAAAAAAAAAAAGAAAGAAAGAAAAGGGGAAAAAGAAAGATAAAGGGGAAAAAAAGAAAATTAGTTAGTTTGTTAATTTATATGCACACAGATGAATGCACTAAAATGACCAGTTATGTCTGCACATTAACTTTACAAAATATTAAATATCAGTATTATTACCACTCAGTGGACTGAACATTATTAGCATTCAGTGATTTGAAATTTTTTTTAAAAAATTGTCATATTTTGAATTGTTAACTGATATATTTTTATTTGTGAATATCAGTTTGTATAAGTCTCATCAGAACGATACATACAGGTGGGATATGTTTGTGAAGAGTGAATCATATGTGTTAATTCTGATATTAAAAAATCATCAGGAGGAACTTTTTACTACTTTTCTCTTTCCATATGCATGAAATTTTGCTACAAATATTATGAAATTCATCAATCGGTTGGGGGGGAAATCATGTAATTCTTCTTCAATTGTTCACAAGGAAAAATTTGCAAAATTCATTGATTGACCGACATAAAAATTTCTAAACACTGTGCAATTCATCAATCAGTCACGGGAAAAAAATATCTGAATTAGTTAGTCAATCGGAGAAAAAATCACAAAATTCCATCAGTTGCAGGAAAAAAATTGCGAAATTCATCTGTAGCTAGTCGGAAAATATTGCGAAATTTCTTTAATTTGTCATGCAAAAATATCGCAAAATTAATCATTTGGTCATGGGAAAATATCACAAAATTCTACTTATAAAAAAGGACTCTAGACAAACCACTTCAAAACCTATTTTTTTTAACAAGCTGCAAGAATGTGGTTCTTGAGAAAGGGTACTTTAAAAAAAAATTGTACCCTGGATTAAAATTTCCTGTCTGGCAGCCTTTTTTTCGAGTCAACACTAATGTATACCTGAAGTTATGCACCTCAAAGATTTTTTCATTTAATTTCTATGTGATTTTTAATTTTTTTTTCTTTTAAATTTTACAGGAATTTTTCCACATTAGTAAAAAAGAATCTGGTTTCAATCTTTTAACCCACTGTAGTAAATAAAATTTTGTCCCCTTTTTAATAAAGTTTATTTGGAATTTGTACAGCGATTTTTAATGTTTTTTCACATTTGTAAAAGGACTTAGATTTCAAATAATCGATCAAATATAGCAAATTTTTTCCTCTGCCTTTTTTGAATTTTGAATTTGACTTTTAGTATTTTTTCACAACTTTTTTTTAAAAACCTTTGTGAAAGAATTCCAGTTACAATGTTTTAACCTTTTATAGTGAAATTTGTGCTCCGTGATTTCTAGCTTTTTTTTCGAATTTGCAGGGATTTTTCTACACTAGTAAACAAATTTAGCTTTAATCTTTTAGCCTAATGTAGTAAATTTTGTCCTCTTTCAATAAAGTTTATTCAGAATCTGTACAGCTATTTTTGAATTTTTTGCAAATTTTCTAATGCAATTTTTTTCATGTTTTGTGGAGATTTTTCAACATTTGTACAAGGAAGCATGTTTTACTATTTTAGCCCAATATAGTAAATTTGGTACTTTTCCACTATAGTGGTCCTTCTGGTCTTTAAAAAAAAAATCTTGGCACAATTTGGGCTTCAGAAAGTGAGATTTGTTGCAAAAGGATATAAACATCTATGAAAACAAATCTAATGAGCTTTTATGATTGTTTATATACATATATAATATATAAACAAAATATAGAATAAAGTCTAGGGTCGACTTGTTCTGAATCAAATAATGTCCGATTCTGTCCATGTAAAATGAAGTCCTTGCCCAGTCTGTAAAAAAAGAGAAATCAGGACTCAGGCCGTGCCGAACCTGGAAAGAATGAAGCCATAGTTCGGCACAATCAGAGTCTATACAAAAATGTAAGCCTAAGCTTGGGTTTCAGGCCAGGCGCAGACCCGTGAAGACTGTTAAGAAAAGCTACTAAAGCAGCAAGCTTCAGATACCATGCTAATACTGTTGGGTATAGCCTGATTCATCTGTTATCTTGAAGTTATATTATCAACTGTTAAGAAGCAGATACTGTGAGGGATTTTAGATAATCAGTAACCATTATTTTATTGATATTTTGTAATTTATTGTGGAGGAGAGAGAGAGAGAGAATTAACTAGTTTGGAAGGAAAGAGCCTCACATAAGTTCTTGCACTGGGTCTTGCTTTCACTAAGAACGGTTCTGTTGATGACTTAAATGTAATCATCAAATACTTATTTTGAGATTGTCTTCTAAACATAATTATTTGATTTGATTATATGTCAAATACAAAGAAAACAGATTAAAATGTATAGTCTAAATAAAATCAGTTAACTTAAATTTATCACCCAAATCTAACAGCTGTCACATTTGGGAAAAGTTAATAGCTATTTATGCCTTTGAATAATCATTTAATATTTTTGAAACACTAGTTTGATTTTATAAGTCCAATAATTGTCATAATGATGAAGTTTATTTCTGATTTTAAGTACTTTTTTAATATTTTTTAAACACCAATCAATGTCGATTCTCAGTGATTCATCTTATGGCCACATGATCCATTCAGCAAATCAAAATACAGAGCAGCAGCTCTTTTTAAACACAGCACGATCTTTCAGCTGATGTATGAATAGCAATGGTCATTGGTACATTTTATAATTATGAGATACATTCAGTAAATCAGGTTTTTGATTAAGAGTTTCTTTTAGATACAGCAGAAAAATTGTTGTTTGCATTTTGTTAACTTTCGAAGTGTCCAAGAGATATTGTATTTTTTATGTCAAACAAACTTTAATATCACATTCATAATTTATTTTACTATCACGTAATGTTTTTTCCAAGAGTTATTCAAAATGAATTTAAGTCATGCTGTACAATATTATAGGTGCATGGCTGGTGTTTCGATGAAAAGTAGAAGTAGATGGTGTTCAATGTTGATGTCATCAATGAATGGGGAAGGGCTGAGTGTGCCAAACCTTTCATAACATTTGTTTAGTACTATCAAAGTCAGTATTTATTCCATGGGCAACTTACGTTGGGCTTTCAAGAGTATGGTCTCTTGATTCAACCACAGTGGTGGCATTAACTAAAATTATTTTTAATTGTGTTTTAAAAGAAGTTTTAAATTAATTGTATTCCCAAGATAATTTTTTCTGGTAATTATTTTACATTTCAAAAATTTGCAAATTTCATAATGTTAAACCGCTTTATGCCTATTGGTAGCAGCAACTAAATTCATTTTTAACGAAGTTTTCAATTACCTTTTTTTGCATAAAAAAAAAATTCTAAATTTAATATGTTAAAATTATTTATGGTAATACAGTAGAGTCTCAAAAATCCGCACAGCTTGGGACCAGAGGTTGCATAGATTTTAGAATTTTGCAGATTTTAGAGTTTTGTAGATTCTGGATTAAATGATTTATTTTTTTTAACATACCTTTTTTATTTTCAAGAAAAGCATGTAATAATTCAATTTAAGCAAATCAAAGCTTGAATCTCTTACTTACCAATTTATCTGTACATTATCATTTTAATACCCCAAATTTTTAAACATTTCTTATATAGTTCTTTGATTGAGAACTTCCTTTTCCTCTTTTTGAAGTTTCTTTTGAATTTTGTAAATATTCATTATTTCCTGTTGGTCTATACAACTCTGCTGCTCAAAATCTTCACCTAAAACCAAACCTTCTTCAAAAATTAGCTTTTGGTATTTTCTTTTGGCTTTAGTTCATGCTAAGGTTAAGTGAAAAATCTTATTCTCCATCCTCATTTTGGATAAATAAAGAGCCAGGCCATATTTTATGCAGTCAGGGGTCAATACAGGTTTTTATTCTTGGGGCCCACTTTGTGAAAAATAACATTTTGTAACGAAAGTTGAAATACAGTTATTCAAATTCAAACCAAGCATTCATTAACAAAAACTTCTTCAAATCCTCTTGCTAAAGTTTTTGTTCTTGGTGAACTTGTTTTATTTACAAAATTACACATTTTAAAACAGTTTTTATGAAAAAGACTTTTATGCAGGAGCCTGTTTTATTAAAATGAATTTTGTGAAGGGGCCCATTTTATTAAATTTATTTTTGTGAAGGGGCCCTAAACAGGCTTCAAATTTTGTCTGGATCGACCCCTGGCCATGCATTAATTAAAGCCTTGCATGAAATATAAAATAAATTAATTCACTATTTTCTTTAGCAGCTGACACATGGTGCCACTACTAAAACTTTTCTGTGCTTGTTTATATCTCTCGTCGATTTGTATTATTTTACATTTTCTTGTATGTTCAGTTTCTGTGAAATAAAAGCGTTTTATTTGTGTAATATCCTGTCATTACTATTTCCCCATAAATTTACATTAAAAATTATTTTATTTTCGTTCACTGTCATTTAGAATAAAGATTATACAGAATACTTCTTAATTGCAAATTTCATGGTTTACATTTTGAAATGCATGCGGATTTCAGAAGATTGCAGATTTTAGAGACTGTACTGTACTTATTTTGGCTAGAGTGTTTAAAAAACTGTTGAGCGAATGAAGCGAGCTATTATATGAATTGCATCTAAATTCACGGGGGTTGGCTAGCATGAGAAAGCTGGTGGTAGAGACCTATAGTATATTATACAGGCAAAGTCCATAAATCAGCACAAGTTGGGAACTAAAGGTTGTGCAGGTAAAAAAAGGGCACTATTGCAAGAGAAAATTTATTACTGCCTTTAGTTAAGAAAAATAAAAAAGTGGGAAAATATGTAATTTTTAGGTATAAAAAATAAAGTAACAATAATTTTGAATGATTTTATTTCCTAAAGAAATGAGAAAATTCTATCATTTTTGCAAATTCTTGGCACATGGATTTAGAAATACTATGGAATGGAGAAAATTTTTATTAGAAATCTCTGGGTACAACTAGTGGTGCGTTTTACTACTTTTAAAAAGGGCAGGGTGCATTTTGTAAATTTGAAAAAAGGGCAGGATGCTGCAAAAATGCCCTTCAAAAATGGCCTAGAATGAACACTAATTTGATACATTATAAGAATTAAGTTTTCTTTTCAGAAGAATTTCCAGCAAGTATAATAAAAATGCTTAAAAATGAGAAATTATGTACAAAATTAATAAATAAAAAAATACAGAAAATTAAATTAATGAAAAAGTATTAAAAAATATTATTATAAACACTGATGAGCAGAATGATAAAGAGCTGCAAAGGTGTGTGTGTGTGTGTGGGGGGGGGGGGGGGGGGGAGGAAATAGAAGTAGGCAATCTTTTGATATTCAGAATTGCTAGTGCTGATTACATCGTAGCCGGTGGAATTTCACGTTTTTTTTTTCTGTCACCAATTGAAGACATTTGCGATTTTTTTCAGCGATCGTTTCACGAAATTATGATTTTTTTTTTTCAAGATCGTTTGACGAAATTAGTGTTTTTTTGTGATTACTACCAAAATTCCCTTTTTTTCTGCAATCATTTCATGATTTCTTTGAAAGATCGCTTCACGAAATTTGCATTTTTGCCACAATTAATTGACAAAACTCGCAATTTTTTTTTTTCTGCAATCATGTGTAAAAGTGTACAATATTTTTCAGTGACAGATTGGCAAAATCCACTTTGTGGTTCCGCAATCTGTTGACAAAATTTGTTATGTACTTCTGCAATATTTTTCCTTGATTTTACTGAAATTCGTGTTTTTTTAGCGATCATTTCACAAAATTCTCGATTTTGTTCCAAGATTGTTTGATGGAATTGGTGGGTTTTTTTCGCGATCAATTGCCAAAATTTGCATTTTTTTTCCACGATAATTTTACAATCTTTGTGTTTTTTCCCGCGATTAATTGACAAAATTCGTGATATTTTCTTGTGACCATTTGTAGAGCTACGCAATATTTTTCAGCGACAGATTGGCAAAATTTGCAAGATTTTCTCTCGATTGTTTACCAAAATTCGCATTTTTTTTCTGCAACCATTTTGGAAGTTCACAATATTTTTCAACAAAAGAGTGACAAAATTCACAATATTAGGTAGCTTTCTTTACAAAAAGCTACCTATTGCAGCCGTTCGGAGGAAAGCGATTTCAAAAAATTTTGGTATATTTTCATCGATCATGACCCCCAGACCCCGAAACCACCCTCCGTTCAAAATTGATATATATATATATATCTGACCTATGTCACACTGTAACTCTCGTATTTATGAACCGATTTGGATGTAATTCGGTGTGTACATAGTACATACCAATGTCTCGACCGAGTTCGTTGGCCAGCTTCATCCGCCATTTTGTTTCAAAATGGCGGCCATTTAAAATTTTTTAAAAAATTTAAAATTTGAAATGTGGTACCAAAAAGTTGAAAATGGAAAAATATTTTTTTCTTATGTATTTGACCTTCATACAAAGACTCCGTAGCAGTTTTTGTTTCGTCTATATCTTAAAAAATGGCTGAGTTATAGCATTTTGAATTTCTAGCGAAGCTGACATTTTGAAACGTCCTGAATTTTGTCACGCGATAAAAGGCGTATTTATGAACCGATTTGGATGTAACTTCGTTTATACATAGTACAGACCAATGTCTCGAACGAGTTCGTTGGCCAGCTTCATCCGCCATCTTGTTTAAAAATGGCGGCCATTTAAAATTTTAAGAAAAATTTAAATTTGAAATGTGGTAGCAAAAAATTGAAAATTGAAAAAATATTTTTTTCTTATGTGTTTGACCTTGATAAAAAGATTCGGGAGCAGTTTTTGTTTCGTCTATATCTTAAAAAATGGCTGAGTTATAGCATTTTGAATTTCTAGCATGGCTGACATTTGAAACGATCTGATTTTTGTCACGCGATAATACAAGTATTTATGAACCGATTTGGATGTACCTTGGTGTGTACATAGTACATACAAATAACTCAACCGAGTTCGTTGACCAGCTTCATTCGCCATCTTGTTTCAAAATGGTGGCCATTTTAAAAAATTAAAAAAAAAAATAAATTTAAATTGAGATACCAAAAAATTGGAAAATGAAAAAGATCTTTTTTTTGTATGTGTTTGACCTTAATACAAAGATTCCGGAACAGGTTTTGTTTCGTCTACATCTAAAAAAATGGCTGAGTTATAACATTTTGAATTTCTATTGTGGCTGACATTTTAAAACGACCTGATTTTTGTCACGCGATAACAGGCGTATTTATGAACCGATTTGAATGTAACTTGGTCTGTACATAGTACATACCAATGTCTCGACCGAGTTCGTTGGCCAGCTTCATTCGCCATCTTGTTTCAAAAGGGTTGCCATTTAAAAAAAGTGTAATTTAAAATTTAAAATGAGGTATTAAAAAATTGGAAAATGAAAAAGATTTTTTTAATGTGTTTGGCCTTGATACAAAGATTCTGGAGCAGTTTTTGTTTCTGAAAATTTGTTCTTTTGTTTATATCTTAAAAAGTGGTTGAATTATAGCACTTTGAATTTCTATCATGGCTAACACTTTGAAACGATCTTGTATTTGTCACGCGATACCACACTTATTCGCCTATTTCGATGTAAGAAGGCATGTGGATAGTATACATCAATATCTCGACCAAGTTCGCTGGCCAGATTCATCAGCCATCTTGTTTCAAAATGGCGGCCATTAAATTAAAAAAATATATATATATTTAAAGTGAGGTGCAAAAAAATTAGAAACTGAAAAAGGTTTCTTTCTTAAGTATTTGACCTTGATATACGGATTCAGGAGCATTTTTTGTTTGTCTTTATCTTAAAAAATGGCTCAGATAATGCAGTTTCAATTTCTAAAGTGGGTGAAATTTTGAAAAATCTGAATTTTTGCCTGCGACAGCACTTGTATATATCAACCGATTCCGATATGAGTGAGCATGTGCACAGCAATTACTAAGGTCTCGACCAAGTTCACTGGTTAGCCTCATCTACCATGTTGTCTTAAAATGGCAGGCACTTTAAGGAATCGCCGAATTTGACAGCCAAATATAAGTGACTTTAAATAAAAGCAGCTTGGATAAAGCTGACTAATTTCGTGAAATTCTCATTCATAATGATTTAGTATTGATAAAAATTAGTATTGAATCTCCTACATTCGGTTTCCACTTAATTGAACTTCGTGTGTTTGAATAATATAAGTTGGCTTTTTAAAAATAAGGAATATGAAAGCTACCTCTTCCTCCCGGCACTGGCCGGAAGGACTTTTTTTCTAACAAAATTCGCTATGTGTTTCGCGATCTTTTGACAACATTTGTGATTTTTTTCCGCGATCGTTTGATGAAATTAGCAATTTTTTTCAACGATCATTCGTCAAAATTCACATTTTTTCCCATATGATCGATTGTCGAAATTCGCATTTTCTCCCGTTCGATTGGCGAAATTCTTGATTTTTTACTGCTACCATTTGCTGAAGTTCACAACCTTTTTCAGTGAAAGACTGACAAAATTCACGATATTTACTTTTGCTAAGAAACACAGATTATAGAAAATTGCAGACAGGGTGTGCGGATTATCAATCTTTGACTGTATATATTATTATAGTCTTTTACAAACAATATACTTCTATTTATATAGAAAAGTAGATAAAAGGTTTTCTTATATTAAATAAATTGTATAAATATTTGAAATAATTGCTTGAGTATATGAAAGAGTGAATAAGTTGCCAAACAATTTTCCTTCTCTCACCAAGGCTGTTTTATCTATCTTGCCAAGGTCCCTCCTACTGGAAAAATACTATACAATTTTATACTTTGCGACTTTTGAAAATTTAAATATTTTTAGCTTTTTTTTTTCTTTCCCTCATTAGTTCAAGGAATCCGTTTTCAATGTTCTAGCCCAATATAGAAAATTTTATCTTCTTGTTCTTTTCAATAAAATTTATTCAGAATTCATGTAGCAATTTTTGATTTTTTTCACGATTTTTAGTTTCTTTTTGCATTTAGTGAGTTTTTTTATGGTCCCAGGAAATAGCAGGCAAATTAGCTAGTCAATAAATATTCTTGTGAAGCATCTATCAAAACATAATAAAAACGCTTAAAAGTAATGCTGACTAGCAAAACTTACACCAGTTTTGCTTTCTACAATCCAGGGTGGAGCATAATTTAATAGATTTTAATAGCTAGGAAGCTTGGTTTACAATCCTCCAATCACAGCTACTTAGCAGAGTGACATCACCAATGCACCGAAAAGTAAAAATACAGAACATTTTTCCTGATATCCTACATAGACGAAGCTTTATCATAAGCAGATTCAGATTGGTTGCTCATGAGCCGAGCTTAACAGCTACTAACTCCTAGTTAAGATTTCGATGACCATTGAAAATGAAAGGGCTTCGCAACCATCCAATAATGAAGTAGTTAGAAGCAGGTTCGGACTAATCTGCCGGCCGGTGTCCCCTTATCCAGGGAAAACTTTGCGTCCCTAAGTGCCTATACACCAATATTTTTTTCCTTGTTGTACACATGCATTCTGACTAGTGTACTAATTTTCGAGAATTCATTTAGGGAATAATCATCAGTCAACAGACAGGCAGTAAAAGAGAGGTATTTTTCATTTTAACAAAGAAATGAAAGATACATCAAAACAATTTCAGGATTGGGAACCAAAGTAGGCATCTTTGCATGCGATTGAGAGAAAAAACATTCACCCAGGGAAAAATTTAGTACCGACGCACTGTGCCCTGGGCTGAATTTTTTCATTGCTTCTTTGAATAATATCTTTTAGATTTTAACCAAATATTTTTCATATTTGACAGTCCTTTAGTACCTTGCTCCCTCATTAAAGTCAGACCTGAATGAATCTATGATTAAAGTCGTGCTTTATGAAAATAACTTGAAAAAGAGAAAAAGAAAACTATCAGAATGCAAAAAACTTTTTGTGTGGATCTTTTTGTTGATTGGAAAACATTAACTTATTTTTTGAAGAATAAAAAATTGACGACATATTTGGATTGCAATCCTGCAAGCTGTGGAATCCAACAGCCAGCATATTTTTTTATTCACAAAATCTACAACATAATGTTTGGTTAGTAACCTTCGCTTTATTTAATGACAGACTTTCCGTGGTTAAATAACTTTCAGGAAATCCTACTATGTATTTTAAATTAAAAATTTAGTCATAAAAAATCTATTATTAAAAAGCGATGATCATATTGAAAAGTTCTAATAGGTTTTTTTAATTAAAAAACGCTACAGAATCCTGCAACTTCCAGGAATACAACCCCTGGAGCATTTCTCTCAAATATCGGACTTAATATTTCCTTTGATCTTTAATTATGATAAGAATTTTGCAAATCATGGGTAGAGTGCGCTGAGAAGAGTAAATTTAGTAAATTACTTTAGTGATTTTAGACTAGTAAAACGAATTTTGGTGTACTTTTTTTTGTAGAAACATTTTAATAGTTAAACATAAATTCAGCATTTTATGGATACATCAAATTATTTTTTAAGGATACAAAATGCCTCTTCCTACAAGATACCGGACTCACAAAAGTAATTGCTGTCATATTGTAACAGAAATTGAATTTACCTCATTCTTAACTGATTGATAACTAATTCTTATTAAGTTAAAGAAATATATTTCAAGAAAAGGTGGAAGCCCTTAGTAGCAGCACAGGAACTCTATTTGGCGCATAGACCAAAAAACCTTCTTCGTTTTGCTACCAACTTCCAGTGCAGAGCTATTCCATCTCAATTCAGGCAGGTAGTACTGATCTGCGTCAATTCACCATCATAGATTTTTTTCAAAAAATTACAGTAGTTACAACTAAGTAATACACAAAATTTCCCAATAGGATTTTTCTCCCAAAATTTTTTTTCTGTGGTTGCAGCACTTTAAAGTTTGCGATGAAATTGACAATTTTCAGAAAAACAGAAAAACGCTTCATTTTGAAATGAACACAGTATGAAAAATATTTAACGTATCCAGTCAATTTATTTTTTACAAATAGTTATTAAGCTGAATTTTACTTTAGCATAGTTTTAAAAAATATAGTGACATTTTAAATTCTTTTTAAAAAATTGTTTCTAAGTACAAAAAATGGAATTATTACTGATTTTAAGATTTTTTTTTCAGAAGGAAAGAAATACTTTAAAGCTAAACATTGATGGTAATCCAAAGACCTTTAATAGGAGTTTCACAGTACATTTTATTTTAAGTCTAAGATGCATGCAACTTTTGCAATTCAATTTTAAATTATGCAAAATTTCGTAAAATTGCTACTTTTGAGATGCAATTTCTCAAAAACACCATTTTTAAAAAATCTGATAATATGCTCAATTGATACGTTATTAGTTTCTAATAAATACCTTATAAGCAAATCGTGTGTTTTTGCTTAGAAAATTTTATATGATTTTTTGAAAATAACATGTGTATATTTTTCAAAAGACCAGAAAGTCAAGCTTTTTCTTATTTCACTGAATTTATAATTGCTTATTAAAGTAATTGGTGGATAGGACAAATCAGTAGCATATCAAGAGAACTAAATGACATTACAGTATCATTCATGTACTCCCATGGTCCAGCAAAAGCATTCCAGTGGCCAAAAGAATCTGGAAAGAAATCTGGAATCGATGCAGGGAGGAAAGAGCATCGATACATCTTTTAATCAACCATCACGTTTAGCAGTGGTGCCCATTAAATTTGGCGAGTGAGGACAATAAAGTTAATCGCCACATTTTAAGTGTTACTCAACACATTCATCTTTTTTCTTTCCAGATTCTTCTGGCCACAGAAAAGTTTTTTCTGGACCATGGGGTATATGAATGATGCTGTAATGTCCCTCAGTTCTCGTGATATGCTATTGATTTGTCCTATCCACCAATTATTTTCATAAATGCACCCAATGCAATGACCGATTTATAAATCGTGCATTGAATTGTTTTGTCATCTGGCTGGAGGTTTCAACTTTTGTCAATGCATTTTTAATTGTTCATCCCATATAACCTTCATTATTTTTAATCATTCAATAATGTTTAGATCGTATACCAACAATACATTTTACATTAGCTTATTCTTTCTCATTGTTAGCTCTATAGGCTTGAATAATGTTTTTGTTTAGATGGAGTAGAAGGATACTTTTTTAACAGAGAGGATAGTTCAGCAACAAATGAGACAGAATCTCGGATGGCTCTTATTGGCTCATTAAATTTCATGCATAATGCTTACATAATCCCCTACAGCATCACATGCATTTTTTTTTATGGCCAGTAGCTGAAAAAATCCACTTCTTTAGTACAACTTCATTATTTTTGTGCAATCCATAAAAATAATACTTATTTTTAAAATGTGCTCTATCTCCATCTGATATATACACAATTGATTCCAGTGTTTGTAATTGGTACAACTTAGATAATTCTTTTTTTTATATTTTCTATGGCAAAAACAGCATGAGCTGTATAATGAGTTATATCATCAGAAACTACAATAAAACTCTTTATTTCTTCTCTAAAATATGCTGTACAAATAATGATATTTGAGTATTTTGCCAGTGAAAGCTTTGTACTTCATCTGTCAGTATTACCGACCAGTTTTTAGCAGAGTCAGAATGTATCACAAGCACAGATTTTTTTTTTTTTAGATAACTTTACCTCAGCAATTTTTTGTCTCTGATTTTTCCTTGAGTGATAATGAGGAATTGCTTTTCTCACCCAGTGCCTTACATCATCTAGAATTTTTTTTAATCTATACCAACTTTTTTATTAAGTCGCCATCTTCCCATATAGCATATACAACCTCTTCTTCTTCATTCAAATCAAAAGCTTCGACTGTAAGAATTTCTGTACCCCATAGCACTCACTACACTCTTCGAGCCAACAATCTTCATTGTTTATTTTTCTATATAAGCATTTCGTCATCAGATCTTCTTCTCTAATTTGAATGCCTGTTAGATTTTTAAGAGCTACACATATTAATTTCTAATTACTGCAGTAAACAGAACAGCGTACTACTTGTATTGGCTGAATTTAGATAAATTTTGGACGTAATGAATAAAATTTTGATAGTCTTATTTTCATAGTGCAGGGGTGGCCAATCATTTCCTTATCTAATCATCGAATCTCTGCAATTCAAGAAGTCGACCTTTTCTGTAAAATTTTAGTATTGTCTGGCGTGCCACAGTTGGCCACCTTTGTCATAGAAGGATTTTCTTTTTTCATTAAATTATGTTTTTTTAACAGACTGTGTCATAAAACGTTTTACTCTTTTAACTTTCGCACCATCATTTTTAATACAAATAACATAACTTTTGTTTGGACTATCTTTAGTTCAATCTTTGTTATCCTCTAAATAGCAGGACAATGCAACATTTTCTGGATTTAACTACTAGACATTTTGATACACCTTTTATTAAAAATTATTACATATTATTCTTTTTATTAAAAAATTAATCGTATTATAAATTCAGTGAAATAAGAAAAAGCTTGACTTTCTGTTTTTTTTTTTTTTTAAATATACACGTTATTTTCAAAAAATCATATAAAATTTTCTAAGCAAAAACACACGATTTGCTTACAAGGTATTTATTAGAAACTAATAAGGTATCAATTGAGCATATTATCAGATTTTAAAAAAATGGTGTTTTTGAGAAATTGCAAAAGTTGCATGCATTTTAGGCTTAAAATAAAATTTACTGTGAAGCTCCCAATAAAGGTCTTTGGATTACCATCAATGTTTAGCTTTAAAGTATTTTTTTTCATTCTGAAAAAAAAATCTTAAAATCAGTAATAATTCCATTTTTTGTACTTAGAAACAATTTTTTAAAATAAATTTAAAATGTCACTATATTTTTTAAAACTATGCTAAAGTAAAATTCAGCTTAATAACTATTTGTAAAAAAATAAATTGACTGGATACATTAAATATTTTTGATACTGTGTTCATTTTAAAATGAAGCGTTTTTCTGTTTTTCTGAAAATTGTCAATTTCATTGCAAACTTTAAAGTGCTGTAACAACAGAAAAAAAATTTTGGGAGAAAAATCCTATTGGGAAATTTTGTGTATTACTTAGTTGTAACTACTGTAATTTTTTGAAAAAAATCTATGATGGTAAATTGACATGTCCTGCCTGAGCTGAGATGGAATTGCTCTGCATCAATGGTGATAAGTTAAATAAAAGCGGTTACCCCTTACTAATTCTTCTAAAAAGATCACAAAAAAATCTCTAGGAACCAATAGACTGGGAATAATTATTGTTACGTATAAATTGTGTTTCCAAAGATGTCTACATTTGAAAAATTGAGCCAACCTTGAATTAAAAAAAAATAACACACATTTTTGACATCTTATTTGAGTTTCTTGGATCCAAACAGCCAGGAAATGGCATTGTTTATCCATATTATCTTAAATCTTGATAGAGCTAGAAGAGTGTCAATTTGAGAATGTTAAATCCATTTGAGAAACATTAATTTATATGTTTATAAATGTCATCTGATTTATTTTTTATTAATTTATTAAAGAGATACACTGAATAGACCCGAGCATATACAGATTTTTTTCTTTATTCAAAAACATTTTTAAAAATGATTAAAACTATTAATAAATTCATATTAAAAAATTATGACTTATATTTTAATTTTTGAATACAACAAACCATAATCGTTAAAAACGTCAATGTGTGAGTTTACAGCTCATTTGAATAATTACTACTTTTCAAGATACAGAGAAATTTTTCCTTTCCATAATTTAAGGGGCCTGTCTTCTTTTATCAAAAGAGCTACAGAAAAAAATCGTATAAAATTATCAGAAAAACTTTGTAGGATTTTTTAAAATGTAAAGTAGCAAGTCTATTATAAATTTAAAATTACTGTACTATAATTCTACTGGTGACTAATTGAATTTAATTTTTTCAGTACTTTTTCTTGTAAGATCTTCATTTTATTTTATTTTCTGAAATTTGTGGATAAACTCCTAAAATTGTTTGCTTTATAACTGTATTAAGATTTAAGAAAATTATCTAAACTATATCTCTTTCTTGGCAAGGAATTCAAATAGGGTGTCAAATTTGGAAAATCAGTTTCTTGCATTTTAACACATAGACAATCCCCAAAGCAAAATTTATAAATAGCCTTTAATAGTCAATCGATTGGTGTCTATGTCTTTTTTACATAGCCATTTGCAGGAGAATTGGGAGGGAGTTGATCACTTTTTCTCCTATGATTCTTATAAGGTATCTATTGACAAAAGAATAAAACATGAAAGTGATAGCCTTGATATCAGTCGTCTACTACAAGCTAATCCGTGTTCAAATTGCTTGAACTTTCAGACATTACACGATTCGTTTCAGAAAATTGCATAATATTCTTTAGCTTTTATAGAACTTTAAACATGCATGGGGAATATAGCGAAGCCTTCCATTTAGACTCAGAGATATTATATTAAGCCATTTTCATATTTGGTGCTATGCGAATGTGTAAAAACTTGTCAAGCTAGATACAATACAAGCAAACAAAACTGACATAAGTTCGTTAAATTTTTTTGCACCCTCGGAAAATCCAAGGTCTGTGCCATTTTTACTGGCCCAGTCCGACCCAGGATAGATCATATAAACTGTAAAATAAAATATCAACCCTTTAAAGTTTGCAATGTACTTTAGTGGATGTTTTTCAAATATATTAAAGATACGATGTTAATTGACAGTTCCCCGAGAGATATGAAAAAAAATTACGAAATTTTTAAAAAGGAAAATAACATTTTTTGGTTAGCCGGGTGCCAGTGCATACATTATATACATAAATATGTATATAAATCTATATATAACAACACTGACGACCGGCTAACCGAAAAGTACCCATTTTTTTATTTGTTTGTTTCGATATTTTTTTTGTATGATTTATTCCAGTAAAATTAATTGAATTTAAATATTTTCCTAAACATTCGATAAATATCCAAACATATATTGACAGATAACTACTCTCATTTGAAACTGCTCTTGCTAAATTTAAAAGCAACATCACGTTGTTGCCAAAATCGCTATTGTTTGATGCCAAGATTGGCGCTATATGCACTAATGGAACTTTAGTCATGAACACGTCAAGAACCAAATTAAGAATCATAAAATAAATAAAATGAACAAAGAACCACAACATGTTATTTACATTTTCACATTATTTCCTTTGCCAAGGTCTACACCATATAAATTAGCTTTTAAAAACATGTCCCTAAATTTTGGTATAACATGGTAAGTTATACCATATCCCAAAACGGAGAGAAAAAAATTAATAAATAAAGTTCCCTCAACAGAGAGAAAACAAGAAATTAGTACAGTTCCAATTAAATTCATCTCCAATATTTACAGCGAATAAATGGTGAAAAAATTAAAAAATAAACAGATTAAAGAATCGGAAATTAAATTCTTGAAACATAGTTTTTTATCAACATTGCGCTCTTTTTATTTATTTTCATTTTCGTCTATCTTGATTTTTATCGGTATTGCCAAATAGGAAATACAATTTAGAAATACTTTCGAGTTTCATCTTGTGCTCAAAAGCTCAAAACCGAGCTCAAAACAGCTTATTTTTAAATTATCCTAAAAGTTGAACTCCAAATCAATTATTTTGGTCTGATTAATTATCGATTTGATTAGAAAAAAATTCGAATACTCAAAAGAAACAATTTATTACAATTACAGCTTCGATTTATATTTATTTACTTTTGGCAACACATATGCATTTTATCCTGGCAGACGAATTATGTTTATAAAAATATCCTGTTTAATGATGTGGCTGCCCAGCGGGAATTTCATCCGTCATTCTATATAAAGATTTATCTAAAAAATTTCTGTGGAACTGTTCAATTTGAATATGAGATTGCACAATTCAGAATTATTTTTATCACGAAAACTGGCTTCGTTGTGACGCGTAATTTTATTTTCTGCATTCTTGTAAAGTTTAGTTTTTCTGCTACAATGCTTGCAAGAGCTAGTTTTTATCCTACTCTTTTATATAATGTTATGATGGAAAAATTTTCTAATCGGACATGGTATTCTCGCATAGATGAGACTGTTATTCTAGGTGCTTTGCCTTTTAGAAGCATTACAGAAACTGTAAGAATTTCAAAAGTGTTTTTCATTAGTGTAATGCTTTATTTTCAATGCATGTTTTTGTTTTCTTACTTGCAGTTCCATCTTAACCCATTCAGGAACTTAAACCTAATGTTTTCAATTAAATATTCATTTTTTCGTTTACGTTTCTGAGAGATAGGAGAACTGTGGTATCATCTCTTTAAATTAGTTTACTATGATACTTCGTACCTTTACTAAACGAAGCTGTTTATTTGTTATACTTATGCATTGTCAGCATCTTATAGACTATAATATCTATTATTTTAATTTTTTTGCTATTTTTTTTAAAAGAGGTTAATCTTCCGTAATCAGATTTCCTGTAAATTGGCATATTTTAAGGGGTATTTACATGCTCAACAGTTCTTTTTTTTGGTGACAAAATTTTAATGGTATCTTGTGTTTTGGATGACTGTATTTGCTCTAAACCACATTTTTTGTCAATCCTTGGTAAAGAACTTGATTATGGAAGACTAGCCCCCGTTATTTAAGATTTTGTTTAATTCAAATTTTTAGTGAAATGATCCAATTTGTTTTAACAAACATTATTGATACATTTGATATTGATAAAATTTCCTTTCAGTCTACAATATTACAGTTACACTATAGGCTATGCTGACAAGGCTGTATAATGAAAAGTATGGGGCATGTTCCTTCAGCTATGGAAAATGATTAATGGTCATAAATTTGGATCTTTTATTATCAAGCTAAACTCCTATTAAATTCATTTTGGTCTTGCAATTTTTTAG
Organism: Maratus speciosus; assembly: GCA_963932465.1. Taxonomy (NCBI): domain Eukaryota; kingdom Metazoa; phylum Arthropoda; class Arachnida; order Araneae; family Salticidae; genus Maratus; species Maratus speciosus. The sequence goes on along the minus strand of OZ010790.1, from coordinate 283,933,481 downwards.
GAGGAATGTTGCATTTACATTTCATTGCCTTGAAGTGACAACTTTAACTGCTTTAATCACTCTTTTGAGAAAAATAAGATGAAAAATTCTTTTCTTGATAGGTAACATTGTATTTAGAAACCTTTTCTAATTTGATAATTATTTAAATACTACTCACTAGAATCTTTTTTTGTGTGTGTGGGGGGGGGGAGGGGCGGGAGGATCAATTCAAATTGCAGACATAAAGACACACGGTAGATGGCATGACATCTCATTTTAGCTGCATTTTCTTGGTTATAACCTAGTTATTCTAAGATTGTTCACAGCCATCTAAAGGTGCTGGCAAAGTTCTAAAATCATGAATTGTGGCTCGCTAGTTAATTTATATGCTATAGCAATAATTAGAATTTAATTAAACAGTTTTAAATGTAAACAAGCCATACAATGTATATCAATGGCTAATTTGGCCATCGTAGGTAAATGAGTTTGACATGCCTGCTATAGGGGAGACCAGGGTACAATGGTCCACCCCTATTTTTGATATTATTTCTGGTTTTGAATGCTTCATATTTTGGTACATAGATGGAAGCACTGCAGTGATGAAAAGAAGTTTAAAACCATGTGCATAGCTGACATTTTAGACTAGCGTCTCGGTGTAGCTCCGCTCCCTATGGAGATCGTAGTGACTGGATTCAACTAAGTCCAATCGAAGCTAGATTTGGCGAAGTATTGCTAATTTGGCGAAGTGTTGCTAGTTCGCGAAGCATAAATGTGATATCGAAAACAATTTACTAGAAACTTTGAACACAGATAGAACCTGAATAGTGATGATCAGTGGTGTAGTCGTAAAGAAAAACAGTGGGTATACGTTCTAAGCAGAGGGTATACGCTCAAGGCAGAGAGTATTCCCTCGTGCATATATACTATAGCTTTCTTGAGAAACAGAGGGTATACGGTGTTCTTTAAAAAAATCCAGAGGGTATACGACGTATACCCCCGTATACCCTCCACTATATCCCTGGTGATGATGCTTATTCTATATTCCGATTTCAGAAATTTCAACTTGTGGATTCCAAAGGGTTTCGCCTCCTCATCCCCCCCCCCCCTTACGGAAAAATAACATTTTTGATAATGTGTCTTCTAATTGTCATAAATACTTGCATTTTGTAGGCAGGCACATTCTGAATAGAACCATATACTTAAATTTGAAAAATTCTAAAAAAATATATATACCTTTGTTTCAGAATTAAAACAGCCATAGATACTAGAAATTTTGAATGAACATATAACCTTAATAGTGATGCGAAAATACTCCAATTGAAATTTTAATGAGTGGGGTCCAAAGAATGTTTTCCCCCTCCCCTGTCCAGATAAAAAAAGTAACACTTTTGTTTATGACCCTTCAAATTTCCTTAGCATATATACTATTAAGGATTTACCTGCATAAAAAATTTAAAATACCTTTGATTATTCGAAGTCATACCACCAAAACTGTTTTTTTTAATCATGGAGAGGGGGGGGGGGGGGGGGCTTTAGATTATCTTCTCTTAAAGTTTTTAATAAAGTAACACTTAAACAGGATTATTATTCAAAATGTACCTGCCTGCAAAATTCAGATATCAATGTCAATCTAAAGAATAAAATTGCATTTTTTTTTTTTTTTTTGGGGGGGGGGGGGGGGGTTGATATCCAAGAGCCTAAAATGCAGGCATGAAAGTGGGAAATAGGAAAAAAGGAGGAAAATCTTTTCGGTCCATATGATGGCGCCAAACTTTTAAAATTTAGACACATTTTAACAGTTATTTATGGGATAAAATGAAATATAATTGTACGTTGTTATTTTCTTTTCAGAGCTTAGAAAGCATTAAAAACAAATTTAAACTTTTAAATCAAAAGTGTTGCATAAATAGAAGAAAATATTCTATTCCAAAAAGAACATTATGAAACTTCCTTTTTCTTTTAAAGTCTAAAAAACTTTAACTCTGGAGAGATACTTTAATCAAATTTATTTACACGACTTTCATATGATTATAATATAAGCTTCCCTTTGATTTGATAGATCTTTTGCACAGCAGTTCAGAAAAAAAAAAACCTCCAAGGATTTTAGTTAGACAAAATGTCTGATTATTAAATTTTCAAGATTCCCCCCGCCCCCTCCCCCACCTTATATGCTTCCAATATTTTCTTTGCATTTTTGCATCAATCCAGAAAATGAGCAAAATTATTTTTAGAAAGGTGGAATTCCACCTTTAGGAGGAACACTTTCATTCCTGAAAATGGTATCATTTTTTAGAAGTGTTTACTGTACCTTAATAGAAGAAATATGCGATTTTATTGAATTTTTATTTGTAGATACCACGGTTCACATAATATTTTGAGAAAATTTTAGGAAAGAATTTTTCTAGTGTTTAATAATGCACAAGAAATTAAAATCCTATCTTCCAACCTACAAAGATTATGCCGCATACAATTGTTTTGTTGTTTATCTAAAAACATGCTAATTTGCCCTGTTTAAAAAAAATTACCCAATTACGGAAGATTAAATTATAGCATTTTAACTATTTTTAACACAATCAACTGATTGATAAATAAATAATGAGAGTAGAATTCTAGTATAGAAATAGTAGAATGTGTAGAATTGTAGTAGTGAAAATTTGTGAGTATGAAATTATCGCTGTATTATCCGCCATCGCCATCTTCGCTCAAAAGAAACAACATCTAACCTAACAGACTTTTCAACGACAGCACGAGCGCGCGCTTGTGTTTCGTCTGAAATACTGCAACCTCAAAAACAACTAGCGCCAATTCCTCAGCCAAGAGGTAGGAGAAAAATCACCATAGGGAGCGGAGCTACACCGAGACGCTAGTACATTTTAGCCATTTTATTCTTGATAGTTGATATGAGACAGGCAGAAGTAAATATTTTCAGTGAAACATGTTCTTTTTCTCATTAAAGATTTGTAATTTGGAAGACATTGCTCAGCACAATAAAAAGGTAAGACAGTATATTATTATATATATTAACTAAAATAATTTAATATAAAATTTCTTTTTTTATTTAATTTTTTGTCAAACTTCCATATGGGGTACAGTAGACCATCAGAAACCGGGGTACAATGAACCATGGTCCATTGTAAGGGAAGACGGGGTACAATGAAACATTACTTGTAAAATCAATCAAATTTGTCATAGAGAGTTGCAGTTTATATATATGTTATACAACTATATGTTCCAATTACTGATGTGATTTGGATACATTCACTCTTCTACAACAGTAGCAATAGAAGATTATTGGTTTTACACCATTGAAAGTAACTTTCTTTACTAAAAGTAATTTTGTTTCTTTTTCCTTGTTGTTATATGTAATAATTATTTTTTCTATACATTGTTATCTTTGAGTTGTTGTCTTCATACCTCCAAAACCAAACTAAAAAAAATAAATATTAGAAGTTTGAAAATAAATTTTTATTTAGTAACCTCAGTGCGGGGTACAATGAAACACTTGCAGACGGGGTACAATGAAACGTTTTATTATAGTAATAAAAGTAGTAAATAGAATATATTAGAAGTAAGAGTAGGAAAACAGAAAAAAAAAAAGTTTTGTTCTAACCAGGTCAGTAAAAAATGCTCTTGTTAAGCAATTAAAAAATAGAAAGTGAAAAAAAGCTAAGAAGGGATTGTTTTGAAAACAAACTCTGCCTGCTACAGACTCTGATGATGATCCAGATTTTTTTCCAGGCCTAGCTGGTCATCGAGGTACTAAGAATGAGATATCCACATACAACATGTATGGCACAAGCAGTACCCGTATAAATAGAAACATAAGGAAATATATACCATTGGAGAAACCATACATTTAAATAAAGTCAAATGTGAAGTACTTGATATAAAAAAACTCCAACCTAGTTTTTTTTTTTTTTTTTTTTTTTTTTAGAAACTTACATTAAAAAAAAAAAAAAAAACTCATTGTGTTGAAACTACCACCCCATATTCCTTCAGGAGCAACTGAAATATAAGCAGAAATGCTAATTTTTGAAACTGACTTGAGCCAATTTAATATAAAATGAAAGGTATTTGTTAAACTAATAGAATTTTTCTTATTTTTCATCTTAGACTACAATATTTTTATCAAGTTTCTTATTAATCAAGTTTTGTTTTTGTATTTATCTCATTTTTCATAAAATAAACTATACTGGGTGAAAATTGCTTCCATCATTTGGAGTGTTTCATTGTACCCCAGTATGTGTTTCATTGTACCCCGGCATACGGGGTACAATGAAACACTGTAAGACATTTATTTTTTGTTATTTTTCAAGCATAAAGATATGGTTTAGAACCTAATAAAAATTTATTTAGATGGGGAAAATACAAGATTAAAAATATGCATTATATTTTTGTTCATGCAAAATTGTGGATAGGAAAAAAAAATTAGTAAATTTTGTTTCATTGTACCCTGTCTTCCCCTATGCCATGTTTTTAAAAATTAAACATTATGTGTGAAATTAAGAATTAATAAATTATTTTATTTTTAGTTTGTAAATTAACTAATGATTCATGTTGTGTAATACATTTTTGAAATATTTATATAATATATACTTTAAAATTTCAAACCCAAATTAAACACCAAAAATTAGTAAACAAAAGATTTTATTATTGGGTGAGTGCAAAAGTTCTACCCGTTTTGAAAATAAGTAAATGTCAAGTGAAATACAGTCGTTACAGCTTATGTTTCGAGGGCAGGAAAGTGAATAATAACATGTAGAGCAGTAGAGTATGTATAGGTACAACATTTGTCAGAAGAACTCATGCAGAACGGGTAACAACATAGCAAGCAAACAAAACCACGTCAGACATTGTTTACTGTAGGCGTATGATAAAGCAGTTACAGCAGCCAGAGCAGTGGCATAGCTAGGATGGGTGACACCTGGGGCGGATATAAATGATGTCACCCCCCCCCCCCCCCCCACACACACACACAACCTTCCCTCATATTTTTTCAATCACAATTTTAGGTTATTATAAATAAAATTGTAACTTTTTTTAGAGAACTTTTATAAACTTTATATTAACAAAGTAATAATATTTAAAAAAAATAATTGTTATAATAAGAAAGCAAAAATTTTATATTATCTTTTGATGCTCTATACTATACCTAGCCAATCTATTTGGAAGTATCCTTCGAAAAAACGTGCAAGTGAAATTAAGAATTTATTTGTATAGTATAAGCAAATATTTTAACATTAGAATATCATGGAATAAAATGCGATTTAAAGTTTAAAATATTTAACTCATTAACGACGAGTCTCCTTTACACTTCTTTTAATTCTTCGACACCAGTTTTTGCGACTTTGTAATTTTGAATTATTTAATCGCTCAAAATCTGAGATTAGATAACGTGAAAATTTCCAAACTAAAATACTGGTATTGAAATTAAAAATTTTGTTCGCCTTGCATGGCAAGTTTTCTTGCCAACCAGCTTTAATGAGTTAAATAAAATAAACTAATCAGATGTGCCAATCCCAAAACATTCTTCTATCTCATACATGTTAATACTTCAAAATTCGCTATCACAGTGCCGAAATTAAATGTCAATCTAGGCCCACATAACGATTCCATAAGGTAGTATATATGTTCGTTCAATTGTGTGTATTTAAAAAAGCAGATATAAGCATCGGATCTTGTAAAAAAAGTCATTGAATTTCGGCACCCACCTTCTTAGATGACTGCAACGAAAGTTCACAACCCAAAAAGCATAAAAGCGACACCTGTTAGGAAGTATACATTTAACTATTTATGTGAAAGTGTAACATCAGAATATGAAGTTATATTAAATCCCGTTTATTAGTTTTTGAGATATAGCCGCTAGATAAAAGATGCCGCATAGCAGCGATACCTGTTATATGATTTACATGAAAACCTAATCAGCACAACGTATGTCAATGTCAAAGCGAATCTGAAGTTTGATAAAGTTCCGTGCATTAGGTCTTGAGATACAGCTATTGCGGAAATCGTGAAAAATGCAGCATAGCAGCGCCACCTGTTCTACGATTTACAACAAAAACTAATCAGCACCAAACTATATCAAGGAGTAACTGAATCTGAAGTTTGATGAAAATCCGTGTATTAATTCCTGAGATAGAGCTGTTGTAGAAATCCTGAAAAATGAAGCATAGCGGCGCAACCTGTACAGCTATTTGCACCATAAACTAATCAACGCCTATTTATATCAAGGTAATAACTTAATCTGAAGTTTTATTAAATTTGTGCAGTAGTTCTTGAGATAGCGCGCCCACAAAATTTATGTCACATACTGACATACATTTTCTAAAAACAGTCAAATCGTGTTCAGGACCTTCTAAAACATATAAATCCGTCGAAAACCGGAAGTCAAATTTTTTAATGAATCTAACACTTCTTGAAAAGATAGAAGAAAGTAAAAACGCATGAAAATTCAACTTATGAAAGTTTCTTTATTTTATATTTCATTTTTACTGTCTTCGATCTTTACAAGAAGAGAGTACTAGATTCGTGAAAAATTTCGACTTCCAGTTTTCGATGGATTTATACGTTTTAGAAGGTCCTGAACACGATTTGATGGTTAGAAAATGTCTGTCTGTGAGTCTGTCTGAATGTGACAAAAAAATTCTGGGCAGTCTATCTCAATAACTAATTGACGGAATTTCACAAAACTTTAGATTCAGTTAGACCTTGAAATAAACTGGGGCTGATTACATTTTGGTGTAAATCGTCCAACAGGTGGTGCTGCTATGCTGCATTTTTCTCAATTTCCGGAATAGCTCTATCTCAAGAGTTAATGCATGGATTTTCATCAAACTTCGGATTCAGTTAGACGTTGACATAAGTTGTTGCTGATTAGGTTTTGGTGTAAACTACGAACTGGTGGTGCATATATACTGCATTTTGCGCGATTTTAGCAATAGTCATATCTCAAGAACTAATGCATGGAATTTCATATCTTTAGAATCCTCATGATGGGCATAGATTGTCGTTTAATTTTGGCACTGTGCTAGCGAATTTTGTAGTATTAATATGTATGGCATAGAAGAAAGTTTTGAGATTGGCACATCCGATTAGTTAATAAATGTTTCTATTATGAAACCACTAGGCATTCGAGAATATTTAGACCACATTCTTTTATACTATGGTTTTCCTTTCTAAAAGCAATTTCTTTTCTAATATCAACCAACAAAATAAAAATATTTTTAAGGTAAACGTTATCGCTAACATCGTTTAAAATACATATTCACATTTTCCCTGCATCGAAATCTTGTAAGCATAACACATAATTTTATTTTCATTCTATATCAAAAGACGACAACTATCCAAATAAGATAATCCAAAATCAAAGCACTTTGTCGAAAAGTTCTCTTCCAATACCCCTGTTCGCTAAATTGCTGAAATAAACTTTTCTGACGACTCGTGACTCATTTATCAGAGCCGCCTTCTCCTGATGGTTGAATATATTACACTGATTCTGAGCATGAGGTCTACCAGTTTACAAACTAAAGTGTATCTTTCCTGGAAGTCAAAGGTGCAATCACAGACTAGTAAAGATTATAACGTCTGTGGGTGCAATCCCTTTCCAAAATACTCGTAGTTGGATGTGCCAATCACAAAACATTCTTCGACCTCATACATCTTAATGTTGCAAAAAGTTGTTACAAATGTTAATAGTTCAATATTATACCAACCTTGACTTTCATCGTAAATCACTGCTTCAATCAATTAATTGAAGTAAAAACGAGTTAATTTCGATAATGATATTCATTATAATCAATAGTTTTTTATTATTTTGTTGTACATCAGCTGTTTACGAATAGCTGGCATAACAGGATACGAAGTTACCGTCGCTGCACGAGCCGCCCATGTACAATAAAACTTCTAAAAATCGAGAAAATCATACAAAAGTCGCTATTACAGCGCCGACAGAATATTTTGAAAATCAAGGAGGACCTGCTTGCCATAGTCGAAAACACAAATCTGAAATTTGATTCAATTCTTTGCATAACTGCATACACTTTATGATGGTACAATAATGAATATGGTACAAAAAAATCGCTATTACAACGCCTCCTTCCGTTGGAATATGTTCAAACTCAAGGAGTACCTGCTAGCCATAGCCAAAAACATACACAAAAAATTTGGTTCAATTCTATGCATGTTTCAATAGTACAATAAGGGAAATGGCACAAAAAATCGCTATTACAGCGCCCCCTTCTGGCGGAATATTTCCAAATTGAAGGAGGACTTCCTGGCCATAGCCGAAAACATACACAAAAAAATTGGTTCAATTCTATGCATAACTTTTTTATACACTTTTACAATTGCGAAACACAGACACACGAACACACAGACATTTTCTATAAACATGTTTTGGGGGGTCTCTGACCCCTAAAACGTGAAAACCCGTCGAAAAAATTTTGATTACAACACTTTCTTCTATCGAAGATAGAAGAAAGTAAAAAGGGTAAAAGAATCCAAGGCAAAAATAACACAGGAAATGACCGTACCATTCCTTATTTACCTTTTGTCCTATACCTACACAAGAAACCACTTGGGGACAACGCGGTGTCTATATGTAGACCACAGAGTTCGTAAATATCATGATATTTTCAAAAATATCCGATATTTTGATATATATCCGATATTTTCGATATTTTCAAAATAGTCAACTTTGTTGATAATAAATATTTTCAAGCATATAATATTACATTAGAAACTAAAACATATTGCACTTAACATGAAAACTTAAAACAATATACTAAACACTATTTTTTTTTTTTTTTTTTTTTTTTTTTTTTTTACTTAGCAAAATTGAAGATGAACTAACTGAAAACCGAAACAATTTGATTTATGCCCTTACATTTAAAAAAAAAAAAAAAAAAAAAACCTGTGGGATTCAGTATCAACTATCAAGAAATCAAATTCATAAAACAAAATTTTAAATACATAATATTGTTTTAACTGAAAATTTTTAACATTTTTTTATTCCCTAACATGATGTACAGTTTAAACAAAACTAAATACCAGAGTATATTCTTTTCTAATGAAGCTGTATATATATATATAACTGAGTATTTAAATTAGACAGTTTATTATTCAGTGTCTGTTCTGACTTAATTATGTCCCTCATAATTCACAGTTAAAAGTAAAAAATTCAAACATAAAGCTTGGAAAAGATATTTGTTTTCTTCTTCTGCTAAAAAAGTCATTATCAGAGACAAAAATTCATTATTTACTGAACAACACAGTCAGCAACAGTTAGAAATTTCATTTGCATTTGTTTTGACAGAAAATATCAAAAATATCTTGCACAGTGATATTTTGAAAATAAATATCAAATATAGAAAAATATTGAAAATAGCACACATCTTGATATTTTGAAAATAAATATCAAAGTAATATAAAAATATCGAAAATATCAAAAATCTTGATATTTTCAAAATAAATATCGGATATATATCATGATATATATCGATTGATATATATCAACGAACCCTGGTAGACCAGAATTCTTTCTTTAAAAGTCTGCTTTTGCTACCCATTTGTTAGGTAGGTTTTTGTTCACTAGTGTATATCTTATTTAGGCACCCCATTCTGTGTAAAATTTCAGATTCTCCAAGAAAAAAAAAATTAAATCTCTTGCGTGGTGCACTAAAGATTTCATTTTATTTCAGAATTATTTTCCAAAAACTTATAAAGTTATACATATATTTTTTGCAAGTAAAGATTGTGTGTCACCCCATAGAGGGTGACACCTGGGGCGGACCGCCCCCCCCCCCCCCTTAGCTACGCCACTGAGCCAGAGCTTGCCATAGCATTTGTCACGTGTATGAGGAAGATGCTGTGGACGATAGCACATGCTACCGTTGGTTTAGGAAATTCCGGGACGGAGACAGGAGCTGTAAAGATCATGCCTGTTTTTTATGTTTATCAGTGGTTTCTGACGATGATATGGACACAGCCATAGAAAATTCCCCACATGCAACAGTCGGAGAATTAGCTGAAATGTTCTTGGTACACAGAACAACAGTCCAAAGACGGATGCATGCGCTTGGCTTTATCAAAAATTCGATCAGTGAGTAGCACACCAGCTTACAGAAAGGCAACGATAAAAGAGGATCAGCACCTGTCTTTCTTTGCTTCTTTGTAACAGTAGGGAACCGTTTTTGAACCGAATTGTAACAGGTGATGAGAAGTGGGTACTGTACTGTAATGTGAAGCATCGAAGGACCATGTGCCGATGTTGCAGAGGGTACTCCATCGACCTAAACAAGTGGACTCCATTCCAAAAATGTTTTGCTCAGTGTATGGCTTATTGCTAGAGGAATAATCAACTAGGAGGTCCTCGCACCAAACCAAATTTTCAAGGCAGACATCTACTGCCAATAATTGGAGAAATTGTGAGCAAAACTCACGTCTAAGTGGCCAGCATTCATCAATCGTAGAGGGGTTCTCTTTCAAAACGATAAAGTCTCGGTCCCCATGTTGCTTTAAGGACTCGGCAAAAATTACTTGGCCTTAGTTGGGAACTTTCATCTCAGCCAGTGTATAGCCCCAATCTTGAACCTTCGATTTATTGTCTTATTTGATTGTTACACAACACCTTTGCTCACCGAACCTTCAATGATGTGGAGACTGTAAAAACGGTGTTACAACAGTATTTTGACTATAAAACAAAGGAGTTTTATTGGCGTGGGATTAACTTACTGACAAACAGATGGCAAGAGGTCATGCATAATGATGGTGCATGCGTGAATTCATAGGATCTTAACTTTTTGCGTTCTCCGCCTTTCTGTTTTCGCTAAAAAACGGGTAGAACTTTTGCACTCACCTAATAATTTGAATTTTTTTTTCACCAAATTTGCTTTTATAAACATCCATTTAATTCTGAATTCTTGCACTTTTACAAACATGCTTCCATATTAAATTAGATTTAAATGAAATAGTACAATGAGAAAAAAATATATCTACCTATTAGTTTGTATCTGGATCTGGATAGTATAAATAAAGTGTTTAGTGAGGTAAAATTAATTAAAAAGGGGGCAACATTGAATATATAAACATTTTTACAGATGATGTAAAGTAGACAGGAAAAATTCAAATAATTATTTTATCAGGCATATATTAATTTAGTAGTATAATTCTGTTATTACAAAGGATTATATTTAACTTTATGCGTCATCATTAGATAAAAAGGGTACATATTTAACTTTATTTTTCATATTTCTTTTAGCAATGCAAAGATACAAGCCTAGGAAAACCAGTAGAGGTTCTCTGTCACATGAAGTTATGGAACAGTCTGCAAAAAGTGGTGTGGATGGTAATAAAGCTATTCGTTCAGTCTGCAGAGAGACTGGCATTTAAAAAAAAAACACTTATACGTTATGTACAAAAATACAAAGAATCTAAATTGATGGAATTAGAAAGTGATAATAAATCATCCATCAGATTTGTTCCAAATTATGGAAATAGACAGATATTTTCCAAGGACGAAGAAGATATGCTAGAAAACTACATAATAGATGCTGCTAGAATACACCATGGACTTACATTAAAAATGACAAGAAGATTGGATTATGAATTTGCAGTATCTACTCAAAAAAATGTACCAGAGTCTTGGAAAGAAAATTCTGTAGCAGGAGAAGATTGGTTAGATGGTTTTAGAAAACGTCATCCCAAAATTTCACTACGAACACCAGAATCTACCAGTTTATCTAGAGCAACTACCTTTAATCATCACAATATTGCAGCCTTTTTTCAAAACTTGAAAAGTCTCTTTTTTCGTTTTCAGTTTCAGCCTCAAGACATATACAATGTTGATGAGACTGGTGTTACTACATGCCATAATCCTTCAAAAATTTTAGCCGAAAAAGGAGTTAAGCAGATTGGAAGTGCAACATCAGCTCAACGAGGACAACTGGTAACAGTTTGTATGGGGATAAGTGCATTAGGAAATGCAATTCCACCCTTTTTTATATTTCCAAGAGTTCACTTTAGAGATCATGTGTTGCACGGAGCTCCTGAAGGTTCAGCAGGTTCTGCAAATCCCTCTGGTTGGATGAACTCTGAAAACTTCCTTTCATATACGAAGCATTTCATAAAATATGCTAAATGTGTTAAAGAAAAACCCACATTACTCTTATTAGATAACCATGAGAGTCATATATCCATTCCTGTGCTTGATCTTACCAAAGAACATGGCATTTATATGCTCACTTTCCATCCTCATACAAGCCATAAAATGCAGCCGCTTGATCGGACTGTGTTTGGCCCATAACAAAGCTTGCGAGTCTTGGATGTTGTGTAATTCAGGTAAACCAATGACGATTTATAACATTTCATCGGCAGTTGCTGCAGCATATCCTCTGGCATTTACCATGAAAAATATACAATCAGGATTTAGAGTAACATGTATATGGCCATTCAATGAAAATGTCTTTGATGATCCAGAATTTCAATCAGCATATGTGACTGATAAACCTTTACCAGATGCAGACCTACCAAGCACAGCTGATCAACAGCAAAGCACAAGCACAGCCAATCAACAAGCAAGCACAAGCACAGCCAATCAACAACCAAGCACAAGCACAACCAATCTACAACCTGGCCTAAGCTCTACTGATCAACAACCAAGCCCAAGCACTGCTGATCAACGAACAAGCACAGCCAATCAACAACCAAGCATATCACCTTTTGAATTACGTCCTTTACCAAAAGTTTGTTTGTGCAAAACAACAAATAAACGAAAAAAAGGTGCATCAAAAATTCTAACTGATACACCAGCGAAAAAGATTATTGAAGAAGAAGTGAAAAAGAAGGATGATAAAAAATTGAAGAAAAAAAATGTCACTTTAGTTAGAGCTAAAAAGAATTTAGAAAAAATGTTGACTTCTGTTACACAGAACTATAACACTGAATGTCAGCAACGTATTTCAAAGCAAAAATATGTATCATCAGAAAGTTCGAGTGATTCTGAGAATGTCTCTATTTATAGTGATACAGAATGCAGGGATGACGAAATTTCACAGAATGATGTTAATTTTAGTGAAATAAAAGTTGGCAATTACATTTTGGTTAAATTTTTGACAAAAAAGACAGTGATTCATTTTGTTGGTTTAGTAATAAAAAAAAAATGATGATTCTGTTTTTGTGCGATTCATGCGCCGAAAATCAAACCAAAATGTATTTATTTTCCCCGATATTGTTGATGAATCTCTTATACATGATCAAGATATTGTAATGATTCTTCCAGATCCCAATGTTTCACAAGAAAGCAGCAGACTTTCCGTGACACAAATATCTTTTGGCGTATCATTTGCTAACTTTAATATTCGCTAATCTTGCATTATATATCTATGAAGTTAAGACATAAATAAACAAGTTATGATATATTCTATGTTTCTTCTTAATAAAAAATGTACTACACTTATTTTTTTTTTTTTCTTCAAAATTACATGTGGTCCATAGTGCCCCATGCTGTGGACCATTGTGCCCCATGCTGTGGACCATTGTACCCCGGCCTTGGGGTACAATGGTCCATTTTGTCACTTGCTATTTAAAAATATATATAAAATAAAGTATACATAATTATTATTTTTGAGTGGATGTAATATAAACTTTAATATATAGATAACATGCATGCATTTGAAAAAATCGATACTTTAAGAGTAAACAGTCAAAATTTACAAAAGTTGTCCATTGTACCCCGGTCTCCCCTACATAATCTTATAACAACAACAAACATAAAACCTGGAAAAACTCCCAAGATACTGAAAAAAGCCTCAAAACCGTGACAAAAACTGGAAGAATGCCAAAACCTTGAAAAAACACAATAGAACCTGATGATACCCAAAAAACTCATTGGCTTGGGTTTTTGCCTGACCCAAACTCGAAAAAAAGCAAGATTCAAAACAACCTGCAACAAAAAAAGTTAGAGCTAATCTATCTCACATGTCTGATTAGGTTGGGTTACCTGAGCATCGGTGCTAAATTCAGGGGGTGGACATTCTTCCCCCCCCTCCTGGAGCAATGAGGTGTCCCTCCTCCCAGAAGATTGGACATATTGTACTTTTAACTCTTCGTTAGGCACGCGGGTGACATATGTCACCCATGACATTTGAAAATTTTGTATTTTTTATTCCCTTTCTTGGATTCCCTACCTCTTCTTCATACAGTATAGAACCCATTATCCAGGATTCCAAAATCCAGAAGGACCCGAAATCTGGAAAAAAAAATTATTTGAAAATTTTCAAAATTAGTAAATTTTTACAAAAATTTTGGAGTTTTTGAAAGTTTTACAGATTCCTAATTTTTTTCCCAATCCATTGTGTTTCAGTGTGTAACCACTAAAATATGTTAGTTCAGTGGCAGGAGAACATAGATATCTCCCCCCCCCCCCCCCCTCCCAAAATTCGAATCAAATAATTTCTCAAATTTTAGTACAAAATTAAGATTTGTTAAAAAAAAAGAAATCATCAGATATTTCACCAGGGGTGATTCTGTTCTGAAAAATTTTAAAAATTGGACTTCAGTCCAAAATTTCAGGCATAAAAAATATCGCGAATTTCGGTAAATGGGCGTCGAAAAAAAAAACAATTACATCAATCGTTCGTGGAAAAAATTGCCAATTTCGCCAAAGGATTGTGGAAAAACACGAATTTCATCAAAAAAAAAAAAAGAGTATTTCGTCAAATGATTGAAGAAAAAATATGCAAATTTTGTCAAAGGATCGTGGGAAAAATGCTAATTTCGTCAAAGAATTGTAAAAACAAGTGGGTAAGTGTGATCATAGATCGCACAAAGGGTTTCGTTTAATATTCCTTTCAAAACGTCCAGTACATTTATCGCCATGGAACACCTTCTAAATTTTGTCAAACCCTTCCTAAACTATCGTAAAGCTTCAAACAGATTCGCCTTGTTATATTTCCAAATTTTGTTCATGCCCCCGCCACCCGCCGAAATGCTACAATATATCACATGACGGGTATCTGCCAAATTTAGAAAAGGGCCCCTTGGAGGGGGTGAAGTGGGGTAATGGTCACCATGATTTTTGACGCAGCCTGATGTTTAAAATTTTTGTTATGTTTTATAAGCTATATTAAATTTTCAAACATGATAGAATTTAACATCAGTATTCAGTCTCATTGCTTAAAACCCCACTCATATACTCGCACATCTAATGCATTTATTCATTCCTTCATAGTTAATTTCATTTCATATTTTTAGTTAAAAGATCGTTTTACTTTGTTTACATATTACATAATAGTGAATGCAACTTTTTCTTTTATTAAATACACTTTCGTTATTATATTTAATTGTTAACTTACCTTTTAATGGTTTATTGTCCAGGTTTTTGCTTTACAATAGGTTTTGTTTAAGTTTATTTTACTTTAAAAGTTTGTTAGCATTTTAGCTCTTTCGCGGCATGACAGTTGAACACAATATCGATTACGTCGTAATCGAAGTAATCGATTCAGTCAGTTTGCCGTATGGCAGCATATTGCGAATCATCTGATTCGTCGATATTGTTTAATTATTCATGAAGTTTGTGTTCACGTCACGTCACAGAACATTCTAGTGAATGGGCGTTTCCCTGGCACGTGTCATCGATCGGATGGTATTTATACCGCCGTCAGAGCATTCAACGGCAGACGCACGTCTGAGTTATAAGCTTGTTGGATGTCTCATGTAGCAATAACGTTTCATGTTATTGGGGATATAGTGCTTTAAGCTATTTAAATATGTTTATTTTCATTTCGTTTTTCCAGTTATCTTGTTTAAGTTTACCGGTGATGCATGCGATATTAGTTACGTTTTAGAAACAGCTTTACTCAAAATAGTGCTTGGTATGTTTATTTAATTTAGTAATTTTTCATGATGTTGCTTTTTATCGTCATTTTAACCTATATCTGTTTTAAAAGAAATATGCTGTTGTATCCAAGCTGAGTTCAAGGATGTGAATATTATCTTTTAATAAATTACTCATCTTCACCAGAAATTATGACTTTGTGCTTTTTCTTCAAATACAGTTTTATCTTAATGCTGCTTACCCACATCTCAATTTAACTTTTGCATTCTTTTTCACTCTGTTTTGCAAGTCATATTATTTTCCAGTGAAGCTCTCACTGTGCATGTTTAAACATCTTTTAGACTCTGCTTATTTAAATATGTTAGATGGGTTTTACCCTATTAAAACAGATCGTCCAGCTATATTTCCTAATTTTGCTCGCACCCCTCGAAATGCGACACGCCATTCTTCTTTATACTTTTTTATCATGTTATAAAGTATCTTAAAGTTTAAAACAGATCACATTGTTAGATTTCCTACTTTAAATGAAATCGCAGTCTGTTAGTTCCACATTCCATCACCAGGGAGCGCACTCTATTCTTAACAAAAGCATATCTGAACGAAACTCCTTTACCCAATCTATCAGTAGATATGTTACTCGAGGGGGTGGCGGTCTTCAGCAAGAATTTAAGATGTTTGTTGAAATTACTATTCAGAAATAGTGGTAATTAACTTTTGACATATTTATATTTAATAAGTAGCATGTATCTGAGGACTCCGTCAAAAAAATGCACCTGAAACAGTATGAAACAAAAGGGTTAAAAAAGAAACATTTCACCACTCCCCCTCTTCCCACCTGCCCGAAATTTCACGTGCCATTTTTTATAAACTTTTTCTTATGTGTTATAAACTATCTTAAAGTTTCAAACAGATCGCCTTGTTAGATTTCCTATTTTAAATGAAATCGCGGTCTGTTAGTTCCACATTCCACCACAAGGGAGCACACTCTATTCTCAACAAAACTGTATCTGAACGTAACTCCATTAAACAACCTATCAGGAGATATGCTAGTCGAGCGGGTGGCGATCTTAACCAAGAATTTAAGATATTTCAGGGTTGCCATGCCGCCTGGAAAACACAGGGAATTTTAAATTCCCCTCCAAAAACAGGGAAAATGCAGGGAATTTTGAAAATTTCCTAAAAAATCTGGAAAACACAGGGAATTTTTTTTGTGTGTGTGTCTGATATTTTCAAACAGAAATTATTTTTTCTCTTCTTTAAAAAAAAATTCGCTCAGCAGAAGAAAAAAAGGAAAAAGCGACGCAAAAATTTATTTTCAACGAAACTTCATAAAAGCTCGTTTCTGCCTACAACATCCTCTCTTCTTGCGTATGGCTGAATCCACAAAGCGGCTGTGCCCATCCCATCCATCTGCGACTGCAAGTAACGCTCTTTTTCTTCGTTTTTCTCCCTTCATTGTGCATGCATTAACCAAAATTTAATATATTTGCTGAAATTACTATTCGAAAATAGTGGTATCAATATTTCTGACATTTTTATCTGGCATAAGTAACATTTATGCTGTATTTTTAAAAATCAGACACCATTCAGAAGAATACTGCAATGAAACATCACGTGACTGACTGAAAATAAGTATATAATAGAAATAAATCAATTAGTGAAATTAGCACCCCTCCCACCCCCCTACCCAAAATGTCACGCGCCATTTTTTATAAACTTTTTCTTATGTGTTATAAACTATCTTAAAGTTTCAAACAGATCGCCTTGTTATATATCCTAATTTTAACAAAATCGCATTATGTTAGTTCCACATTCCACCACCAGGGAGCACACTCTATTCTTATCAAAACTGTATCTGAAGGAAACTCCATTAAACAACCAATCAGTAGATATGTTACTTGAGGTGGTGGCGGTCTTAATAAGAAATTAAGATATTTGCTGAAATTACTATTCGGAAATAGTGGTAACTAAACTTTAGACAATTTTATATTAAATAAGTAGCATATATCTCACGACTACCTCAAAAAAGGCACCTAAAGCGGTCAGAAACGCTAACTTTTTAAATAGAAATCTAGCGCCCCCACCATGGAATTTCACGCATCATTTTTTTTTTTTACACTTTATCTTATGTGTTATAAAATATCTTAGTTTCAAACAGATCGACTTGTTAGATTTCCTAATTTTAACAAAATCGCATTATGTTAGTTCCACATTCTACCACCAGGGAGCGCACACTATTCTTAACAAAAGCATATCTCAACGAAACTCCTTCACGCAATCTTTCCGTAGATACATGGGTCGGGATGGTGGCGGTCTTAACGAAGAATTTAAAACATTTGCTGCGATAACAAATGCTAAGATTTAAAAAATAAATCTAGCTCCCCCCCCCCCCCCCCTCCTCAAAATATCACACTCCATTCTTTTTTACACTTTTTCTTATGTGTTATAAACTATCTTTTAAAGTTTCAAACAGATTGAGTAGCGGTCTTAACCAACAATTTAAGATATTTTCTGAAATTACTATTCGAAAATAGTGGTATGAATACTTGTAAACTTTCTGATGATGAATGAGTTATACTTATCTCATAGCGCTGTTCAAAAACCCCATGCAAATTGTTAGATTTCTAATTTAAATTATTTCATGGTTAAAAAACCACGTGCCTCCATTTTAATCGACGCATTTGATAGCAATAAACCGATTAATTAAATAATAATTAATATTTCAGCTTGTAATTAAGATAGGACATAGAAATGGGTATCAGTGAAATCAGCGAGAAATTTCATATCGGAATGCCAAAAAATTTAATATTTAAAAAGTTAAAATTTCATATTAAAATATCCTACTATGGAAAAACGCTGCGTCGTCATGTCTGACACCTGCTTTCCCGCCAAAATGAAATCTTTTTTCTTTGTCTTTCCAATTAAGGAAATTAAATTTTTATCGATCGATTTTTAGTGGATATTTTAACTTATACACATCGCAGAAATGTGAACTTTATACCAAATGAAAGTAGATTTTTTTCCGTATATGTCTATACCATTTACAAATTTCTCAGACCAATATTTTCTGATATGCGATTTCACTTTAAAATGTCCACTTCATTTTTCGGCTTAATTTCCTCAGTGGTAACCGTGCATCGGCTGATTTTACTGGCAACCCTTAGGAGAAACTCTGATGATTTGGAGAACGTCCATTTGTACCTGCATTAAAAAGGTTGATTGGTTAATTTTAGAAGTTAATTAGCCCGTAATTAGGTTAATTACTGACTTTTTCAAAATTTCATGATTTGTCGTTTGATGTGACGTGTTCAGCTATAAGTACCCAAAATTTCAAGTCTCCAACATGTATAATTTCTGAGAACGGGCTCTGTTATGGACAGACAGACAAAGGAGTGAGATGAATAGGGTTTCATCAGATGAACGAAACCCAAAAAAACACTAATTTTGTCAAAAGATCGCAGAAAAAATGCAAACTTCGGGAGGACCTGAAATCCGGAAAGCCTTCGGTCCCGAGGATTCCGGATAATAGGTTCTTTACTGTAATTGTATTGTTCTTAAACAGTTGTAACTTTTAAATATAAATTTTGGATGTGTATTTTGTTGATATTTTGTGTATGTTGTTTTAGAATGTTGCTTTATTACTACTTTTTTTTTAAAGTACAAAAACAGCATATTGAAAATGTGTGACATATGCCCTCCATGTGACTAAATGCGTAACAAGTATTTGAACGCGTAATGCAAGGCTAATTGTCAAAAGGTGCAATTCCTCCTCCTCCCCCCGGAACTCTATAATGTCCCCCCAGAGTCACACAAATCCCTCCTGGAGAAAAGTGTCTGAATTCAACACTGCCTGAGCTGATATAGGACTATAGCTCCAGGGACCTGTAATCCAGAAAACATAGCGGCATCACAATCTTTAATCAGTATCTTTATATGCTATATGTTTGTAAAGGACATTATTTCAAAAGTATCGGAACATACTTAAATAAAAGTTAAATATTTGAATATACTTAATAAGATGTTGCACATGCTGAACTATTTATATCACAGCTAAATAAAAGTCATAAAAATACTCTTTTAAATAAGTAGGGGACATATACTTTTTTTTTACTAATTTTTTACAACCCTTAGAAAGCTCTATTTAAACAAAAAATAATCGTTACAAAAATATATCCCCATTATTTTGAATGGTTACTACTGTATTGAATCTCCCCATTACTAGGGAGGTTTGATACATCATTATGTAAATTGAAATAAAAAATGCAGACAATTCAATTTATGTGTCATACAATTTTTTATGATAAATCTTGAAAAATTTAAGTAAAATTTAAAAAGAAATGACATTGACTTATTTTTGTTTCAGACATGTTTTTTACAAAAATATTTAAACAGTTGGTATTATTTAAACAATCCTATTAACACACTTTTTAGAAAATAAATAATGAAAAAAAACCCCTAGAGATCTTGTTGCAAGGAAAAATGAAGTGAACATTGCTGATTTGCAAGCAATTTAACATAAATTTAGTACATTTAAGATTTCTGTAACCCTTTCAGGGGCAAAGCATATTCAATGCTAAAGTGTTGAATAAATGAATGGCACCGGAATTTACCATCAAATTTAATTGGAAATAAGAAAAGGGGTATATTTCACTTTCATATTAAATGGAAAATATTTTACGAAAATGCTGGTGCCAATGTGGCATTTGGGAATTAAAATTAAGTGGTTTCATAAACATACCACCACCACTGAAAAGGTTAAAAGAAAAACAAATAACTCTATCATTTTGATAGGAAAAATCAGGTGGATTTAATGTTTTTTTTTTTCAATTTGCCATTCGTAAATTATAGAAACATCTTCCCTTTGAGGCCATTTAAACTTTTTTCCTTCTACATGACGAGGAAAGCGAACTAACCATCTATCATCGCACTGCTTTTCTATGTAACCTACATAATGTCAATGAATATTCTTTTTGTTCTTCCTTACCAATTTCAGTAGCTCTTGCTGTAAAACAATAATGAATATTACAGTCCTATATTAGTTTACAACTTAAAAAAACTATTAAATTTCAAATATACAAGTGTATCATTTCTCCCCAGCACTAATGTATCATTTCTCCCTATCAGGCTTTATTGGATTTTCAATCACTTTGTATAAATGCAGTTGCAAAATGCCAATCTGCTTTCTAGTAAAACTCACCCTCATAATGTGCTTTACAAATAAAAAGTAATTACAAGATATTATCTTCACAATAATAAGAGTTATGAAAGAAAATCGGTATTTTAAAAAATTTACACTGACATTCCAAAAATCTTCAAAATTAAAAGAAAAAATACGTTGTCAGTTCTTCACTGCTAAGTCCAGCTAATGATGGCCTCTGCTAATAAAAGAAGCCTTAACATCTGTTACAATGGCTGTTAATGCCCTATGTTGAAAAAAATTGTCAATGTATCAAACCTCCCCTAATTTATAAGTGAGGGAGGAATATATATATTTTTTATTTTACAGTTAAAAGTTTATGAACAGCCCTACTTGCTTCTTTTAATGTTTATCTAATAAAATATTGATGACATTAATCTTGCTTATTATTTAAGTCTATTCTCAAATCCCAAACTGGCTTCTTTCTGACACATTTTTATTCACAGACTTATCAAATTGGCAGATGCACTTATTAAGAAACTATGTAATCAAACTGTTTTTCTATTTTTTGTTAAAGGTAGAAAAGTTTTCAGAAAATGCTGCCAGAATGGACATTTTGAACTGAATTTCCAAATGTAACAGCACAGAAAAGGAAAAAAAAAACTGCCTTTTCCTGTGACACCCATCATTTATAAATAACTCAAGATGTAATCCAAAAAAAGGAAAAACTATTTGATTACAAATCACTTCAATAGTCATTGCTACAAGTGTCATAGCCTTATGTTTGAAAATGAGTCAGAAAAAGTGTCAAAGTTTTGGATTGCTAAGCAGAGTTTTTAATAACTTTCATTATCTTGTTTAAAATAAAAATTACCACTGCCTAAATATCTTTCATTTAATTTCTTTTTCTAGTTAATTGAAGACGAAAATGTCAGAGGTGTTGTTTCTATGAATGAAGATTTTGAATTGCAACACTGGGTTACAACTGAGGAGGTAAGTATTTTTGTGTGTAATTATTTCCTTGATTTATTTTAATTCCTGATCACATATATATTTACCATTTCATGGATTCCAGGAGGCAAAGAAAGCTAAGCCTCTTTTCTAAACTTCTTAAAAATAAACAAAAACTGAATTAAAGTATTAATACATGGAAATTATTCCAGAGAGAAACATTCGCCTTGCATACAATATTTCAAATGAAAATCAAATTTCAAAGTAATTGCTTAAAAGGCGCAAAGGGCAACATAGTGAAAAAGATTCCAAGCCGGGACTCGA
Source organism: Maratus speciosus (assembly GCA_963932465.1). Taxonomy (NCBI): domain Eukaryota; kingdom Metazoa; phylum Arthropoda; class Arachnida; order Araneae; family Salticidae; genus Maratus; species Maratus speciosus. Next base: position 283,911,258 of record OZ010790.1, on the reverse strand, counting down.
ACCCGAGCCATCAGTATAGCGCACTGACGTTCTACCGACTAAACCACTTGGAACGATACCTAGCTCGGAAAATTTCTCACTATTATATGTTGGCAAGGCTACAAATGCAGCACAAGATGGAATATTTATCGTGAGTCACCGACCTGGGACAAACACGAAACATAATTAAATCCAGCATCGATAGAAATTATATTATTACATGGAAATTATTCCAGAGAGAAACATTCGCCTTGCATACAATATTTCAAATGAAAATCAAATTTGAAATTTGAATGAGTCAGAAAAATTTCAAATTTGAAATTTGATTTTCATTTGAAATATTGTATGCAAGGCGAATGTTTCTCTCTGGAATAATTTCCATGTATTAATATAATTTCTATCGATGCTGGATTTAATTATGTTTCGTGTTTGTCCCAGGTCGGTGACTCACGATAAATATTCCATCTTGTGCTGCGTTTGTAGCCTTGCCAACATATAATAGTGAGAAATTTTCCGAGCTAGGTATCGTTCCAAGTGGTTTAGTCGGTAGAACGTCAGTGCGCTATACTGATGGCACGGGTTCGAGTCCCGGCTTGGAATCTTTTTCACTATGTTGGCCTTTGCGCCTTTTAAGCAATTACTTTGAAATTTGAAATTTGATTTTCATTTGAAATATTGAAGTATTTTTAATATAAATGAAATTAAAAATCACTCTATAGAATTATTCATCATTACATCACTTAAAAAAATTCTATCAAAGCTCCTGAAAATTAAGACCAACAATGGGTTATGTTGCATCATAAAAAATATAATGCATCATTTCCCATTCAAATTAATTTAAATAATATAATTTATTTCAATTTTACAACTTAAATTAACATTTTCAAACACCTAATTTCTAATCACAAGTTTTAAACTTACAATGTAAATTTTAATGATAAATAATTCAATATTTCCTTATTTTTCAATGTAAACATTATCTCTTATTAAGATTATTTAAGTGCAATTAGTATTTTATTATATTTCAGTAATTTAACTTTCAAATTTCTTTCAACATATATCGCGAATGTGTAAACACATCGGAATTTTCTAAGTCTAAAATATAAAAAATAGAAATCTTTTATTTATCAATATTTCCCTTTTAAATTATATTATGTGGATAGAAATATTTATTTCTAGCCGATTGCAAAATTTTCAGTGACTTGTGATAAATACTTTGGCAGAAATACGCAAAAATGTATTTTCTATCTTTTCTCATTTTTAATTTCGGCGCGCGACGCCATGAGATCATTCTTTCCGACATTTTGAAAGTTCCAACAAGAAGGGTATTCCCCTTTGCCAAACAGACGCTTAGTTCAAAACCGGACATCTGCTAAATCGTTTAACATTCCTTTTGGAACACGCACGTTGTGTGTGACGTCAGGCGCGGGGAGGATAGGCGTTTTTAATTGGCTGGCGCGCTCTGTAATGGTTTTTCATGTTTGAAACTGGGTTCTGGAAAAGTCATCATTCTTCTCTAGGGAGCCGTTAAAGCAAGTAACTTGTGGGGGCTGCGACGCCGTGCTTTTTTAGCCGGTTGTTGCGGCAGAAGAGTTCGGCTAGCCAGTGAGATGAGATCGACGTTCTGTTAGGCCTTGGCGGCCGTATATCATCTAAAAGAAATATAATTTTTTTCCTTCAAGAAGCATTACTAAGTAAATTTCATAGAACATTAATTGGAAGCCTTGAATTGTTCTGCTCATCGGCATTTTATTATTCTTCGATCAAGTATACTTCTTTGCTATAAAAACATGAATTGATTATCTATTTTTTTTGTCGATGCAATAAATAGTAAATTGCCTATGTAACGAACCGAAATCGTCAAAATCTGCATTTCTGAAAGAAGTCCTCAAACATCCTATTTCCAATTTTCCAAATCCGTAACTTCTCATTCGGCTCAGATTCGCATTGAATAAAAAGAAATAGAATCTACATTCCCGAAGGAGGATTGTCGACAGCATGTATCCAGTTCTCCAAATACAAGGGTCCTTCTATGATAGGAGTTCGGCTTTATATTCCTGAACTTTATCCCTAGTTTGACTTTACATTCCTGAACTTTAATCCCTAGTATAACTTTACATTCCTGAACTTTAATCACTAGTTTGACTTTACGTTCCTGAACTTTATTCATTTTGAAGGCCTTAAAACAAAAAGAAATATTACGTAAACTTCTGCTTTTTCTTAGATGACAATATGTCTCTAATTGTCTAAAATTATAGTAAATTTTATATTCACTTTGATAATCTTTACATAATTCATGATCTAAGAATGCATTCAAATCAGCAAATTTTATATATGTTTAAATAAACGTCATTTGTGAATTATCTTTCTGTGTTCAAGTACTTGGGTGAGTGTTTTCTTTTCTTTATTTTTTTTCAGCTACGATAACTAGTAAACATAATTTTATTTGATCTTAAATAATTTAAAATAATTCTTAAAAAACCACATTTAGCAATGTCAACCACTTACGTCATCGGCTGTAGTGTAATTTTGAGCTTGTGAAACGGAATTAATTTTGTTCAATTCAAACTTTGGATTGAATTTCACTCTCCGAGTCATTAAGCCCAACTTCACAGTACAGGTTACATAAAATAGATATGTTTTTGAGGACAGACTGTAAGGGGAAGTGTGGTGAGTGTAATGCCCTGGGCCTTGTGCTTATAAATTCACCCACTGAAAGACTTTCTTTTAACTTTTATAAAAAACTGTGGTCCCAAGAAATGTTTTGTGCCTGGTCCTTATACTCATATGAGTCTTCAATGAGAATCAAAGATTTTTTGTTTTATCTTTGAAAATAATATAGAGTTCAAAAAGATTTTTTGTACCTTGGTCCCTTTTAAGAGAAAATCAGCCCTGATGCTTAACATAAAAGCATGTTACACTTGTAGGCATGATTATTGAAGTGATTTACAATTGAATAGTTTTTTTAATTTTCCAATAAAGGAATTACATCTTGAATTATAAACGATTCTTCCCTCAAGATAGCAATTTTTTTTCTTTTCCTATGCCATCACGTCTGGAAATTCGGTTCAAAATGCCAATTTTAACAGAATGTGCCTGAAAAATCTTCTGCCTTTATCAAAAAATGGAAATCAGTTCAATTGCATGCTTTATTAATAAAAGCACCTGCCAATTTGATATGTTTGCAAGCAAAAATGAATTTTAAAATGTGTCAAAAAAAAAAAAAAAAAAAAAAAAAAATAGGCAGTTTGGATTTGAGAACATCTTTAAGTATTTAAGATTTGGTTTTTATTTCTATTGTTGTTCCAACTTTTTTTAACAATGCTAGATCACTACAATTTAAAATACTTAAAAACCTTTTAACACAAATTAATAGTGATTTAGTAAGACTTTTTACATTGCATTCCAGTATTTTCTGATTATTAAAATTAAATAACATATAATTATTTTCAGGAATGGAAAAAGAGAGGTGTGAAATTTCTTCAGTTGCATACTCAAGATATTTTCCATGCTCCTAGTCAAGAGAAACTTGCTCAGGGTGTTCAGTTTATTAATGATTTTATCAATACTGGAAACAGTGTGTATGTTCATTGCAAGGCAGGCAGGACAAGAAGTGCTACTTTAGTTGGCTGTTATTTGATGAAAGTTGGTATCACTTACTGCTATTTATCCATTTAATTTTTGAACAATTCCTGAGTTTGTATCTGTTTTTTGTAATATTTCAATAAATTAATAAATCAATACTGTTTTTTAAAAGGCACTTTAAAATATTAGCACAGTTTTATTGAATATAACAAGAAGTCAGGAAAATTATTTTTTAATTTATCTTTAATCTTCCTAGTAACAAAACTTAGTATATTTTCTGTACAGTTTTTAAAATCAGTAATATACACTAAGTTTTTTCTTAAACCTTCAGACTACAAATGCTGGTTCATTGAACCCCAAAAGCCATCTTTGTTCATTTGTCTGTCATGTACATAATAATTGAACATGATAAAAATAAATGTCTAATCATTACAGTATTTTTTTTTTCCTTTCTACTTTTCATAGATTGACGTATTATTTACTAGTGTACTCATTATAAATTAGTACACAAATTCTGTGTATTTATGTATGGGTCCAATGGAACCAACTAACTATTCTTGTAAGGTTCTTTTTTTCGATAGAGGGTTAAATTTAGTTTTATCTAATTCAAAAACTTCTACTATCTGTTAAAAGCAAAACATTTGTTTAAAAAATTTTCCATTACTATTAATATAAAATTTCTTGATATAGTTTATATGAATAGTGTATTCTGCAACAGAATACTGAATTTCATGTAACATTAAGAAAGATTTCATGTTTTGAAGTTAAGTTTATGTGTATTGTAAAGAAATAACTCAATTATAAATCACTGACAGAAACTAATATTTTCCATCGATAGATGGCGGTAGTCATCTGATGATAAAAAGATTGTTCTGCATTTTCCAATTCTGAAGAGAAGCGGGAGTGAGCGCGCAGTGTGTTGTTTTGGTTGTGAAGATGACTCGACGTTAGAGTGATGTAGTTAAAAAAGAAAATGTTTCTGATTATAATTTCTGTTTGTGTACGTAATTTTATGTTTGTGAACGTCTATTAAATCAAGAAAACCACACGATGCCCTCTTCATTTATCAAGTGTGTTCATTATTAAAGTATACCATCGTCTCCTACATTACAAACGTAAAAATGGTGGAAGCCCAGTACGATTCCACAGTGAAAAAATGATCAGTGTTCTTAAGTAAAGATGCAACTAGCAAGTAAGACAGTTCCATATTTTTTTTATTTATTAGTACCTTGAATTCCAATCTGTTATCGATTAAATTTATTTTAATCTGGATTAATTAGATTTATTTGCTTGCTTAAATTAATTTCAAGCTTTAGAAAAAGCGCGGGTTAGTTGGGCTTAATTCATGTACTGATATATGCTGAACTTATTCCCATCAAATCAAATAAAAAATTTGAATAATATTGAGAATTATTTCATTAAGCTGTTCTCTTTATAAAATATTGTGTTCTTAGGCATTTTATCTTAGAAATATTAAGATCTGTTCTTAAAGTTGAAATAATAATAAAAAAAGTTTATTTATATATTTTGGGGGATAATTATGATGATGGTATTTCTTTTGAATCAAAATGATTTAATATTAAAATGGTATAATTTCATTCTTTTTAAAGGAACGACATTTTGAAAAAAAAAAAAAAATTCCAATCTTACCATTTTGTTATTTGGATCAATGACAAAATTACAAAGTTCGAAAGAAAATGTTGGAAGGCAGATGAATTCTGTTTTGTTTTTTTTCTTAATTTGTTTATTTAGTTATTCTAAAAATAGAGTAGATGAGGTTTTCGTTCTTTGATTTCTGATTGAAAAATGAATGTGGATTTGATATTTGTTTGTTATTTTTAAAGAAAAAAAGTTATCGAGTTTAAAACGGAAAAATAAATAATTGTGTTTTGTTTGTTGAGTTTATGTAAAACAAGTAATATAAAAATTTTGTTTTTAAAGCCAATTCCTACTTAGGCCATCAAAGAAATATTTAACATAATCCCTTAAGCTAATATTAGTTTTTGTTGCATTAAAATATCTCAATTTGTTGATTTTCTATAAGCAAGTAGGTTTACAATGGAACTCTATGGGAATTTGGCGAAATATTAGAGATATCGCCATGTTGGCGACTCATTTTGGCCGCCAAATTTGGCGATATATCGCCAAGTTGGCAACAACTGTGGCGGTATTTGGCGACAGAACAGGGTCCCTCCTATGGTAACCCCTTAATGAAAATACTTTCATTGACCTTCAATAACCAATGGCTGCCATTTTGTTTCCCATGCAAAACTAAAATTAATTAATTAAAAATTAATTAATTAATTAATATTTGAAAAAACTGTATTAACATCAATTGTCATCCAGTACAAGTTTAAAAAAATTTATTTCAACTTGATAGGATGAATAATGAGTATTTTATTAACGATTGAAAATCTGAACAAGATAAATATATAAATAAATAAATATAGGGAGAGTGTGAGCTAATAGTAGGAATTGAGAAATAAAAACTTGATAAGTATCGAGTAAAAGATAAAAGTGTTATTTTCATTTGGAAAAAGAAATTGAGTTGAATATTTTGTAATTTACTCTTTTCATGTAAAGAAATGAAAATGTTAAGTGGGTTATTTAAAATTTTTTTGCGAGTAATTTGTTATGCTTGCATAAAAGGGTTTGAGAATTAAGAAAAATTCTCGTATTTATGTAGTTTGATTGGCTTAATTTTAATTGCGTAATTTAATTATTGTTTTTAAATATTTGTGTTTATTGAATAAAATACAGTTCTGAGTGTTGAGAATGATAATAAAAAAATTCTTTTATCATCTTAATTGTATTTTTGACACAATTACACATTTACTTATTTAATTTGTTTTAAAAAGTTGTACAGTGTTTAATTTACTAAGAATTTGATAGAGGTGGATTTTAGAATTGCTTTATTAATTAAAATTTATTATATCGGCTTAAAAGTTTTGTTGCTAGTTTAAGTAGGAGACTTCTGAGTTCTATTAATTAGAAATTAAGCATTCTGATTTTGTTTCGGTTTATCTAAAATTAAGATGCCCTATTTAGCAAAAGCTAGAAGGGCAGACTTGCTGGAAATTTGTGACGAATTGGAATTGGAAGTTGATCTTTCGAAAAAGATTCCAGAAATTAAGAAAATAATTATAGAAAGCGAAGTTTATAAGGAAGAAGAGGTTAAACTCATGTTAGACCGAGTAATAGAAGATAGGAAAACGAGAGAAGAGGAAAAAGAAAAAAAAACGTAAGCAAGAAGAGAGAGAGAAAGAAGAGAAAGAAAAAGAAGAAAGAATTCAACAAGAAGAAAGGGAAGAACGTATGGCTAAGGAAGCTCATGAACATGAACTAGAATTAAAAAAATTGGAGCAATTGCAAAGAACTTCTGAACAGAATGATGGGTCAGGAAGAAAGGTTGATGTCAGACCAAAGATACAGTTGGCACAAATTGTTCCGAAATTCGACGAAAAATCTGATGAGATGGGTCTGTTTTTAATTAATTTTGAGAGAAGAGCAGAGATGGCTAAAGTTTCGAAGAGTGAATGGGTTGCATACTTGTTAGCTGTTTTGCCCACAGAGGTTACAAACATGTTAGCCAGGGAACCACCTGAAGATGCGATTAACTACGATTTCGTTAAAAATCTTATATTAGAAAGATATAAGTTGAATAGCGAGAAACTGAAACAATGTTTCTATCGGCATCATAAAACGCCAGACAAATCTTGGAGGAATTATGCGCAGGAACTCACTAGTTATTTTACAGCCTGGATTAAAGAATTAGGTGTTGAAAAGTTTGATCAACTTAAAGATCTAATTATTACAGAACAGTTAAAGTTTCGAGTGCCTGCGGAAACAAAAGAACATTTTCTTGACATTTGGTTAAATTTTGTGATGCCTTTAGATTTGGCAAAAAAATTGGATGACTATGAAAGTATCAAAGAAAGTTTTAAAAAGAAAGAACTTCCAAAAAAGACCATGTCTAATTTTCGACCCCAGTTTAAAAATTCAAATAACTTTGACTACAAGAAAGAAAATAAGGATAATAAGCCTAAATTGCCAATTAAATCAGAATCATTAACTGGGAATCATAGAGAAAGAGAATTTGATAAGAGGAGAATGTTACGTTGTTACGAATGTGGATCAAGCACTCATCTTCGTCCTCAATGTGATAAACTTAAGAAATCCCCAGAAATCATTTCTCATGTTAAGGTTGGAGTTGGGCAAGATTTATCAATAACGCCTTATCTTAATGTGGGAAAAGTAAACGGCGTACAAATGGAAATTTTAAGGGATACGGGTGCGACAATAGATTTAATTGCACAAAGGTATGTCAAACCACATATGTATCTGAACGAAAAAGTGTGGGTTCGGGTGCCCTTACACGATGGTCTATTCTGTTTACCTCTTGCAGAGATTGAATTAGACTGTGAAATGGGACATGTGATAACTAAAGCTGCTGTCTCTAGAGACTCTGTAGATTTAGGAAGATATTTGTTAGGAAATAAAACAGCCGCTTTATTTGAACATTGTAAAGAATAAAAGGCAGTGAAAGAGCATATGATTAATGCTGTTCAAACCAGAGCTCAGAAGAAAATTCTGGAAGCAGAGAAGGTTTCTCATGAAGAACCTGAAATGCACGAAATTTCTGATGAAACTGTAGAAAAGAATCAAAGCAATAATATAGAAACAGAAAACAAAAAAATAGAAGTGAAAAAAGATAAAGATAAATCTGAAGAAGAAAAGTTAGAAAACCAAGAAGACTCAATTTTGCCAGTATGTCAAACTGTCTCAGTACAAGAGCTTATAAAAACTTCTAAGACATTTTCTGAAGAACAAAGGAAGAGCAAAGAGCTAAAACCTCTTATTGAAGAAGCTAAAAGGAAAAATACCAAAGATGGAAAATTTATTTTGGAGAAAAATATACTTTTTTATAAAAGAAAAGATAGGAATGGTACTGAAGGAAAATTATTAGTTGTCCCGGAAAGGTTTCGTGAGCAGTTAAAAAAATTTTGTCATGAAACTGTTGTAACTCATTTGGGGGTAGCTAAAACTAAAGATGCTTTGTTTAAGACTTTTTATTGGCCAAATTGCTTTAAAGATATCGAAGATTATGTAAGAACCTGTAACTACTGTCAACGAGTTGGAAAGCCTCAGGACAAAAAGAAAGCACCTTTACAGATTGTTCCAGTTATTTCAGAAATATTTACAAAGCTAAATGTTGATGCTTGTGGACCTTAACCTGTCAGTACACTAGGCAACAAATAATAACACTAATTTGTTTAGCTTCGAAATATTCTGACGCGGTTCCTACACCAATTTGTATTCTACGACGATTATTGATACTTTATTGCAAATTTTCAGTAGACTTGGATTTCCTCGTATACTACAAACTGACCAAGGAAAGTCATTCATGAGTGTACTTACAACGGAATTCTTAGAGAAATTTGGAGTTAGAGTTGTGCGAAGTTCGGTTTATCATCCACAAAGTAATCCAGTTGAAAGAATGCACAGGACTTTGAAACGGATACTCAGAGTACTTTGTTTAGAATCTGGAGATGACTGGGGGAAAGTACTGCCTCCTGCCCTTTTTGCATTAAGAACTGTAACTCACAATAGCACTGGGTTCAGTCCAGCAGAATTAGTCCATGGCCAGAACTTAAGAACTCCAATGATGCTACTCTATGAAAAATTGACTGAGCAAGAGATAGAAGAAGATAGTGTGATATCCTATGTATTTGACTTAATGAACAGAATGAAGAAATGCCAAGAGCTCGCTGCAGAAAATATGGAAAAAGAGAAACAAAACCAAAAATATTGGGATGATATAAAAGTCAGAAAACAAGAGTTTAAAGAGGGAGATCAAGTTTTAATTGTGGCCCCGTCCAAACCAAATAAACTGTCAGTTAGTTGGATAGGACCTGGAGAAGTAATGAAGAGATTGCCAGAAACTAACTATGTTATTTACGATCCAGAGAGAAAGAAGTCCCAAGTGTATCACGTAAATATGTTAAAGCCCTACCATCAAAGAAAAATAGAAAGTATAAATTTACTGACTATAAAAACAACCTCTAACGATGAAGAAGAGGATGAAATTCCTAAATTGGATGAGGAAAATAATGACAATGCGTTGTTAGAAGTATTGCAAGAAATAAAAAAAAACAACAGATTAAATGAAAGTCAACGAGAAGAATTAGGACAACTTATTGGAAAATATGCTGACTCTTTTTCGACTGAACCAGGGTGCACGAATCTAGCGGAACATGATATTGAGCTGGAATCAGAAAAACCAATCTGTGCCCGGCCTTATAAAATGTCGCCTAGACAAACTGAAATCCTTAAGGCCGAAGTTGAGAAAATGCTGAAACTGGAAGTCATTGAGCCAGGTGAATCTGACTTTGCCTCTCCGTTAATTTTAGTTGAAGTTCCAGGCAGAGAAGCGAGACCTTGCATAGATTATCGCCGTTTAAATAAAGTGACTCGCACAAAATTTTATCCTTTGCCCAACATTGATCAGTTAATAGAAAAGGTGTCTTCAGCTAAATATATTTCAGTTTTAGATCTGACCAGAGGTTACTGGCAAATTCCGTTAACCAAACGTGCTCAAAGGTACTCAACTTTTGTGACAAATTTTGGGACGTACAGACCTTTACGCCTCCCCTTTGGTTTAAAAAATGCTCCGTATGAATTTAGCCGACTTATGGCTGGATTATTCAGAAACTGTAAAGAGTATGCGGTGCCTTATTTGGATGATGTTGCTGTCTTTTCTCAAATTTGGGAAGATCATCTAAAACACTTGGAAGACGTTTTCAAAAGACTGAGTGAAGCAAACCTGCATATTAAACCATCTAAATGTCAATTCGCCCAAGCTTATGTAAAATATCTTGGACACTTAGTGGGTCAAGGTCTTAGAACCCCAGGAAAACTGAAGGTTCAAGCCATAAAAGAGTTTCCAGTTCCTACTACTAAAACTCAAATCCAATCTTTCTTAGGATTAGCCGTATATTATTGGAACTATATTCCGAATTTTTCTGTAATTTCAACGCCTCTCACTAATTTATTAAAAGGAAAGGTTCGCAATTCAATAGTAAACTGGAATGACGACTGTCAAAAGGCATTTGATGAACTGAAAGGTAAACTCTCTCAAAATCCTGTCTTATATAGTCCTGACTTTACAAAACCTTTCATCGTTCAGTGTGATGCTTCAAATTTGGGAATTGGTATTGTGTTATCCCAGCTGAATGAAAATAATGAAGAACATCCTATATTGTATCTGAGCAAAAAGTTTTCAGACAGAGAACGAAACTTTAGTACCACCGAAAAAGAATGTGCTGCTATTGTGTTTGCAGTGCGAAAACTACGATGCTATTTGGATGGACACCAAAAATTTCAGATCCAGACAGACCACAACCCCTTAGTATGGTTAGACAAAAACAGCGGAACTAATCCTAGACTTTTAAGATGGGCCTTACTTTTACAGTCCTTCAATTATGAAATTGTTCATAAAAAAGGAAAACATCATCAGAATGCTGATAGTTTGAGTCGAGCCCTAAAAGCCTAAGTTTGATTAGAATGCTAATATGTAAATATGATAATTTGTATAACAGTTAAATTTGAATTTATTGTTTTGAATATGTGTAAATTATTTTTCATTTGTATCTTGAGTATAATGTTTGAGTATTTATAAATTTTATTTGTATTCTATATATTTATGTTTTCATGGTAGGAATAAGTCAGTTGTGGTTCAAGGTACTAATCTTTGCTATTGGAACTATTGGAACTGGTGCTTGAAAAGCAAAAACTCAGAAATAAACTTTTCCCCGTCAACAGTGAAAAGTTTTCTCCAGGTGGGGAGGAGTCTAGTCTGTAAAGAAATAACTCAATTATAACTCACTGACAGAAACTAACATTTTCCATCGATAGATGGCGGTAGTCATCTGATGATAAAAAGATTGTTCTGCATTTTCCAATTCTGAAGAGAAGCGGGAGTGAGCGCGCAGTGTGTTGTTTTGGTTGTGAAGATGACTCGACGTTAGAGTGATGTAGTTAAAAAAGAAAATGTTTCTGATTATAATTTCTGTTTGTGTACGTAATTTTATGTTTGTGAACGTCTATTAAATCAAGAAAACCACACGATGCCCTCTTCATTTATCAAGTGTGTTCATTATTAAAGTATACCATCGTCTCCTACATTACAAACGTAAAAATGGTGGAAGCCCAGTACGATTCCACAGTGAAAAAATGATCAGTGTTCTTAAGTAAAGATGCAACTAGCAAGTAAGACAGTTCCATATTTTTTTTATTTATTAGTACCTTGAATTCCAATCTGTTATCGATTAAATTTATTTTAATCTGGATTAATTAGATTTATTTGCTTGCTTAAATTAATTTCAAGCTTTAGAAAAAGCGCGGGTTAGTTGGGCTTAATTCATGTACTGATATATGCTGAACTTATTCCCATCAAATCAAATAAAAAATTTGAATAATATTGAGAATTATTTCATTAAGCTGTTCTCTTTATAAAATATTGTGTTCTTAGGCATTTTATCTTAGAAATATTAAGATCTGTTCTTAAAGTTGAAATAATAATAAAAAAAGTTTATTTATATATTTTGGGGGATAATTATGATGATGGTATTTCTTTTGAATCAAAATGATTTAATATTAAAATGGTATAATTTCATTCTTTTTAAAGGAACGACATTTTGAAAAAAAAAAAAAAATTCCAATCTTACCATTTTGTTATTTGGATCAATGACAAAATTACAAAGTTCGAAAGAAAATGTTGGAAGGCAGATGAATTCTGTTTTGTTTTTTTTCTTAATTTGTTTATTTAGTTATTCTAAAAATAGAGTAGATGAGGTTTTCGTTCTTTGATTTCTGATTGAAAAATGAATGTGGATTTGATATTTGTTTGTTATTTTTAAAGAAAAAAAGTTATCGAGTTTAAAACGGAAAAATAAATAATTGTGTTTTGTTTGTTGAGTTTATGTAAAACAAGTAATATAAAAATTTTGTTTTTAAAGCCAATTCCTACTTAGGCCATCAAAGAAATATTTAACATAATCCCTTAAGCTAATATTAGTTTTTGTTGCATTAAAATATCTCAATTTGTTGATTTTCTATAAGCAAGTAGGTTTACAATGGAACTCTATGGGAATTTGGCGAAATATTAGAGATATCGCCATGTTGGCGACTCATTTTGGCCGCCAAATTTGGCGATATATCGCCAAGTTGGCAACAACTGTGGCGGTATTTGGCGACAGAACAGGGTCCCTCCTATGGTAACCCCTTAATGAAAATACTTTCATTGACCTTCAATAACCAATGGCTGCCATTTTGTTTCCCATGCAAAACTAAAATTAATTAATTAAAAATTAATTAATTAATTAATATTTGAAAAAACTGTATTAACATCAATTGTCATCCAGTACAAGTTTAAAAAAATTTATTTCAACTTGATAGGATGAATAATGAGTATTTTATTAACGATTGAAAATCTGAACAAGATAAATATATAAATAAATAAATATAGGGAGAGTGTGAGCTAATAGTAGGAATTGAGAAATAAAAACTTGATAAGTATCGAGTAAAAGATAAAAGTGTTATTTTCATTTGGAAAAAGAAATTGAGTTGAATATTTTGTAATTTACTCTTTTCATGTAAAGAAATGAAAATGTTAAGTGGGTTATTTAAAATTTTTTTGCGAGTAATTTGTTATGCTTGCATAAAAGGGTTTGAGAATTAAGAAAAATTCTCGTATTTATGTAGTTTGATTGGCTTAATTTTAATTGCGTAATTTAATTATTGTTTTTAAATATTTGTGTTTATTGAATAAAATACAGTTCTGAGTGTTGAGAATGATAATAAAAAAATTCTTTTATCATCTTAATTGTATTTTTGACACAATTACACATTTACTTATTTAATTTGTTTTAAAAAGTTGTACAGTGTTTAATTTACTAAGAATTTGATAGAGGTGGATTTTAGAATTGCTTTATTAATTAAAATTTATTATATCGGCTTAAAAGTTTTGTTGCTAGTTTAAGTAGGAGACTTCTGAGTTCTATTAATTAGAAATTAAGCATTCTGATTTTGTTTCGGTTTATCTAAAATTAAGATGCCCTATTTAGCAAAAGCTAGAAGGGCAGACTTGCTGGAAATTTGTGACGAATTGGAATTGGAAGTTGATCTTTCGAAAAAGATTCCAGAAATTAAGAAAATAATTATAGAAAGCGAAGTTTATAAGGAAGAAGAGGTTAAACTCATGTTAGACCGAGTAATAGAAGATAGGAAAACGAGAGAAGAGGAAAAAGAAAAAAAAACGTAAGCAAGAAGAGAGAGAGAAAGAAGAGAAAGAAAAAGAAGAAAGAATTCAACAAGAAGAAAGGGAAGAACGTATGGCTAAGGAAGCTCATGAACATGAACTAGAATTAAAAAAATTGGAGCAATTGCAAAGAACTTCTGAACAGAATGATGGGTCAGGAAGAAAGGTTGATGTCAGACCAAAGATACAGTTGGCACAAATTGTTCCGAAATTCGACGAAAAATCTGATGAGATGGGTCTGTTTTTAATTAATTTTGAGAGAAGAGCAGAGATGGCTAAAGTTTCGAAGAGTGAATGGGTTGCATACTTGTTAGCTGTTTTGCCCACAGAGGTTACAAACATGTTAGCCAGGGAACCACCTGAAGATGCGATTAACTACGATTTCGTTAAAAATCTTATATTAGAAAGATATAAGTTGAATAGCGAGAAACTGAAACAATGTTTCTATCGGCATCATAAAACGCCAGACAAATCTTGGAGGAATTATGCGCAGGAACTCACTAGTTATTTTACAGCCTGGATTAAAGAATTAGGTGTTGAAAAGTTTGATCAACTTAAAGATCTAATTATTACAGAACAGTTAAAGTTTCGAGTGCCTGCGGAAACAAAAGAACATTTTCTTGACATTTGGTTAAATTTTGTGATGCCTTTAGATTTGGCAAAAAAATTGGATGACTATGAAAGTATCAAAGAAAGTTTTAAAAAGAAAGAACTTCCAAAAAAGACCATGTCTAATTTTCGACCCCAGTTTAAAAATTCAAATAACTTTGACTACAAGAAAGAAAATAAGGATAATAAGCCTAAATTGCCAATTAAATCAGAATCATTAACTGGGAATCATAGAGAAAGAGAATTTGATAAGAGGAGAATGTTACGTTGTTACGAATGTGGATCAAGCACTCATCTTCGTCCTCAATGTGATAAACTTAAGAAATCCCCAGAAATCATTTCTCATGTTAAGGTTGGAGTTGGGCAAGATTTATCAATAACGCCTTATCTTAATGTGGGAAAAGTAAACGGCGTACAAATGGAAATTTTAAGGGATACGGGTGCGACAATAGATTTAATTGCACAAAGGTATGTCAAACCACATATGTATCTGAACGAAAAAGTGTGGGTTCGGGTGCCCTTACACGATGGTCTATTCTGTTTACCTCTTGCAGAGATTGAATTAGACTGTGAAATGGGACATGTGATAACTAAAGCTGCTGTCTCTAGAGACTCTGTAGATTTAGGAAGATATTTGTTAGGAAATAAAACAGCCGCTTTATTTGAACATTGTAAAGAATAAAAGGCAGTGAAAGAGCATATGATTAATGCTGTTCAAACCAGAGCTCAGAAGAAAATTCTGGAAGCAGAGAAGGTTTCTCATGAAGAACCTGAAATGCACGAAATTTCTGATGAAACTGTAGAAAAGAATCAAAGCAATAATATAGAAACAGAAAACAAAAAAATAGAAGTGAAAAAAGATAAAGATAAATCTGAAGAAGAAAAGTTAGAAAACCAAGAAGACTCAATTTTGCCAGTATGTCAAACTGTCTCAGTACAAGAGCTTATAAAAACTTCTAAGACATTTTCTGAAGAACAAAGGAAGAGCAAAGAGCTAAAACCTCTTATTGAAGAAGCTAAAAGGAAAAATACCAAAGATGGAAAATTTATTTTGGAGAAAAATATACTTTTTTATAAAAGAAAAGATAGGAATGGTACTGAAGGAAAATTATTAGTTGTCCCGGAAAGGTTTCGTGAGCAGTTAAAAAAATTTTGTCATGAAACTGTTGCAACTCATTTGGGGGTAGCTAAAACTAAAGATGCTTTGTTTAAGACTTTTTATTGGCCAAATTGCTTTAAAGATATCGAAGATTATGTAAGAACCTGTAACTACTGTCAACGAGTTGGAAAGCCTCAGGACAAAAAGAAAGCACCTTTACAGATTGTTCCAGTTATTTCAGAAATATTTACAAAGCTAAATGTTGATGCTTGTGGACCTTAACCTGTCAGTACACTAGGCAACAAATAATAACACTAATTTGTTTAGCTTCGAAATATTCTGACGCGGTTCCTACACCAATTTGTATTCTACGACGATTATTGATACTTTATTGCAAATTTTCAGTAGACTTGGATTTCCTCGTATACTACAAACTGACCAAGGAAAGTCATTCATGAGTGTACTTACAACGGAATTCTTAGAGAAATTTGGAGTTAGAGTTGTGCGAAGTTCGGTTTATCATCCACAAAGTAATCCAGTTGAAAGAATGCACAGGACTTTGAAACGGATACTCAGAGTACTTTGTTTAGAATCTGGAGATGACTGGGGGAAAGTACTGCCTCCTGCCCTTTTTGCATTAAGAACTGTAACTCACAATAGCACTGGGTTCAGTCCAGCAGAATTAGTCCATGGCCAGAACTTAAGAACTCCAATGATGCTACTCTATGAAAAATTGACTGAGCAAGAGATAGAAGAAGATAGTGTGATATCCTATGTATTTGACTTAATGAACAGAATGAAGAAATGCCAAGAGCTCGCTGCAGAAAATATGGAAAAAGAGAAACAAAACCAAAAATATTGGGATGATATAAAAGTCAGAAAACAAGAGTTTAAAGAGGGAGATCAAGTTTTAATTGTGGCCCCGTCCAAACCAAATAAACTGTCAGTTAGTTGGATAGGACCTGGAGAAGTAATGAAGAGATTGCCAGAAACTAACTATGTTATTTACGATCCAGAGAGAAAGAAGTCCCAAGTGTATCACGTAAATATGTTAAAGCCCTACCATCAAAGAAAAATAGAAAGTATAAATTTACTGACTATAAAAACAACCTCTAACGATGAAGAAGAGGATGAAATTCCTAAATTGGATGAGGAAAATAATGACAATGCGTTGTTAGAAGTATTGCAAGAAATAAAAAAAAACAACAGATTAAATGAAAGTCAACGAGAAGAATTAGGACAACTTATTGGAAAATATGCTGACTCTTTTTCGACTGAACCAGGGTGCACGAATCTAGCGGAACATGATATTGAGCTGGAATCAGAAAAACCAATCTGTGCCCGGCCTTATAAAATGTCGCCTAGACAAACTGAAATCCTTAAGGCCGAAGTTGAGAAAATGCTGAAACTGGAAGTCATTGAGCCAGGTGAATCTGACTTTGCCTCTCCGTTAATTTTAGTTGAAGTTCCAGGCAGAGAAGCGAGACCTTGCATAGATTATCGCCGTTTAAATAAAGTGACTCGCACAAAATTTTATCCTTTGCCCAACATTGATCAGTTAATAGAAAAGGTGTCTTCAGCTAAATATATTTCAGTTTTAGATCTGACCAGAGGTTACTGGCAAATTCCGTTAACCAAACGTGCTCAAAGGTACTCAACTTTTGTGACAAATTTTGGGACGTACAGACCTTTACGCCTCCCCTTTGGTTTAAAAAATGCTCCGTATGAATTTAGCCGACTTATGGCTGGATTATTCAGAAACTGTAAAGAGTATGCGGTGCCTTATTTGGATGATGTTGCTGTCTTTTCTCAAATTTGGGAAGATCATCTAAAACACTTGGAAGACGTTTTCAAAAGACTGAGTGAAGCAAACCTGCATATTAAACCATCTAAATGTCAATTCGCCCAAGCTTATGTAAAATATCTTGGACACTTAGTGGGTCAAGGTCTTAGAACCCCAGGAAAACTGAAGGTTCAAGCCATAAAAGAGTTTCCAGTTCCTACTACTAAAACTCAAATCCAATCTTTCTTAGGATTAGCCGTATATTATTGGAACTATATTCCGAATTTTTCTGTAATTTCAACGCCTCTCACTAATTTATTAAAAGGAAAGGTTCGCAATTCAATAGTAAACTGGAATGACGACTGTCAAAAGGCATTTGATGAACTGAAAGGTAAACTCTCTCAAAATCCTGTCTTATATAGTCCTGACTTTACAAAACCTTTCATCGTTCAGTGTGATGCTTCAAATTTGGGAATTGGTATTGTGTTATCCCAGCTGAATGAAAATAATGAAGAACATCCTATATTGTATCTGAGCAAAAAGTTTTCAGACAGAGAACGAAACTTTAGTACCACCGAAAAAGAATGTGCTGCTATTGTGTTTGCAGTGCGAAAACTACGATGCTATTTGGATGGACACCAAAAATTTCAGATCCAGACAGACCACAACCCCTTAGTATGGTTAGACAAAAACAGCGGAACTAATCCTAGACTTTTAAGATGGGCCTTACTTTTACAGTCCTTCAATTATGAAATTGTTCATAAAAAAGGAAAACATCATCAGAATGCTGATAGTTTGAGTCGAGCCCTAAAAGCCTAAGTTTGATTAGAATGCTAATATGTAAATATGATAATTTGTATAACAGTTAAATTTGAATTTATTGTTTTGAATATGTGTAAATTATTTTTCATTTGTATCTTGAGTATAATGTTTGAGTATTTATAAATTTTATTTGTATTCTATATATTTATGTTTTCATGGTAGGAATAAGTCAGTTGTGGTTCAAGGTACTAATCTTTGCTATTGGAACTATTGGAACTGGTGCTTGAAAAGCAAAAACTCAGAAATAAACTTTTCCCCGTCAACAGTGAAAAGTTTTCTCCAGGTGGGGAGGAGTCTAGTCTGTAAAGAAATAACTCAATTATAACTCACTGACAGAAACTAACATTTTCCATCGATAGATGGCGGTAGTCATCTGATGATAAAAAGATTGTTCTGCATTTTCCAATTCTGAAGAGAAGCGGGAGTGAGCGCGCAGTGTGTTGTTTTGGTTGTGAAGATGACTCGACGTTAGAGTGATGTAGTTAAAAAAGAAAATGTTTCTGATTATAATTTCTGTTTGTGTACGTAATTTTATGTTTGTGAACGTCTATTAAATCAAGAAAACCACACGATGCCCTCTTCATTTATCAAGTGTGTTCATTATTAAAGTATACCATCGTCTCCTACATTACAAACGTAAAAATGGTGGAAGCCCAGTACGATTCCACAGTGAAAAAATGATCAGTGTTCTTAAGTAAAGATGCAACTAGCAAGTAAGACAGTTCCATATTTTTTTTATTTATTAGTACCTTGAATTCCAATCTGTTATCGATTAAATTTATTTTAATCTGGATTAATTAGATTTATTTGCTTGCTTAAATTAATTTCAAGCTTTAGAAAAAGCGCGGGTTAGTTGGGCTTAATTCATGTACTGATATATGCTGAACTTATTCCCATCAAATCAAATAAAAAATTTGAATAATATTGAGAATTATTTCATTAAGCTGTTCTCTTTATAAAATATTGTGTTCTTAGGCATTTTATCTTAGAAATATTAAGATCTGTTCTTAAAGTTGAAATAATAATAAAAAAAGTTTATTTATATATTTTGGGGGATAATTATGATGATGGTATTTCTTTTGAATCAAAATGATTTAATATTAAAATGGTATAATTTCATTCTTTTTAAAGGAACGACATTTTGAAAAAAAAAAAAAAATTCCAATCTTACCATTTTGTTATTTGGATCAATGACAAAATTACAAAGTTCGAAAGAAAATGTTGGAAGGCAGATGAATTCTGTTTTGTTTTTTTTCTTAATTTGTTTATTTAGTTATTCTAAAAATAGAGTAGATGAGGTTTTCGTTCTTTGATTTCTGATTGAAAAATGAATGTGGATTTGATATTTGTTTGTTATTTTTAAAGAAAAAAAGTTATCGAGTTTAAAACGGAAAAATAAATAATTGTGTTTTGTTTGTTGAGTTTATGTAAAACAAGTAATATAAAAATTTTGTTTTTAAAGCCAATTCCTACTTAGGCCATCAAAGAAATATTTAACATAATCCCTTAAGCTAATATTAGTTTTTGTTGCATTAAAATATCTCAATTTGTTGATTTTCTATAAGCAAGTAGGTTTACAATGGAACTCTATGGGAATTTGGCGAAATATTAGAGATATCGCCATGTTGGCGACTCATTTTGGCCGCCAAATTTGGCGATATATCGCCAAGTTGGCAACAACTGTGGCGGTATTTGGCGACAGAACAGGGTCCCTCCTATGGTAACCCCTTAATGAAAATACTTTCATTGACCTTCAATAACCAATGGCTGCCATTTTGTTTCCCATGCAAAACTAAAATTAATTAATTAAAAATTAATTAATTAATTAATATTTGAAAAAACTGTATTAACATCAATTGTCATCCAGTACAAGTTTAAAAAAATTTATTTCAACTTGATAGGATGAATAATGAGTATTTTATTAACGATTGAAAATCTGAACAAGATAAATATATAAATAAATAAATATAGGGAGAGTGTGAGCTAATAGTAGGAATTGAGAAATAAAAACTTGATAAGTATCGAGTAAAAGATAAAAGTGTTATTTTCATTTGGAAAAAGAAATTGAGTTGAATATTTTGTAATTTACTCTTTTCATGTAAAGAAATGAAAATGTTAAGTGGGTTATTTAAAATTTTTTTGCGAGTAATTTGTTATGCTTGCATAAAAGGGTTTGAGAATTAAGAAAAATTCTCGTATTTATGTAGTTTGATTGGCTTAATTTTAATTGCGTAATTTAATTATTGTTTTTAAATATTTGTGTTTATTGAATAAAATACAGTTCTGAGTGTTGAGAATGATAATAAAAAAATTCTTTTATCATCTTAATTGTATTTTTGACACAATTACACATTTACTTATTTAATTTGTTTTAAAAAGTTGTACAGTGTTTAATTTACTAAGAATTTGATAGAGGTGGATTTTAGAATTGCTTTATTAATTAAAATTTATTATATCGGCTTAAAAGTTTTGTTGCTAGTTTAAGTAGGAGACTTCTGAGTTCTATTAATTAGAAATTAAGCATTCTGATTTTGTTTCGGTTTATCTAAAATTAAGATGCCCTATTTAGCAAAAGCTAGAAGGGCAGACTTGCTGGAAATTTGTGACGAATTGGAATTGGAAGTTGATCTTTCGAAAAAGATTCCAGAAATTAAGAAAATAATTATAGAAAGCGAAGTTTATAAGGAAGAAGAGGTTAAACTCATGTTAGACCGAGTAATAGAAGATAGGAAAACGAGAGAAGAGGAAAAAGAAAAAAAAACGTAAGCAAGAAGAGAGAGAGAAAGAAGAGAAAGAAAAAGAAGAAAGAATTCAACAAGAAGAAAGGGAAGAACGTATGGCTAAGGAAGCTCATGAACATGAACTAGAATTAAAAAATTGGAGCAATTGCAAAGAATTCTGAACAGAATGATGGGTCAGGAAGAAAGGTTGATGTCAGACCAAAGATACAGTTGGCACAAATTGTTCCGAAATTCGACGAAAAATCTGATGAGATGGGTCTGTTTTTAATTAATTTTGAGAGAAGAGCAGAGATGGCTAAAGTTTCGAAGAGTGAATGGGTTGCATACTTGTTAGCTGTTTTGCCCACAGAGGTTACAAACATGTTAGCCAGGGAACCACCTGAAGATGCGATTAACTACGATTTCGTTAAAAATCTTATATTAGAAAGATATAAGTGAATAGCGAGAGAAACTGAAACAATGTTTCTATCGGCATCATAAAACGCCAGACAAATCTTGGAGGAATTATGCGCAGGAACTCACTAGTTATTTTACAGCCTGGATTAAAGAATTAGGTGTTGAAAAGTTTGATCAACTTAAAGATCTAATTATTACAGAACAGTTAAAGTTTCGAGTGCCTGCGGAAACAAAAGAACATTTTCTTGACATTTGGTTAAATTTTGTGATGCCTTTAGATTTGGCAAAAAAATTGGATGACTATGAAAGTATCAAAGAAAGTTTTAAAAAGAAAGAACTTCCAAAAAAGACCATGTCTAATTTTCGACCCCAGTTTAAAAATTCAAATAACTTTGACTACAAGAAAGAAAATAAGGATAATAAGCCTAAATTGCCAATTAAATCAGAATCATTAACTGGGAATCATAGAGAAAGAGAATTTGATAAGAGGAGAATGTTACGTTGTTACGAATGTGGATCAAGCACTCATCTTCGTCCTCAATGTGATAAACTTAAGAAATCCCCAGAAAATCATTTCTCATGTTAAGGTTGGAGTTGGGCAAGATTTATCAATAACGCCTTATCTTAATGTGGGAAAAGTAAACGGCGTACAAATGGAAATTTTAAGGGATACGGGTGCGACAATAGATTTAATTGCACAAAGGTATGTCAAACCACATATGTATCTGAACGAAAAAGTGTGGGTTCGGGTGCCCTTACACGATGGTCTATTCTGTTTACCTCTTGCAGAGATTGAATTAGACTGTGAAATGGGACATGTGATAACTAAAGCTGCTGTCTCTAGAGACTCTGTAGATTTAGGAAGATATTTGTTAGGAAATAAAACAGCCGCTTTATTTGAACATTGTAAAGAATAAAAGGCAGTGAAAGAGCATATGATTAATGCTGTTCAAACCAGAGCTCAGAAGAAAATTCTGGAAGCAGAGAAGGTTTCTCATGAAGAACCTGAAATGCACGAAATTTCTGATGAAACTGTAGAAAAGAATCAAAGCAATAATATAGAAACAGAAAACAAAAAAATAGAAGTGAAAAAAGATAAAGATAAATCTGAAGAAGAAAAGTTAGAAAACCAAGAAGACTCAATTTTGCCAGTATGTCAAACTGTCTCAGTACAAGAGCTTATAAAAACTTCTAAGACATTTTCTGAAGAACAAAGGAAGAGCAAAGAGCTAAAACCTCTTATTGAAGAAGCTAAAAGGAAAAATACCAAAGATGGAAAATTTATTTTGGAGAAAAATATACTTTTTTATAAAAGAAAAGATAGGAATGGTACTGAAGGAAAATTATTAGTTGTCCCGGAAAGGTTTCGTGAGCAGTTAAAAAAATTTTGTCATGAAACTGTTGCAACTCATTTGGGGGTAGCTAAAACTAAAGATGCTTTGTTTAAGACTTTTTATTGGCCAAATTGCTTTAAAGATATCGAAGATTATGTAAGAACCTGTAACTACTGTCAACGAGTTGGAAAGCCTCAGGACAAAAAGAAAGCACCTTTACAGATTGTTCCAGTTATTTCAGAAATATTTACAAAGCTAAATGTTGATGCTTGTGGACCTTAACCTGTCAGTACACTAGGCAACAAATAATAACACTAATTTGTTTAGCTTCGAAATATTCTGACGCGGTTCCTACACCAATTTGTATTCTACGACGATTATTGATACTTTATTGCAAATTTTCAGTAGACTTGGATTTCCTCGTATACTACAAACTGACCAAGGAAAGTCATTCATGAGTGTACTTACAACGGAATTCTTAGAGAAATTTGGAGTTAGAGTTGTGCGAAGTTCGGTTTATCATCCACAAAGTAATCCAGTTGAAAGAATGCACAGGACTTTGAAACGGATACTCAGAGTACTTTGTTTAGAATCTGGAGATGACTGGGGGAAAGTACTGCCTCCTGCCCTTTTTGCATTAAGAACTGTAACTCACAATAGCACTGGGTTCAGTCCAGCAGAATTAGTCCATGGCCAGAACTTAAGAACTCCAATGATGCTACTCTATGAAAAATTGACTGAGCAAGAGATAGAAGAAGATAGTGTGATATCCTATGTATTTGACTTAATGAACAGAATGAAGAAATGCCAAGAGCTCGCTGCAGAAAATATGGAAAAAGAGAAACAAAACCAAAAATATTGGGATGATATAAAAGTCAGAAAACAAGAGTTTAAAGAGGGAGATCAAGTTTTAATTGTGGCCCCGTCCAAACCAAATAAACTGTCAGTTAGTTGGATAGGACCTGGAGAAGTAATGAAGAGATTGCCAGAAACTAACTATGTTATTTACGATCCAGAGAGAAAGAAGTCCCAAGTGTATCACGTAAATATGTTAAAGCCCTACCATCAAAGAAAAATAGAAAGTATAAATTTACTGACTATAAAAACAACCTCTAACGATGAAGAAGAGGATGAAATTCCTAAATTGGATGAGGAAAATAATGACAATGCGTTGTTAGAAGTATTGCAAGAAATAAAAAAAAACAACAGATTAAATGAAAGTCAACGAGAAGAATTAGGACAACTTATTGGAAAATATGCTGACTCTTTTTCGACTGAACCAGGGTGCACGAATCTAGCGGAACATGATATTGAGCTGGAATCAGAAAAACCAATCTGTGCCCGGCCTTATAAAATGTCGCCTAGACAAACTGAAATCCTTAAGGCCGAAGTTGAGAAAATGCTGAAACTGGAAGTCATTGAGCCAGGTGAATCTGACTTTGCCTCTCCGTTAATTTTAGTTGAAGTTCCAGGCAGAGAAGCGAGACCTTGCATAGATTATCGCCGTTTAAATAAAGTGACTCGCACAAAATTTTATCCTTTGCCCAACATTGATCAGTTAATAGAAAAGGTGTCTTCAGCTAAATATATTTCAGTTTTAGATCTGACCAGAGGTTACTGGCAAATTCCGTTAACCAAACGTGCTCAAAGGTACTCAACTTTTGTGACAAATTTTGGGACGTACAGACCTTTACGCCTCCCCTTTGGTTTAAAAAATGCTCCGTATGAATTTAGCCGACTTATGGCTGGATTATTCAGAAACTGTAAAGAGTATGCGGTGCCTTATTTGGATGATGTTGCTGTCTTTTCTCAAATTTGGGAAGATCATCTAAAACACTTGGAAGACGTTTTCAAAAGACTGAGTGAAGCAAACCTGCATATTAAACCATCTAAATGTCAATTCGCCCAAGCTTATGTAAAATATCTTGGACACTTAGTGGGTCAAGGTCTTAGAACCCCAGGAAAACTGAAGGTTCAAGCCATAAAAGAGTTTCCAGTTCCTACTACTAAAACTCAAATCCAATCTTTCTTAGGATTAGCCGTATATTATTGGAACTATATTCCGAATTTTTCTGTAATTTCAACGCCTCTCACTAATTTATTAAAAGGAAAGGTTCGCAATTCAATAGTAAACTGGAATGACGACTGTCAAAAGGCATTTGATGAACTGAAAGGTAAACTCTCTCAAAATCCTGTCTTATATAGTCCTGACTTTACAAAACCTTTCATCGTTCAGTGTGATGCTTCAAATTTGGGAATTGGTATTGTGTTATCCCAGCTGAATGAAAATAATGAAGAACATCCTATATTGTATCTGAGCAAAAAGTTTTCAGACAGAGAACGAAACTTTAGTACCACCGAAAAAGAATGTGCTGCTATTGTGTTTGCAGTGCGAAAACTACGATGCTATTTGGATGGACACCAAAAATTTCAGATCCAGACAGACCACAACCCCTTAGTATGGTTAGACAAAAACAGCGGAACTAATCCTAGACTTTTAAGATGGGCCTTACTTTTACAGTCCTTCAATTATGAAATTGTTCATAAAAAAGGAAAACATCATCAGAATGCTGATAGTTTGAGTCGAGCCCTAAAAGCCTAAGTTTGATTAGAATGCTAATATGTAAATATGATAATTTGTATAACAGTTAAATTTGAATTTATTGTTTTGAATATGTGTAAATTATTTTTCATTTGTATCTTGAGTATAATGTTTGAGTATTTATAAATTTTATTTGTATTCTATATATTTATGTTTTCATGGTAGGAATAAGTCAGTTGT
The DNA here is from genome assembly GCA_963932465.1 of Maratus speciosus. NCBI lineage: Eukaryota > Metazoa > Arthropoda > Arachnida > Araneae > Salticidae > Maratus > Maratus speciosus. Next base: position 283,885,810 of record OZ010790.1, on the reverse strand, counting down.
GGTTCAAGGTACTAATCTTTGCTATTGGAACTATTGGAACTGGTGCTTGAAAAGCAAAAACTCAGAAATAAACTTTTCCCCGTCAACAGTGAAAAGTTTTCTCCAGGTGGGGAGGAGTCTAGTCTGTAAAGAAATAACTCAATTATAACTCACTGACAGAAACTAACATTTTCCATCGATAGATGGCGGTAGTCATCTGATGATAAAAAGATTGTTCTGCATTTTCCAATTCTGAAGAGAAGCGGGAGTGAGCGCGCAGTGTGTTGTTTTGGTTGTGAAGGTGACTCGACGTTAGAGTGATGTAGTTAAAAAAGAAAATGTTTCTGATTATAATTTCTGTTTGTGTACGTAATTTTATGTTTGTGAACGTCTATTAAATCAAGAAAACCACACGATGGCCTCTTCATTTATCAAGTGTGTTCTTTATTAAAGTATACCATCGTCTCCTACATTACAGTATGCATAGGTATAGATTTGTATGGACTCATGTTTTGGTAAGGTTCCATTGATGTAAAAAAGTCCTGGTTTTTTAATGTTTAATAATTAATAAAAAAAAATTTAATATATCTTTTTTCAACAGATATTTATTTTTTCTCAACATTTGTCATTTATTTTTCTTTGTAAACTTTCTTGCTGATGAAGAAAAACAAGTCAATTCCTACTTAGGCCATCAAAGAAAAATTTAATATAATCCCTTAAGCTAATATTAGTTTTTGTTGCATTAAAATATCTCAATTTGTTGATTTTCTATAAGCAAGTAGGTTTACAAGGGAGCTCTATGGGAATTTGGTGAAATATTAGATATATCGCCAAGTTGGCATCACTTTTGGCGACTCATTTTGGCTGCCAAATTTGGCAATATATCACCAAGTTGGTGACAAACTTGGTGGTGTTTGGTGACTGACAGAACAGGGTCCCCCTTATGGTAACCCCTTATTGAAAATACTTTCATTGATCTTCAATAACCAATGGCCGCCATTTTGTTTCCCATGCAAAACTAAAATTAATTAAAATTTAATTAATTAATATTTGAAAAAACTGTATTAACATCAATTGTCATCCAGTACAAGTTAAAAAAAATTTATTTCAACTTGATAGGATGAATAATGAGTATTTTATTAACGATTGAAAATTTGAACAAGATGATAAATAAATATATAAATAAATATAGGGAGAGTGTGAGCTAATAGTAGGAATTGGAAAAAAAAAAAAAAAAAAAAAAAAAACTATTCTGTTTAATTTCAACAAAAAGATTTAAAAGTAAAATAAGTAATAGATCTCCATCTATATTATATAGAGATACATATGTTTGTGTAAATGTTATATAAAAGTTTAACAATTTTGAAAACTCTATACTTACGCCTATATGTTTCAAACTTTGTAAATTCTTTTAAAATACTTCAAATCCTTTTTGTTTAAAAATTAATTTTCCTGCAATAATAGCCTTAAATATACCTAAAATTACCTACTTTGAACTTACCTTACATCTTGTTATGCTGGTAATTTTTTAAAACAAATCCCTTTCCATGCATAAAATTTAAAAAAATGTTCCTGACTGTGAGGTTACATGTGGGTACTTTTCGGTTAGCTGGGTGCCAGTGTTATACATACGTATCTATGTATATATACATTTATATATGTGTGTATATATACAATATATGTATATATAAATATATGGACATATATGCATATGTATGCATATATATATGTATATATAACACTGGCGCCCGGCTAACCGAAATGTACCTACATGTGTCGTTACAGCAATGGCTTTTGTTAATAAAGGGGTAACTTAGAAACCAACGCTAGAACATTTTTCTCATTATAATTCTGCTTCTGCTGCATTTTAGAAAAAAATCAGCATTACTTTCTGTAATAATTAATTTTAAAGACTCTTTTATGATGCATGAAAGACTGTTTCATATAAGGGTATAAATGTATCAGATATTGGATGATAAAAAATGAAGTTCTCCTTTTTGACATTTTTTTATCGCAAAAAATTCAAAAACCACTGCATGAATACAAAATAAACTTTTGAAAAGAGGCCAAAATTTATTATATTGAGCTGAAAGATTGAATTTGGATTGTTTTTATGAGTAGATCAAAATTGCCAGCAAACTTGGAAAATAGAGGAAATATGCGATTTGTTCCTTTAAATATAAAATAAAAAATCTAATCAAAATATCCAAAATCTGAGCCTCAGGTTCATTCAGGCCTGTCTGTGGAAAAAAAAAAATTTGCAGACATCTACATGTGATAGATTTCCCTAACCATTGCTACAGACAGATACACATACACAAACAAAAACATTCTTTTCTTAATACTAGAGAATCTAACCTGGGCTTTTTGGGTTACAGAACATAGGCCAAAAATCTTTTTTTATTATTATTAATACATTATTATTTATTTATATTAATAGAATTTTTCCATCTAATATGTATTTTTAGAATGCTCACTAACTACACCAAAAAGTGTTTTTATATGAAAAATATCATGCTTCCATTATAAGGTTTTTAAGTTTATTAAAAGCAATACTTTTGTATTAGCCACATGCCAGGAGTTATTAGATGAAGAAATCATCAAAGATTTTGCTATTTATAGCAGCCATTTTGAGTCTGATAGTTTCAGTGGTTTAAGTGCATAGTTTGATTACATATCTGTTAAATTTGTATTTTATTAATATTATTTTATTTATTGATGAAGTTTTGATTTTGCTATGGATTATTAGCCAGAAACAAATGTTGAGCTATTTTATTGTTTTAAGTGCAAATTGATTAACTTTTCATAATTGGGCTGCATGCGATATAGATTAAATTAAAGATAAAACAGTTTGAAACAAATTCCATTTGAAGCAATTTTTTTTTGTTGTTGTTTAATTTAACTGTGTAAAAATTCAAATTGTGTGATATTTGGAAGTTATAAAAATAGTTGTTGACCTGCACGCCTGTTGTCTGCACGCAATATAGATTTTTTAAAAATTCTTGCTGGAAAATTATTTTAATAACCACATAAAATTAGTAAATTGTGATACAGTTTTGAAACAAATTGCATTTGAAGGATTTTTTTTTTTTTTTTTTTGTTTCATTTAGCAGTATAAAAATTCAAATTGCATGATATTTAGAAGTTATAAAAATTGTAGTAAAAGCAAAATAGTAGATGACCAGACCAGATGTTGCCATTGTCAATATGATGTCAGAGTTACTCACAGACATGTTTTTGCTTTATAATATAGATCAAGTATCAAATGATCATATTTTGTCAACCTAATGAACTAAAATTTTCTTCTCCTAAAAAGCATCTTAGGCAAATAAAATCTTTTGATAAGTATTCACTTTTGGCAGAAACTTCTCATCAATATTATATTAATCCTTTGCTAATTATAAAAAAAGGAGTGAAAAGTATGTATTTTAAATAAAATGAGTGACTGGTTTATATTTAAAAGGAAATCAATGCAATGTGAATGATGGCAAAGGGAACAATGTTTAAGTATCTAATGATCATACTTTGTCAACCTAATGAACTAAAATTTTCTTCTCATAAAAAGCATCTCAGGCAAATAAAATATTGTGTTCACTTTTTTAGAAACTTCTTTATATTAATCCTTTGCTATTATATTAACATATATTATGTGCATAAAATGTTCAGGTCAAAATGAACCAAACGATAAATGCTGCTTTCAAGAACTATATTCTCAATCATAATTTCTTATAATGTGTTATTAGGATTTATTATTAGGAATTATCAGGATTTAATGAAACTTCAAACTTTTAAAGAGTGACATTTGAAGACAGGCATTAAAACTGTTTTTTTTTTTTTTTTTTTCCTTATTATTAGTTTCATTTGATATTATACCAGTAGGTTAAAGGCATTATTCCTAGGGAGGGTAATACTTAATTAAATTATTGTACTAACTACATGGCAATCTGATATGTTGTTTTAAATTGCTTGTGATTTTTCGATTCTTTGAAGGAAAAAGAAATCGAATTTTAATGTAGATTTAGAAAAGATTCATAATATTAATTTTATTAAATACTAAGTATCAATTATGAAATATATTTAAAATGCATGTTAAATATTTTTCTTGTGACTTCATTTTTCAAAGAAAAGAAAGAAAAAAAATCATACTTCCAAGTTTTGGCTTCTAATTTTGGAGCTGTTGGAATTTTAAAAATGTTATTTTGATGATCATAAATAAAATTGATGTCATCATCTTCATAAACCTATACACAAATATTTCAGATTTATGAATTAAATAAATACTTAAATGTCCTTTTTCTGGCTTGGCCTAACCATTCCATTTTAGATGCTCCTGATGTAAAATTATAAGCGATTTTGCTGTTTCAGAATGGCAGTATTTTTTTTTTCTTTATTTCTGTGTTGTCACATCCAAAAATTGTGTTCAAAACGTCTGTTTTGATCTTTTCTACGTTTATTTTTTGCTCTATGGACGGAAAAAAAAATCTACGAACGGAAATATTAAAAAATAGATGCATCTAAAATCCATAGCCCAGACCGCATTTTTTAAAATGAAGAATATATATATGAAATAAGTTAAATTAAGAAATGCACTTTAAAAAAGGAGGGGGGTGGGGGGAGCTCCTGATGTAAAATTATAAGCGACTTGCTGTTTCAGAATGGCAGTATTTATTTTTCTTTATTTCTGTGCTGTCACGTCCGAAAATTCTGTTCAAAACGCCTGTTTTGATCTTTTCTACGTTTATTTTCTGCTCTATGGACAGAAAAAAAAATCTACGAAGGGAAATATTAAAAAATAGATGCATCTAAAATCCGTAGCCCAGACTGCATTTTTTAAAATGAAGAATATATACATGAAATAAGTTAAATTAAGAAATGCACTTTAAAAAAGGAGGGGGTGGGTGGAAGCTCCTGATGTAAAATTATAAGCGACTTGCTGTTTCAGAATGGCAGTATTTATTTTTCTTTATTTCTGTGCTGTCACGTCTGAAAATTCTGTTCAAAATGCCTGTTTTGATCTTTTCTACGTTTATTTTTTTGCTCTATAGACAGAAAAAAAAAAATCTACGAAGGGAAATATTAAAAAGTAGATGCATTTAAAATCCATAGCCCAGACCGCCTTTTTTAAAATGAAGAATATATATATGAAATAAGTTAAATTAAGAAATGCACTTAAAAAAAAAGGGGGGGGGGGAGCTCCTGATGTAAAATTATAAGCGACTTGCTGTTTCAGAATGGCAGAACGTTTTTTCTTTAATTTTGTGCTGTACTTTATGTACAATCATTCTTTCTTTAGAATGAATTGTTTTCCCTTTTGAGGACATGTTCAATATTTAAAAAAAAATTGTTTTGACACCTTCCGTAATTTAGACTCATCTAAAAGAGGGTGTTTCCCAAGTCTCATCTCGTGGTGGGTTAATAATAATCTTTATCATTTCCCCTTTGCTCTCTTTTATCCTCAAAAATAGAGTAGTTTAAAAGAGTTATGACATCCTTGGATCCATACTAATAACTGACATCAGTTTCGTTGTAAAACTTGTTGGAGAAGCAGCTGTGAAATACAAGCAGACAGTCAGGTTTCTATATAATAGACTAGCTGCATAGCAACTTGATGTGTTCCATAAGATATTTTATGTATAATATTAATTTTATGAAATTTCTTATTATAAGTAAGGAATCAAATTTACTATGTAGGTAAATTGAAAAATACGCAAATTGCATTTCGCAAGTTATCACATTAAGTCATTCAACTACAATAGAGTGCATTTTACCAAGGGTGCAGAAAATGTTTCTACTCCAAACGTTTCCCCCAATCCACATGAAAATTTCTCCAAAATTTTACGGTATGTTATAGGTAAATGCTGTATTATCGTAGGTATAGAAAACTTATTTTTCCAATATTTCTCAACTTATGCGCGAATAAGTTGCAAAAGTACAAGTAAGTAGCAGGGGTGATTTTGAGTGAAAAAAAAAAAAAAATCGGAAATTCACAGCAAATTTTCTGAAAGGTTATAGCAGAGTGGGGGAAGAGGGGGGGGGGGACCCACTCCCAGCACTGTTTTTTTTCGCGGCCCTTTGACGAAATTTGCGTTTTTCGAGATCTTTTGACGAAATTTGCGTTTTGTAGCGATCTTTTGACGAGTTTTGTTGTTATTTCGCCTTCCTTTTGATGAAATTCGCGGTTGTTTTGCGATCGTTTGACGAAATTTGAGGTTCTTTCGTGATCTTTTGACAAAATTTACGGGTTTTTTTACGATCTTTTAACGAAATTTGCGTTATTTCGCCCTGTTTGACAAAAGTCGCGGTTATTTTGCGATCTTTTGACAAAATTTGCTGTTTCGCGATCTTTAGTAAAAAATTGCGGTTTTTTCGCGATCTTTTGATGAAATGTGCGTTTATTTCGCTTACGTTTTGACGAGTTTTGCGGTTATTTCGCTTTTCTTTTGACGAAATTCGCGGTTATTTTGTCCCATCTGACGAAATACTCGGTTGTTTCGCGATCTTTTGAAAAAAATTGCGGTTGTTTCGCGATCTTTTGACGAAATTTGCGTTCATTTCGCGATCCTTTGACGAAATTTGCGAGTTTTTTTCGCGTTTCTTTGACGAAATTCACTGTTATTTCGCCCCTTTAGACGAAATTCGCGGTTGTTTTGTGATCGTTTGACGAAATTTGTGGTCGTTTCGCGATCTTTTGACGAAATTGTGGTTGTTTCGCGATCTTTTGTCAAAATTTGCGGTTCTTTCGTTATCTTTTGTTATAATTTGCAGTTCTTTCGTTATCTTTTGACAAAATTTTGTGTTCATTTTGCGATCTTGTGAGGAAATTCGCGTTTTCCCGTAATTCTTGGACAAAATTCGTGGTATTTTTATGTCCGAATTTTCAGATTGATGAACGATTTTTTTTTAATTTTCGGAACCAAATGCCTTACTTTTTCGGAAAATTCGGAATAGAATCACCCCTGATATACGGTACATATTATTCTGAGATCGATTTTGTGAAGGTCACCATACGGATCTTTTTATTTGTAGTGAAATTTTCTATCTCAGGGAATTATGGAATTTGTTGTTAAAATTGAAATCAATTGCATATGTTTCTGCAAAATTTCCCCCGATCCTAGATCGCCGGATCGGACATATTCTGCCCCCCTGCATTTTACAAGAGTAACAAAACACAGAAAATAAAATGTGACTTGTAGAGAACATTTTGGACAAAAATTTGGATAGCTTGTCAGCTTTTCAAGTATGCAATTATCACCAAAGTAGCATTTGCTTAACTGTCTATCTCATCGAAGTGAACTTGTTTGGGCGAGTTTCACCAAGCTATGTAATGTAGGTTCCTATGATTTGAAAAAAACATTCTGATCTCAACATTCACACTGAGCATATGTCACCGCTCTCTTATCAAGATTCCCCAAAATTTAGTAAAACATTGTGTCTTCTCAGCGTATGATTTCAATGACGTTACTTTCAAAAATGATATCATTTGCCAGAAGCATTTCCTCCTGTGAGGAATTTTGAAACTGATGGTATAAAAATGACTCGTATAATAATATTAGTTTTCAGAACTGAAATACATGCTTTGCTTTATAAAATAATGCCATTTGTTATTTATATATGCTAAAGCATTTTACTTTTACAAATTTTGAAAATGTCTTAACCAACAGCTATAAGTAGTATGAATAAGTAATAGCATATAACATCATGATTGTGAAATTAGTGCATAAAACAAATCTAATACAAAACAGTGTCTTCATTTGTTAAACTCAAAAAAAGGGCATTTATTTTAATTATTCATATGACTTTATTTATTTATATTATTAGTATCAATACTGAAAACTAAATAGTTTGCAACAGTTCCATGGTCCATTAGAAGCCATTCATTTACATTATTTTCAAATTAAGAAAATAGTATTTAACATGGATTTATAATATTGTAATACCTTAGTAACAGAAACTATGCAGTATGGCAGCAGATACTGCAGATTATTCTAACAGTTTTTTAAAAAATGCTGCCATTAAAAAAACTACTTTATGAAAGAAATTCACATGAAGATTTAACTTAAAAAACTTCTAAATTTTACTATGTCTCTAGTTTGTCGTATCATCTTACTGTATTTCCTTTATAAATGCAATATTTGCTTATTTTATGGGTTGCTGTTATTTCTTATGGCAGACATTGTCCGGTCGCAGATAAATTTTAGTTTGCTGCAAATTGAAACAGTAAAATCTGCTACTGGATTGCAATATTTCAGCCTTTTAGTAATAATTAAGTAAATGAGGAAGTAACTTGCATAAATATTCTTTAAAATACATATTTTAAAAAAGTCAATTGACTAAAAATGATTAAATTGGTTTATCCAAACAAAATAAAATAAAATCAAAGATACTGCACTTCAGGTTGTTCACCAGTTTAAGTAGCAGATGATAATTGTAGTATCACATGTACTCAAATTGAAAATATTTTCTTTTTAGTTTTGATAGGAAAATGGCTACATAAAAGAAGTAATAATCCCGATATTTCCTTCTTTTTTCTGCAACTATGGAGTAATTTAATTGGGACCATTACAAAAATTTTGTTAAAATTTAAGAATAACTGGTGCTAATTTCTTCATCCAACATTCCATATTCTCGAAGGGGTAGTTGTGAAATATAGATAGATTTAATATAATAGATAGTTATCTGCAACACAATTTTTTTTTTTCAGTTTTCAGTGCAGTTTAGTTATTAACTTATATCTAATAAAACTACACTTCTGTAGACTACATAAAAATAGAGCAATGGAAAGCACTGATTAAACTTTATAAAACAAACTAATATCAAGTAGCACCAAAATTATGCTCCTTCATACAATAGTCTATAATAATCAATGCTCTGAATTATCCCAATTTTTCTTTCTTTTTTACCACAACTATGGAGTAATTTAGTTCCCACAGAAGTTTGGGGTAATTACAGAAATGTTACTAAAATTTACAAAATAATAATATCTCAGAAACTAATTTAAATTTCAAAATTCTAAAAGTTATAACATTCTTAGATCCATGCAAATGACTGTTGTAACTTCTTCACTGAATGTTCCATATTCTAGAAAAAGCAGTTGTGAAATACAGTCAGTCAGATTTATTTATTAATATTCAAACAGAGAAATCAAAATCCAAACTTTTTATCTAAATGTTCATAGAGAAGAAATAATTTTTTAATAAGATTAATTCTCAGTTTAAAAATGCAGTTTTTAAGTGATAATGTATTTTACATTAGAGTATATGCAGTATGACTGTTCATATTCTGTATTTAGTCACGGTTTTCTTCAAATTTTGAAAGAAAAAAACCCTTTAACTTCTTTGTGTAGACATAAACTTTTATTTCATACTAACTTTTGCCTTTCTTGTACATATTTTAGCGCAACAACTTGACCCCTAATGAAGCAGTTGATTTGATGCGACAAAGAAGACCACATATATTGTTAGGAAGAAAACAACTTGATGCTTTGGACATATATCACAGAAATCATGTGAAAAAACAGGCAACTTAATCTGTGATTGTCAGACCTATGTCAATTATTTTTGTTTTTATAAAAGATAATTTATTTTTCATCATATCAAAGAAAATTTTTTTCATCACTAACTTATTAAATGCTTCATCAAAGTAGTTTCATATATGGTTGTACTTACATATAAATTATTTTTGAATATGTGTGATAAAGCTGTCATTCTAATAATATAGTTTTAAAGTTTTATATTAATGATTTATTTGCTGTCAGAAATCCATTTTTTTCCCCTGCCAAAAAGTTTATAGTAATAATGATATTTATTCTGTAGATGACAATTACAAGAGCAGTACAAAAAGGCTTAAGCCTCCCTTATTTTTTTCCCCTCTCTTTTTAAATGCATTCCTTTAAGTAAAATTTATATTCACTAATAAATTGTTATTATTTAGCCTTCTACAAGACAATATTCTTGAGCCTTTCTCCTGAGATTTTGGAAAATTGGCTTCTATCTACTCTACTATAAGAAAATGTTTTATTGAAAAACTATTAGTAATTCTTAGATTATTAAAAAAATGATATAAAAGAAATTACTGAATATTATAGACATCAATAATTAAATTTATAATATTACTAGTAAATTAGAATTTCACTATAAGAAAACAAAAATTATATACTTCTGTACTTATAGAAGTGATGTCTCACTTATATTTTAATGTTTATCATGTTAACTTTCTTATTCTTTGTATATATTTATATGTTTTATTTTACTCAAATTTTAATCCTTAAATAAAAAGGGAAGGAAACACGCTTCTTTTATTTCTCATTTTAATATGTATATACTAGGGGGCTCTGCCCCCTATGAGCTGTGCTCGTCAACCCCCGCTCAGACACCGCAGACTCTAACAGCACGCTAATTTGATCGGCTTTAAAAAGATTTCAGAAGATTGAATTATAATTTGAATCTGACAATTATAATCTGACGTAATTTTCACCAAACTTTTTTTTCTTTTTTTAATATTCACGTAAAAATACTTTTGTTAGAAATGAAATATTATGATCATCTTAAAATATCAAATAAATGTCTCGCGCAATTTTTAAATTTAAACTGTTTTGCAATATTATTTTTTGTTCATTTTACGTAGTAAGTGTAATGTGACGTAAATTCTCCTATTTAAGACTTCTAACGCATGTTAATGAATTTATTATTTTACAATATTCTTTCTGTTTTAACATTTACATGTAAATATAATTTTTATGACGTTCAATGAGTTCCTGCTTTTTATATTTTCTGTTTATAATAGTCACGTGTAAAATAAATTTTTAATTTGAAGCAAGCATTATTGTTTACGCTGTTTATACAGTTGGCATCAGTTTAGATTAATACAATTTTCTAAAATAGCTAAAAAATATCTCTCGAAATGCTGAAAATTTGAATTTAAATTAGAAATAAAACCTCAAAAAATCAGTCAAATTAAAAAATTAAATGCAATCTGCACATCGGGAAATTCTGACGCATAAAATGATCTAAAATTGATTAAATTCCTATGTACAGTTTTTCCTTCAATAAAACTTTTTTAATGGAACGATTTTGTCCAACTTTGACATTAAATATCTCTTAAAATAATTCTTCGATTTGAAAGTTGTCTGCATCAGCGTGTTTATTAAACATTTCTCTATAATACTACTGATTTTCATATTTTTGTATACAACAGTTTTTTTAATATTAACGAAGAAAGGCTATGCTTAAGCATTCAAATTGGATGCCGATCTGCGGGAATATCTACGCAGATTTTCATTGGTCCATTTCCAAATCAAAACTTTTTTTTATATGTAGAAGGATACGTTTTTATCAATATTTTAAAAATTGATAAATATAAAATGAAATAAATATTTCTTTTTCATGTGGGTTTATTTTTGTCTATATGTACTGTAGAGTGGTAAAAATCTGCTGGCATAAAATCCTCCAACATCTAAAATTCATATACAGTAGAGTCTCAAAAATCCACACAGCTTGGGACCAGAGGCTGTGCAGATTTTAGAATTTTAGAGCTTTGTAGATTCTAGATTAAATGGGTTTTTTTTTTCAACATACCTTTTTTATTTCCAAGAAGAGCATGTAATAATTCACTTTAAGCAATCAAAATTTGAATCTCTTATTTACCTGTACATTATCATTTTAATACCTAAAATTATTTTTTGTTACAATTTTTAAACATTTCTCATATAGTCCTTTGATTGAGAACTTCCATTTCCTCTTGTTGAAATTTCTTTTGAATTCTGTAAATAGCCATTGTTTCCAGTTGGGTCTATACAACTCTGTTGCTCACAGAACTTCAAAATCTTCACCTAAAACCAAACCTTCTACAAAAATTAGCTTTTGGTATTTTCTTTTAGCTTTAGTTTGTGATAAGGTTAAGTGAAAAATCTTTATCTTCATCCTCATTTAGGATAAATGAAGAGCCAAGCCATATTTTATGTCATGCATTAATTAAAGCCTCGCATGAATAAATTAATTCACTATTTTCTTTAGTAGCTGATAGATGGTGCCACTACTAAAACTTTTCTGTGCTTGTTTATATCTCTCCTCGATTTCTATTATTTTCATTTTCTTGTATTTAAGTTTCTATGAAATAAAAGTATTTTATTTGTGTAATATCCTGTGTCATTACTATTTTCTCATAAATTTACATTAAAAGTTATTTTATTTTCATTCACTGTTATTTGGAATAAAAATTATAAAGAATACTTCTTAATTGCAAATTTCATTGTTTACATTTTGAAATGCATGCGGATTTTTGAGACTGTACTGTAGTTTTTCACATGCAGATAGTTAAAGTATTTCACTCTAAAGCATTTATTTGTCTGTAACCAGAATTCTGGAATTTTTTTCAAAGTCAACTTTAATAAATGGATTCATTATTTATGGCCAGACTGATATTCGGAAGAAATTCCATTGTAAAAGTTAACTTAAGCCTTAGAGTTAAAAAAAAAAAAAAAAAAAAAAAAAAAATGCTGCTGGGCATTATAGGCAAAATAAATCATTGTATGATGGCACCTTTTCCTTTGGACAAATGCAATATTAGGATTCAATACAAATTACTAAATTAAATTTTTTTTAAGAGTAAAGAGAATGAGGGTTAATTTACTGCGGTACTACATGCAGTTCCAGTAAAGACTAAAAAGTTGCTTCTATTTGAAAAAAAACACTTGAAGGGATTTTATGGAGAATTCAGATAAATTAGCTGATTAGTATTTAATTACCAACAATCAAATAACTTAGTTTGTTTTAAAGTAAATTCTGGTCCTGATTCAGGTAATTCTAAAAAAATCTGTTTGGTAAAAGTTTAAATTAGGAGAATAATTATCTTACAATTTTAGAACAGCAAGCCTATGTAACTTATAGGAGAATAATTATCTTACAATTTCAGAGCAACAGACCCATGTAACTTATCATGGATGAAGGATTATGTAGAAATCAAAGAAAGGTATTTTAAGGTATAGGTGTGAAGATATCTTAAATAGAATATACTATTTCATAATGTTAAATATGTTTCTACAGAACAAATTAAAAAATATATGTATATAAGTTTTAGAACTATTTTTTTTCTTTCTCTCTCGTGCTGTTGTTTGTAATACAATAGAGAAATGCTGGTATTATGTGCTTTTTTTCTTTTTTTAAACTTAAAAATAATCCTTTTTCTTTGTGTTTGGAAATCCACGATACCCCAAAATGTTCAAACTTTTGTCCCAAGCTATGTGAATTTTTGACATTCTAATTGTATATATGCATATTTTAAATATCTATAATCACCCTACAATATATCATGTTCATTAAAGTTGTATTACTGGATAATTTCATTTTCTAATTAAAATTATAACCTCATTTTAACCTGAAAAAAAAAATGCAAGTCCTTCTTCCATAAATTCATAAAATTAGCTCAATGCGTACAATTTTGAAAACAGCAAAAAATTAAAAAATGATAGAAAAGGGTTACAATGTAATATTTGAAAATAACTAGGACAGGAACAAATGATTCTTAAAGCATGCAGTTTTAGGAATTTATAAATGCAGTAAAAATTCTTTAACTTCACAAAAAAAAAAAAAAAAAAAAAAAGCTTTGATTTATCAAATTTAATCCAAATTGGATACAAACTTTATTATTTCTTAATTTCCAATCATCTTTATTCATAAGGAAAAGAAACTGAAATAAGGAATGACTAACAAGAAAAAAAAACTTTAATATGATTAAGGAAATCCAAACCTTTTAGTTATAAGAATAATTTAGAAGAAACGCCTTATAAAAACCTAAATCAAATTCAAAATAGTTTAAAATATGTTATACAATTATCTCTTTAATTATATGTTGGTTTTGGAGGGAAGATTGGGACAAATATTTTCCATACAAAATCTTAATAAAATTATTTAAAATTTGCCTTGTTTTATGTGTTTATTTGTGAGTAACTAGAACAAAATGGTTTAAGATTATATTTAACAAACAATAAAAAAGGGGAATCATTTTTTTAAATACTTATTCCATATTTAAATACAGTTAAACCTGTTAGGATGGAATATGAAGGTGTCAGAAAAAAATTTCATTTTAGACAGAATACCAAACAAAACAGAATACCAAATGATTTCATATGATTCTAGCAGACTCACCCAGCACTGTACGTTTAACCATAGGGGTCTTCTGAGTAAAAGAAACTAAAATGTAATATACTAAAAATACGATGAACACAATAAGAGAGCTCTGTGTATTCATGCTCATAAATTATTAAAATGACAATCATAAAAAAATTACATTACTTTCACACAATCATAAATTCTCCAGTTCCCTAATTAAATTAAATATGCACATTTTTTTTGGTGCATGTATCTAAAAAATATACGATTTTCATGATAATACTAGAGAAAAAATTCAATAAATGCATCCAAATAACAAAGTAATCACTGAAATGCTATTTCGTATAGTTGAAAATAAAGCCTCTACTTTATAGATTATGGACATTAATTTCAGAGAAGCCAGGTGTCTCTACCGATGAAAACATATTTTTAAATGGAAATTTATATTTTCATTCATAAAAATTAAATCTACAATGATTACATAAAAACAACATTATTTGCTTTCTATTTTTTCTTGTTAGTGTAGATTCTATTAGAATTTGAATATGCATTATGTTTCTTCCATTCAAAGTGGCGCCATATTCAGATTTTTTTTTTCTTGAAATTGAAATTTCTGTATTGTAGTAGATGTTTTAGTTCCAAATACATTTAACTGAAGGTACTATGTCATTTTAATGCAGTTATAGTAAAAAATTTAAATTTTGTATACAAAAAATGTGCATTATCTGCTCAGAATTATGTCAGTTTCAGATGCGAAAATATAGCGATCGAGTCTGAATTTTTGTTGGCTTATAAAAATCTTGTCCATATGCAGTTTCTCTTTGTAGCAACAAAAATGAAAAAAGCCAGTATTTTACACAGATTCCAAAACACGTGTATATCAGGTTTTGTACATATCAATCAAAAATTTTAGACTTGTATAAGAAACATAAATATACACTTTGACTTTTAGATATACAGAAACTAGTATTGACATAATGAGGTAGGGAGTCTACAGATATTAAAATATATTTTGAACTTGCATCAATTTCAATGCCACTGGCAGGCTTTCCAGCTGACTTCTAATCTTTAGAATATACTAGATCCTCACAGACATGAAGCATGTTCAAAATACACCTTTAAAAAAAAAAAAATGTCAGTGATCAAATCTTCCGGAATAAGTTTTCATGCAGTGGCAGCCTATTCCCAGATGGAGGAAAAAAATCCATGTTTTTTTATCCTTCTTATCAGCAATGTTTCATGAACAGCACTTGCCATCCATCCTGTGTAATTTTAGACTGTTTTTAAATAAACATTTAATGCACACATCTAGCCATTTACAATAAGGTGGCAGATAGTCAAATCACAAATGCTCATGTATCATACATAACTTGACTTTGAGTACATTTTGTGTAAAAAAATAACAAAAAAACCATGCTGCATACATAAAAGAATACAGTAACTGAAAGTAGAATGCAGTGTTAATGGATGCTTTTGAAATACTCTGATTTTCATCAAAAAGTTAAAGCTAAAAGTCTTTACATATTTGAAATTTAAATTCTTGCTATGAAATAGATTATAATTGCATGACTAAAAACTGTCTTCCATGTTTTTCAGTAAGAATAATATGTTTAATTTGTAATAAATGTTAGCATTTCATTTAACAATTATTTTTACATTTAGTTTGAAAACAATACATTTATTGAGCTTAACCTGTATACAAGTTGCTTAATGATATTGTTAAAATTTCTAACATGAGACTGATGTTATTGAATCTTGAAATAGTTTAGATGATAATGATATTATCAGAAAGTATAAATCGAGCTTCTCTAATATTGCCTTTAACCATTAAATGCTTTATTATAATCTGCAAGAACCAAATATATTTGTTTTTATTGTTGCATAATTTAAAAAAGTGCCAAAAGAAATGACTTTTTTTTCAAGTAATATTTTGAAATATGATTGGATTTAGTTGCATGTTACTAAAAGAAACAATCTTTTTTTCATGCTGTATAATCATTAACAATCTCCTAGAACTAAAAGTAGGTCACTTTTAACATTTTTGTATTTCAAGTGCATAATTTGAATAATACACTTGAAATTACACTTCTGCATTCTTACTTTAACACTTGAAATTACACTTATGAATAATTTATGGGGGGTTTTCTTCTCCCAATGTATAATTTTAAATCTATCTATATATATTAGATAAAATGTCATACTTCATCTCTTTTTTCTTCAAATATTTCTTATTGCTTTAAATGTTGATTTTTTTTTCTTAATTTTAATTACTAATTATTTAATCTATTACTTAAAAAAAAAAAAAATAGAAATTTTCAAATAAGTATTAAATGTAGGATTAATTTTTCTATCTTGAATTATCAAGTCAATGCCTATTTGTTATGCAGATTTGCTTTTATTCATAAGCAGTTTCTTTAAATCTTTATTTTGGTCACTTTTATACTTTGCTTCAAAAAGTAAACATAAAATTGAGAAACTTAGTTTATTCTAAATAATGAAATAGTATCCAGTGATGCTGGAAATGCACTATAGAACATCATTTAAGAAAAAAATTGGAGAAGGGATGAATAAAAAAAATAATGATGAGTCCTTCAGCATGAATCATCCTACGCATGATTTTGTTACTTTTTAGATTGTTAAAGACTGTATAGAACTTAAGATTTAGTAAGACAAAAAAATTTATTCAAAAAGCTCATTTATGTTTCTTAGGAAAATACTACAAATCATACTTGTCAGCATGTATGATTTGGTCATGTTACATCAGAGTCAAATAAAATGTAAATTAAGTAAAAAGTTTCGCACATACAATACTGCCCTTGCACAAATTTTGATAGTTTTTTAAAATCTTCATTAAATTTATAAATCCCCCTGTAAATAATCTTAGAAAATATTTTAAGGGTGATAATTATGTAAATGTTATTACAGGCGATTTGTGGTTTAATTCATGAAAAATGTTTTTAAAAAATGTTCAGCTGTGGCCTCCTCATATCTGTCTTGCTCATATATTTATAAATTTGAATTTAATGTAGCTTATACAATTAAATAGTGCATTTTTCATTCTGTGAAAATTATTTGTATTTATTAATAACTTGTGTTTAAGAAACTGTATATTTCTATATGCTCTACATATATATTTTTATTGTATGCTTAAATATTTCATAAAACTTGTGAGGTTTTCAAAATAGACATATTGACAAGTATACATATGAAATGTTTTTCCATCTATGCTTTTTTTTTTTTTTTTTTTTTTTTTTTTTTTTTAATGTATCAAAGTAAATGAGCTAAAAGTTTTGAGACTTTCATCAAATGTATACTATAAAGCTTATTTCTATATATGCTGTAAATTAGTTATGCTCTAGATTCTTTTGTACTAATATATTTCTAGATAAAGATTAGCAAAATTTGATACCATAAAATGTTAATTTGAAAAAAATTATTTATCAGCATATGTTATGATTCATTAATCAAATAAGCATTGTTAGCTTAACATTTGTCAATAACGTTTCATGTCCTTTCTGAATTAACATATTCATTTGAACCTTGATTATTATCATATATTCTAATCCAAAATTATTTTTGCAAACACTGATTATCCTTTCTTTTCCTTTTATTGTTTCTAAATCTAGTACAAATTTTAATCTATAATAATAAAAGAAAGTTTTGCTCTGTCTGTGAGTGTGTCTGTATGTCGACAATGGCTAGCAAAATCTAGTGCACATATTGCGGCGAGGATTGCGATTTGAAAATTGCAGTGAGGATAGTCCAAGACAGATCCTGATGCATGTGAGGCTCAGATTTTTAATTTTTTGATAATTAGCTGAAGTATTAATTAAAAACTCATCAAACAAGTGATCCTTTAATCACAAAAGGGCAAAAGTGTGCACACATCTAGACCTCATTTCACAGCATAAATGAAAGATATTAAGATTTTTCACTAATCAGCAAAAATTAAGAACACTAAGATATTGATTTGAAAATTTCAGAGCACAAGTAGAAAAATATTTTATATCTGCATATAAATTTTTTTTTTAAATCAGACTAATTTTTCTTCCTATTAATAAAAAATGCAGCAGAAATTATTTTCATACGAAATCAAAGAAAAAATGAAACAGGGTGCGATATTAATTAAAAATGGACTAAAAGGAGATCTGTTTCTGCAGACCCCCTTTATCTATTTTCCGAAAGGAAAGGAAATAATTTATAAATTTTAATATTAGCAAAAATTAAGAAAACTAATTAAGAAAACTAATTAAGACTAGATAGTGCCCGTCAAGATTTAACGGTAAATAACTTGAATGTTTCATTAGAAAAATTCTTGAATTTTTAATTAGTTGCTTTTAAATTAATTATTGAATGACGATTTACGTGATGAATTTCTATATTGATAAGTAACTCCTATTTCTTTAAGGCGATAGCTGGTGCTGTCAGTCTAACCTATTCAGTGAAGTGAAAGAAATTTTAGTTTATAATTTACAACCAATTATGCTTGCTTTTTATCAGAAATTTACCTTAAAATACCGGGTAGAGAATTTATTTTTACTTACTGCGGCCTCTTTTCTTTTTTTTTTCTTCTCTTAATAACAATATTTATTTTCATTTATTTATTTACTAAAACTACACGACCATTAAAAGTTGCCATGAATTTTATTTTTATCTGTCTCATTCTCTAAAAACCTAAATCTGAAACTTGATGCAGCTAATGATTTATAATATATATATTTTTTTTTTACTTGACTTTTACTTTACATTTTTTAAATATTAAACCTGAATATCAAGGTAATTTCTTTTAAAGCTCTTATACGAATATTTTTCTTTCTTTCCGTTTTATTTTTTATGCATATGAATGACAAACTTTTCTTTCTGACACACACCCATATATATTCTTGATAACGGTCAGAAAATATAACGAAAATTGTAGATCAGTTCAGTTTATTTAATTGATAATTACATGCAAAATATTTTAAATATAAAATCATTATTTTTTTTTTCAAAATATTATTGATAGTTAAATTTTATTTAATTATAAAGCATTCAAATAATAATAAAATAAAAATCCTATAATTTCTCCTCCTAATAAAATATGTCATTATTGAAATGAATTATCGACAAAAATAGTATACATTTTGCCAGGCTTGGATTCGAACCTGCGTCCTCTGGAAAAATTCAGAACCTTAAACTGCTGACTTAAACCGACTACGCTATCAAGAACTTGTTTTTCTTCCTTCTAAATTGAAGAGGTTCGAAACACAGTTGACACATACGCAATTTCCTCGAATTTGAGTTTTAATCTTACAAAAATAGTTTTGCATTTTAATATTTATGTTACCTTATTTTTTTAAAAGAAGAAACTACAACTTAACATGCTAGTTTCCCAATCTTTTTGTGTAACTATTGGCAATTCACCAGCCATAACTTTTAGTTTCAAATCACTGTGTTTATCTTCAGCGTGTAATATGACCAAAACAATGTGACACCCCTGAAATGAGTCTTATCTAGCTCTTAATATCGACACAATAAATTTTTGAATTGTTAATAATGCTGAAAGAGTCAAATATTAACTTTGTGAAAGAAAGAAAAACTTGTTTACAGAGTTTACTGTAAGATCGAATAGCAGACGAACTTAAAACAACTTCTACCAGTGATATATTTCAACTGAGCGAGAATCTTTGTGCATGTACAGCACGTCACTCCAAAGGCAGACTTCTACTTATATAATGTGCATGCACAACTGCAGAGTTTTAATTTAAAATTACGGCTAATTAATAAAATATTTGAACAAACGAATGTATGATAACAAATCTGTGGCCAAATATCTTTCATTTAAAAAAAGATTGGTGTAATTTGATGCAGTAGTTTCTTCTCACGGACTGTCGAAAGAATACGCTTAGCATTTTAAATATATAGATATAGATTTGAAAATTGGAAAACATGAGTAAAAAAATATTTTACAAAGGTGTATACATTGGACGACAATTTTTCTTAATTTTAGCAAAAAATTAATGGCAACAGATATATTTACTTAGGAAATTCACAAAAGCTCAACGAGAAAATATTGAATGTGTCAGATATTAATTCTGCATTTGTACAACTCAAAAGTGAGGAGGGGAAGAAGGTGGGGGGTTGAAGCAGAATAACAATGAAAAGGAATTAATAAAGAAAGTGGTCATAGCCAAAAATGCCTAAGATTCTTACAAAAATTTATATTTAGGTTCCTTAACCCTCATGCCAACTTCCTATAAAATGTCATCCCAATGCCGCCAAGGGGCATCACTTAATTACATTTTTATCACCAAAATCTGGCAGCCATTTTAGTGTAGTGCCTTTCCTTATCTTCTAATTATCAGAAAAATATAATTATTTTTAGTCCTGTTGGATATTTTTAAGTATTTATTTACTTGTGCACTTCATAGCTTTTACTTTTCTCTCTGCTAGAGGGTGTTTTGAATTTTTAATTTGCATCAAAATCAAAAGTAGGACTATCTTATTAGATTCTTACAAAAATTTATATTTAGGTTCCTTAACCTTTATGCCAGCATCCTATAAAATGTCATCCCAATGCCGCCAAGAGGCATCACTTAATTACATTTTTATCACCAGTGCATGCATATCACGCCCAGTGTACACTACCAAAGGCAGCAGGGATCCATTCTTGAGGTTCATTTTGAAAGAGATTTGTTTGAATCGAGGTTTTTAATGGTTAGAGATGCATGTGTGGCACTCCCGGTGAATGCTGCAAAAAGCAGCAGTGGCCCATCCCAGAGGTTCATTTTGAGAATTTTAATATGAATTGAGGTTCATTTGAAAAAATTGACCAGCAATGAATGACCTTATATTAATTTAAGGTTATTATCACGGTACTGTGGAACACCGGGCAGGTCAGCTATAGTCTTTAATAAAATTATTAAATTTTTCATTAATAAAATAATGCTTTAAAAATTTTCCATTTGAAATTATTTATTGACTTTTGCAATCACAAATTTTATATACAAACTAAACAATAAATGTTGCATTTTGAAAAAGATATTCTCTCTGGGAAGAATTTCGCTTGAAGTAGCCTGATTTAATTTATCAGCGAATTTCACAGCTGAAAAATAATTTTTTTAATCATTATATTCAATATTAAATTATTGTAAAGTTTTTCTGGATACTATCATACTATAATACAGATTGGTGGTTAAATGAGTTTTAAATTTTCTTTTCTTTTTAAAAGTCAAATATGAATGTAAATGATGAAGTTTGACATGAATCTTGAGCAACTGCTTTATTTTAAGCATTTTATAAATTATTAAAGAATGGTAGCTTGGTACCAATTCGTATCACACATACTTGAAAATTGTCTGCTAATATTCTCTTGAGACCTCAAATTAAAATAATACTACAAATACACATTCATTGCTTTTGCACAAGCAAAATTGCACCATAGATGACAGAAAGAGCCCTTTTTCAGAAATTGATATTTTAAGGGGCTAGTAATTTAGGTTCACAAATATGCATCTAAAATTACTAGCCACTTTAGAATATCAATTTAATTATCAATAACCTAAATTCATGCAATAACAATTTTAAGAGCTTTAAACAGGTGAATGATCTATAAATCTTCAAAAAAAAAAAAAAAAAAAAAAAAAAATCGTAAAGCATTTAAGTTAAATAATTATGAAAATTACTTATTTTCTTGGGTACCACTGTCTTGAAGGTCTTTTGCAAACTCAGAGGAAAATAACAATTATTTTGAGGAAATAAGCATCATTGCTGGCATTTATTTGTTTTGTTTCAAAGCAAAAAACATTCAGCTATATATAGAAGTAAAGTAAAAATGTAAAATAATCAAACAGTTTATTTTTATGAGGAAAAGAATAGCGTTCCCTGAAGCTTCTATTTTTTTAGACAATGATAATTGTAAGATACCAATTGGCGGTTCAGAAAACTTTGGAATCTATTAAAGCTGAAAAATATTTTTACATCAGCTACAAGAGAATCAACATGTGGCACAGTTTTCTATCCTAAATGTTCTAGCACAGGATAATAAATTGATTTTACACATACCATATTATTTGAAGATAATTTTGTAATTTTCATATACAATTTATTTGTAATTAAATCAGCTGAAAAGAAGGATGAAGAATTCAGTTTATTTGTGCTTACTTTAAATATTTTATGCTTTATAAGTAATTTAATTTGTTAAAAATAAAAAAGGAATACAAAAAAAAGAAAAAAAATCTTTCACTGTGGAATTTAAATTAGGCTAGGTATAATCTATACCGCTTCATAAATATCTAAAAAAAAGTTCTGAAAATGGTGATATGGATATGTAAAAATACTCAGTAGCATCAAAATTTTATTTAAATTACAAAATATTTTATCTGGAACTTTTTTTCCCACACAGGTATATCCAATAAATATCACAAAAGCAATTCTACCAGACCGAAAAAAAAGAAAAACTTTTAAAATTAATGACAAACTTTTTTGTTATTTAAGTAAATTGGAAAAGTCATTAATGCAGACAATAAATAAATAAATAAAATAAAATATTAAAAAGGTAGCTGAATCAAATGTCTTTACCTCAAAGCATTTTTCTCATTGTATGGAGATTCAAAATATCTATACATAACTATATATAACATTTATACATAAAAGGAACATTAATTTTAATTGATTTCTATAAATCTGCATTTAAGTTATATTTTAATTATCTACTATGCTTAATAAAAGATCCTGTCATAAAAAATCAACTTTAATTCCTTTGAGGTGAATAAAATGAATACAAAGAATGCTCGAGAACTAAACGAGAGATGATAAAGAGACGAAACTCCTGATTCCAGGTACAAAATGGACTCTGGCCTTTTATATATAGATAGAGATATACCAGTCTTTGGGCTCACATTCCAAGTGAAAATTCTATTTATTCACAAATTGAAAAAAAGAAAAAAAAAACTTTCTAGAGATAGAGTATAAATTGTTCTAAATACATCATTTATTTTTAATACATAACCTATTTTTAAGAATTTTATATTAACTTATAATTAACTTTGTATTTTATGAAAGAATTTTGAGCCTACATGCTAATTTTTTTTCTTTTTTAGTCGAAACCTGTCATATTTGACGAATGGAAATGTTTAACAGAACTAATTAACTGAATTTATAAAAAATTACAAAAATAATTTCAAAAACTAATCAATAATATATTGGCTAGCCTAACTCTTAAAACAAATATTTTTAATTGAAGTTTAATTTCAACTTTTCAAATTATTGAAAAAATTAAACTTTATTCCTATACGTAATTAGTAACATGCAATTAAGAAAATGAAATTATGAAGTTTATTAATTGAGGCTTTGATTTTTGGCATTACGTAATAAAAAATCAACGAAAACTGCACCACTATGACACAATTATAATTTTTGTTTTCAATGAAATCAAAAAATAACATCTCTTTCACAGTTGCAAAAGTTACATGTATACTTTTCATATTCACTATTTTAAAAATATTTTAATGTGCGATAGATTATTAATAAATATAGTCCCAAACTTGATGTCAGGTTGCCAGTTACAATTTTGCATGTAAACATTTACACTCTTTACTTGAGGTTATAATCTGAGTGCCAGCGAAATCCAGAAGTTTACTTTTAGACGCTTTCGTAGTAAAATGTTTAGTTTTATCAAAGAAAATATTCATTTCATTTCTACTATAATGTCATTTTCACCCACTGAAGCTCTCTGAATGAGATTAGCATCTCAATCTCAGTATCAGCAGAATGAAAAAAATATTAAAATGTAACAGCTTTAAGAATAAAATCTATTATTTTAAATCGTGACGTTGTTTTTTGTTAAAAAGTTTTTAAAATGGTATTTTTAATTGTAATACAAAAATGGCATCCGTAATGATATGGTAATTCTCATTGTTTCCCTTTGTTCAACAATAGCAGTAACCTGATTACCACCAATGTGAAGAAATTTCATAAAGGGCTTTTAAAATTAAAATATAACTAGTATGTTGTGGCCATCACAAAACTTTCTTCTATATAAATCACGTCAATTAAATCATTTAAATGATACAAAAAATTACATCAGTTTAGCACCAATTCATATCATAGTATATCTGAATTTGAAGTTTGATGAAAATTCGTGCATTAGTTCTTGAGATAGAGCTATAGCGGAAATTCTGAAAAGTGTAGCATAGCAGTGCCATCTATTGAGCGATTGCACCAAAACATAAACAGCACTAATTGGTATCAAGGTATACCTGAATCTGAAGTTTGTTGAAAATCCAAGCATTAGTTCTTGAGATAGAGCTATTGCGGAAATCTCAAAAATGCAGCATAGCACCTGTTGAGCGATTTACACCAGAACATAAACAGCACTAAATCATATCCAGGTATATCTGAATCTGAAGTCTGTTGAAAGCCCAAGCATTTGTTCTTGAGATAGATTGTGGAAATCGCAAAAAATTCAGCATTTCAGCACCACCTGTTGAGCGATTTACACCAAAATGTACAAAACATTAAGGACTAACTGAATCTGAAGTTTGATGAAAATCCGTGCATTATTTCTTGAGATAGAGCTATTATAAAAATAGTGTAAATCCTGCAAAATGCAGCTTAGCAGCGCCATCTGTTGGGCGATTTATACCAAAACATTACCAAGACCAACTCATATCAAAGAATAACTAAATCTGAAGTTTGATGAAAATCCGTGCATTAGTTCTTGAGATAGAGCTATTACAGAAATCGCGAAAAATGCAGCCCAGCAGCGCCACCTGTTCGGCGATTTACACCAAAAACTAATCAGCACCAATTTATATTAGGGACTACTAGAATATAAATTTTTATTAAATTCCGTGCATTAGCTCTTGAGATAGAGCGCCCACAAAATTTGTGTCACATACAGACAGAACCACAGACTCACAGGCAGACATTTTCTAAAAACATGTTTTTCGGAATATCTGACCCCTAAAACGTGTAAATCTGTCAAAAACCGGAAGTCGAAAATTTTCATGAATCCAATACTTTCTTCTTGTAAAGATAGAAGAAAGTAAAAATAATTACCAAAATTGGTTCAGTAGAAATCTCAGGCCAGATGATTACAAAAACAGTCTTGTCTCTTAAATATATATATATATTTTTTTTAATTGCATATTTTAAACTAATGTTTATGTACTACACCTGTTTATATACATTGAAAATGAAACAGACCTATTAAATGATCTCATAACCCACTATTGATATCATTTTGCTGTAGATTGAAGTAATAAATTTTTTTATTGCACATGAAGTAAACAGTACTGTTTTAAAACAATATACAGGGTGTCCTAAAAAGACTGAAATATGCTTTAATTTTTTACCTGTTGGAGTTATGTAGGCAATGTAAGTTGCAGAGTGTTCATAATAAGGTAGGAATAAAGATTATATAGATGAAAAAGTCCTGCCTTTAATTTTCAAAAAGTTACACTTTCTAAATTTATATACAGTCCCTGGGTACTATAAATTATATTTAAAAACTTTTCTCTGTGCTCCGACATGTACAACAGGAAACATTCTCTTCTTCTATGACTGAAACTCAGAGTTATGATGCATTGAATTTTATGAAATATCGGTATTGTCCAGCAATAAAAAGAAACAGGCAACTTTTTAGTGGTATTCAAAGTATTGGTGAGTTTTGGGCGTGGAATTTTTACTGTTTTGCTTGTCAGAGCATGAAATAAAAAATTTCTAAATAAAACTTATAGGATACAAAGACCGTATAAAAAAATTAAAAAGTGTCACTCTTTTTAAATTAGTGGTAGGATTATATCACCAACATAATCTTAATTCCTACCTTATTTTGAACATTTTTAAGTGTTTGAATCTTTTTGGGACATCCTGTTTTCATTCCATTACTATCTAATTTGCCTTGTTTAAATTCATTCTAAGAAATCTTTGGTATTCTGATACTAATAAAATCTGTTTCAATCATTTTGAAAACAAATTACTTAATAATATATTGATTTTATTTACAGTGAAAATCTTTATTGCTTGTTGTATATGTTAGGATAGTAAAATAATTATTGTTAATAAATTATGTAATAATTATAACTAAAGGACAGTTAAATCGGTTTCCTTCATCAAATTGAAAAAAGTGTCTTTATTGGCCAGCATTTTTCGGCAGATGCAAATGGTTTGTATTGTTATAAAATCTGTTCAACTGTCAATGTTTAACATAATGTATGCATTTATTATAAAATCCATATAAACATATACTACTAACTTTTTTATATCGCCATGTTATCAATAACTTCAAAGCATTAAATTATAGTTTATTTTTAATTTTATTAGTATAGATGAAAGTGATATTCTATTTTGAGTTACAATTATTAATTTACTTAATGTTTTGTATGATAAAATTATTTTAAAGTATAATCTCTCAATTTAAAAAGAAGAATGGCATTAGCCCCCCTCCCCTCCTGGTGCTTACTATGATCCAGTTGTTCCACAAAATTGAGGCTGCAAATACCAATATGTATAATTAAAAATACAAATGATTTTTTTTTAATGTATCAATTATTTAAGATTTACTTTTAATTTATAAATGTCTGCTATTCATATTAACTAAGTGAATTCTAAAAGAAAAATATAAATCAATAAAATACAGTCAAGGATCTATAATCCACACACCCATAATCCGCAATTTTCTATAATTCGCATTGCTTAATGAATATAAACAATTAAACAAACTTTACAAATTCTTTATCCAAAAATGATTTTTTAAAAGAAATATCTGAAAATTTTAAATATAAAAGTGAATATAATCATTTTTTTTAATACAAGAATTTGAAAAAATGTTTTTTTTTTGAGATAGTATATTAAATTAATTATTATATTTCACATTTTTCTTTTCATGTTACACTGAATATGAAATTAAAATAGTGTCCAGAAAAATTAATTATTATATTTTGTATTTTTCTTTTCGTGTTATACTGAATATGGAATTAAAATAGTGTCCAGAAATAAGAAAATGACATATAATCCATAATCCGCAATAATCCATAATCTGCACAACCCTTGGTCCCAACTTATGCGGATTAAAGAACTTTGCCTGTACATAGTTCACGGCAAAAATAAAGTTACATTGTAACATCTTTTTTTTAAGATATTTTACTTTTTACAGCAGTAGTTATGCATTATATAAAAATTTCTCGGTATATTTGAGTAACAGGAATCTGTAAATTAAAAAATATATTCATACATAAAGTTAATGATAGTCATTTTAAATGCTTAAAGCCCATAAACATATGTGATATTCAATATATCAGCTAAACTTAAGAGAAAATCATTTGGGGATCAAGATGTTGTACCATGTTCTTAATATATAACCAATTTTCAATATTTTGTGAAAATTCTATTACTTGAGCTTATTCATATGTTTTATAAACATGTAATCCATTATCATGTCATCAGTCAATTTGTGCATTTCATCCTGAAGCTAATTACTAATTAAATTTCAAGTTTTAAATTTTTGTTGTTGGTTTTTAATATTTTTTGTACTGTTTTCACTTTAACAAATTTCCTAATTTCATGTTGTATATAAGGGGTCAGCAACCAATCAGTAGTGGTAGTGCAGTGCTGAACCTATGTTATTTGTCTGTGTCGATTTGATTCTATTTATTCGGTTTTATCATATCAAGTCTAATTTTAATGGTTCTCAAAATTATATATTCTATAACACATATATACAGGCATCCCCCGACTTACGTAAATTCACACTTACGTAAGAAATTTCGAAAATTACATTTATGAAGATACTAGCGCAGTTTGTAAGCATTTGCATACTTTTGATAATTATTTTATAAATAAAATATGCAGATAAAAACCACAACAATATAGTTTTATATATTAGATTATAGTTATATTTTTATTGGGATATACAATTAAATCTTTAACAAAACAAACACAAATCTGATTAAAATAAGCCAAAAAAAAAAAAAAACTCTTGTTTAACCGTTACAATTTTGTTAGCTGAATTCAAACCATAACAAAACCTAATTTTAAAGTTTCGGTGAAGAGGAACGAGTGTATTTTTTCTTCCAGCTTCAGAGCTGTTCGTATGATGTAGATTCAAAAATGATATTAATTAATTCATCAATGTTAAATTTATAAATCCCATATGCCTCAAAGATACTTTTTATTCGAAAAGTGTTCTTTTAGTTTGTTTTTATATTTTTTCATATGTTTATAGTTTATATCCAAGTAAATACTGCTGCATGCTACTTTATTTATAAAATAATACTGTGTAAATAATGTATATATCTACCCTATATATATAAAATCCTAATGAAACGAATTTATGAAACGAATATATGAAACGGCTGAAATATAACAATTCTTTGAATCGACTGATTAAACAACTGATTACGTTTCACGGCGATTTCTCTTAAAATATGGAATACTTTGCGATGAAATTAACACCAAAAATCAATATTGATCCGCAGATTTCAAAACTGGTATTAGAATTTTTAAATTCGAATAAGTTTTCGAAATATTAATTTTTTTCTAATTTTATATACATTTTTCTAATGATGGCAACTCAAATTTTATTCAAACAGATATTTTTTTTCTTTAGATTTTAGAAAAGGTTACTATTTTAAACTAATTTGGCGAGAAGTTTGGCCGCCCTTAAATGTATGCTAACAAATACTTTTATTCATAATTCAATTTGTATTGCATTATCATTTTATTTAATACAAACAGAAACATTTAAAATAAATGGCTTTCACTTCTTTATTTTTTTTAAACGAAATGAAAAGAAAAATATTAGGCACAGATGTCATATACGTACCTGGGTACGTAATTGGCGCCAAAATGGCATTATTTTGGTTGACATGGTAACTCGGCTATTATTGTTTATTTAATAATAAGTGTTTATTCACTTTATTTTCTTTTTTTTAATTACATAAATTGTTTTGTTCTATAGTTAATTATTTTTTTGGTTATTTTCCTTTAAAAATAAAAAATAATAGAAAATATTTTAAAAATATGGTACTACTTAGTTATTCCATCGACCCATTTCACCAAATTATATAAATCGCCAAACCACTTGCCAAATTATACAAATTGACATAATTTTTATTTTAAATAACGAAAGAACAAAGAAAATAATATAACATTAATAAATATACAAATAAAACGCCGAAATAAAAATCACTTGATGACGTAAAGACGTGTAACTTGCTTAAAGTCAAGTGAATGTGACATTTATCAACCATTATTGGCATTTAATCTTATAGTTTGGTGATAGATTTTTGTTCGACGGGATAACTAAGTAGTACCAAAAATACATATGTAACTGGTATTCTAAAACGAGGATTTTGCCAAATATTCGTAAAAAAAATCACGCCAAACTGGATGCGTATATGGCATCTGGCCAAATATTAAATGATGTAACAAACGATGACATTTAATTTCAACTTCAAAGCAATGTTTTAATTTACCACTCGAAAAAAAAAAAATGCTAACTGGTGAGTTGAAAAATAGCTATTGGTGAGATTTGCACCTGGCTAGTGTAACAGTACCAAGAATTCTTTGCGACAATGCTATTCGAAAAAAAAATTGATTTTTTTAAATCAAAATGGAAAACTTTCGCCACAGATGCCACATACGGTCCCATATTGACGCTATTTTTTTTTCTGACGCCAATGCCATATACGCAATGGGTACTTAACTGGCGCCATAGTATCGTTATTTTGCTTGATTTGATAAGCCGGATGTTATTGTTTATGCTGTTGATCTTTTCCCCAAATTAGCGTCGGAAAAAAATCGTGCCAATATGGGGCCGTATTTGATATCTGGGCCAAACTTTCATATGAAAAGCGAAGGAATCAGAGCGTATTTATTTATGGCAGTACCAAAATGGCACCAGGAATATAAAAAGCGAAGTGGTTTGACGGAACTCTTGATGATAGTCACATGACTTAGGCTATTGTTATAGAAATTGTTTTAAAATACCGGGAGACAAAGACTCTGTACACTTAATTCCTTTTATTTTTAGCTTCTTTTCAAACGTTTAACTGATCCTCTTTAAACAAACACGAAAACAAGCATTGGATGTCTTAACAGCAACTGATTCGGCCTTAAATTTTTTAAATCAAAGGAAATTGAATGGAAACCCGTTTACAGGGAGATCTGCACAGCTTTTTTCAGTATAATTCAATCTTCTATAATATTTTTTAAACCGATCAGATTAGCGTGTTTTTAGATTCTACGGTGTCTGAATGGGGGTTGGTGAGCGTAGCTTGCAGGGGGCAGAGCCCCCTAGTTATATGTATATAATAATATTGCAGTTTCTGACGAAATTTTACCTAAGGAATTTACGAATTTGACTTACGCAAAAGTTTATGGAACGCATTACTTACATAAGTCAGGGGATGCCTGTATTTAATCTATTATAATCAGATTGTTGGCAATATTTTAAAAGACTTAGGATCATATGGGCAATTTTATTAAAAGTGGCCAATTTGGCATTTATGTAATGGGAAAATATTTCTATTCATATATCTGAAATCCATGGTTGTTGTGAATAGGAAAATATCTCTACTCTCAGGAATCAGCATTTGTAAGATACTTAAGAACCTATGAGAAGGATATTTCTACAGCTTGGCCAGTATGTGACAGAAGTAGTGATTTAATTTAACTTAGCATATGGAGTAATACAATTTTGAAAGAATAGTCTTTGATTTGATATTAAAAAAGAAAAAAATTCCACCAAAAAAGAAATAATGGAAGATTGCTATTTTACGCCATAATTAGAGAATCCTTAAAAACAGAAATGCTTATTTTTCATTTAATAGACATCATACAATATTTCATTTATCTCTGTGGCTAATATCGAATCAGTTATGGAAGTACAAATAGCACAAAACAAGCACATTTCAAAGAAATGTGTGTTGTTTCACTGTTTTATAAAGTGGATTGTAAATGGGCCATTTTCAAAATTTGCTTAAATATATACTGTCCAAGAGGAAAAAGAAGAAAATTCAAACATAAATTAATATTTAACACGTTGGGTGCCACGGTGACTGACACTGAAAAATTTACAATGTTTCAAGTAATTTTTAAGAAAGTATAATCCTGTAATAAATAACAGGTAAGTAAATTAATTTTAAATAAATTTTCAGTAATTACTTAAAACAATATATATATATTTAGTTTTATATCATATTTCAGACTGTCAGTCATCGATGAAGGACACATTCTAAACAGAAAGTTCAGTGTCAGTCACCGGTGACTGACATGGCGCTTAACGTGTTAAAGTTTAATTTAAGATATGCATTATATAAAGAAAAGTATATTAAATATGTATAGCATTAAAAATAAAAAATAATAACTTTTTTTGAGATATAGATTTATAAAATTGTGATTCTAAGCAAAACTGCCTGTCCCATTCCAAGTTTTACATAATTAACTTTTTTTTTTCTTTTTTAATTCTAACATTTTAAATAAAAAGGTTTATATGAATTATTTATATGAATATTAAAGGTTAAATATGAAGTATTATTGTGCTATATTATTGAAAAAAATTAATTACAAAAGTTTCTTTCTTTAGCAAATCAACAGAAATATTTTGTCCCTCACTTTGCATCAAGTATGTTACTTTATGATTATTTTAGTCAAAATAGGTTTCTAATTTTACCTAAAGTTGGCAGCACATGTTCAGTGGCGTTGTTAAACTATTCAAGCAACTACTCCTTGCCATTTTTTATTCTTCAATTAAGAAGCATTGCAATAGTGGCAAGAATCAGCTTTCTTCGAAGTTGTTTTTTTTTTTTTTTTCATTGTCAAATCCGTTACCATAATTTTTAATATTAAAATAATACTTTTTACACTTTTGTATTTAAATATTGTTTACTAAATAGTTTTAGAAGGCATGTGTATTATTATCCAAGTTAGAAATTATACAGGCTAGCTTATTTCTAATGGTTTGGTTTGAATGTCAAATCTGTTACCATGCAACTGGTAACGGAATTGACTCAAGGTAACAGAATTGACATTGTTTGCGAACTATGGTTTATAATATTTTTTCTACATCAAAAATGCCTTTAACAGCTGAAGAAAATGCAAAGGTGCTAAACTATAGGGAAAGACTGAAATAAAACCCAGAAAAATATAAACAAGCTGAAAACAAACAAAGAAAGGTAAATTATTCTGATTTGTGATATTTATAATCAATGATATTTGCAATCACTTATGGAGAAAATAACTTGATAAATTAAATTCGTATTTATTTTGTATGCAAGTTATTAAAAGCATTCTATTTTTTCTAGGAAAAAGTTCTTTGCAAAAAATTTCTTTTCCAATGATTTATTGGTGAAATATCAGAGGTATAAAAAAAGTATTGGCGTGAAAAGCAAGCTGAATGTTGCTTGTGCACACTTCAATCCTTGTTCATGTATGTTAATTGAAAAGTTAAAAGCATCTTTAATATGCTTTAAAATATCAGCACCTTCCAGCCTGTAGAATGTG
Organism: Maratus speciosus; assembly: GCA_963932465.1. NCBI lineage: Eukaryota > Metazoa > Arthropoda > Arachnida > Araneae > Salticidae > Maratus > Maratus speciosus. Next base: position 283,853,240 of record OZ010790.1, on the reverse strand, counting down.
CAAAAATTGAATAAAACATTTTTACATTTTGATTTTTTTAGAAAATTATGCATACAGATTTAGTGAAGAAATGCACTGTGGTGCACCTAGAACTCAGACTACTTTTCATTTAGGTGTCCTTGTACGATACAGAGTGATTCAAAACTAGAGGAACAAACTTCTAGGAGGTGGGGGGGGGGGGGGGGACGATCTAGAAGACTCTGAAACACATAGCAATGCAGTGTCGAAAATGCAATCCTAATGAGATACAAAGTTGTTAGAGGCTGAATCATCATGATAGCAATTGACATTTAAAGACCATAAGCTTAAAATAAATCATGACTTTCCTGATAATTAAATTCCCCGAAGTTTACTGCCTACGGGCCTGGTTCTTACCATCTACAGTTTTGCACATAGAGGGCATTTTGAAATGTCCCATCTTCGTTGCTACTGCGAACGTCCAACAGATGCTTGGCGTATTTCAAAACATCCAAGATTCCATACGGTGCCCATGTTACAAAATGTCAAGCAACTTCATTATCAGGAAGTCGTGACTTAAGCTTATGGTCCTTAAATGTCAATTTTCAATCACAATGATTCAGCCTCTAACAACCCCCTATCTCGCTAGAACTGCATTTCCGACCCTGCACCGCTATGTGATCCAGAGTCGTCTAGGTGCAGGCTCGGACTGGCCCATCGGCCCGAGGGCCGGTGCGCCCTTGTCCAGGGAAAACTTCGCGCCCCTAAGTGCCTATGCGGCTCCAATATTTTTTCACTTGTTGTAGACATACATTCTGATTAGCGTACTAAATTTCGAGAATTCGTTTAGGGAGTAATCAACAATCACTAGACAGACAGCACAAGAGAAGTATTTTTTTTATTATCGAAGCAATTTCAAGATCGGAAACCAAAAAGTACATCTTTGCATGCTATTGAAAGAGAAAACATGCACCCAACGAGAGCTGTAGTAGCCATGGCGCCCTTGACTTAATTTTTTTCATCGCTTCTTTGAATGATATCTTTTAGATTTTAACCAAATATTTAGCATATTTTCAGTCCTTTTGCTTTTAGTATTTTGCGTCGGCCTCCTTTATAGCCGCCCCTGAATGCACCTATAATCGTGCTTAGCAATTTGAATGAAAAAAAAAGAGAGAAATATATCAGAAGTCAAAAAATTTTTTGTATGGATTTTGTTGTTGATTGGAAAACACAATCTTTTTCTTTTCGGGGAATACAAAGCTGATGATACTTTTAGATTACAATCCTGCAAGCTGTGGGATCTCACGGGCAGCGTTTTCTCATTCACAAAATCTACCATCATTTTCGGATAGTAATTTCGCGCATAGTTTAGGAGTAATCAGTGAAAATACATTAAAAAAATACATATGCGTCGAAATGAGAACCTTCTCAAAACACTCAAGTATGGAAACTGAAATATTTCCCTTGATCCCTAACAATGGTAAAAGATTTACAAATCATGGGAAGAGTGTGATGAGAATAATAAATTTACTATATTTAAGCGATTTTAGACTAGCAAAGCGGCTGTTTTAGGGTGTACTTTTTCTGTAGAAACTTTTTTATAAAGTGATATCAATTCAGCTCTTTATGGATGCATAAAGTCATTTTTAAGGATAAGAAATACCAATTGTTTTCACAAGCAAGTATTATTTTCACATTCAAATAACCCTATATTTCAGCATTCCAATACCCTGTAATATGTGGTACTTTTATAAAAGAACAAAAGAAGCATGAAATTTAGTTTTCAAAATTTCTATTTCAATACGGAGAGTATATTTTTGTCTTAAACATAAATGTTTTATAAACGAAGTTTACATACTGAGTGTTTCTTGTGTGTGTTGAAGGAGATACCTGCAGATAGCACATTTAAAAATGCTACTTGGTTAATAATATTAATAGTAATAAAACAGAAGTAAATAAAAATTAGTTGTTCTCAGATTGTAAGAGAAATTAAATTTATGACATTTTTAACTGACTTGATAACTAATTCATATTACATTAAGCCCTTAGCAGCACCGCGGCAACTCTATTTGGCGCCGGGTGCAAAAAAAAAAACAACTTGTTAGTTTTTCTAAAAAACCTCAGTGCATCAATGGTGATCAGAAAGAAAATGTGGTTACTCCTAACTAATTCTGCTAAAAATAATCGTAAAAAAAATGTAGGTACCAATCGCGACTGGAAATAATATCTACTAGTTATTGTTATGTATAAAATATGTTTATGAAGTCATCCACTTACTTTGAAATTTAAAACAATAACACTAATTTTTGATACCCTATTTGAGTTTCTTGGATCGAGACAGCCCGGAAAAAGGCATATTTTATATGCATTATCTTAAATCTTGATGGGGTTAGAAGAGTTTAAATTTGAGTATGGTAAAGCTAAATCCATTTGAGAAACTTAATTTTTATCTTCATAAAAATTATCTGATTGATTTTTTATTAATTAATTAAAGATATACAGATTAATTAATTAATTATACAGATACAGATTTATTTATTAATTAAAGATATACAGATTACAGATACCCAAACTTATTCCAGATTTTTTTTCTATTCAAACACTTTTCTTAGTTAGAAAGCTATTAATAAAGTCATTTAAAAAAATATATATAATGAACAAACCACAATTGTTAAAACATCGATGTGTACAGCTCATTTGAATAATTAGTTTTCGAGATATGGAGAAAATTTTCCTTTTCATAATTTAAGGGGGTCGTATTCCGCTATCAAAGGTACCACAGAAAAAAATCGTAAAAACTTACCACAAATATTTTGTAGGATTTTCTTTGATGTAAAGTAAGTTTTTAATAAATTTATAATACCTGTAAAATTTTACTGGTGACTAATTGAAAGATTTTTGGTACTTTTTCTTGTAAGATCTTTAATTTATTTTCCGAAATTTAGGGATAAACCCCTAACACATTTTGTTTTATAACTGTATTAAGTTTTAAGAAAAACATACAAGCTATATCTCTTTCCTGGCTAGAAAAGAACTCAAATAGGGTGTCAAAAGTGGATGTTACCATTTGAAAAATCAACGTTCGTGTATCTTTTTATGTGTCAGTCTCCAAAGCAAAATTTATGAAAAGCATTTGATAGTAAATATTATTCCTAGTATTCAATAGTAATCAATTGGTATCCTATGACTTTTTTATACAGTCATTTTCAAGAAAACTGGTAGGGGTGATAACTTTTTTTTTTTGCAAGGTGTCTACAGATAGAAGAAGAAAATGAGAAAGCTCTAGTCTTGATATCAGTAATCTACTACAAGATAATCTGTGTTCAACTTGCTGGAGTTTTAGATGTTATATGATTTGATTTACAAAATTGCTTAGTAGGAATTGCTTGTGTAGGATTGATGGAGCTGTAAACATGCACGAAGAATATAGCGAAGTCTTCTATCCAGAGTTAGAGACACAATTTAAGCCATTATCATTTACTTGGTGCTATGCGAGTGTGTAAACCTCGTCAAACCAGATACAACACAAGCAAGTAAAATTGACTTGATTCGCTAAAATTTTTGTGCCCTCTGAAAATCCAAGGTCTGCGCCCCTTACAATGACCCAGTCCGACCCTGTCTAGGTGTACCCCATCCCTTATAGAGTTTGTTCTAGAAATGGGAAATTTAGTTACTTTTGGTTAACACGTTACATCGTTCCACACTTGTACAGGTAACAGGTTCCAACAACCTGTTATTTTTATAACATATAACTAATCGTGTGTATCCGGTCAACGGATGTTTTAATTAGAAGGGCTTTTAAACAAAATGTTTGGAATAATTTTTTGACATAATTATAAATGCTGTTTTCTATTGAGATGAATCAAAATGAGTTTGTGATTTAAAACGTAATTTTTGCATGACGAAAACTTACCTAGTCATGATACTTTGAATTTCATGCATTTTTAGCGATTTCTAACACTAAAAATATGTTTTCAATTTATGGTGATTAAAACATTGAAAATTCATAAAATTCTAAGTATCATAACTCAGTAAGTTTTGACCATAAAAGAATACATTTTTGCTGTTTTACTTGTTAGAAGATGGAAAAAAGTTTTCTAAATAAAATTTATAGGGCAGAGGCATTGTATAAAATTTGTAATTTCTTATGTATTTGAAAAGTAATTATTGTAATATAAATCAATTTTTATGTGATGCAGAACAAATTGCAATTGGAAATATACCTTTAAAACTAACGGTTTTGAAATTAGTTATTGGAGATACCCTGTATAATAACTACATACCTGCCAACATGTCAATTTTGAAATCCTTACAATTTTTATGACGTATTCTTGGGTGCTTAAAAATGCATAACATATGCACATGCAATGAAAAAAGTAATCTCTCTATTCTAAAAAAAAGTAACTACCGCTGTCACCGCCGCCGCCGCCGCCGCCGCCGGTTTTGAATTTTTTGTGACGGGAGGTCTTTCTTAGTTAATATTAAGAAAAATAATGCATACAAAAATATGAAAATCGGTAGTATTATACAGAAATGTTTGATAAACACGCTGATGCAGACAGTTTTCAGATCGAAGAATTATTTTAAGAGATATTTAATGCTAAAGTTGGACAAAATCGTTCCACTAAAAAAGTTTTATAGGAGCAAAAACTGTTCATAGGAATTTAATCATTTTTAGATCATTTTATGCGTTAGAACTTGCCGGAGTGCAGATTGCATTAATTTTTTTATTTTGACTAATTTTTTGAGGTTTTATTTCTATTTTAAATTCAGATTTTCAGCATTTCTAGAGATATTTTTAACAGATTTTAGAAAGTGATATCAATTTAAACTGTTGCCAACTGTATAAACAGCGGAAGCAATAATGTTTGCTTAAAAAAAAAAAATATTTATACGTGTAAATAAATTAAAAATTTATTTACACGTGACTATTATAAACAGAAAAAAACATTTGGAATTAGAATTAAATAATTATGTACAAAAAGCAGGAACTTATTAAAATTTACGTCATAAAAACTATAATTACACGTGAATTTTAAGAGAGAAAGGAATTTGTAAAGCAATAAATTTATTAACATGCGTTAGAAGCCTTAAATAGGAGAAATTACGTCATATTTACGTCACATTACAGTTATTACATAAAATGAACACAAAATAATATTGCAAAACGGTTTAAATTTAGAAATTGCGCTAGACATTTATTTGATATTTTAAGAGGATACTTTTCAACTATTTTTTTTAGGAAAGCGCAAATAATATTTAATTTCTAACACAAGTATTTTCACGTGAATATTAAAAAGAGAAAGAATAGTTTGGTCAAAATTACGTCAGATTAAAAACGATTAATTTAAAATGTCTCATTTAAAAGAACTTTCTTTTCAGTTTGTTAAAAAATACCAGGAAAAGACTCTGTTTACTTAATTCCTTTTATATTAGCTTATTTTGAAATGATGTTACACGTGTCTACGTCATCAAGTTATTTTTATTTCGACGTTTTATTTGTATTTTTATTAATGTTGTACTAATTTATTTGTTTTTTCGTTATTTAAAATAAAAATTATGTCAATTTGTATAATTTGGTGAGTGGTTTGGCGATTTATATAATTTGGTGAAATTGGTCGACGGGATAATCAAGTACAGTAAAATCTGTCTAAAGCGGAATCGATCGGGACCGAGAAAAATTTCCGTGGTAGACAAAATTCCGCCTTAGACAAATTTTAATCTATGTCTATGGATTCGTAGGGACTTGAAAATCTTTCCGAGTTAGACAGATTTCCGTCTTATACAGAGTCCGCCTTACACAGAGTTTACTGTAGTACTGCAACGGATTTGGCGTTAAAATTCCCCAATCAAAGAGAAATGAATAGAAATACGTTTATAGAGAGATCGCCACTGTTTTTTAAATTATAATTCAATCTTTCGAAATCTTTTTAAAGCCGATCAAATTAGCGTGCATTTAGAGTCTACGGTGTCTAGACGGGGGTTGGCGAGCGTAGCTCGTAGGGGGCCGAGCCCCCTAGTACTTCATAACATTTTCTATGCTATATTCATGTAAAGTCTTTTTTTTTTTTTTTTTTTTTCAAAATAAAAACGTGAGATATCAAAAGAAAATTTTTTTGGATGGGAAATTCTAAAAAAAAAAAATTCTGAAATTCACAGCAAATTTTCTGAAAGGTTACACAGCCAAAGGATTGGGGAGGAAAGGGGGGGGGGGGGGATTCCCTTCCGATGCTAATTATGAGTTTTTTCGAGGCCCTTTGATGAAATTCGGACTTTTTCCATGATCCCGTGAAAAATTCGCGTTTTTTTTTCACGATCCTTTGACGAAATTACTGTTTTTTCACGATCTTTTGACGAAATTTGTGTTATTTTCGTAATCTTTTAACGAAATTTGTGTTATTTTCGTAATCTTTTAACGAAATTTGCGTTTTTTCGCGATCTTTTGACGAAATTTGCGTTTTTTCGCGATCTTTTGACGAAATTTGCGTTTTTTCGCGATCTTTTGACGAAATTTGCGTTTTTCCGCGATCTTTTGATAAAATTAGCGTTTTTTTCGCAATTTTTTGATAAAAGCGTTTTTTCTGCGTTCTTTGACGAAATAAACATTTTACTCGCAATCTTTTGACGAAATTCGCATTTTCCTCGCAATCTTTTGACGAAATTCGCGTTTTTTTACGTGATCCTTGATAATATTCGCGTTTTTTTACGAAATCTTTGACGAAATTAGCTTTGTTTCAAAGATTTTTGATCGAAATTAGCGTTTTTACGCGTTTTCTGACGAGATTCGCGTTCTTTTCACGATCCCTTGACGAAATTAGTGTTCTTTCCCCGCGATCTTTGACGAAATTCGCGTTCTTTTCACAATTCTTTGCCGAAATTAGTGTTTCTCCTGCGATTTTTGACAAAATTCGCGTACTTTTCACGATCTTTCGACAAAAATAGTGTTTTTCTGCGCGATTTTTAACGAAATGCACGTTTTTTTCGCGATTCTTTGACAAAATTTGCTTTTCTTCAAATATCTTTGATAAAATTCTTTTTTTTTTCCGCGATCTTTGACGATATTCGCGTTTTTTCAAACGAACTTTGATGAAATTCGCGTTCATTTCACGATCCTTTGAACAAATTCGCGTTTTATCCCCACTATTTTTGACGAACTTCGCGTACTTTTCAGAATCCCTTGTCGAAATTAGTGTTTTTTCCCGCGATCTTTGACGAAATTCGCGTTTTCTTTTTTCGAAAATTAGGGCTTTTTTCAAGATTCTTTGAGAAAATTGGCGTTTTTTCCGATCCTTTGACAAAAGTAGCGTTTTTTTTCGCGATCCTTTGACAAAATTAGTGTTTTTTTTCGCAATCCTTTGAAGAAATTAGCGTTTTTGAAGGGATCTTTGACGAAATTAGCTTTTTTGAAGGGATCTTTGACGAAATTAGCTTTTTTGAAGGGATCTTTGACGAAATTAGCGTTTTTTCACGCAATCTTTGACAAAATTCGCATTTTTCAGCGATCGTTTCTCCCGCGCGCAGAACCGTACAATCGTACTGTTCATCCGTACAACCGTACAATTAGAATAGCAAATGAACAGAAATATTTTGTCCCTCACTTTGCATCAAGTATGTTACTTTATGATTATTTTAGTCAAAATAGGTTTCTAATTTTGCCTAAAGTTGGCAGCACATGTTCAGTGGCGTTGTTAAACTATTCAAGCAACTACTCCTTGCCATTTTTTATTCTTCAATTAAGAAGCATTGCAATAGTGGCAAGAATCGGCTTTCTTCGAAGTTGTTTTTTTTTTTTTTTTCATTGTCAAGTCCGTTACCATAATTTTTAATATTAAAATAATACTTTTTACACTTTTGTATTTAAATATTGTTTACTAAATAGTTTTAGAAGGCATGTGTATTATTATCCAAGTTAGAAATTATACAGGCTAGCTTATTTCTAATGGTTTGGTTTGAATGTCAAATCTGTTACCATGCAACTGGTAACGGAATTGACTCAAGGTAACAGAATTGACATTGTTTGCGAACTATGGTTTATAATATTTTTTTTACATCAAAAATGGCTTTAACAGCTGAAGAAAATGCAAAGGTGCTAAACTATAGGGAAAGACTGAAATAAAACCCAGAAAAATATAAACAAGCTGAAAACAAACAAAGAAAGGTAAATTATTCTGATTTATGATATTTATAATCAATGATATTTGCAATCACTTATGGAGAAAATAACTTGATAAATTAAATTCGTATTTATTTTGTATGCAAGTTATTAAAAACATTCTATTTTTTCTAGGAAAAAGTTCTTTGCAAAAAATTTCTTTTCCAATGATTTATTGGTGAAATATCAGAGGTATAAAAAAAGTATTGGCGTGAAAAGCAAGCTGAATGTTGCTTGTGCACACTTCAATCCTTGTTCATGTATGTTAATTGAAAAGTTAAAAGCATCTTTAATATGCTTTAAAATATCAGCACCTTCCAGCCTGTAGAATGTGCAAAAATTGAAAACATTTTTACATTTTGATTTTTTTAGAAAATTATGCATACAGATTTAGTGAAGAAATGCACTGTGGTGCACCTAGAACTCAGACTACTTTTCATTTAGGTGTCCTTGTACGATACAGAGTGATTCAAAACTAGAGGAACAAACTTCTAGGAGGTGGGGGGGGGGGGGGGGGGGACGATCTAGAAGACTCTGAATCACATAGCAATGCAGTGTCGAAAATGCAATCCTAATGAGATACAAAGTTGTTAGAGGCTGAATCATCATGATAGCAATTGACATTTAAAGACCATAAGCTTAAAATAAATCATGACTTTCCTGATAATTAAATTCCCCGAAGTTTTCTGCCTACGGGCCTGGTTCTTACCATCTACAGTTTTGCACATAGAGGGCGTTTTGAAATGTCCCATCTTCGTTGCTACTGCGAACGTCCAACAGATGCTTGGCGTATTTCAAAACATCCAAGATTACATACGGTGCCCATGTTACAAAATGTCAAGCAACTTCATTATCAGAAAGTCGTGACTTAAGCTTGTGGTCCTTAAATGTCAATTTTCAATCACAATGATTCAGCCTCTAACAACCCCCTATCTCGCTAGAACTGCATTTCCGTCCCTGCACCGCTATGTGATACAGAGTCGTCTAGGTGTACCCTATCCCTTATAGAGTTTGTTCTAGAAATGGGAAATTTAGTTACTTTTGGTTAACACGTTACATCGTTCCACACTTATACAGGTAACAGGTTCCAACAACCTGTTATTTTTATAACATATAACTAATCGTGTGTATCCGGTCAACGGATGTTTTAATTAGAAGGGCTTTTAAACAAAATGTTTGGAATAATTTTTTGACATAATTATAAATGCTGTTTTCTATTGAGATGAATCAAAATGAGTTTGTGATTTAAAACGTAATTTTTGCAAGACGAAAACTTACCTAGTCATGATACTTTGAATTTATGCATTTTTAGCGATTTCTAACACTAAAAATATGTTTTCAATTTATGGTGATTAAAACATTGAAAATTCATAAAATTCTAAGTATCATAACTCAGTAAGTTTTGACCATAAAAGAATACATTTTTGCTGTTTTACTTGTTAGAAGATGGAAAAAAGTTTTCTAAATAAAATTTATAGGGCAGAGGCATTGTATAAAATTTGTAATTTCTTATGTATTTGAAAAGCAATTATTGTAATATAAATCAATTTTTATGTGATGCAGAACAAATTGCAATTGGAAATATACCTTTAAAACTAACGGTTTTGAAATTAGTTATTGGAGATACCCTGTATAATAACTAACACAGTTTTAACAACACGATTTCTAATCCCACTCCCCCCCCCCCCAAAAAAAAAGAGAATCATGCATACAGCATAGATTATGAAGCACTTTCCAACACATTCAGAATACCATAACAAAACATCACAATTGACAAAGGTGGAAGATGACGTTTAAATGAAAAATTTGGAAAACACATAATGCATTTAAAAACACAATTTCTGCCATTACCATGAAGAGTCATTAAAATATATGTTTTTTTTGCAGCCCTGTATAGGATCTACAGATATGTATGTATACTACATAGTATGCAAAAAGTTAGTTCAGTTAAATGCATAATACATTTTAAAATTTCCGCTCAGCAATTTCAACCAATAAACGAATGTTGTTGAGAATTATTGTTCGACCTTGTATATGATCTGGAATTGATATACACCAAATAATATTTAAAAAATAGTTAAATTTAAAAACGCATACCACAATTGAAAACTTCTTCCTAGCAATTATCGTTCATGGCTTTAAAAGTTGAATCATTGTTCATTTTCTTCGACATCCAAATATTTTTGTGTGTTCCTGTAAATAAACGATAAGTTCTATGCACACCCTATTCTATAGTAAGAAACTTGTAGTACACCTCAGTGATTTATATCAATTTCAATATGTTTTAAATACTGTAATATCATTAAAATACACAGCAAAAGATTTTTCTCCATGTACCGTAATGTAACGGAATTCTTTTAAGTGACCTTGTAAATGAACCAAATATGCTATACACACTTCCTTTACAATACCGAACATGCCATACTAAATCCAAATAAGATATATCCATTTCATGGCAGTCGGCCTAATATTTACAGGAGTTAAAGAAAGGACAGACAGACAGGCAGACAATCAGAATTCATAAACACTTTTCAACTACGCTGGAAAGTATTAAAAAATAGAAATTTGATCCCCGATTTCCTAGCAGTCATACACTATATGGCCAAAGGTGACCGGTCACTTGCGATTTTTGACGTTTTGTTAAATATCTAGAAAAATACATGAGGAATTAACCTGAAATTGCAGGTGTGTAAACAGTATAGTATAGGTCATATATTTCCGCGAAGATTTTTTCCCGAAACCCCATAGGGGACCGTAAAAAAATTGAAGAACATTTAGAAAATCAGAAAACATTTAGAAATCAGAACATTTAGAAAATCACATTATCGGAAATATTTTGTTATAAAAAAACTTTTTTAACACATGATCCATATTACTTTATAAATTTTCACTAATTAATGATATTAAATCAAGCTACAATCTTAAAAAACAAATATAAAACCAAAATTACCTCTATAATAGCAAGTCTCCAACTTGTGAAACATACTTTTTTTTTTAGATTTTTGTTTAGTTCATAAAAAATTAATTAAGCAAAATACATAGGATTTTCTTTTTTCTATTTACACTTATTATAGATGAGAATGAATAATTACAGGTGATTATTAGTATGAATATTCACAGATGATTACTATGAATATTTACAGATTATGAATATTTACAAATTTATGAAATTGTTATTCCTTTTTATCAATATTATCTTTAGCTGATTTCAGTTTTTTATTGCCTGCATCTATAAGAGCTTGTGCAGCCTCTATTTCTTCCATGCACTTTCTCTTTAATCCCTTGTAAAACCTTCGACTAACATGTGGAAGTGGTAGCGTGGAACTTCAGTCAAGCGGAGGCCCAAGTAATAATTAAATCAAACAATTTATTTAAATGCATAAGATAAATGAATATTTCTTGATTAGATACTTGTAATTACAACTACATTATTTTTATGGGTACTTTCAGCTGATGACAATGTTCATTAAAGACTTAATGTTCAGTGTATAAGATTAACATTCAATTTCTATTAGCTTCGTTCTCGATACAAATCCAAAATCTTGTCACTATAGTCTGGTAAGAAACAGCTGCCTCTGTTTACTGGTGTATATCAGTCCTTGTCAACTACACAATACCTCACGGTTTCCACTGGAGAAATCTTACCCAGCCCGAAACGGCAGGTTCCTCTATCCCTTCGGATCTATCCGAAAACTCGACTCCCAACTCAGAGAGCAGCTCTCTCCTTGGGATTCAAAAACGCATCTCCCCCTTTTCTCTCTTCGTTCAAATTCACTTTCCTAAAACAAAGGCTATCTGGCGGCCCACTCAGAGCCTAGGTTGAATGATATCACTAACAAACTTCGATATCATTGGCCAAGAGAGACCCTCTCTGCTAGCGTGAGAAAATTTCGCCTCTAGTTTCATTTTTAAATTGTCCTGGGAAAATATCGGCAAAGTTGCTACTTAAAAGGAATTCCATAACTCCTATTTTTTTCATGCCGTTCTACTTTTCCGTCAACCTTTAAGATTGGTTTAGATGGATTGATTCTTTTTATCATTTCCGGCAGAACCTTGAGACTTAGAAATATTTTGAGCTGTTATGCTTATACATTGCTTTTCCTATCTAGAGTTCTCATTTGAAAATATATGAGACCTTTTTTGTGAATCCCATTGGATTCTTCACAATACCCCCCGCCTTTAAATGATATTTCGGCTGCAAGACGTAATATCTGCAAAGAAAAGGTTAGCTCATATATTAGAGTGGCCCTCCTTTATATATCTCACTCACCTTTTTTACAAAAAACTTTTCATACAATTTACATTTAACTTACTAATGCTGAGTACCTTTGATTATGAAATTTCACTTTTAAAAGACAAAACACATTTAAAATTTTACACTATGACATTTACACAAAATAAGATAAATTTAATGTGTACACCTAGTTAAATCGAATTCGACTCACTTATGTACACTTAGTTAAATCGATTTCGACTCACTTGATCCGGCGCTAAATTTCTAACTGCTAGAGCCTGTCATGTGAAGGCCTATTTCTATATTTAGGATAGTGTCTCGGGCGTGAATCTTCGCTTGTCAACCTATTTATTTTCTCTGCGTTTTTTTCTTGTGGTTTTTGTTTATTTACACGATAATTTTGCAACTTTTCGTGTCTACCTGTGGCGCTCGCCACACAATAAGCCGGGGACATTTTAGAGTCGCCCGTCCTCCGACTAATCTGTCTCATAACACTTTCGCGCTCTTTATTCCCGTCCAAATCCTTTACTAGATTTTCTGACCTGAGATACTTTTTGTTCTCGTTATTTCTAAACCAAAATTCTCTTTTGTTCCTTCTCAGTGTTATTTTCACCGACGTATCCCTTTGATTATCCGATCTATCTATACTTTGACACGCCCTATTTGCTTGTGTTAAATCCTCACACTCATGATGCGATTTTTCTAACCCCTTTTTCAGTTTGACTTCTCGTATGGGGCAACCCATCTCATGATCCCCTTTGACATCTTTCTTTTTTCTTTTATTCGATCCTAAAACCTGATCTTCCTTTTTCGTGGGTGATACAGTATTATCCTTCCTTCCCTTCCAATTCTCATATCTCGTTTTTGACAGGGTACCTCCCATTTCCTTCCTTTCTTTCAAGTTCACGCTCGTCAATTTTAAGTAGTCCTCTCTCATCTTATTCTCTTCCCTTCGGGATGGATTCCCGTTTTCGTTTTTCGCTTTCGCTATGTTATGGATGACCACTGCATCTGAAATCTGCATTTTTTTCCTTTTAATATCATCAATTAATTTTTGAGTTTTGTTACCCAAAATATAGTAAGACAAATTCGTCTTTCTGTCCGTCACGATAGCTTTTGTTTTTAGTCTCCCGAGTCCTTCAATTTTTAAAACAACTTCGGCGGTCGGTAAGCGACGAGTATTGTTCATTAACGGCTGTCTAACTCGAATGGTGCCACCGTCTAATTGATTGCGTTTAATAAATCTCCTCGAAATTACATCATATTGACTTCCACTATCTCTTAATGTTGTGCATTCCCTTCCGTTGATTAGCGCGCGGCTTAGATAAGGCTTAAAACTTTCTTCAAAATTTGTACTTCCGCTAATATGATGAACGCTGGTAATTTGCTCTCCATTTCTTTTGTTTTCGGGACAATTAACCTTCAAATGGTTTGGGCTCGAGCAAATGAAACACCTAATAGCCCTTTTGCGCTCAAAGATTTTTTCCCTTTCTTTCTCTCTATTTCGTTCTCTCCAGTTAGTTCTGGTTTCGGAATGCCCCCCTCTCGTTTTGTCTTCATTTTCCATTTTCTCATCCCGCGAATTTTCTTCGAATTTTAGCTTTTTGTTCCACGATTTTTTTGACGCCCCTTTTATAGTTTCGTATTCATCCAGATCCTTAGCTAGTGTTCCTGGATCTTTATATTTGGCCCACGAATCTATAAAGTGCTCCCTTAATTCTGCTGGAGCACGCCTCTTAATCTGTTCGGTGATTAGCAAATCTTTTAACTCTTTAAAATTAGTAACCTCAAGATCATTTAGCCACCCTTCTAGAAAGCTATTTAGTTCAAAAATGAGGTCTTTCCACGGGCTATTTTGATCTCGCAAATGTTTATCTAATTTTTGTCTATAAGCCTCGCCACTCAATCTAAAACGAGCTAACAGGATTGACTTCACATGCTGAAAATTGTCAACTCGGTCTGTCGGTTCGCGCAAGATCAATTCAGCTATCTGTACGGGCAACAAAGCTAATAAATGCGTGACCAGATCCTCATTTTCTATCCCAGACCTTAATGCCTGTCGTTCAAACAAGTTTAAAAATAGAGTTATGTCCGAACGCTCTGGATCAAAACGATGCATTATAGTTTTTAGCGCTAATTTAGGTCTTTCCGATCCGTTACTGGAAATCGAGTTACGCCTCCCTGTATTTTGCGTTAATTTTAATTGCTCTAATTGAAAATTTCTCTCTTTTTCTTTCTCTTCTTTTTCTTTTTTCTCTCTTTCTAAAAGAAGTAGATCTTCCCTATCTTTCACTATATATCCCACTTGCGTTAATGCAAAGTCGGCATCATAATCGTCCGCGGCCTCTATCTTTTGGATAATCGTCGCGATTATGTCACTTTCTTCTATCTGAACTCCTAATACCTCTGCTAAATTTTGCAAATCAGCCTTTCGGCAATATTTCAATGCCGTTATTTTCGCCATTATCTATCGATTTTATATTCCTACCGATACTACAAAGATAACCTAACGATTTCCCTCTTTATATATTTATTTTTTTTTTTTTTTTTTTTCAACTACCTCAGAAGATGTGAATTTGACACTTCACCGAGAATATTCTAACCTTATCTACCGTTACAAAATGTTTTCAAACGTATTCAAAATATACATAAATAAATTAGCAATACTATAATAAATTTCAGACATTCTACGTTTTAGTGTTAGTTTCGAAAAAGAAGTATAATTTTCCCACTTTTTACATTCCCTACACACACAAAGTATAGAACATAAAAAAAAAATATTTCCAAACGCTATAGGTAAACAATTTTCCTTATTTTACTCAGAATTGAAGACTCCTTGCAACCTTTTCATATGCTTTTTCTATTTTGAATATAAGTATATATTTAGGAAAATCAATCATTAAATAATCCCAATTGATTCTAAAATATTTTTCAAGCAAACTTTCCTCACAATGGTACTTTTCTTACATGACATCTAATTTTTTTTTTTTTTTTTTTTAAGAATCTAGTTCGATTTTAGTTTTCTGTATTCTTAATAAAAAAAAAAAATTCAAAATTTAAAGCCAATGACAAAGGGTATCAGCTTCCTTGTACTATAATTAATTAATAAGTTAATAATTTTCTATTTTAACTAACCAATTTTTCAATTTTAAAATTTTCCTTTACCTCAAAACAAAAGTTTTCCTTTAAAATATTAATTTCTTATCAACATTTCAATTAATTAATAAATTAAGAGCCACTCAAAATAATGAGCTTACCTTTTGTTTTGCTGGGGCATTTTCTCTCGGGAACTGTACTGCACGGCACTGCACTGCACTGTAGTCTCCTTTCACTGCACACAGTCTTGCATCTGGATGTCGTCTAAAGCACCTTGTTGGGGAACTGTCCGGCACGATACTGGTGTCACTTTTCTCTACGCACAGTCTTGCGTCTGGAGCACTTTCTTAGGGGAACTGTCCGGCACTATACTGGTGTCGTTTTCCTATGCATACGGTCTTGCATCTGGAGCTCTTTCTTAGAGGAACTGTCCGGCACGATGCTGGTGTCGCTTTTTTCTACACACGGTCTTGCGTCTGGAGCTCTTTCTCTTAAGCTAGTCTTTTAATGTTCAGAGTCCTTGCTGTGCATCCCACCTTCTGCCACCAAGTTGTAAAACCTTCGACTAACATGTGGAAGTGGTAGCGTGGAAGTGGTAGCGTGGAACTTCAGTCAAGCGGAGGCCCAAGTAATAATTAAATCAAACAATTTATTTAAATGCATAAGATAAATGAATATTTCTTGATTAGATACTTGTAATTACAACTACATTATTTTTATGGGTACTTTCAGCTGATGACAATGTTCATTAAAGACTTAATGTTCAGTGTATAAGATTAACATTCAATTTCTATTAGCTTCATTCTCGATACAAATCCAAAATCTTGTCACTACAGTCTGGTAAGAAACAGCTGCCTCTGTTTACTGGTGTATATCAGTCCTTGTCAACTACACAATACCTCACGGTTTCCACTGGAGAAATCTTACCCAGCCCGAAACGGCAGGTTCCTCTATCCCTTCGGATCTATCCGAAAACTCGACTCCCAACTCAGAGAGCAGCTCTCTCCTTGGGATTCAAAAACGCATCTCCCCCTTTTCTCGCTTCGTTCAAATTCACTTTCCTAAAACAAAGGCTATCTGGCGGCCCACTCAGAGCCTAGGTTGAATGATATCACTAACAAACTTCGATATCATTGGCCAAGAGAGACCCTCTCTGCTAGCGTGAGAAAATTTCGCCTCTAGTTTCATTTTTAAATTGTCCTGGGAAAATATCGGCAAAGTTGCTACTTAAAAGGAATTCCATAACTCCTATTTTTTTCATGCCGTTCTACTTTTCCGTCAACCTTTAAGATTGGTTTAGATGGATTGATTCTTTTTATCATTTCCGGCAGAACCTTGAGACTTAGAAATATTTTGAGCTGTTATGCTTATACATTGCTTTCCTATCTAGAGTTCTCATTTGAAAATATATGAGACCTTTTTTGTGAATCCCATTGGATTCTTCACACCCTTTTTTAGCCGACTGTTCCCTTGATCAATCATGGATTGAGCAGAATCTATACTCATTTTAATTTCTGCCATTTTATCCTTTTTTGAAGTTGTTGGATTCTTTTCTTTTTTTTTTTTTTCTGATTTTTTGCTTTCATTTACAAATATTTCGAATTCTTTTTGAATTTTATATTTAGAATAAGCATCTTTGTAAAATTGGATCATTTCTTTTGTTATGCAAGCTCCTACAGCTTTCCCAACATATACTTAACCAACGGTTGCTTACAAACTGCAAAATCTTAACAAAATCTGAATCGAATTTTTTCATTGTTGTTCTCAAGTCTTCTTGGCGAGATGGAAATTTTCCAAACCAACAATGTATATTTTCTAGGAAATTCGTGACATTTGAGAAAGGATCACATGTGATACCCTTGCCAAATGCATTGTGAACAACATGTAAGTTACAGATTCCAACACTAATAAGGCCAAATTTTCTTGTATATTGCACTTCTATCCAAAATTTTAAAGGCTGATTTATTTACATTGGGACCATCTGATCCTAACATAAGCAAATATTTTAGCTCCATTTTAGAGGCTTTCATGACATTCAATATGCTGTTTGCTATGTCTGTTGCATATGCATGACCTAACAGCTCACTTCCAATATATTTTTCGGAGATTCCACCAATTTTTTCCCTCTAATACCTCACAAAAATGTCTAATTGTTTTAAATTCTGCTCATTTAATGTCTCATCATACATGAGAGTGAAAAAAGGGGATTCTTGCTTGAAATCATCAGTTATTTGTTTTTAAAAATATGGGCCAAGGCCATGAGATATAGCATATGATATTTTCCTTGAGCCTAACTGCATGCCTTGTGGCAAAGAGGAATCTGCAAACATTTCACCAAATAAATTTTGTATGCCACCCGATGTTTGACATGAATAATTAATTAGGGCCACGTGAATTATCCATAGAATCTCGGAACGGTGGATTTTCTCTTCGTTTAAAGTCCAAGTACTCAATCCACTTTTTTTAGATAGATTTCGTAAGAAATACTACCTATTGCAGTCGTTACCATGGTGCGACTTTTGAAAGATTCCTTCATAACTTTTTATTATATGCCCCCAGGAACCCAAAACCACCGCCACCTAAAAAGTTTATATACATATATATGTATATATATATATGTATATATATGTATATATGTATATATATACATATATGTATATATATACATATATGTATATATATACATACATGTATATATATACATACATGTATGTATATACATACATATATGTATATATATACGTATATGTATATATATACGTATATGTATGTATATATATGTGTATATATATACATATGTGTATATATATACATATGTGTATATATATACATATATGTGTATATATATATATATGTATATATATGTATATATATATTACATTAATTAAACATAACCTACCACCGTCAATTATTATGAATTAAAGCTGTAAGTATTTAAAAAAAAAAAAAAATATTATAAGAATTATTATGGAAAACAACCACAAAAATCAAGTGAATTGATTAAAAATGAAAGCAGAATAGAAACAAATAATATGAAATGGAAGAATCAATAAAACGTATTTAAATATTTATAGGATATAAAATATAAATAATAAACACCATACCGATTAATATTTCAGTATTTTACAAAAATCCATGTGCACATGTCAACCAGTATATCAAAAAGATTAAGGTGAATAAAACAGTTAAGAAATCACAGTAAATGATACCAAAGGATGCAGTTAATACATTTTGAAATAAAATTTGAAATACCTTGTAAAACAAATTTAATCTAATATAAAATAAATAGATATTAATTACATTATTTAAAATGCACTATTAAATTAATAGATAACAGTTTAACAATATCGTCAAAATTTAGCTAAAAATACACCCTGGTGTATAAATTATAACTGAAATGGAGCTAGAAAAAATAAAAATTAGAGCAATCTGAAAGAGACAAGAGAGTTGGTGCTGCCATCTGTTATTAATTATATTAAACATTTATCGCAAGATAAAAATTTGTAAGCTTTTGAATGTAAATAACTGTTTAAACAGCAAAACCAAACAAATCCTTATATATAGAGAATTATAAACCTAATATAAATCACACAATGTATTTAAAACTATTGTTAATAAAATTTAAAAGCATACAATATATTCTATTAGCTAACTGATTTAAACTAGACTAAGAGTTTAAATAATGCTAGAACATTGATAATATATAGCATATAGCTATATGCTATAAAACAAAATAAATTCAGTAATAATTAATATAAATAATTATTAAAAATAATTTAAAAATTATTTTTTAATGAATTATATATAAGATATTTATAAAATGAACAGGAAATAAAAAACATGTGGAAGTATATAGAAGGTTAAATAATACTTAAAATCCCATTACTTAAAAAGTACAAATATAGAATGAGGATTATTTTCAGACATCCATAAAAATCCATAAAGTATGAATGTGGGACATTCAAAAACATTAAACTAAGAGTGGCATACTATTAGTAATTAATATGATATTGTCCTTAGTAAATTAAAATTTAATAACAAATAATTGTAAATTAGATTAATGAATAATTAAGCTAATTATAATATTAATGAAAATCTCCAATTTACATATAAAATATCAAATCGACATCCACATAAAATACATAACAAAAATATAGTAATAATACAAGAGCCCCCCCCCCCTTTTTTTTTTTTTTTTTTTTTTTTTTATAAATAATTAACCATTGCGTATTATCCAGACAACACCACCCTCCTCCGTACTCTAACATCTACCCACCCAACCAACCTATAATTTTTTTTATATTATTTTACAATTTTTAATAGATATTTTTTTATTTTATAATTTTTTTGTAATTTTGTTTACGCATGTGTTAATTTGTGTTTATAGATCATGTAAGAAAAGTACTAATTGTATATTAATGAATATATGAATTTTTTTGGAAAACCATGATTTAATGCATCATAAATTAGTTTTTTAATATTATTGTTAATTAGAGGAGAAGAACATAAACATTTTATTCTATATAAATGATTAAGTATTATATTTCGAAATACAGAATGATGTAGACAAGATTTAAAATTTGTAAATGTATTAACTGTGAATTTAAATTCTTTACGTTTGTCATATAAATCTGTGATTGTTTTATTGTCTTTTATTGTAATTTTAAGATCTAAGAAGTTAATTGTATTGTTAGATAAAAGGTTTTCCGTTAATTCCAAATTAGTGGGATAATCAACTGGAAATCGAGTAATTGCAGATTGATCAGTTTCAATTAAAATGATGTCATCAATATAACGATATAAATGTAGATTATTATTAGTAAAATTACGTTCATAATGAGATAAGTATAAGTCTGAGAGTAAACTGGAAGTACAACCGCCTTGTGGTATACCGACATGCTGTAAATATAAAGTATTATCTTGCAATATATAATTATTATAGATAATGAAGTTAGTTAAAGATTTAAAATATGCAATATCTATATTAGATGGTAATTCCAGTTTTTTATAATACTTTTTAAATAATGCATTTATAATTTTATGTAAATCTAATAGGTCTATATTATTAAAAAGATCTTTGAAGTCATATGTCGTTATATTACAAACAGAATGAAGATTTTTTAAAATATTAACAAGTTGATAGCTATTTTTTATACAATGTGTATTATCATTGTAAGTACATATATTTGATTAAGAATTTTTAAGAGAAGTGTATTGGCTTTATTATTATATGTATTACAACCAATAGTAACAGTTCTAAATTTAATAGGAGTTTTATGAAATTTGGGAATAAGAACTAAATATGGATAATTAAAATTAGTAGATAAAATATTTAAAAGTTTATAATAACTTCGAATTTTACGATTATTTACAATTACATTTTCATTAGTTTTTTGAAAAGACTTATTAGAAGAAATAGAATTTGTAAGAAGTTGGTGATAATATGATTTACATATAATAGCATAATTGTTAGGAGATTTGTCTACATATGTAATAACGAAGTTTTTTTGTAATTTAGTAATTTGTTGGAAAAAATGCTGTGTATTAATAGAAACCAAATCAGCAATATTATTTTTTAAAGCCATAGTTAATTTTTCAATTACTAATATCTTCCATTGATTAAAATATTCAATAGGCTTATTATAAGAGATAGAAATTTTATAAATAAAAATATCAATATCATATGTAAACTGTTTGATAATAGATTTAACATTAAATTTAGATGGAAGTCTATATTTAGTACCATAACCCATTAGTTGTTTCAATTTAAAATCATGAACAATATCAAGATTTCCAGTGATTATATGTCCATGATCATTGTTTATGTATTTTTTTAGAGTGGGGTCTTTGCAGTTACACGGAAAAGTATTTGCAGCAGATGTATTTTTTGAAAATGTATTGTAGTTAAAAATTTTTCTCCCAATTGTATTCGGATATTTAAAGGTTTTTGATATATGAAGATTATTGATAGGAAAAAAACAATTTTTATCATTAATAATAGAATTGATATTAATTTTATTAAAAGTGTGATTTGAATAAGTAATTATCATTTGAGTATTCATGTTCTGAATTTTGTGTTTTTTTTGTATATTAATATTTAAAAGATTAACCCTACTCATAATAAGGTCAAAGTAAATATCAGAGAAATGTTTAGAGAAAGAATATATATATGTATATACATGTTTATATATATGTATATGTATGTATATATATATGTATGTATATATGTATGTATATATGCATATATATGTATATATATGTATATATATATATATATATATATATGTCATCATCATCATCATCATCAACAACCGTTTTCAATCCACTGCTGGATGTAGGTCTCCCCCAGATTTTTCCAATGTTTCCTGTCTAGTGCTTTAGTCATCCAATTTACACCGGCTACTTTTCTGATTTCATCACTCCATCTTACTTGAGGTCGTCTTCTTGGCCGTTTTACATCTCTGGGATACCACTGTAGGGTGTTTGTGCTCCATCTATTGTCTTGTCTTCTTGCGATGTGCCCAGCCCATTTCCATTTTAGCCGTTTAATTTTTTCAATGATGTCAAAAACTTTCGTCTGACTTCTTATCCAGGTTATTCTTTTTCTGTCTCTTCTAGTTATACCTAGCATACATCTTTCCATACTTCTCTGTGTTCTTTGTAATCTTTGTACCATCCGTTTTGTTAGCGTCCATGTTTCTGCTCCATAAGTTAGGACAGGCAAAACACATTGGTTAAATACCTTTCTTTTCAAACACAGGGGCATGCTACTCTTCAGAATAATATTGTTCTTCCCAAAAGCACTCCATCCATTTCTTATTCTTCTATTGATTTCATTCATGATACTATTATCAGATGATATTTCTTGCCCAAGGTACACA
This sequence comes from Maratus speciosus, assembly GCA_963932465.1. Lineage (NCBI taxonomy): Eukaryota > Metazoa > Arthropoda > Arachnida > Araneae > Salticidae > Maratus > Maratus speciosus. The sequence continues at coordinate 283,830,919 of OZ010790.1, read as the reverse complement.
TAACTTTGCACTTCTTTAATTTCAGTGTTGTTGTAGACGATTTTCTTTTTTGATGCAAATGAATTGAACATCACCTTAGTCTTTTCCAAGTTTATTTTTAATCCCACATTAATGCTAGCTTCTGTCAAATCTTTTAGCATATTTTCCAATTCTTCAGGACTGTTACTGAAAATTAAAATGTCGTCAGCGAATCGGAGATGACTTAAATATTCCCCATTTATTCTAATCCCTTTGTTTTCCCAATCCAGCTTCTTGAAAATATTTTCTAAGACAGCAGTAAAAAGCTTAGGCGAAATGGTGTCTCCTTGTCTTAACCCTCTTCCAAGCTTGATCTTTGCTTTTCCTTTGTCCAAGCGGATGGTTGCTGTTGCTTTCTTGTAAATCTTCCTTATAATATTGATGTAAGGTTTGTCTATACCAATGTCCTCCAGAGATTCTACTACTGCTGATGTGTAGACCGAATCAAATGCTTTTTCATAATCAATAAAGGCAAGGCAAAGAGGTAAATTATATTCCTTATGTTTTTCTATGAGTTCCCTTACCGTTTGGATATGATCCATTGTGCTGAATCCACTTCAAAATCCTGCTTGTTCTCTAGGTTGAGCTGAGTCCAGAGCTGATTCAAGTCTTGTCGTTAAAACTTGGTGAAAATTTTATAAATCACTGACAGTAAGCTGATTGGACGGTAGTTTTTAATGTTTTCCTTCTCTCCTTTCTTGTAAAGTAGCATCATCACAGCATTATTCCAATCTTCTGGTACATCTGACTTCTGGAGACATTTGGAAAACAGTAAGGATAGCATTTTTGCAAATTCTTCTCCTGCTTCTTTGATAAGGTCGATTGTAATTCCATCTTCTCCGGGGCATTTACCTTTTTTCATAAATTTAATGGCTTGTAAAACTTCGTCTGTCGTCACTGGGATTATGGCATCGGTTTCTGTTAAGTTTTCTCGTGGATCACATAAGTTGATTTCCCTCTGATCTTCACATTTATATAAATTGTTATAGAATTTTTCGACAATGTGTACTATTTCTTTATTGATTTTGGTGATTGTTCCATCTGCCCTCTTTAGTGCAAAAATACCTTTTGTTCCAACACAAAGTTTTCGCCTAGCAGATTTTAAACTTTTGTTATCTTCTAGAATTTTCTTGACAAGATCAGAGTTAAATTTTCTGATATCTTCTGTAACACATTTTCTTACCGTTTTACATAATTCAGCATATTCAACTCTTGATTTAGGATCGTTTTTCTTCATTTTAAATTCTCTGCGTTTCTTCATCAATCTTCTTGTTTCTTCTGTTATTTTCTTTGTCTGCTTTACTTGTGCATCGCCGGCTATCTTCTTTGCAATATCTTGTAGAGTACTGGTTAATTTCTTGTTCACTACTGTAACATCTTGCTCTTCTTCTAAAGCTGATTGAAGTACTTGGAAACGGTTTTTAAGTTCCAAATGGAATTCTTCTTTATGTTTCTGGAGATTTATTATATCGATTGATTTCTTTGAGTGTTGCAAAAGCTTCATTCTTTCCACTTTAGTATTTAACAGCAGTTTGCATCTAACCAACCTGTGATCACTTCCTGTATTGAAGTTATTGAGAACGCTGCAATCCTGAATAAGATGCTTTTTGTTTGTTAAGATGTAGTCGATTTCACTTGTTGAGCCATTTGCACAACGCCATGTCCATTTTCTTTGTGGCTTTTTCTTGAAAAATGAATTCATGATATACAACTGTTCACATTCTGCAAACTCAATCAATCTATTTCCTCTTTCATTTCGCACCCCATATCCATGATTTCCTACTGATAACTCACCTTTCTCTTTTTCCCCCAATTCTAGCATTCCAGTCTCCCATTATTAATTTTATGTAGCATTTTCCCTTTTGATGCATTGAAGCTACTTCTTCATAGAAATCCTCAACTTCTTCATCAGTATAGCTTACTGTTGGTGCATAAACTTGGGTAATTTGCAGCTTGTATCTTCTGGACACTTGTATTACTAACCTTGCAACTCTATCTGATGCACTATCATATTCTACGATGTGATTCTTCCACCTTTTATGAATCAGAAATCCTACACCGCTTGTTCTTCCATCTTCTGTGCCTCTGTAGTATAATACATGTCCGCTGGCAAGATCTATATGTATATGTATGTGTGTATATGTATATACAGGTGGTTATCAAAATAATGGAAACACTTGTGAATGAAAGGGACATTTAAGAATTCCCTTCGTAAGCATTAAAATATAATCTTAGCTACCAGATTTTTTTTAATATAAAAAGTACATGTATTAGGTAGTATGAGAGAGCTCTAGAAGAGTTGTCTACGTTTTGATTTTTTTTGTCAGAAGCGTAAAATGTCAGACCTCACAGATTTTCAAAGAGGCCAAATTGTAGGAGCCCGACTAGCTGGAGCAACGGTGACCGAAACATCCCAGCTTATAGGCGTTTCTAGAGGTACGGTGTCTAAAGTCATGACAGCATACACACAGCGCGGAAAGGCAAGCTCAGCAAAGCAAAATAGTGGACGGAAGGAGAAGCTGAGTGAAAGAGACCGACGGGTATTGAAGCGGATTGTAATGTCTAAAAAGAAAACAACTGCAGCCAAAGTGACCGCAGAGCTCAATCAGCATCTGTATTCTCCAGTGTCAACAATTACAGTTCAGAGATACCTTCATAAAGAGAACATTTACGGCAGAACAGCAATTCCCAAGCTACTTGTCACAGATGCTAATGCCAAACGTCGTGTAGAGTGGTGCCACAACCACAAAACCTGGTCGATTGATAAGTGGAAGACTGTTATATGGTCAGACGAATCATCTTTCACATTGTTCCCCACAACAGGACGGGTACAAGTCTGGAGAACACCTGCACAAGCGTATGGATCCGGATTGCCTCCGTCCAACTGTCAAGCATGGAGGTGGATCGATCATGGTATGGGCAGCCGTGTCATGGTTTTCTGCTGGTCCAATCGTAACCCTGAAAGGAAGGATCACTGGGGAGAAGTATAGAGAAGTTTTAGCTGACCAGGTCCATCCCATGATGCAAATTTTGTTTCCTGCAGGAGATGGAATATTCCAGGATGATAATGCCCTTATTCATGCAGCCAGAGTTGTCCAATCATGGTTTGATGAACATGAGGATGAGGTGGAACATCTACCTTGGCCCGCACAGTCCCCAGACCTCAACATAATCGAACCGTTGTGGTCTATTTTAGAGCTTTCAATCCGGAATCGATATCCTCCACCGGCATCTCTCACGAAACTTTCACAATATCTCCATGAAGAATGGTACAATATTCCTCTAAACACTATTCAGAATTTGTATGATTCGATTCTCAGGCGAATCCAAGCTGTATTACATGCCAAAGGTGGTCCTACGCCATATTAATAAAGAATTCCTTCAAAATCTAGGGTGTTTCCATTATTTTGATAACCACCTGTATATATATATGTATGTACTAAATTTTGTCTGCACGATAAAAGGTGCAATTATGCACGGATCGTCTTCAAACTCGCCAACAACTTTGAGATGGCTAATATCTCGACGGGGATTGAAAATGGGCAAAATCGGCCCAAGGGAATAGAAATTGGGAGAGTTAAAATTTTTGAATACCGTCTTAACAAGATTCTGATAAAACCAGCTCTTACACAACAATTAAAAAAAATAAATAAATAAAATAAAATTCTCACCACAACAATTGCTTTTCTATTGTAAGATTTTCACGTGAAAAAATAAATTTAAAAACTAGTTTGACGAATTGAAAACAAATTGAATATTACATCATAACTTTTCTAGAGCAAGATTTCAACATGGAAACTCAAAATGAAATAAATAGTTTGACGAATTAAAAAAAAAAAAAAATTGTGTCATATTGGAAATATAATGGACCTCAGCAGGTGAATATGTAACGTCATGTGAGTTTGAAGAAACATGAAAAAACACGAGTATGGAAATATTAACATATTTTAACACTTTGAGGTTCTCTGAATTTCTTTTAGCCATTTTTAAACCTATTCCATATACATGCGTGTGTGTATTCGCGTATATTAGAATTTTCACAAAATGTTTAGCTCCCCAGAGCTTATTCTTAGTGAAGGAACTAGGTTTATCTCTAATCTTGATTTAAGTTTTGTTGGTGAATTTAGTACTTAACTTCGAAATCTACCTCCGCCTGTAGGCCCGAGCTGGCAGGGATTTTTTATTTTATATTCAAACTCACGTTTTTTCTGCCAGTAGAATCCACAAAGCGAGATTGAGACTTGTCGCTTTGTTTTTCAGAATTTTCTTTATGCTTCGTTGTTTTGGCATGCTGCGTTACTTGCGAATAACCACTGTTGCTTATGGGAACCGGGCATTGACAAAAGAGACAATAGGTGTTGTAATCATCTTACCCTTTACAAGCCATTCGCCGACTTTTTTCCCATGAACATCAATCTTATCTATCCAAGCTTCACGGAACTTCGTCAGTCTATGTTCACGTTCAGTCATCGCGTTAATGCAATAAATATGCCTTTTCACATTGAAATAAAATTTAAAATAAATAAAAACTAAAAAAAATTTTAAATAAATAAAAACTATGTATCGCAGCTGAATACACGATAAAAGAAGCTAAAATAATCGCAATAAAAGAGAGCACTAAGTTGAACGACAGAAATAAATCAGCGAGAAAGCAACGAGAGGCACGTGAAAACATAAAGTCATTCAAAAAGATTTCTTTCCTGATGCCATATTCAAAAGAGAAATAAACAGACAACGAAGCCAAGGAGATTAAGCAGTCTCCACAGACATTGAAGGCGTCACCTTGCTTTGAAGGCATGTTTAAAAATCCAGCCATCTACGCCACACCCTCCTTCTCATTTGTAATTGGCTGAAAGTGGGAACATCGTGTGCAGGATTGAGCTATTGCTCTTGCATTGAAATATGGCAAAAACAAAACAGCAGAAATGATCGTAAATGCCAACGAATGGCGATATTAACACCAAATATATGAGAAAGTAGAAAAATATTGGAAATATAGGACAGTTAGAGAAATATAGGACATTTTTCAAGGTTATTTTATAAATACAGGAAATACAGGACAACTGCGGCCCCTGTGTTGAGCGATTTACACCAAAAACTAATCAGCACCAATTTATATCAGGGATTAACTGAATATAAATTTTTATTAAATTCCACGCATTGGTTCTTGAGATAGAGCGCCCATAAAATTTGTGTCACATATATACAGACAGACATTTTGTAAAAACGTGTTTTTCAGAATCTCTGACCCCTAAAACATGTAAATCCACCAAAAATTTTCATGAATCCAATACTTTCTTCTTGTAAAGATAGAAGAAAGTAATTAATGGCTAATTTTAGAGAATGAATGGCAGATTTCAGAGAATCAACTATACTACAATACACCCTAAAAAAATCAATTCAGTTCAGAACCAAACAGATTTATTTAATTTTGTGGATTTTAGATCATCGCATTTTAAAGCTTCATTAGAATAATTATATTTAAGAAATAGAAATAAAAATAGAAATCTTTATGAAATAACTTTGTTATAAATATTTAAATGCAGAAAATCAATGTATCTAATTAAAATACAAATAATCTGCTAAAGAAATTTAATACTTGTTCAGTTTGTGTGATTAGAAAATTAAAATATTTACTCCATGTGCATCAACCAAAATTTGTTTTTTTTTTATTTATTCTGATTTAGTATCTGATGAGTGTTCTGAAGACTATATTATACCACTTATAATTACTTCATCTGTAAGATGCCAAGTGGCTGATGCTTCATAAAAACGAGTCACTGAGCTTAGAATCAAGCAATTTAAATCTGAATTTTTGCCAAACCTTAACTGAAAATTTTATCGTCTTACACTATGAATGGTATGCAAATTTTAAAGTTGTGGATTTTTTAGAGTTTACTGTACTACCAATAATAGCTTTCCTTACAAAAAGGAAAAATGTACAATTTAACAAAATCTCACTAATTTTTCTCATTTAAGCCCACAAACCTCAAAGACTTACCAGTTTAAGAAACCCTACACTAATGGCATAGTGTATGTTTTCAGCACTGATCTCTACGGCACTACTGGTATATGCGATATGGTAATTAATTGGAGTGAGTACAGTAAACTTCTGATTATCCATCACTCACAGGACCGATGGTGTGTAAGATAATCGAAATAGATAGATAATCAAAAGGCAGTACAAGACCATTACTAAAATTTCCTTTCTGCATGTTAATTTATAAATATGAATAATTAAAAGATTTTTTTTAATCTGTTGTGTACTTTTGCTTATAAAAAGCTTAACTAATAAGGAATCTATTTATTGGAAAAATTTAGAATTCTATTGAATAAACAGGTAGTACCTTTTTTTCATACAAATTAATCCATTATACTTGTGAAATTTCTTATTCAAAATAGGTAAGAACGATAACTTTGTTTCATATAAAATCATAATAAATTAAGCTCTTACCTTGAGGGTTCGATGTGGGATGCACGGCGTGGTCCTCAAAATTCTTTTCGTCTTCATAAATCAATAAATAACTCGTAAATTCAGACAGACAACTTTCGTACACACAAAAAACATATATATTATTTACACGCGCTAAAGAAATTACATGTTAATATGACGGTTTCATTTCTACAACTACCCAGAAACTGCAAAATAAAAAACAAAGAAAAATTAGACAACCAATCACAGTTCACAAAAGCGAAAGGGTTCAAAGTTAAATGTAGATGTAGAGGCAATGTGGTTTTAATAAAATTTTCTAATGATTGTGTTCCAATAATATCGCTTTTAATTAAGATTAATGTTTATTTTCCACAATACTTTTTTGTTTTTGTTTTTACTGCAGCAAGATTATGAATTCTACATGATAAGAGTATACTGCTTCCACTTGCATCTCAAACTAATTAATGCTTTAAGAGAGTATATAGTCAGCATGACTGACTCCTGGATGATGATTCTCTTATTAATCATATTCATCCGGTTCCGGTTTCACTGGATTCAAAACATTTTGAATAATTTCGTTTTCCGTTAATTCATAACCAATATCATTCTTGTCACAATTAAGGCAGTCTGTGACTTCACACCCAGAAATATTTTCTAGAGCTATTCCTGGCATCAGACAAGCACTTTACTCAAAATGCCGTCTCACTTGGGTTTATGTGCATTTGAATTTTTGTTGTCGTTTCTTATATAAAAAAATTAAGAAAGGGGGTGTGGCGGTTGATAGAGTGGCAGATAATCTGAAGTTTACAATATATTTAAATGTGGATGAAGGATCCAAAGACAGCCATTGAGATCATACTGGATCACTGGAGAATTAAGAACATTGCAAAAATGTGTTGTGTGAACACAATTAACCTGCAGCATAATCAAACTGCATAATTCTTTTAGGTAATTTATATTTATGGAAATTGAAGAGAAATAAAAAATAAAGATAACTCTTACTTTACAGGATTGCAAAATATTGAAGACAAAATCGAATAAACTTTTTTTTTGTGAGAAATACTTCTTTATTCAGCATAGTTAGTGGTGGAAAATTATCAAAGATTTCGCTCTTGGTCATCATAATTTATGAAGTTGACTAACTCTTATAAAATTGAAGAGCTTGAAGAAATTCATTAATCCATTAATTTAATTTAGAGCCAGCACAGTTTAGTTCAACTTCTTGACATGACAAGCAACTCCACATCATTATGAATAATCTATTTTAAAGTACGATAACACACAGTTTAAGCAATCCTGTAGAGAGTATTCAAACTGCAAGCTGAAGCTCAAGCTTTAAAAAACATTACATGTTTTCAAGACCACATCAAACCAAATTCTGAATTTAAAATTAACGAGATTTAGTATATAAATGAAAAATACAGGAGCTAACACATTAATTAAGCATAAAGATTTAAATTGATTAGACAATTAAAATAATGATGGAGCATTAAGGAAAACAAATGAAAAACATCAATTTAAAAAAGAATTTCCAATTCACATAAGCGAAACAAACCTATCTTAGGGGAGGAGCAGCATACATGACGTCATAGCCACTGAGAGAGAGGCGCAGCTGCAAATGGTGCATGCACAACTCAAAATAGAAGTGAAGACCTTGAGAGCGGGACATCGGCAAAAAGCGCTCCAGGAATGCAAAGGCAGGCAATGAGCGAAATATGTTAACGGTACAGAAAGGCAGTAAAAGGAATATAAAATTTAAAAACTGTAAGACCTTATCTCACAGTGCAGCCCTGAAAATTTTTTGGAATAAGAATGTTTTATAAGGAAGATTTAGATTGACCTTGCTATCCATAGGCAATATCCATAGTTAAAAGTATTTATCATAAGTAAAGATGCTTGTTCAACAAGATATCTTTGTATTTTGAAAGGCATATAAGTTTTCAAGACAGATTTTTAAAGTTGCAATGAATTTTATATTTTTTATAAAATGAAACCATCTATACTTCTGTCTCCTACTTTTTTGAAAGAATTTGACTGTAAGTAATAATTTAATACACTTTTCTCTTCCCATTTTATTTATTTTTTCAGTATAAAGTAATACAACAACATTGCAGAATAATTTTATGTTATAACACATTCAATCAATCATTTAAAATGTATCTGAAGCATAACCTTATATAAAGTGACAAAAGAAGCTGAATTTAAAAGGCAATGAATGAAAACTATAAATAAAGATATGAAAATGATAAACAAAGCCTTTTTAACTAAATTTTATTTTTTTTTATCCAGTGTAATGAAAGTAACAAAGTCAAAACTTTTACATGATTTACACAATTCCTTACTCAAATTTGGTTTGTATTATAAAACATATAAAAATACAAAGCAAATTTTTAGTAATACAAAGTAAACATTTTTATATCCTTTTTCTGATTCTTTTTACACTTTTTTTTCTTTTTAAATCCTAATAATCATATAACTTTAAAAGAATTTCAGCTTGCAAAATGCATAAAATTATTGCTGCGATAATGCTTGTGCATAAAATATCAAATTAACAATTGATTCATGTTCAATCTGAATATTCTTTTACCTTGTCTAGATTACATCAGACTTTGTACTATCTACTGAAATAGCTCATTTACTTTTTCAAAATCCAGAATTTACAACTTCCAAAGCATTCTTATTGCTTGACTGAGTCCAACATCTGTGTAATTGAAATAAAACAATCCTCCTAAGGTTAAAACAGACAGTGAATAAACACATGCAATAGCAATTCTGGCAAGTGCGGCTCCAGCAAGGTAGCGGACATAATCAGTAGCAATGGCCTCAATACCCCTGTAAAAATGTGTACATAAAATATAAATAAATAAAAGTAAAATACGAAATTTAAACTAAAACAATAGCAAGTAAAGGAAATGGCTGAAAAAGATGAAATTCATTACGAAAACAAATAATAAAAAGAAATAAATTCAATTTTCTACAATGTCTCAAGAAAAACTTTGCAAATTTCTAAAACCAGAGATAAACAGAACAGACATTTTTTATTGCATAAATTGTAAGTTCATTTAATTTGAAATTATAGTATTTTTATTTGCTTAATAAATAATGAAGGAAAAAAAGCTTTTTTATGGTTATTTTTCTTTGCATTTACAGTTTTTTTTCCCCCCTTTACTACAAATCATAGACATTGTATGGATTATTAGTATAGCTCGTTATTTGGAAACTTTCTTTTTTTTTTTTTAATATTAGTTTAATATTTTTTATGCATTTTTCAGTCTTTCTTTTTATTTCTTTGTTTTTCTATCTATCCTTATCCTACATATATAAAATGTTTAATTGTAACGAACATTGAATCAATTATCAGACATAGATGCAGGGTTTTTTCTAGGGTAAGCCAATTTTGTCAAAAGTAAAAGTTTTTTTGTGAAAAATAATACAGTATAACCTCGAAAATCCGGCAACTTAAAAAATCTGGCTTCAAATTCATCCACCCCCCTCTTTTTTACACTTCTAAAGACACTCACAAAAGAAAGAAAAATAGCAATTGTTTACGAATTAAAAACTTTGAGATCAAAAGCGATGGATTAACAGGTAGTAAGACTGCTGACGCTGTGCTAAATAGAACCACCCATAATACTGGCAGCAACTCAGAAGGAGGAGGACGAGGAGCCGGCAGAAGAAAATATGTCACTGGAAAAATGCATACATTTGACTGTAAAATTAATATCTGCTTTAGACAAGAAATTTAGACAAGACTTCCAAAATCACTTTCCAAAATCAATATTCTTCATTTGTATGAAAACCAAGAAAAACTTGTCAAAAAATGGACGAAAAAAATTAAGCAAATAACTTACCTGTTTATTAGAAATCTGGTTTTGTAACAAAAAATATCAAGTAAGTTTTTAAAATATTTAATTTTTTCTTTTTCGAGCATAAATATCACTTGCGTATGAATTAAATTTTGAATAAAGGCACCATTAAGAATATCAGAAGTACTTTTGATATTCTTTCAGAAATCTGATATTTTCAAAAATCTGACTTAAGTCTCGGTCCCGACGATGCCGTATTTTTGAGGTTATACTGTATTCTATAACGAAAGATGAAGTTCATTTACTGAAATTAAAACCAAGCATTTATTAATAACTTCTTCTTAAACTCCTTCTGCAAAAGTTTTTGTTTCTGGTGAATTTGTTTGATTTGCAAATTAAACATTTTAAATTCTAGCAGAATATAAATAATTAATAAAGAGTATAATTTTATAAAATGGAATTTTGTGATGAGGCTTATTTAATTAAGAGGAATTTTGTGAATGGGCCTTTTTTATAAAGAGGAATTTTGTGAGCAGCCTGTTTTAATAAGAGGAATTTCATGAAGGGTCTGTTTTATTAAATGGATTTTTGTGAAGGTGCAATAAATAGGCCCCAAATGTTGCCTGGGCCAAACTCCTGATTATGCAACTGAACTAGCAATTTTTCTTTGTTTATATCCCTTTGAAAAGACCCTCATTAAAATTCACATGCTACAATATAAAATGAGGTTACAATATAAACAAAAATAAATTTAAAAAATTACTACATCCTTAAAGCCCTTCATTAAAATTCACATGCTACAATATAAACTGAGGTTACAATAAAAACAAAAATTAATTTAAAGAAGTACAAAAAGTATATAAATCAAGTACAGCTTTAGTTTTAGAAGATGCTATGTGCATATTAAAATGAGAAATTTTATTTTTTAAATGACCTCCTTTTCTAATAACTTATAAAATTACAATTCTATTTAAGTGAAGTCCAGCAAAAGAATTTGTTATATAAAAAATTCATTTAATAGAGATTTTAGAGAAGAAAAAAACTGTTTTTAGATTTGAGTTAATACAGTAATTAATGGAGAAAAAAAAATTGGACATTTTTTAACTTGCAGAAATTAGGGTGTAAACAAAAAAGAGCAGATTTTTTTATTTAAATCAGATTTTTTTCATTTAAATTGGATTTTTATGATTTTTTCCCCCAGAGTTAAAATACTGAATAGATACTAAGAATTTTAGGTTTGCAAAACAATTAAACCTCTACTTTCTAACATAATCTATGTTTATACACTTTAATTAATAAAATTTCATTTTTGTAAGGCCTTGGGCACACGTATTTAGAACTGCAGCATGGAGAAGTTTTTTTACAAAAAATCTCTAGCTACAACTAAAGGTAAATTTCAGTATTTTTTGAAAAGGCAGGGTGCATTTTGTCAATTTCAAAAGGGGCAAGGTGCGGCACCCTTAAAAAATGGCCTAGAACAGCAATTAACTACAGAATTAATAAAAACTGGAAATAAATAATTTCATTAGTTAGTGGCACAAATAACAAAATTAACAAATATTATTGGCAGCTCGTTTTGCATTTGTACTAAGAAAAATTACTGTTAATCGCCTAAATCTTAACTTGCATGATGTATGCGTATGCTGATAACAAAAATTATGAAAATGGAGTACAACCATTCATACACATACAGTAAATTCTGTCTAAGGCGGACTCTGTATAAGCCGGAAATCTGTCTACCGTGGAAATTTTTTCAAGTCCCGGCGAACCCATAGAAAATTACATTAATTCATGCTGCATAAGGCGGAATCTGTTTGACGCGGAAACGGAAAGGATTTTAAGGTCCCACCGAAACCAAAATTTTGCATAAGGCGGAAAAAGGATAATTTAAAAATGAAAAGCGTTTTGTTCATTAAACTTTAAAACTGATAAGTCAAATAACTCAATGTCGAGCATGTTAGCTAAAATTCCGTAAGCTTTTAAAAAAGTTAATTCAAAAGAACAGAAACTTTAAATTTTAAGGAATTTATGCTTATGCCATTTTTTCATATGCAAAATTGCATCTAAAGTTAATATTTCTAGTAAAATGAACATTTATGAAAATGATTACGTATTTTCGAAAGTACAATATATTTTACTTTATGATTGTACTCAAATTCAAAATTATAGCGTTCTTTCTCATTCTCGAAGTTTTTTTTTTTTTTTTTTTTTGTGTGTGTGTGTGTGTGTGTGTATAAACTTCCAATATGAATGTATTACAGCAGTACTAAGAAATTGAATAAAGTTTCTCATTTATCTTTAAAAAGACAAAGGATCTTTCAGATTTTCAGTTTGCAACCGATTTTCTAGTCAGGAGAATCAATAAAAAATCGTCCTCTTCCAGGGATTTTTTTTTTTTTTTTTGGGAGGGGGGGGGGGGGGGGGGGGAGCTTTTTTGCATAAGCCGGAATATTGTCTACCACGGAAATTTTTCTCAGTCCCGACCGATTCCGCCTTAGACAGAGTTACTGTATATGAATAGCTAGTTACATCAGAAATCCTCAAAATATTAAACAGCAGCAATTAGTGGAGATCTCTTGCTGCGCTTAACATTTTTATACTAATTAGTTCTTTTTCTTTTATACGCTCTTTTACAACGGCTGTTGAGCTGATGCTATTCTTCCATTCTTATTTAGCTCCAGTATTTGGCATAAATTTATTATTGCCAAAGTAGAATGAGAAAATAAGGTTCTGATTATTTACTCTCTTACTTTGCAGAAATTTATTATACTTGCTATGCTTATTTTATATAAAAAAAATGAATAATTCGATTACTTAAAGAAAATTATGACATCAGACATCACAAATTATATTAGATTTAAATATAATTTTTAAATGAAATGCTTTTTATGCCTTTACATACTTACTGTACTTAATGTTTTACAAGACTCAGGAATTAAGTTTAAAAACAATTATTTAAAGCTTTTTTTTTTTTTTCCCCCATAAGGCCAAATACCTGTAGAAACTTTCCAAATTATATTAATCTTAAATATACTTTTATGACATTTTAAACATTTAGAATTTTTTTTATTTTAATCAATGATTTAAAAAAAAAAAAAAAAAGTTGATTAAAATCACAATTTAATCGCTGATTTACATCAACTGTTTAAAATTGTTGGTACCCTAGCAATAATGATGATTGATACGATTAAATATAAGCTATATCAATAATCAAAACTAATCTATTAAAACATGGCTAATCAATAAAAAAAAAAAGGAGATATTGAAAATTTTAGAAAATAGGTGCAGCTATAGACTGCAGTACCTAAATAGATTGCAGAATGAAACAAGTGATTTTCATTTTCGAGATAGATAGGTGCTCGGTAAAATAAGCATTACGTTAATTAAATGTCATTAAATGTATGTATATTAGGGTGGTCACAAGAAAGTCACAAGTTTTTTCGGGGGGACCCCCCAAAAAGTTGCCAATTGACTAGAAAATGAGATTGGCTAAGTTTCAGCTCATTTGGATAATATTAACCCATGCCTCATTGAGGTTTAAGTTTGAAAAAAAAACGGGATTTTTTGCAAAAAAAATGCTGTTTTTCCTTCATGAAATGAATACAATTGAACCTAGAAACATAATGCAGGTCTCATTTTATAAAAAAAAGTTTTGCTTTGAAGAACCACACACCATTTTTTCTAAAAATGTATAGATTTAAAAATATGTGCATTTTTCAGGACCAGACTTCACCTGAATCCTAAAAATTGACTTTTTATGAAAAAGCGAGAAAAAAAATTGTAACATTCCATTTCATCTGCTCTCCACTTTTTGTTTTTCTTTTTTTTGTTTTGTGAAGTCCAATAAAGTGTTTGATTAAAAAAAATTCCAAAGAAAAGAAAAAAATCGAATTTTAAACTGAAAGAATTTTTTTTAAAAAAAGGAGGGCAAAGGAAGTATAGAAATGAGAGCAAATAATGCTCAATTGCATTTTATTATTAAAGTTGTGTTACAAGAAAGGAGGCATAATAAAGAAAATAAATTATTTTCCCTTACAACTGTCATGTTAACCCTTTCCGGCACAGAAAAATTCTGTTCGTAAAAGGATGAAATGATTGTCTACCCCGGAATTTACAAACGAACATTTTTAAAAATTAAAATCACATTACTTTAACCTTTCATTGTAAAAGCAAAATTTTATTAAAATATTCTTCGTGCCGTTTGTAAATTTGGAATTAAAATTAGGTGGTCCCGGCATGGGACACTGCGCCGGAAAGGATTGAAGTGGTAATGGTTTAGATAAGGTGGCTTATGTTGACTTTTTTTACCAAAGTATTATCTAAAAATGAAAATGCAATTTGATCCGAGTTAAGATACCAAAGGCGGTTTTGTCCTTTTAGCAAGTGCTTTGTCTGTAAGCTATTTATCAAATTTTCTGTAGTGAACAAGTGATTTTATTATTTGCAGGTCTTGAATTGGGGGCTAAAGTGGCAGTGGAAGTATTGAAGCACGCTTTTGCATAAATATTGATTAAAAATAAGAAAAGATCTCTGATACCTTCTTTTTCTAAATTTGTTATTGAAAGATGATCCCTGAAACAATATATTTTAAGAGAATGAATGGCCTGTGCCTCCATTTATCTGACATGATTAAAAGTACCAGGTGCTTTGAAAAAAAGTCTCTTGCAGGAAGGAGTTCTATAAAAATTAAACAAAGTTGGATAAACTCTTTATAATCATCCCTGAGCTGTTAATTTTTAAGAGTTCCTGTAAGAAAATTTGAAATTTCTTCTGAATTAACTATTTATACCTAGTATTTCATCTTCAGTAACATTTGTATACTTACTCTGGTTTAATTTAGACCACCCAATCAGAATTGTTTTTTTTTTTTTTTTAAATATCTGGCTGAGGGGCAGTGATTGTGCCCATTTTGCAATCAAGAACAGCTTTCTAAATTATGCTGGTGGCATGGTAAATACAGAAGACTTTTCCTTTAACAATTGCTATAGAAAAATGCAGGTTAACTCTGAGGCGACCTGTGTTTACTGCAGTTGTATGAAAAAATATTGCCTGGATTTTACCAACTTCCTCCTACTCTTCAACTGCTGAAAATACAGCTTTCGCCTGAATTATTCCGATACTATTTTCAAGTTGAGGAACTCATAGTAATTGTTCTTCATCCCCACAACTAATTAAAACTTTTATCTACTCTACATTTTCTTTATTCAAAAAATGGTGAAGCAGTTTTCCACCCCAGTGAACAACAGTTCTCTCTAAACGGGAATTTTAAAATCTGTTTTTGATGAGCTGTTTTTTGTTTACGAAACAGTTATTTGCAGAGTCGATGTCTGTGGTTAGCTAGTGGATGTATTCTAAGTCTAGCAGCTTCTCTGGCGTTCAGTTCATTTTGCGAATATTATAAAATAAAATACATAAAACTTGACAATTACTTAGCTGCTTACTGTCGATGATTTGATGAGACATGTGGCCAATTTAAAAAATCTTACATTTCTGCCATCATATCAAGAAGGGGAAGGGGTTTTACGGAATGTTTCGTCAATTCTAAAAATAGATAACCATAACAGATAACAAAAACAGCCTTGTAAGAGAAATTCAGAGGTTCAACTGCAACACAAATCGAGAAGCTCTTTCTTACTAGACACAGAACTAGATAACTAATAATCAATTATAATTCGTGAAATATTTTTAAAGTTACAAAAATTGTTCACTTATTTTTGCCTATTAATAAAACTGATACAAAAAAATTATCAAAAGTAATAAAATTTTTAATTTGTCATTTTTTACCTATGTTTCAAAAATGCAGAGTTTGAGGGTATGGTTCACTAGATGTCCTGAAAAATACTAAATGTTCATTAAATATAAGTTTTCATGAGAGTAAAAGTTCAAGGCAACAACAGTTTCTATGAAATAAAACAAGAATCAAGTTTCTAAGACAAATATTTTTCACGTAAGGAAAGAAAAACGACAATTTTTTGCCAAAAATTGCAAATTTTCAAGAATTCAACCTCGATGAGGCACGGGTTAATATTATTTATTTGAGCTGAAACTTTGCCAATCTCATTTTCTAACTAATTAGCAACTTTTAGGATGGTCCCCTGAAAAAAACGTTAAAAAATTTTTTCCCCATGTTGCTTGTGACCACCCTAATGTATATATATATATATATAAATGAATAAGTTTAAAATATCCAGAAATATTTTGAGAAATAAGAAGAAAAAATTTCAGATCACAAGAAAAAGTTTGTTAAATATAGAATGTGCTTTGCTATTTAGAGATTATTTTACAAGGTAATCAAGAATGGTCTTGGTTTCAAGGGAAAATTTGTAAAATGGCAGCATTCATAAAATAAGTTTGTTAAATATAGGGTCTGACTGTATTTAGAAAATGTTGAGCTGTATTTAAGCACGCTTAAAAAAAAAAAAAAAAAAAAAAAAAAAAAAAAAAAAAAAAAAAACCTATTCTTTTATGACCAAAACTTATACAGTAAGGAAAATTCCAATATTAACTGGCACTAAAGACAGAAAGATATACTTTCAGAGAAAAAGAAAACAGTAAAAATACATAAAATTCCAAGTATCATGTCTCAATAATTTCTAATTGTAGAATAATAGGATTTTTTTTACTGCCTTCTTAGATGTGAAGCAACAAGAAAGAAAAATATAAGTTATAGGAAAAGGGGACTCGTAAAAACCTCTATTTTGAATAACCTAGTATATTATAATAGTATAATATTTGAGTCATCCTGACTAGAGTAGAATTATTAAAATAAAGTAAATTTATCAACAGAGACAAGAATTAAAATGAAACAAATTAAGAGCATAATTTGAAATAATATAATGTTTATAATTAACATTTGTCAACAGATCCTAAATTACGGGTCACTGGCAATGTTTTGCTGGGTAGTCGAACAATTGCTCAGATTGTCAAAAATATATAATTTTATAGGCTGCAGTAAAATAAAAACAATATTAATATAAAAGAAAAATATTGTGTAACGGCATAGATAAGTAATTCTGTAACAATAAAATGTTTTATTAAATTTTATGTAGAGAATGGATTGAGACTAAAAATTTTAATCATGACACACTTTGCCATTGGTGCAAAACATGAAATCGCATTGACTGTTTTCCTATGTATGTTTGTTCCAAAATTCTTCTCACCTATTCATACCTTACCTATTTTATGTACCTACACATTAAGTGGGCCTCGGAAAAGTTTAAATTTTGAGGTTAGTCGCATAACAATAAACTTTGGAAACCACTGGATTAATAACTAAAAATACGCTTTCAAAAAAGTACATTTCACATGAAGATTTTATTTATTTAGAAAAAAATAAAATTAATTTTTACAGAACAGACACTACAATGGTAGGTGATCACCTTATTAAAGCCATTTCGAATAATTAATAATTTTTCATTTGTTTAAGTCTAATTAGGCAAAAGTCTACATGCACTTAATTATTTTGTTTGTAAAATTATTACTTTTAAAATAGGTAGTTGGCAGCACTGTTGAAGTCATAATCTGCCTTAAAGAAGCTAATTTTGTATTGGTATTGTATTCTTGATCACTGCTTGGCATTATTCAGTTGTATTTGGTTTTAATTTTTTTAGGTTACTGAAGCATTTATTTTTATTATTATTTTTCATTTTATTTTATTATTTTTTTGAGGGGGGGGGTTGCTTTAATAGCATTGTATTAGTAATAGTTCATTTTTAAAATTATATATGAATCTGAAGTTTTTTAAAATAATTTGTTTCTTAAGTTTGAAGTGTTGCTAACAGAGTACAATAATACATCAAGATTCTGGAAACCACATGCTACTCACATATACAAGAATTGTTCTTAAATAATTATTTTACAGTCATATAAGTTTAAACTGAAAAATATACAGTTTATAATTAAAAGGCTGTATAAAAACTTATTTTGGTCCAAAAAGGCCAATTTCGGCTAAAAGAAATCTAGTTAAAACAAATAAAAGCCACTTGCATGACTGTTTTTAATTTTAGGTAACTTTTTTGTAACCCTGCAATATAGTAAATTTTTTCCTCTGCTTTTTTTTTTTGCTTATTAATTTTATTTTCTGATCTCACGGCCCAGGCAACGTCGAGGGAACTAGTCCATTATAAAAATAGCAGACAGAATTTTAAGAATAATCTGACTGGATTAATACAATTGAAACTTAGTGCAAATTTTTGTTGAAATTTTAAAAAACATGCATGACAAACACCTCCACACTATACCATTCTCATCAGACGCTAACTGATTTAATTTTCATGTCCCAAACTCAAACTAGTCGTTGGGTGCCACCGTAATACTTACCCATCATGGATATACATAATATAAAATATGAAAACAAGTAATATAAAAATTTTGTTTTTAAAGTCAATTCCTACTTAGGTCATCAAAGAAAAATTTAATATAATCCCTTAAGCTAATATTAGTTTTTGTTGCATTAAAATATCTCAATTTGTTGATTTTCTATAGGCAAGTAGGTTTCTATAGTCTATAGCAAGTAGGTTTCTAGGTCTATAGCAAGTAGGTTTACAATGGAAAGCTATGGGAATTTGGCGAAATATTAGAGATATCGCCAAGTTGGCGTCACTTTTCGCGACTCATTTTGGTTGCCAAATTTGGTGATATATCGCCAAGTTGGCAACAAACTTGGCGGTATTTGGTGACAAAACAGGGTCCCCCCCTATGGTAACCTCCTTACAGATATGAAGATGCATTAAATGCTGTTCAATAACCAATGGCTGCCATTTTATCTCCCATATAAAACTAAAATTAATTAATTAAAATTTAATTAATGTAATAATATTTGAAAAATCTGTATTAACATCAATTGTCATCCAGTACAAGTTTAAAAAAATTTATTTCAACTTGATAGGATGAATAATAAGTATTTTATTAACGATTGAAAATTTGAACAAGAAATATAAATATAGGGAGAGTGTGAACTAATAGTAGGAATTAAATAAAACATGTGATACATGCTAAGCATTGTATCATGTTACTTTTATTCATAATTTAATTTACTTGGACTCCCTTAAATATAATTAATATAATCCCTGAAGCTAATATTACTTTTTGTTGCACTAAAATATCTCAATTTGTTTATTTTCTATAAGCAAGTAAACACTATTGGTTTACAAAGGAAGTCTATGGGAATTTGGCGAAATATTAGAGATACCGTCAATTTCTCGTCACTTTTGGCAACTAATTTTGGTCGCCAAATTTGCCAATATACCACCAAGTTGGCAACAAACTCGGCGGCATTTGCCGACAGAACAGGGTCCTCCCTATGGTAAACCCCCTTATAGGTATGGAGATGCATTAAATGCTTAACATTTACGATAAGCCATTATTGGCATTTAATCTTATAGTTTGGCGATAGTTTTTTGGTTGGCAGGGTAATCAAGTAATACCGAATTGCATAAAAGAGACATCCTTATAACTCGAAAAATTATAATCATATTAACTAACAGTTTACTGCATTGGATTAAGTGTCTCATTTCCAATTAAAATATATCTTTGAATTGAAATTCGAATGAAATACAGGTCATGAAAAATCGAAGAGTGTGAAAAATAGGATTACAAATATCTCGGCAACTAATTATCCGACTGAGTTCATTCATGATGCAAAATTTATGTTTTTTTATTGTCTTTTATATTCACTCTTTCAAATAAACAATTTCGAAAATTTTTGTATACCTTTTATCAGAACGAATATTTCGAGAGTCCGAAAAAAATAGTTTCGGATAATCAAGGTTACTGATATTCAATAGGCTTCTTCCCATTATTACTCCCTAAGTACACACCAAATTCCAAGTTTCTATCTCAATTTGTTCGGGAGATAGAACGATTACAGACACACACACCGACAGACAGACACCAAATTTCTTTTTTCTAAAAATGTGTTTTTCGGAATCTCCAGGGTCTGAAACATGTAAATCCGTCAAAATTTTTTTTCCGATTTTTAAAACGATTACAAGATTTACCCTATACTACATATGATGGGTAAGTATAAGTAATATAGAATGCAAGGGGGCTTCTGTATCAATCTTTTAAGACCTGACCAACACAATTGTGTAGATGATCCTAAAGAAAAAGAAAAAACATTTTCTCCTTTTTGTGAGATTTAAAGTAGGGATGGGACGAATATTCGGCCCTTTTGCCGAAAATTCGGTTGACTGAATATTGAAGCCTTGTGGCCGAATGCTTCGGCTGAATATTTAGAGATATCTCGCTGAATATTGCTAAAATCTTGCCAAATAAATTCAGTATTTAAAAAAAAAAAAATTTGTTTTTTGCAATTTCTTTTTCTTTAATCCAAATTGGCATTTTTCATGAAGCCATTCTCATTCTTACAAGCACAAAATGTATGTTTATTCAGATACTAAAAAATATACAGCCTTTCTGTATTTCCTATAAAAGTTAGGGATCTTTTAGAAAATGCTGCCCAAATTGGAGATTCAATTGTCCGGGGAAATGTCTTTATTAGAGAATGATAGATTACAACTCAAGATGTAAAAACTCTTATAGAAAAAAGAAAAACACTTGAATAGGGATTGGCCGAATACCGAATAGTTGATTCGGTATGTACTGGTTCGGCATGTAAACCGAATATTCGACTGAATAATTGCAGATATTTTCTTAGAAGTAGAAGAATTCTCTTTTATTTGGTAGTAGAATAGGCTAAACAATAAGTTTCAATATTATGTGCATGAGTTCAGAGTACAGCTGCACTACAAAAAACAAGTCAAAGGCTATTCTTAATTTAAAAAAAAAAAATTTCCTTCCTAAAATAGGTGTGAAATCAAAACAACTGTCTACAACAGAGAAAAAAAAAGTAAGGAAGATGTGCATCTTTCCCTTATCATTTAATTTTATTTACTTCTACATTAGTTTTTTTTTAATTTAAATTTATTTAATGTGTATTTTGTATTAAATGTACACAATGTACTTTAATGTACACATCAAATAAGTATATCAGAGTTCATATCTGTATATCTAAGGTGTATATTACAAGAAAATACACACATCAAATAAGTATACCCCTATGCCTATCCTATAGCTTTTATAACCATTATATCAAAATCATTCAAATTTCTTTTCTTCATCACCACAATGTTAAAATATTAATCAAAATATAAATATTCTACCAATAATTTGACAGAAAATAGTTAAATGTACAAACTATATGATGCCGTTTGTATTTTGAGAACATTCCTATTCAATACGTTTATAATTAGACTTAGACAATCAGTAAATCAGCTTAATGATAACATTGTTTCTTTGTATTTGAATGAACTTTTGTTTTTCTGACAATCCTTATCCTTAATAATACCCTGTATAGTTTAATACTTTCATAGGTTATTTTTGGGTATTGACTAGTGATAAAATAATAAAAGATAAGTGATGGGTTAATGAATTTGAGTGGAAAGAAGTCATTAAATTTTTTTGCGTAATTAGATTTAAGAATAAAAATATAACTGAATTAAATTATTGATAATTTAATTTCAATTAAAGCTTAATTAAAAAAACTAATATATGCAAAAATGCATATTAAAAAGTTTCAAGTATTCTGTTGCCGAATACCGAAGCTTCGGTATTCGGAAAAATTGCTGCTTCGGTCAATCCCTACACTTGAATATTCATTAATATCTGCAAATTCCATGCCCATATAAAAAGGCTCTTATGAAATTCATGATAAATTATTTTCTATAAAGCAAGAAAAATAAAAATTCATTCATTAGGTGCATTAGCTAAGATTCATTTTCAAGATAGAATAGCAAATATCACTATTTCAAGTACAACAGTATATCTGAAAACAGAACTGGTGTCAAATTAGATACTCACTAGATGGCGCAATGCTTTATGAAGATGGTTTTATAAATATTTAAATATAAATTCTAAATATTGAACAAAATAATTTTTTAAGTCTATAGTTTTCACTTATTTGCATTATTACTGGCTTTATTATGTAACATTTATGTACAGTAAAGCCCCAATTATCCGCGGAATTGGGTGGCAAGGGCACTGCGAATAACCCGAAAAAGACTGAAAATGGGGGTGCAAACACGAAAAAAAAAAAAAGAAAATTCAACATAAAAACTATGTTTTAGTGTACAAAAAACATAATAAAACATTTAAAATACATACATATGCACAGTACATCAGAAACAAATGCTTTACATCTAAATCACTAAAATAAAGAACAGTAAACAAGAAACAATGCCATACATACTGTACAAAAAGAGCCAAGTTACACTTAAAAAAAAAAAAAAAAAAATCAATCACTTGTTTTTGCTTCTTGCTTTGGAAACACCTTTTCTTTATTCTAAATTGTAAACTATTGTTTTTCTTTTAGTATGGAATAATTTTTATCTGGAAAATGAAGTTATTCTTGATGTGCTCTCTCCTGGAATTTATCATAATAGTGTTATATTATTGTTAAATATTTTAATTGCTGTGTTTACGTTTGTTTAACAAAATCAAGAAAAGACATAAAGACTTTATATCTGATATTTCAAACATGGCAACCAAATCTAGAAATATTCTTCTATTACTTTCGAATGCATGAATTTTTCTGTTTATATTTATTAGTAAGGCTTATTGTATTTTCCTAGCTATTGGCTTGAGTTAAAAAAAATAATAATTTCGCTTCGCGGATAAATTCTATCCGCAGATATCTCGATTATCCGCGAGCGGATAATCGAGGCTTTACTGTGTATAATTTTCAATTTACATCTTTCTTCATTCATGTTGCTATCAGCTTCTGCTTCTGCTTTTATTGCTTGTTGAATAAGTGGAATACAGTATGGAACCATTTATCCGGAAACCAGTTAACCGGAAAACCAGTTATCCGGAATTATATTTCTGATAGACTGATTTCAGAATCTTTGCAAAAAAAGGTATCACACACTGCCAGTTTGACATAGGCTTTGCTTAAACAATTGTATAACTTGGTAACAACATCTAGTATTTGAAATGAAAACATATTTAATTGTATTTTAAATGTTTTAATTTTCATGCAGAGGGAACAGAAGAATTTTTGCTCCTAAGAGATTCCCATAATTTACCTTTTTTAAACTCTGGTTAACATTTGATCTTTCTTGCATTGATTTTTAATCCAAGTATTCTAATAATTTAATATCAGAAATAATGCCACAACCACATATATTCCACAAAACTTATCAAATGGATGCTGCTTTCATGCACAACCAGTTAACCGGAAAAACCAGTTATCCGGAATACATCTGACTCCAAGCATTCCGGATAAATGGTTCTGTACTGTATTGTTGAATTTTATTATATGTTGGTTCAAATGTCTAAGATTTTGTTATTTCTACTTTAACCATACCTTTTGCTTTGATGTAATTTGTAATTTAAGACTTGGAAACTGATTTCAGAACAGACAAATTTCTTACAAATTTTTTTATCATTAGGGACACAAATTCTCAATGATAAAATTTACTTGATTAAAGGCTATTTCAGAAAATATCTCCTTGTGAGTTATGAGAGAGAGTAATAATATATTATTGATTTTGAATGCAAGAACAGATAAAAGTGTCATTTGATAGTAATAGTGAAGTAAATTCTTTATATTTTAATGGAAATAATTTACCATCCTGACTTGCTGAAAATCAATTTGATATACCTTAGAATAAAAGGATATAATGCAATTTTGTAATTTTTTATGCTAAAATAAGTTTATCAAATTTAAAAACAAATTTAAAAGTACATTTAAAAGTAGTAATGATTAATGAGTTCCTATTTTTTAAATTATACATAATCAAAAGTTATTTTCTTTATTGGGAAAAAATGTTGATATTCGGCCTAAAATTTGGCCGAATATTCGGTATGGCTATTCGGCCAAATCACTATTCGTTCCATCCCTAATTTAAAGTCAAGCCTGCATCTACAGAAATGCGTGGATCCTCCCTTGGCAGAGCCTGACATCAGATATATTTTTTAAATATTTACTTCAATCAAATATGATCCTATTAATTAGGGGGAACCACCACAACTTTTCATTTCTACCAAACATCTCCCGGTCTTAAAAGGTTAACAAAAGAATTTAACATGATTATCCTGAAATCAAACAATGAAATTCAAAAGCCTGCAAACCAAAACTATTCTAAAAGAATGGAACGGGAAATGTAATAAAGTTACATATCTACAAAGCAGAGGAAGGAGAAAAAGAGCGCTTCTAAGGAATGATGTAACACAGCACCAGAGATAACTAAGCTTTTATCATGTGCTGACATGTAGCCATGCCCTCGTGGATCAAGGTGAAATAAAGTGCTGAAAAACAAACAATCAGAAAAGTACATTGCCTTGCCACTCGTGCAAAAAAATGTTGGGTGCATTCCATAAAAAAAAAATAAGAAAAGTAGAGCTATGATGACTCGTAAAAAGTTCCAGATTACACAAAATAAAAATATCTTGAATCGGCAAGAACAAAAGACCGATTCACAAAAAGGGCAATGTGAGAATTTCAAAAAGAGTAATGTCAGAATCCCTCATAGCAGTAGGTATTATATATAATTTTCCTTTAATTATATAAGCTATTTTACTTTTATTAAGTGTAGCATTAGAGTACTGATTCAAACAAAAGCAAATTAGTGTGAAAATTTTGACAATGTGATTTCATTTCAATTTAAGCCTCATAAAACTTTTTTTTCACAATGTGGGTTTAATAAGACAAACAACTGCATGCAGAACTTACCAATGAGCATGGATTGTTAATGCTAAAGCTAAAGCATAGTCAAAAGCAGGATTTGGAAAAGCAAGAGACAAAGGTACCAGACCAAGTAATCCTGCAGATAGAAATCTTTCAGCAGTCCAGACTTTAGAGTGACTGTGATCTAGATTAAAATTTGAAACATATTACATTAGAGAAACATTTATTAACTAATGACAATAATATATATTTTCAAAAAAATAATAAATGACAAAAATATATGGAAATGCACACATGTGCATATGTACATATTTGGATTTGCAATAAGATATCCCAGCAATAAAGAATGTATTTGTTTTTCAAATATGGAAGATCTTTATACATTTTTGTCCACTTCTTAAGGTATCTGTCTGTATCTGCCTACATTAAAATGACCGTTTTCGTGAAAATTTTCAATTTTTTATTTTTTATTGTTTTACTTGAAAAAGCAATCGTTTACGATTCCAAATCTGTTTTAATTTAATTTCCATGATTATTAGAAGAAGAGTTAAGGCCACAGGAAGTAATGAGTCAAATACCAGAAGTGGGCATACGAAAGCCAGGTCTTTTTCTGACATTTTTTACATTAAAAAAAAACTAATAAATCTTAATTGACACTTCTAGATTAATTTTGTATGTATCGGAAAAATATCTTAAAAAAAAATCTTTAAATGCTATTTCTGGAAAATAATTTTTTCCATTATCTCCATGTTCGGTGAACTTCATTACACAAAATGTTTTAAACATATTTCTGTGAAAATTTGTCAGAATCTTTCCATAGTATTCACTATGTTCTGAACTAGAATCTAAGCTGTATGTGATAATGTAATTATTTTATAGGTACACTAAAAAAAAAAAAAAAAAATGGTAATCTAAACTCATTAAAAGAAATTTTGCTCTGTCTGCATGCCTTTCTGTCTGTATGCGATGGCTAATACATTCTATGGGACGTACAAGACTGAAAATCTTTGTGAGGCTAGCCCAATGTGTCTTCCGATGCACCTCAGATATAGAATTTTAAATTTCTAATAATTAGTTGAGTTATTAATTAAACACCGCAACTCACTCTCATCAAAAGGTCACCTATTTGATCTCTGGTCAAGGAAAGCATGTGCGCATACACACAAACTCATTTATGCATCAGGAGCTAACGAAGAAACATTTTCAACTTTATTTCTATATATTTTTTTTTATCCAAATTGACCAAACTGCTTGGAACTGTTAAAATTAAAAGGCATATTCTGAAAGATCGTACTCTTATGTCTCAAATGGCGCAATCAATTCATACAAATGTCGCAGTTAACCCTTTGAAAAAAATTCTTCAAAAAGAGCTGTTTTCCCTCCTTATTGCAATGCCCCTCCAGGACGCAATTTTAGAGGTACTGACACTGACAAACCAAAAATATGATATTAAAGCTGAAACCTAATCGATGGTGCAATTGGTTTTTGAAATTACAAACTTTAACTCTTTCAAATACACCGGTTAACGCAGGTCACTTTGCGTCTCACGAAAACGATATTTTTTCTATGCTAAAAGTAACTAAACGTCTCAGAGTTGCTAGCTTTTAGCTTTTAGCAGGGTTGCTGGCTTTTTCAGGCCAAAAAAAGCCATCCGGCTTTTTTTTTGGCTTTAACCACTTAAAAAATGGCGGTTTTTATTTTTCAAAAAGGTGGTTTAAAGATAATTCATATAAAATTTGGATTAATTTATTTTTAATACACTTATAAATATTTTCTACTAAAAAAAATATAAACTTCTATTAAATTTTGTCAAATAAATAGGTCTTTATAACTGCTAGAATGAAACTGTGAAGGCTTTATGTCTGAAAAAAAAATAAATATTTAGAAGAATACATTAAATTAGACTCTAAAGTATTGGTTTGGAATTCTTTATTACAACTCTACACATACCACACATCAAAATAGAAACATTCTTACATACTGATATTTACTTTAAAAATTGATTAAAATTAAATAGCATATGTATTTAATAACTGAAATTAATCTTATATAGTACTGAAGAACACCCAGTAATAAGCAACTGATATTCTAACTTATAAAAATGACATATGTAAAAAGTTTTTCTGCTACTAAGCTGTTATGTAACTTATTCCAGATATGTCCACACGGACAGATTAAAATCATAGAATGAACAATGTTGAAAGAGAAATTAGGAAGGATATAACATTTATGTAAGTGCATAAAATAAAGAGAACAATTTAAAAAAAAATTCTCCAAATAAAACTTGTTGAATTAGAATTTTGAAAAGCTAGTTGCTACTTAAAATAGTGCATATTCATACATAAATTAATGCACATGTTATTCATAATACTGTTTTAATAGAGAGAAATGATGTTTTTATTAAATGACTTTATGTGTGATTTTAAAAAGTTTATGAGAAATAAAATAAGACCTGTATATTAATATCCCTTAAAATTAGTTAATAAAATATATAACCAAGCAACCAATGTTTTTTTTAATAATATAAAGCAGTAAAAATGAAAAGAAAGGGTGTTAAGGTCAGCGTAAACCCAGAGTTTCCCCCAGACAGTTTCAGGAGGGTGCTGCACCCTGCCTGCCCTTAGGTTTACAAAATAGCACCCCTCTTACCCCTCATGTAAAAAATTAGCTCCCTTGTTGACCCCACCTGAAAAAAGTGCTTTTACTCCTTTGTTTATTAAAAAATTTACTTGCATAGTAAAAACTGACTCATTGCTGTCTTTAAAATAGTGTTCTGTCTATTAAGTATTAAAAAGTAGTTTTAAAAATCAAAAGAATGCCTTTAAAAATTTCAAGAAATGCCCTTAAGAATCCAAAAGTGCCCTTTTCCCACAAGCAGTACCCTGCCCTTTTTTAAACCTGGGGGAAACTCTGGTAAACCAGGGAAAGCAACTGGTGGGGCTTTTCATTTCAATATTAATGTCTTCATTATTGAAAAATATGGTTATATTGATTTCTACCTCAATTCAATGTCTTTAAAACTAATTAAAAAAAATATAAAAATGTTTCATTTAAGATTAAAATGCTTCACTGTATAAAAGCAAATTTTGGCCAAAAAAAGCTGGTTAAAACCAATAAAAGCCACCGGTGTGGCTTTTTTGCAACCCTGACAGGGCTGCCAGCTTTTAGCCAGGCCAAAAAAAGCCGGGTTTTATTATTGAAAGTTGGTTTACAGCTAATTCATATTAAATTCAGATTATTTTTTATACACTTATTAATATTTTCTACTAAAAGAATTACAAATTTCTATTAAATTTTGTCAAATAAATAAGTCTTAACCACTAGAATGTAACAGTGAAGGCATTATATCTAAAAAAATATATATAAATATTGAAAATATAGGTTAGACTTTAAACTGGTGTTTTAAAATTTTATAGTACATAGCCCCACATATACTACACATTTTAAAGATTATATTTATACTAGGGGGCTCTGCCCCCTGCAAGCTACGCTCGCCAACCCCCGTTCAGACACCGCAGAATCTGAAAAACTAAAAATCTAATGGGTTTTAAAAATATTACAGAAGATTAAATTATACTGAAAAAGGTGTGCAGATCTCCCTGTAAACGGGTTTCCATTCAATTCTCTTTGATTGCAAAAATTTAACGGAGAATCAGTTGCTGTTAAGACATCCAATGGTTGTTTTCGTTTTTGATTAAAGAGGATCAGTTAAACATTTGAAAAGAAGCTAAAATAAAATGAATTAAGTATTCAGAGTCTTTGTCAACCGATATTTTAAAAGAATCTCTATAACAATAGCCTAAATCATGTGACTATCATCAACAGTTCCAGGCGGAACACTTTGCTTTTTATACTCTAGGTGCCATTTTGATACGTTAATGTTATCCAGGCACAGGTGATAAGTCGCCAAATTTTATTCTATCCCCATCATTTCATCTATATTATAATAGTTCAAGTCATCAAATGCCATAAACAAATACGATCTGATCCCTTCGCCTTTCATATGAAGGTTTGGAACAAATGTCATATACGCCCCATATTGGCGCGATTTTTTTCCAACGCCAATTTGGGGAACGCATTAACAGCATAAACAACATCCGGCTTACCATATCAAGCAAAATAACGATACTTTGGCGCCAGTTAAGTACCTGTTCCGTATGTGACATCTGTGCCGAAAGAAAAAAAAGCTGTGTGCAAATCTCACCAATATCTTTTTTCAATTCGCCAGTTAGCATTTTTTTTATTGTTCGAGTGGTAAATTAAAACATTGATTTGAAGTTGAAATTAAATGTCATGGTTTGTTAGATGATTTAATATTTCGCCAGATGTCATATACGTTCATGTTTGGCATACATTCTGCATGTTTGGCATGATTTTTTTTTTTTTTTTTTTTTCTTTAACGAAAATTTGACGAAAACCTCGTTTTAGAATACCAGTTACATATGTATTTTTGGTACTACTTAGTTATCCCGTCGACAAAAAATCTATCACCAAACTATAAGATTAAATGCCAATAATGGTTGATGGTAAATGTCACATTTACTTGACTTTTAGCAAATTACACGTGTTTACATCATCAAGTGATTTTTATTTCGACGTTTTATTTTTATATTTATTAATGTTATACTAATTTATTTGTTCTTTCGTTATTTAAAATAAAAATTTTGTCAATCTGTACAATTTGGCGAGTGGTTTGGCGATTTATATAATTTGCGAAATTGGGTGACGGAATAACTACTACATTGTACCGTATTTTTTAATTATTTTCTATTATTTCCAAAAGGAAATAGCAAAAAAAAAAAAAAAAAAAAAATTAATTACTATAGAACAAAATAATTTATATAAATTTAAAAAAGAAATAAAAGCAAATATACATTTATTATTAAATAAACAACAATAGCCGGGTTACCATGTCTATCAAAATAATGCCATTTGTGTGCCAATTAGGTACCCCGGTGCGTATATGACATCTGTGCCTAATATTTTTCTTTTCGTTAAAAAAAAAAAAAAAAAAAAAAAAAAAAGAAGTGAAAGCCATCAATTTAAATGTTTCATTTTTAAATGAAAGTTTTGTATTTAATAAAATGATAACGAAATACAAAAAAAGCATTGTTCTTAACATAGATTTAAAGGAGGCCAAACTGTCGCCAAATTAATTTAAAATAGTAACCTTTTCTGAATTATGAAAAAAAAATTTCTGTTATTATTAAAATTTGAGTTGCCATCATTAGAAAAAATGTATTTAAAATTAGAAAAAAATTAATATTTCGAAAACTAATTCGAATTTAAAAATTCTAATACCAGTTTTGAGATCTGTGGATCAACACGGATTTTTGGTGTTAATTTCATCACAAAGTATTCCATATTTTAGGAGAAATTGCCGTGAAACAAAGTCAGTTGTTTAATCAGTCGATTCAAAGAATCGATACATTTCAGGCATTTCATATATTCGTTTCATTAGGATTTTATATATATAGGGTAGATTTTATTAAACAATCACAAAATGTAGCACATCAAAATGGAAACATTCTTAATTATTATGAGTCCATATGGAGAGATGACGTTATAATCATAAAAAGAGAAATTAGAAAAGGGTATGATATTTAAGAAGAGTTTGGTACATAAGTGTATGAAAATAAATCTAGCAATTAGGCAAATTAAATAAATAAATAAAATAGTTTCTGTAAGTAAAATTGAAAAAAATTTTGAAACGTTTGTTGCTATTTAAAAGAGTGCATATTCATGCATATGCTTTTCATATCGTTGAGAAATTGTATTTTTATGTATATGATTATATATGATTTTAAATATTAATGAGAAAAAAAATAAGGCTTGTATATTAATAGCTCTTAAAATTTGTTAAGTAATAAAACATGCAACTTAGTAATCATTGTCCTCTTTAACTTTATAAAGCAGTAAAAATGAAGAAAAGGTGGTGGTGGTGGGGGGGGGGGGGGGAGGGTTAAGGTCACTGTAAAGCAGATAAAACAGTTGGTATGGCTCTTTTAAAATTTAGCTGACATATTTCCAATTCTCACTTCAAATTACTAGCAGATCCATCTAACATTTTTTTTTTTTTTTTCAAGTATTATGTTTTCTTTTCAATCTTCATTATTGAGAAATTGGGTTACTTATTGTATTCTAAATCAACTAAATGTCATTAAAACTAATTAAAAACACTTTAAAATGTGTAGTCTATAATTAAGATGCTTCACTGTATAAAAGCCACTTTTGGCCAAAAAAAAGCTGGTTAAAACCAATAAAAGCCACAGGCGTGGCTTTTTTAAATTTTAGCCGGCTTTTTTGCAACCCTGCTACCTGATGATGACAGTGATGAGGAGAGCGATAGATGTACAAAAGTACTAACGGTATAGTTTTGAAAAGTAGTTCCTAGGTCATATGGAAAACGTACAGACATCTATTATAATGAGGAGGGAAAAACAGCGAGGTTAAGATCGATCTGGGATGTCAAAGATTACTGTATGCAGCACAACATAAGGTTTAATGCTAAGTTATTTTGTTTTAAGGGAAAAGATAAGTATAGTGGTATAGTACACACCGATAGTGCTAGTGGTTATTCAAGTCCATCAAGCACACCACCTTATATTTCAAACTCCACCATATTCGAACCATACCATACCCCTTGCATGTTTGAACCTTGTACCTTGTCTACGAACCATTCATAGACTTACACAATCACCACTGACCTTTTTAAATTTTGAGAATGGTAGATTATAATCAATTTGTTCGTGATCTTTTGAATCAGGAAATTTTTAACGTAAAGCATGTAGCCAGTAAACTAAACCTTTCAGATATTTTTACAAAACCTTATACTAAACATGATCTTAATAAGTTCACTGAGGTTACCTTTTCTAAGTCTTAATACCTTCTTTTTTTTATGGGTCACAACCTCCTTTGAACTTGGTTAAAGTATGAAAAATATTTATATAATTTAAAATTTCATATGTTAAACTTCAAAGTCTAATTTTTCAAGTTTCATTGCTGAAAACGTAATTGTTTCAGTATTTTTTTTTTTTGTCCTTTTTCTGTATTAAGTATCATGTTTATACCCTTGTCATGTTTGAAGATATTCACTGTGTTTATACTATTGTCTTTAGGTTTGTAGTATCAAAGAATACTATACTGCATGGTGATATTTGGGAACGTCCACTGTTACTCTTGTGACCACCAGAGCAAATTTCCATATAGGCTTCCAATTATTGTATTACAAAATGTATTTAAGATAAATTTAATGCAACTTCTTAAAAATACATGTACTCTACTTTCATAAACCATATACAATTTGTAACAAAAAGCATTTTACTTGGCTAGATAATAAATGAAAATTTTGTTACTCTTGTGACCACAAAAAAATGCAATTTTCAAAAATTGTGTTTGACGCAGAAATTCTGTGAATTATATGAGACTATAGAAATAAAATTTACAGAATATACCAGAGTAATTATATCTTTTTAAAAAGCGTTAATCATTGAACTCATCTGATAACACATGAATTAGTTACATTTGATTTTGAAAAATGCTAAGTGTTACTCTTGTGACATTTTGTCCATAATGCAATTTTAGCAAAAATTCAATTTAAATACTAAACAAAATAATTAAAATAAGTTTTAAAAAATTATTTTCCATACAGAACAACTTTTAATGATGGTTTAATTTTAAAATGACATAAAATAATGTAAAAAATTCTAAAATTAACAAATACTATAACCACATAGCAACCTCTCAGTTTCTGCTACTTAACAGAAAAAACCATTGTCTTCATTATCAATAAATATCACTTGCAACTTCTCCCGTATCATGATTTACTTAATGAAACATAAATTCTTTGTACAAATCATGTTAGTGTAAGGTTTGTAGTAGATAGCGTCATTTTTCATGGTTTTAACAAATTGTATTTGTTGAATGCCCTTCGTTGTTGGTATTTTCTCGCAAAGTAATGAAACTTTATTGTTTTATTTCTTTTGACAAAATAAGCAGTATATCTTAGAATTGCTTTTTTAGCACACACTTCATTCCATATATATCATTATACAACAACACAAAATAAATCTACAGCATCTATACCAGGAGTATTTGAAAAAAATATATGCCCAATTAAGTAAATTGAGAAAGGAGTCTGATTGCAGGCATATTTGCATAGTTATATTTTTGTTTAAATTGGAAAGCACAAACATCATATAAAAAAGTAAAACAGGTACATTTTAGGAAAATACAAATTCCCTTAAAGATGCAATGTTGAAATTTTACATACGAAAGCATTTACAAAAAATTGATTATGAGTTACATTGTCTAAAATAATAGCATAAGATTTTACTTTATTGGGATCATACTAAATAAAAAGCTGAAAATACAGTCGCTTGTGGATTTGACCAGTAATGTAGTATTTCATACCAAAATTTCGTCTTGGCATGAAAATAAAACAGTTTCCAGAAAATCCACTGGCATAACTATTCTTTGAGAAATTATTATTTTTTTGGCATTACAAAAATAATCCCTTGTACAAGTTTCAATGAATGTGTGCCACAGAAATGGATTTAGTTGCTTTCGAAAATTTTAAACAATCAGAAATGCTTTCTTTAATTGTTACTTTTTCAAAGCGTTTATCAATGTTTTGAAAAAGTAGCAGTATTGAGAAGATGTTGATAAAAGTTTTGTCAATAGCAAAACGTCTGTCAACGTTTTGCTAGTTACAATAACTTATAAGAAGTTCTGTATTATGGACTTCCGTTTCAAATAATTCTTGGATGTTATCTCCGCAAATTAGACATTCTGAATATCATGTATCTCGGCAGACAAAGTCATTAAATCCATCACAGTAATGTTTAACGCAGGAAATACACCAGTTACTTCATTATGAATTTCTTGAATGTTTTCGTGACAGCAACAAATGGAGATATTCTGATGAGTAATTTTCTATTGTTTTATGAAACTAGGCTTTAAAGCTGCAAAGGAATCTCCAATTTTTCAATTTAGGAAAGTTTCTTTAAACAAAAAAATTTTCTCTTATTAAATGTCCCCCAGAATTGATGAAATTTTGTGACCTTTTTCACGCTTAACTAACGTAGATTTAGCTGAAGAATGACCTCTTCTTAAATCTTCATTGACATAAAATTCTCCAAAGCTGTGGAGTTAGATTTTATCTAACAACAGAGCTCTAATAACAGAGAAAAAACAACAAAACTTTAAGCATTCTGTTTGTTTTCATTGTAGCGCAGTTTTATATCAAACTATAGACAAAAGTATTATGTGTTACTCTTGTGACACAGACGTTTGTTACTCTTATGACAACTCCCCAGAGCTTATTCCATGGATAGCATAAACAAAATATTTAATGTAAAATATGTCTTATACCTCGAAATCAGAGAATTAGAAGTTTTGGGTAAAAATTTTAAGTAGCTTTTTTTTTTATTAAAACTTTTGTATGTCTTCCGTTACTCTTGTGACATTTAAGTATTAACGTTTAAATACAGCCAAAAATATATTAAAGACATTATCTAAAAGATTTTATCTATGTAGATCTTAAAGATATGATAATAGTTTGTTGATTTGAATGCATAGTAATTTTATTGAATTCTAAAAAGTAAAAAAATCATACATTTCAATAAGTTGTATTTTAAGCTCAAATGTAAATGCAGTTTTATACTGCTAGTATCCAGCTCATTTTCAGTAAACACTTACTCGTATGAAATTAAAACTTACAAATTCATATACTTCAACTCTTTAGCTTTAAATTGATGTATCACACTTATATTTCCGTTTAAAAAAAATTTTCAGCAAAAATTTTTTTCTGCCATGGACGTTCCCATTTCTTTTTAAAAATTACCCTAATTTCCAACTGCAGGGACAATTTAACTCCCACTGGAATGTGGTAGGACCTAATGATAGTTCAGCCTCTGGGGTCCGAGCAGCCCTGAAAAACGTCTCGTGGGGTGACCATTGTAAATGCCAGAGTGGCCTGCAGGGGGTAGCGGCCATCGTGAGTGTTCCGACCACAGGAAGGCCTCTTGCAGGCATCTTTTCTTTTTTTCAGTAAGTCCCTATTTTTATTGCTGGAAATGCCACTTTGTCCTGTTCGTGCTGTTGGAAATAGAGTTGTAAAATTACTGTATTTAATTTTATCTGTTTATGCAGATTTTGTTTTATAAAGGGGAGTTTCTCCTTCTAAGCAAGTGGTATAATGTGTAATAAATATGTTAACTATAAATGATAAGTTTGAGCTTACTTTAAAATTAAAGTCATTTTTGAAAGTAAAGTCATTTAAAATTAAGTTACTAGAAATTACAGTTATTATAAGTAAATATCAATATACTAAATTATAAAGTTAGAATGATTATATTACTGTAAATGAAGAAAAAGTATTTTTTTTTTTTGTGGTTTATAATGCAATATATATATTATAATGTGTGTATAACTAAATTTGGATATTGACAAATGTCATTTGTAAAAAAAAAAAGGGTAACTAACGTTGTATCCACATACAGGTGGTGAGGTAATTTGAAAATTCTATAATGATCTACTTTCAGTTAAGAAGTTTTTTTTGGGTTATGAAATGTAACTAAAGTGTTTCTCAAAGCAATGAGAAGTTATGTATTGTTCAAAGTTGAATAATTATTGTTAATGTAGGTGTATTATATTACATTAATGTATATGTCATTAGGTTTTTCTATCAAAGTGATAGAAGTGGAAATATTTTTTATATTTCAAGAATTTTTCTAGTCATTTTTAAGTGTGAGTGTCAAAAAAAAAGGGGGGGGGGGGCTCTTGTCAGAATATTTGACAGACCTGCTTCCTTGAAACTCATAAGTTGACTATTATTATAAATGTTACTAACTTACATTCATATACTGTTATCTTTTCTTCCATAATTCATCTATCTTAAATTATCTTTAATAACGAAAATCTATTTTCAGTTTGGATGTTATTAACTATGCTTTATTTCAAATCTCCATCTTTTCATACTTTGTTGTCATTTCAAAGATCGTAGATCGCAGATTCGATTATTTCCCGATCCTATATCGATTATCATAATCGATCCTTTTAACATGCCGATAGTTCGTCACCTGCTCTCATTGTGGTAGTATTACTGAGTCACAGGAGTTCCCACTTTGCGTCTAGCAACTATGTCATATCGTAATAGCTTTTTTTATTTGTTTTGACTGGAAGGTGGAACCGTGTTGCTCAACTTGTCTGAAGAGAACAGGGGCAGTTTCATTTTGATAGCGTGAGCCGGCAGCTTTGAAATGGGATATATACGAAGATGGAAATAGAATAAAGTGTCTGTGTCTGTCTTCTATGGTTGCTTTTGTTGGTGTGTGCTTATAAGTTGTTTTAGAAGTTTGTTTTTCTTTTTCTTTAAGTATCGTACGTATTTATTTTGTGTTAGAAGTTTTAGTTGAACGTGATCATTGGAGTTATGATAGAGTTGATGTGTTTTTGTTTCGGTATTGTTAGTTTAAAATAGTTTACATATTTTTCGAAGCAGTCATCTTCCATTTATTATTGAAATGTTTTACTTAGAAGTTTCTCAACGATACTAGCTGATTTTCCCAAATAATCTTTAATGGACATTGACTTTTATTATGTCAGCTACGATAAGTTATGAGTTCGTTTTTTGAACTTACCTTTTAAAAATAAGTTTGACTGTTTTGTTGAAAAGGCATTTATATCCGGAAGTAGAACTTTTTACGAGATTACATTATCGAGTCGCTACTTGAAGTAAATGTAGATGAATCTACTTGGCCGGAATTAATGGGAATATTGAAACCCTTTTATAGCATGAGTCGTCAACTTCGTACTTTTTTCAACTTCTGTGTTCAATTCTTTTTCTATCATCATTTAAACTGAAAACCTTCATGTACTCTCATCAAGTGTTCATCATTCAGCCATTTTTGAGTGGATAACCAAATGTGTTTTTCATCATGTATATGAAACAACCTACAAACATGTGAGTGTTACATATTTTTATTTTGCTGAACTATATATTGTTTAAAGTGCTGATTAATACCTACTGTGCTTCAAGCTAATGAATTGCCAGGTCATGCTAAATCTAATTTATATATATTATATATGTTAATCATCATAACGTATCATCATTTTTTAATTTATTCTTATTGTAACTGTTCTAAAAAAGTCATATGTTTAATTTAAATAAACATTTAGTATTCATACAAAACTTACCTGTTTCTTTACTCATGTCTTTATCTACATTTAAACACTTTTTTAGTCACCATGTCTCTGGAATTATTGTTATTAAGGCATAGCTCTGTTACATTTCTACAAATTTTATTTAATATTAGATTGGTCCGGGTAACTGGATCGGACAGATTTAAGTAAACGCTCATTAAATAAGCAAGTTAATTTGTTGGCCGAAGTTATGGCCTTTATTATATTTAATCATGTTTTTAATAAAGTTAAGTTTCAAATATACCTTAACTTCTTTCTGGATATATGTGTACAGGTACACCAATCCTTGAAACTCTGCTTTAAATAGTTGTGGCTTCTAGGCTTAATTTAATTTGCCCTAGCAGCCCGTTACGGGTGATGGGTCCAGCCGGGATTGAAGCTCGCAACATGCAGAGAAGTTAGGTATTTTAAATTTGTGCTTGCATCCCTCAGTTAAATTGTTTTAAAGTCATGATGTCGTCTTCATCGAGCACCGATTTTCTTTCTATCAATAAATTGACGTCGTCTAATTATAGTTCGTGGAAAGAAGAGATCCGTGTTCTTCTGATGGAGAAATCTCTGTGAGAATGCATGTCTACAAAATTACTGGAGGTCAGAGATCCAGTGAAGGCTCCTACTGCCACTGAATTGGCAAAAAGGATACAAGCTTATTCCATTCTATACTGGAATGTGTGTAAAGAATTGAGGCCTTTATTATCTGGTATCGAGACTCCTTACATAGCGTAGCTAGCATTAGAGAGAATTTTCGTCCTAGTAGCCGTGCACATATTGTGGAATTGACTGACGCGCTTTTCGAGTGCAAATTGCAGCCTGGTGAAGAACTGAATCTCTATGGTGCTAAGTTGAGGGACATTATCATGCAGCTAAAGGATGCAGGTCACCCCATTTCAGAGTGGTTAAAGCTGTTTCAGCTGATTAGACATCTGCTCAGGGATGCCGCGGATGCACTATAGCACATAAATTATGTGAAAAATCGGAGACGGGATGCAAAAAAATTGCTCTTACGCGTCCCGTGGGACGCAAAATTTCGTCAGAAAATCGCGAAAAAAAGTGCAAATCTCATGAAAATATCGCGCAAAAGCAGCGATTTTCGTAAAAGGGCCGCGAAAAAATAGCGTATTTTGTCAAAGCATCGCGAAAAAAAAAGCTAATTTTGTCAAAAAATCACGGAAATAAGCGCAAATTTCATCAAAATATTGCGAAAAACGCGATTTTCGTAAAAGGGCCGCGACAAATTAGCGTATTTCATTAAAAGATCGCGAAAAAATAGCGAATTTCGTCAAAAAATCGCGAAAAAAAGCCGAATTTTGTCAAAGGATCGCGAAAAAAGCGCAAATTTCATCAAAATATCGCGGAAAAAAGCCGATTTTCGTCAAAGGATCGCGAAAAAATAGCGTTTTTCGTCAAAGGATCCCCAAAAATAGCAAATGTCGTCAAAAAATAATGTAAAAAAGCCGATTTTCGTCAAAGGATCGCGAAAAAAGCACAAATTTCATGAAAATATCGCGGAAAAAACGATATTTTCGTAAAAGGGCTGAGACAAAATAGTGTATTTCGTCAAATGATCGCGAAAAAATAGCGTTTTTTGTCAAAGGATCCCCCGAAAATAGCAAATGTCGTCAAAAAATAACGTAAAAAAGCCGATTTTCATCAAAGAATCGCGAAAAAAGCACAAATTTCATGAAAATATCGCGGAAAAAACGCAATTTTCGTAAAAGGGCTGAGACAAAATAGTGTATTTCGTCAAAAGATCGCGAAAAATTAGCAAATTTCGTCAAAAAATCGCGAAATATAGCCGAATTTTGTCAAAGTATCGAAATTTTGTCAAAGTATTGCGGAAAAAAACACGATTTTCGTGACAGGCTCGCGAAAAAATAGCGAATTTCAACAAAAGGATCGCGGAAAAAAGCGAATTTCGTCAAACTAACGCGGAAAAAAACGTGAATTTAGTCAAAGCACTAAAAAAGATGTGCAAACTAAACTTATAGGTAGAAAATTCATAAAATGGGATTTAATTTTTTTTTTATGAGATTCTTAAAAATACAGCATGATTTCAGTGTACTTTCATAATATATTCAGTAGGTGGACAGTGAAAAATCCCCCCCCCCCCCCTCGTTCTTACTGCATTGAAATGTCTCCCGCCTTCAGAACATTTAAGATTTGATGCTTATTAGTGATTTAGATGTAAATTTCCCTTCCAAGGAAAATGTCTGATTCCAACACAGATCTATGCTGACAAATAATTCAATAGGAAATATAATGAAAGCACCCATTCATTCAACAAAAAGTACACCTTTACTTAACATAAGTATTCTTTTTTTCAGCAAAAATATCTTTTTCAATAAACCAGTCTTGCCCCTTTTTAAAAGAATGCGACCATTAGTGATACTTGTTAGTGGAACTTGGTATCTTCTACTCTCAAATAAACATTATTTTACAATTAAAATTGTATCTTGCATTTTTACTTTTAAAAAAGTAAAGAAAATTTCTCTTAATATTTTTTAAAAATATCTTATTTGAGTGCAAATAATACTGGTTTTAATTCATTATTTAATTATTGTTAAAACAATAATTAATGCATTTCATTTATCTTTTCCAAATAAACAAGTTTCATTTATTCCTTTAAAATATAAATTATTATTGATGGGGACCCGCTTTTGTAAAAAAGGGACCCAGATTTTTGGAAATCCTGGGTCCCGGGGACCCAGGTTTTTTCAAGTACTGCTCATGAGTATAAAGGTATTGTCCAGCTTATTTACCATTTTTTGGATGAGGACTTTAACTTCGAAAATGTTTTGAATGAACTGTTGTCTAAGGAAGCAAGATTTAAGTTGTTTAATTGTTCATTTAACAAAAATTCTAATTTAAGTATTTTTAACGAAGTTGCTTTACATAATAGTGAAAATAAGTGTAATAATGTGAAGTTTAGGAGTTCTACTAAACAGAAGTCTAACTCAGTGTGAACTAAAAACAACAAACGCCAACTCAATTAATTCATTAATATTATTTTTTTAATATTTTATTTAAATTATTCAGCTGTGATTTACATCTAGTATTTCTCCCATATTTTAGAAAAATATGCGGCCTTTTTTTAATAGTTTATTATAGTAAGGAATTTGATATTTATGTAGGTATATATATTTTTTAAATTATGTTCTCATTTCATATGAAATAAAAAGTAGTATTGAAATGAAAATTTACTATTATTTTAATATAGTATATGAATTTTTAGTATAAATATAGGAGCTGAAGGGGAAATAAAAAAAGTTCAATCTTACTTTTAAATATTTAAAAGTAACTTTTTGCTTAAGCATGATATTATGAAGATATTTGATATTTCAATAAAAAGGTAAATAGCTCAATATATGAACTCAGAGGCGATCAATAAATTAAGGGACAATGCCCCATTTATGCAATAAAAACACCTGTCCATGTCCACAGAGACGTTATCTCTGTGTCTAATGCTTTGGACCCTCTGCCTGGCTACAGCTAGCTTCAAGAAAAATAGTGTTTAGATTACAATAATTTGCAACCTGCCCTGAAGCCTTCGAATGTGGTTTTGCTTCACATGTGATCAGACCTGATTCCAGGCACCACATAAATAGCTGCAAATTGGTATTGGTATATTTAATTATATGTATACACACACACATTAAATCATATGTAGAAAATTTTAGTTTTGACTATTATTTCCTAAATCAGGGATACTTACATGTTCTAAATTGGTCACTGTTTGGTAAGTGACATCCTAAGTTTGGTAAGTGACATTTATTTCAAAACAAAAAAGTTTACCTCTCCAAAATCTTTTTTATTTAAAGCACACACATGGAACAATA
Source organism: Maratus speciosus (assembly GCA_963932465.1). Classification (NCBI taxonomy): domain Eukaryota; kingdom Metazoa; phylum Arthropoda; class Arachnida; order Araneae; family Salticidae; genus Maratus; species Maratus speciosus. The sequence goes on along the minus strand of OZ010790.1, from coordinate 283,789,936 downwards.
TTTTTACTAAGTTTCAGGAAAATTCATGATGGTCCATTTTTTTAATGGACCATTACAGTAAGCCATTTTTTGAGGGTGATATTTTCAGTTTGTGTGCAATAAAAAGTATTAAAATGAAAATTTACTATTGTTTTGATATCATATATACATTCTTAATACAAATAGCTTCAAACTGGTATCAAAAATTAGTTTGAGCAATTAGTTGCCGAATTATGACCATATATAGATATTGGGATAGAATCCAAGATGGCCACCATTTTGTAAAAATGAGCAATTTTCAAAATGTTATATCTCAGCCAATATTGCGAAAATTATTTTTAAATTTCAGATTTGAGGGTTTCATTACTGTGTCTACCTATGATAAAAGTTTGAAAAAAATCTGTGACTATGGTGCAACACTTTTTCTTAAATTGGTTGATTTCACATGGAATGACTCTGAAGCATATTATAGCTCAAATACTGATAACACTGCCTGGTTTTTTGATACTGCTGCTAGTTCCCATTTTTGCTCACATAAAGATCTATTTTGGGATTTTGAGCTAATCTCCGGAATGGAAATGAAAGCTGTAATTAATGGGGTAGCTTGTGAAATTCTAGGTAGAGGAACTATAAAATTCCATTGTAAAATTAAGGGCAGAAATCAAGTTGTTGCATTGAACAATGTCTTATATTTAACCAGGGTTCTCGCGGGCTTTTGACCAACATTAGCGATTTAGCGAATAAGAAATAAAAACCAGAAGCCAAATGAAAAGAAATGTTAGCAAAATAAATTCGATGTGAAACACTGAAAAATGTATCTTTAACTCCTTATTGTATACTTTTTTTCCCAAATGTTCTAAAATAATATAATTTTTTATAATTGCTTATAAAATAGAAATTTGACTATCCACTACAGAAACTAGTAAAAATAAGTACATTCTAAATGTCTCCTAAATGTGAACATGTTCCAGACATTTTTACAGCAGTCTAAATAAAAATTAAAAACAACTATCTTTGATTCACCCTTGTGAAAATATACATTAAAAATTGCTATGAGATTTCGATTCCTAACCGATAGCAATGACCGGCCAATGATAATTTGCATTTAACAAATAAATAGTAGGTTAATGGCTAATTTCAATACTGCATTCCAGCAAAACTTTTCTCTATTTGATGCTTGATGCGAGTAATTTTGTTTGTGTTTTTACCGGCGTGACGCTATGATAGTGATTAACTGACAATAGAGAAATACCTAACGTATAATCCTTTCTGTCTTTGGCTGTAGCTAAAAGAGAATTGGTATTGAGTCAGTATCTCTATCAATAGAGCAATGAAAATAGCACAATGCCGATGCAATTGAATATGTAAAGTGACATCAATTGTTCAGCAACACTGATAGCAATCTGGGCTGTATGGCGCAACCGATGGCGCACACACACAGACAAAGAGCAGAAATTGAGCACTCGCAATTTGGCGAATCAGATTGTTCTTTTACTCGCCAAATGGGACATTTTGTCACAATTTGGAGCAATGGCGAGCGACAGCGAGAACCCTGTATTCATCTAAACTATGATATAATTTGATGCCAGATCATCTTTTTGAAAAGAAAGAAACCATGTTTGTCGGTAAAAATGGGCGAATAGACATATTTTTAAATGACGGTAAATTGTTTTCAGCTATTCGAAACTACTCGGTTTGGCAATCGCAAAACTTTCTTCTATCTCATACATGTTAGTACTTCAAAATTCGCTATCACAGTGGCAAAATTAAACGACAATCTATGCCCATCATGAGGATTCTAAAGGTATGAAATTTTATGCATTATTTCTTGAAATAAGACTATTGCAGATATCGGGAAAAATTCAGCATAAAAGTGCCACCTGTTGGGCTATTTACACCAAAACATAATCAGCAATAATATTTATCAAGTTATACCAGAATCTGAAGCTTGATGAAAATTCGTGCATTAATTCTTGAGATAGAGCTATTGCAGGAATCAGGAAAAATTCAGCATAGCAGCGCCACCTGTTGGGTGATTGACAACAAAACGTAAACAAAACCAATTCATATCAAGGATCAACTGAATCTGAAGTTTGATGAAAATCCACACATTAATTCTTGAGATAGAGCTATTGCAAAAATTGTGAAAAATGCAGCCATAGCATACACCTGTTGTACGATTTACACCAAAAACTAATCAGCATCAATTTATATCAGGGACTACCTGGATATAAATTTTTATTAAATTCTGCGCATTAGTTCTTGAGATAGAGCGACCACTAAATTTATATCACATACAGACAGACATTTTGTAAATACATGTTTTTTTTTTTTTTTTTTTTTTTTTTTTTGGAATCTCTGAAGCATGTAAATCCATCAAAGACCAGAATTCGAAAATTTTCATGAATCCAATACTTTCTACTTGTAAAGAAAGAAAAAAGTAAAAATGGTCTTTACCATGTTTTCCCTTAATATATTAAGCGTAATGATAAAAATTGTCATAATCTAGAGGTTAACCAGGTTAATACAGAAAACAGCTTAGAAACATGGCACAGAAGGTTCGCCCACATAAATAAGGATTACATACTAAAAAATTTTGATAGAGTTAGGGAGTGCCTTCACTGTAAAATGAAGAATTAAATTGTGAGCCTTGCAAAATTGGTAAAGCTAGACGAGGTTCCTTTAGACCAATTGGAAAAATTATGTCTGTACAGTTGTTAGAGCTATTACACCTCGATGTAGCGAGCCCATTTAATACTAAAACTAGAGGTAGTAATAGGTGGTATTTTCTAAATATAAATGCTGATTTTTACAGAAAAGTTTACGTCTACTTGAGGAGGGAAAAGTTTTTAACTGCTTTGTAAAGTTTCAAAAGCATGCTGAAACGTTTACTGGGAACAAAATTATTAATATCCGAACGGACAATGCCAGAGAATTTTGTTCAAAAGAATTTGAAAAATACTTAAATGATAGAGGTATTAAACCTGAGCAGAGGAACCCTTTTTCTCCTGAAATGAACAGTCTTGTAGAGAGATTCAATTTAATGGCTTTATGCGGTAAGATCGTTACTTCTTAACCCCTTGGAGACGAGCGACACGTATACGTGCCGCACGAAGCACTCAGAATCCTTGTTTTTCCTCACCAGTAAAATTTGCCTTATTTAATCAGCACATTTTCTCGATTCAAGAAGACATAAATTTCTGTTTTTAAAAAACGGTGACAAAAGATTAAAAATTTCGTAAAAGGCTCCCATCCCGAAGGGGTTAATGAGCCTAAATTGCATGAATTGGGGAATTGACTGAACAACAGCCTTATTGGGAATTGGAATGGAAAAAGTTGCTGGACAATTAATTACTAATAATGAAATGAATGCACAATATTAATAAAAGATTTGAATTTTGAAAAACAGGAAACTATAAACACACAAATTCATAAAAAGTATCTTTTACTTAAGAAAGGTGTTACATAATAGTACTACATAAAAACAAAAGAAGTAGAAATTTCTTAAAAGAAAGTCTTTATGAATTTGTGTGTTTATGAAAAGGTGAGGTTATTCATCTTCTTTAAAAATTTAAAAAACATTTTTAAGGAAACAATAAATTAAAGTGAAAACAAATTTAAACAATAAAAAACTGAAATTGTGATGTAGAATTATCAGGAAAATATAAAATACATCTTTTTCATAAACATTATTTTCTAAATAAAACTTACCAGCATGTTCTGTTAATGCAGCATGTGATGTACTGAATGGAGGTGCATATTTTAAAGCATTATTTGCCTCCAAGGTTCTTAAAATATTGGTATTTTTCAAAATATGTGACTGCTTATGTAGTATTCTTAATACAGAACCTAAAAAGAAAAAAACAAGTTGGAAATGCTCATCAAACGTGGCAAATGAGGTGCGTTCGTACTATAGCTAGTTTTATAATTATTTTTTGCACCCCATATTGTACTGAATGTATATTTTTTTGCACTTCATAAGTGCATAGTCTGTAACATCATTAAAATGCACTGCAATAATTTTTTTTCCATTCCCCGTAATGAAACAGAAATATTTTGACTGTCCCTGTAATTAAACTATACATCCGATTTTCATAAAATTTGAAATGGCTCTACAAAATTTTGCAACAATTATATATTTAAAATTTCAGACCATTCGGAAGGCTGTAACATCATTAAAATGCATTTGCAATAATTTTTCCCATTGGCCGTAATGTAAAGAAAAACTTTTGCCTGTCCCTGTAATTAAACTATACATCCGATTTTCATAAAATTTGAAATGGCTCGACAAAATTATGCAACAATCATATATTTAAAATTTCAGACAATTCGGTTGGGTAGTTTTTGCTCTGTTATATGCGGATGGACAGACGGACTGAACGACGACTATAGGTGCTACGTATTTATATAATTACGAACGCACCTAAAAACTAGTAGATAAAAATAAATATAAAATACATAAAACAACACATTAAAAAAATACAATTTAAACTTAACAATACCAATCAATTAGCATTTATACTAATTACACTATTTTCGTTTTAGTGTTGACTCTAAGCCAATTTATAAGGGTATAGTGCCCAATGGCCTTTTTAATTATTTTACGCACCCAGTGGCCCTTACTGCCATTTTTGACGTGCCTTTTTCTTCTTTGTGAGAAAAAAAACTCAGGAAATATGCCCACTGATCATTGGAAATAAATCATAAATTTTGACATTTGTTAGTATCACGAATTTTGTCAATCGGTTGTATGAAAAAAAAATCCAGAAATTCACCAACTGTTCACGGGGGAAAAAAACATGAAATTTGTCAATTGGCCGTGTGACAAATCAGTGAAATTCATCCATCAACAATATGAAAAAAAAAACAGTGAGTTTCGTCAATCGGTTGCAAGGAAATAAACCCGTAAAATTCACCCATCAGTAGAAAAAAATACTTTAATATCCTTTAATACTACTTTAATATCCGGTAGTGAGATAGTGACTCATTTTTAAAATTATATTTTTAACATTATCAGAAAAAATTAGTGCAAATTTAATTTTCTCCTTACCAACATTATCCTATAAAAGCAATGCTAAGAAAAAAGAAATATAATTTTTCACTTAAATTTTGCAAAAAATAATCAAACATGCAAATTACTCATTTTTTTAATACTTCCATTCATTTTTAACACTTTCTACACTTTGTTCAGATGGAAAAATTACTACCTTCCAATATAGTTGAAAAGTGCTTATGACTTCGGTAGGGTGTCAACAATTTTAATCAGTTGATTTAAATCAGCGACTAAATTGTGATTTTAATCAATCGATTTTTTAAAAAAAATCATTGATTAAAATCAAAAATTTTCTAAACGTTTAAAATGTCAAAAAAATTATTAAAATCTAAGATGAACATAGCTCATAGCATCAGGAGCATAGCATGAACATAGATGAACATTGTTCTCAGAAAAAAATTGCAAAGGATCGTGCAAAAAACGCGAATTTTGTCAAAGAATTGAGGAAAAGTGCGAATTTCGTCAAAAAATTGCCAAAGGATTGTGCAAAAAATGCGAATTTTGTCGAAGATTCGCAGAAAAGTGCGAATTTCATCAAAAATTTAAGGAAAAATTCGTCAAAGGGCCACGAAAAAAAAAAAAACGCAAATTTTGTCAAAGGATCGCAGAAAAAAGTGAATTTTGTCAAGGTATCGCAGAAAAAAAACAAATTTCGTCCAAAAAAAAAAAAAAAAAAAATCACAGAAAAAATGCAAATTTCACCAAAGAATCGCGGAAAAATGCAAATTTTGTCAAGAGATCAAGAAAAAATGCTAATTTCATCAAAGGATCACAAAAATAATACGTGAATTTCGGCAAAGTATCGCTGAAAATAAACGCGAAGTTTGTCCAAGGGCCGCGTAAAAAACGCATATTTAACGGCAGAAGGAGATTCCCCGAGGTGCGGATCTGGGGGGGGGGGGGCGGTCGTCCCCTCCCCAAGATATAAATCCAATGCTTTTAATAGCAGTTAACGCAGAACAGCCAGGCAAGCAAATGAAAACGAAACACTTTTCGGGTGTCAATGGTAAACCTCACTGACGTTTTGGCAATTAATGAGCAAAAAAGGATTATATCCTGTCAAAAGGCATATGGCGCCATAAATTTTGATACTATGGGTTGAGGTGGGGGACGATGCCACTTCGCGTACTTTTTGTTGAATTTCTACAACAGAAAATTGACACCGTTATGCAGATCCCTTTAAAGTGTGGAAACTTTTTTTTTTCTTTCAAAGAAGCTGCACTTCATTTCTGCATAATATTTTTGCAGAGAGCTCTTTTGTTTAAAAAAAGAATGGGATTCGTAGCAATTTCCAAAGAAAGACAGAAAGAAAGAAACAAGAAAAAGAAAGGACCTTTTAAAACTTCAAGCATTTTAATATTTTCTGAAAAAAGCCACTATTGCTTTTAAAAAAAGTACTGCTATTGCCACCCGCATTGGTGAATTTCAAGGGGTATTTGATGAATGAACAAAAAATGATTATGTCTTAGTCAGTTAAAAGCTAAAATGCATATGGTGTGTTAATTTCTTTAAAGACAACTTGGTAAATCAGTTCTTCCTTTATGTATTTACTTAATGAAAGGCCTTCTAGGTGATTTGAATAGAAAATGCCGCTCTACTGTCACCCACCGTTCATTGTTTGGTTTACCAATTTTCGCTGTCTTTCTACCTCTTGTAGAGAAGCTAAAGAAACAGACCTGAATCTCAGTAACAAATGTTAACCTTGATGGACTAATAATGAGTAGATTATGACGAAAGTATATGCACCGCTTAGATGACACATTTTGACTTTTCAAGGATGTTAAGGCAACTTGAGATTTTTATTCAGTTCCTTTTTTGAATAAACCGATAAGATAAATAATTACCAGAGTAAAAGTGTAAAAATGAAAAGAATAAAAATACGACATTTAATAAATAAATTCTAGGGTAACATTTTTAATTTTTCGACACAACAAGTAACAATAAGCCATATTTGAGGAGAGGAGGCTTATATAACAAGAGGATTGGTTAACCGAGTGTGTCGGTTAATTGAACGTCGGATAATCGAGAGTCTATAGTAATTTTAAATAACATTAATTATTTCATATAATAATTAACTGCAAGGAATGATTTAACCAATAGAAACTATAACTGTGTTGATTATATATCATTCGGTATCGCAACCCCCCCCCCCCCTAAAATGAGTCTCTGGATCCACCCCTGGGTTGAATAGTTTATTTTGTAACTCATATATATTAAATTAAAAAATTAATTGGATACTGAAAAGGCAGCAAAACTTTTCTTAAAAGGAAAAAAATAAATGAACCACTGAAAACTAATAATCCCCCACTGAGACGTAATAATGCTGTTATTTAAATATTTTGAAGATTTCAGATATAACTGGATATCCTTATATTTATTCTGTATGTATGTATGAATGGGTTTAACTCATTTTCATAATTTTTTTGGTTAGCATACACATGCATGTGTGGTTTTAGATTTTGGTGATTAAGAGTCATTTTTTAAGTACAAATGCAAAACGAGCTGCAAATAATATTTGTTAGTTCTGTTATTTTTGCTACTAACTAATGAAATTACTTATTTGCAGTTTTTATTAATTCTGGGATTACTGCACAAAATGCACCCAGCCTTAAAAAGTTCACCTGTAGTTGTAGCCAGAGATTTCTTGTAAAAAAAACTTCCCCATTCAACAGTATTTCTAGATTCATGTGTGCCCAAGATCTTGCAAAAATAATAGAACTTGATTTCTTTAGAAAAAACAGAATATTATTAAAACATGTTATTTAATTGTATTTTTCAATTTGTGATTCATATAATTATTAAAAATTAAGGACACTTTATTTATCATATTAAAATTTATGCTCTTTTTTTTTTTTTTTTTTCTTATATCATTACTAAACACATTACTAATATATATTTCCTCATGAAATAGTGCCCTTTTTTTGGAACTAGCATCATGCCCCTTTTTCTTTCTAAAATGAATACTACATTATTAATTATTTTAATAATTAAAGCTTTAAAACGTTATTACTTTCTTCTATCTTTACAAGAAGAAAGTATTGGATTCGTGAAAATTTTTTACTTTCGGTTTTCGACGGATTTAGATGTTTTAGGGGACAGAAATTCCGAAAAACATGTTTTTACAAAATGTCTGTCTGTCTGTATGTGACACAAATTTTGTGAGCACTCTATCTCAAGAACTAATGCACGGAATTTAATAAAAATTTACATTCAGTTAGTCCCTGATATAAATCGGTGCTGATTAGTTTTTGGTGTAAATCGCTCAACAGATGGCACTGCTATGCAACATTTTCCACGATTTCCACAATAGCTCAATCTCCAGAACTAATGCACGGATTTTCATCAAACTTCAGATTCAGTTAATCCTTGACATGAATTGATGTTTTAAACATTTTGGTGTAAATCGCTCAACAGGTAGCACTGCTATGCTGCATTTTTTGTAATTTCTGAAATAGCTGTATCTCAAGAACTAATGCTTGGATTTTCAACAAACTTCAGATTCAGGTATACATGGATATGAATTAGGGTTGTTTAGTTTTTGGTGTAAATCGCTCAACAGGTGGCGCTGCTACGCAGCATTTTTCAGAATCTCCACCATAGCTCTATCTCAATAACTAATGCACGGATTTTCATCAAACTACAGATTCAGATATACCTTGACATGAATTGATGTTTTATAGATTTTGGTGTAAATTTTTTAGTGTTCTTATTTCCATTATCTTGAAAAATGTGCATGGTGACTTTTAAATACTCTAATCAGCCTTGAATTTTTTTTTTTTTTTTTTTTGGGGGGGGGGGGTGGGACACACACACACACACTACCATGGGTGCGACAAGGGAAGACAATTGCCCCTCCCTGAATTTTGAAATTTATTCAGTAAATCTCGATGCTGAAAAAAAAATGTACTAAAGAATTTCGGGAAAGGTCCTGTTTTAAGGTGAAAAGTTTTGTGAAGGGTCCTTTTTTGAAATAAAATTTTTTGCAAAGGATCCTGTTTTGAAACGAAAATATTGTGTAGCAATATATTTTGTTTACTTTCCCCAGGCAGTTTAATTAATCTTACTTTTAAACATCTCTTATTTATTTAACCTTTTCTGTTTTAAATTTACTGGTTTCATTTCCCATTTTCAGTTTAAGCACTGTTTTCAATTCATCACGCGATGTTTAGTAAATCGCATTTTGCGATCCTCTTTGTGCCGTTTTAGCGAGGTCGTCTTGCTCCTGGCTTTTCTTGGCGCACTATTGCCTTTTTATGGCAACCCTTTAGCTGCCGCGCGTGAGTTTAAAAGCGTTCTCTCTCGCTCCTAGCAGGCAGTCATAGTGCAGTTACTGGTATAGCGTGAAACGATTTAGCTCGCCGCGCATTTCGAGGGTCTCGTGCCCCGGATGTGCCAGTAATGTTGGAAGGAAATGCCGTGGTTCTTGCTAGAGAACATCTTTATAACGAATTAAGTTTCCCCTCCTAGAGGCCTTTTCTTAGTGCATTGAATCAACTAGTTTTAGCGTACATCCATAAGATTTACTGAGAAGATCCTTTGTGTAAATCATGAATCAAGTTTCCTAGATGCCCGGAGATCGTCGGATACCGAGCCGTGGACCCCACCTTTCACCTGCATACTTCAGTACTGAAAGAAATAAAGTCTTCCTTGTATGAAACAAGTATAAGTGTCAGCTTATTTATTGCAAGAGTGGAGGTACTGCATTTTATTTCCTTTTTCCTTTCTCAGCTTGATCACCTACTAGGATCAGGTTATTAGTGTACATTCACAGCGCATATGTAAGTGATTGAGGCAACTGGACGATCGCGTTTTATTCTAATGAATCCACTTCTAGTATGCAAAAGACAGTAGTGAACCTTTATTTAGAAATATTATAAGCACGCATTAAAACATTATCACTATTTAACAAATGGTGCATAGATAGTGCATTTGAGTGATCGAGCAGAAATATACAAACGTAAGTTTTTCAATGACTTTTCTGTAAATAACAAGTTTTTCTTTAATGTTTTTATATATTCAAGCTAAATTTTTTCAACTACTTTGTGTTTCCAATATATTTGTAATGGATGCATTTAGATTCGAATGTTATAGCGATTGCACAGTTTTATTTTCGGCGACCACGTGCTCCAGTTTGTTGTTTTTTCCTCTTCAAAATAAAAAAAAAAAAAAAAGAATTTCGAACAATAGTTTAAGTAAAAAGAATAAATAAAATAATATTGTGGCAGTTTGTAACAGTATAGAATTAAATAAATGAAGATAATTACTGAATAAGATGAAATATTGTGCACATGTAGTATTTGTTCCAAGTCCATTTTTTATTTCAAATATTTCATTTGCAATGAAAATTTTAGTGAATATAATAAAATATGATGCCTCTTAAGATATTCATATCTCTGTGTTTGAGATTTAACAATTCAAATGATGGATGTTAATAGATAGAAATGTAATACAAGATTATGCCTTATTTTAGCACGTTGTGCTCTGTCAAGAAGTGTTACATCAGTTTTACATTTTAAGTAATTTTTTTTTGCCTCAAGTAAGAAGATTTTGTCTTCAAAGAAAATTTAATTGTGTTGCTTTGTATTGTGTGATGTGGAAGATTGGCAAAATTCAATTGTTTTTAAAGCTATTTTAAAGAGCAGTCAAGTCTTGTCACAGCATTCAGTGCAAAGATTTATTTTTCATGAATTTATATATTAAATGCATTTATTTCTCAAGATTTATTTTTAAAGAATGCTTATATAAGCAGATAAGTAGAAGAATTCAAGATTGCATCAAAATTCATACATATTAGGTGTCCATTTCATATGGAATTTTTATCTTCATGTTTAGCACTATTGGGCTTATGTGCGGCATGAAATTTTTTTCCTTGCATTATAAGGGTACGTGCAAGAATTCTTCCATTACAATAGAAAATTAGAGTGCTGTATTTTAATACAGAATTTACATGGTCTGTGTATTCAGCCATTATACGATGCAGTTTGTTTTCTTCAAAACATATCCATGTTTATAGCAAAAATTTTAAATAGTCATTTTTTTAATTTTAAGGAATGGTTTAAATAATTTCAAGTTTTTTATTTTTTGTGTCAAAGTTGAAATTTATTTCAAAAATATATGTGATCTTACGTGTGAATTTATATGGGTTCAGGTCTCACGATAGGGCTTAGTGCAGTCTGAACTCTAGTTTGCATGCTATTGCGAGATGTATGCAAATATTCAAGTAAACGTAATTTATCACATACAGCTGTAATTTTTTTTATACAGATATGGTTTGTCTATACAACCATTATGACACAGATTTAATTACCTGGATGTTTTATCCATGTTTATAAAAATTAAATAGTTTTTATAGTTTGTAAAAACCTAAGAAGAATACCAGTTAAGTGAAAGGCATACACATCATATCATATGGAACTGTATCCAGTTTTTCTTTACGAAACTACACATTCCAAAATTTAAGCTACAAGGTGACTCTACAGTGTTAAAATTTCATCTCAGCATCTTCAAGTATTTTCATCAATTTGTGTTTTTTTCTACTCATCAGTGTTATGTCACAGTGTATCTTCCATGCCAGTTCATAGTCATCATTCAAAATTAACATTTCAGAGAAGACATAGAATTGTGAAAAATCCAAGTACATTTCATGCATAGTATTGTGATACAATACAGAACGGTATTAATAGAGTGAAACTGTTGTGACTTGTACGTCCAGTGTTTAGTTTATCTTCACAGCATGAACTCTTTCAAGCAGAATAGAACTTTTTTTTTTCCTTCGACATAAAATCTTACAAGTACTGATACCAGCATATTTTACAGCTACAAATTAAGGACATTTGTCTTATAATTTTTAAATAATTCTTTTTTGTTTCAGCTTTTCTTATGTTTTGACATAAAGATGCTGTTCGTCACAATACATCCAACATCTGCAGGCAGATGATGAATTATTTTTTTTGTCATAGTATTTCTTTTAAATGAATTTATGTTCTGAAATTTTTTCAGCTTTTTTTAATACATATGTATACATTGTTGTTTTACGTTTATAATGCATTTTTTTTTTTCAACAAGTTCTAGTGGTGACTTTGTCACATTTCAATTATAATGTAGTGATATAAGATTGAAATGCGTTTTTAGACATAGCAATAATTGGTTTTAAAATTTTTACATTTAAAATTCCAGAGGTGACTGTAGTGGTCATACCGTTTTCCAAAAATTGTAGTAAAATGCATTTTTTTGGCACATTTTAACAATTTTGACTCTTTCGAGTTTGCACATTTTTTTTCAATATACTAGTGGTGACTTTGTGTCACATTTTGAAGTACAAAAAAAAAAAAAAAAAAATGAAATTTTTTGTACGTTACATTTTAGCTTTTTTCAAAAAGTTTAACTTTTTTCCATTAATTTTTAGTGGTGACTTTGTGTCACATTGTTAGTTATTTAGTAGGCTGTAAAATTTTTTTAATGCATTTTTTGGTATCATTCTCAATTTTTAAAAGATTTAATTTCTAGCAACATTCCAGTGGTGACTTCATGTCACAATGTAGTCGTTAGACTAATATTTCATGAAACAGGTTTGTTTCACATTTTCCACTTTCTTTACATTTTTTAAATTTTTACAATTTGTTTACAGGTAGCATTTTTTTTTTTCTCAACCAATCTTTGCGAATGACTTTGTCATTTTTTATGTATCATGTCAATGATACTTATAGACATAATAGAATGCTTTGAGTATTGCAATAATATTTTAGAATTTTTTACCAGTGTTTGTCTGTTGACAAAATTTTAGTGAATTTTCAAAACCTTTTTGTATTTTCAAAATTTTTCTTGAATTTTTTCAAAAAAAAAAAAAAAAAAAAAAAAAAGGAAAAGTTTAATTTTTCTTTTATGTGTCTATGTTCTTCTCATGTTATGTTATTTTTTTTTCTCTAGAAAGTACTTGCAAGAAAATATTCAAATTTGTGCTTAACAACAACAAAAAAAAAAAGATATACTTACATTTTACATTTTTTCATTGTACAATAGTAACATGCTAGCAAAATTTCAAGATAGAGATTTAAACAGAAACAAGAATATTCTATATGAATATTTGTTTTCATATAAACATACATGTTTACAAAAATTTTTCAGTATATCAATTTTTACCATGGTTTAATAAATTATTGTGCACGTACGTATTGTTACAATTAGTGAACTCACACACAACTTTTTACTTTTGATTATTACTTTTTGGTGTTAAATTTTATTGCTATAGCAGTGTGTATATTTGCATGTGTTTAAAATTTTTGATAGGAAGTATCCTCTTAGGTTTATGCAATTGTGCCCATGTTGTGAGTAGTCTTTTTCATGTGATTAGTACTATGGGTATAATGTTTTGACCTTTCCTATTTTTTTTGTGGTACCACTCCCCCTTTTCTTTCTTTTAACTTAAAATAATGTAATTTTTATATAGGTTTAATAAGGTATAACTGTAAATTTTTTCTCAACATTTGTGTACATATGCTAATTGTTTTTTCAAAGCTACCCACCTGTAGGGTAACGTCTGTTCCCCGTGTAGTCCTGATGGCATCTGATGATCTCGTGTATTCTCTCAACTTCACCTTTTTCGTGTTTGTTGTTTACCTTGTTTTGGGTAAGTTCCTTTTTTCAGTTAATTCATTTAATTACTTGTCTCCTTTAGTTCAATATCAATCACTTTGTCTTCTTTTTGTTCAATTTTTTTGCATCTTGTTTGGAATTCTTAGTGTGAAGAAATCAACTTTATTTCTGCAATAAAGCATTGGAGTTTCAGACCTTGCTTCAGCTCTTATAGCTATGGACTAGGGATTGACCGAAGCAGCAATTTTGCTGAATACCGAATACCGAAGCTTCGGTCAAAGTGTACACCGAATATTCGGTATTTGGCAACCGAATACTTAAAAATTTTTAATATACATTTTTTCGTATATTAACTTTTTTAATAAACTTTAATTAAAATTAAATTCTTAGTAATTTAATTCAGTTACATTTTTATTCTTAAATCTAATTTCACCAAAAAAATTTAATGACTACTTTCCACTCACAAATTCATTAACCCATCACTTATATTTTATTATTTTATCACTAGTCAATACCCAAAATAACCTATGAAAGTATTAAACTATACAGGCTATTATTAAGGGTAAGGATTGTTAGAAAAACTAAAGTTCATTCAAATAAAAAGAAACAATATTGTCATTAAGCTGATTTACTGATTAGATTAATATTAACACAATTATTCTAATTGGTAAACAAATCATATTAGATGTAAATTTCCAACTGGGCGAAAAATGTCCGGGCCAGGATTCGAACCCGGGACCTCTTGGCTGAAGCCGCCAGTGCTCTGCCATCTGAGCTATCCCGGACGATTCTGGTCGAACTTTTTCACCCAGCTAACCTTGATGATTACAGTATCTGGTCTGAAACCTGGTTCAGCCCAACAGAATATATCTCAGGTAATGGAATAATTTACTGATTGTCTAATTATAAACGTATTTAATAGGAATGTTCCCAAATACAAAAGGCATATCAATTTATACATTATTTAACTATTTTCTGTCAAATTATTGATACATATATTTATATTTTGATTAATAGTTTAACATTGTGGTGACGAAGATAACAAATTTGAGCAATTTTAATGGTTATTAAAGCTATAGGATAGGCATAGAGGCATACTTATTTGATACATTTTCTTTAATATACACCTTAGATATACAGACATGAAATCTGACGTACTTATTTGAAGTGTATGTTAAAGAAAATACACATTAAATAAATTTAAATTAAGAAAACTAAAGTAGAAATAATTAAAATTAAATTATAAGAGAAAGATGCCCATCTTCCTTACTTTTTTTTCCTCATCGTAGATAGTTGTTTTGATTTCACCCCTATGTAGGCTATTTTAGGAAAGAAAAAGTTTTTTTTATATTAAAAATGTCCTTTGACTTGTTTTTTGTAGTACAACTGAACTCTGAACTCATGCACATAATATTGAAACTCATCGTTTAGCCTATTCTACTTCTAATTAAAAGAGAATTCTTCTACTTCTAAGAAAATACTTACCCACAATCATTCGGCCGAATACTTTTAAGTAGTCGGCCGAAGCCGAATATTCGGTTTACATGCCGAATCACCGGCCGAATACTTTTAAGTAGTCGGCCGAAGCCGAATATTCGGTTTACATGCCGAATCACCGAATACCGAATCGACTATTCGGTATTCGGTCAATCCCTACTATGGACTAAAAGTTCTTTTTTTCAACATTTGTCGGGGTGTAATATATATATTGTGTAGCAATATATTTTGTTTACTTTCCCCAGGCAGTTTAATTAATCTTACTTTTAAACATCTCTTATTTATTTAATTTAATCTTTTCTGTTTTAAATTTACTGGTTTCATTTCCCATTTTCAGTTTAAGCACTGTTTTCAATTCATCACGCGATGTTTAGTAAATTGCATTTTGCGATCCTCTTAGTGAGGATCCGTTTTAGCGAGGTCGTCTCGCTCCTGGCTTTTCTTGGCACGCTCTTGCCTTTTTACGGCAACCCTTTAGCTGCTGCGCGTGAGTTTAAAAGCGTTCTCTCTCGCTCCTAGCAGGCAGTCATAGTGCAGTTACTGGTATAGCGTGAAACGATTTAGCTCGCCGCGCATTTCGCGGGCCTCGTGCCCTGGATATGTTGGAAGGAAATGCCGTGGTTCTTGCTAGAGAACATCTTTATAACGAATTAAGTTTTCCCTCCTAGAGGCCTTTTCTTAGTGTATTGAATCAACTAGTTTTAGCGTACATCCATAAGATTTACTGAGAAGATCCTTTGTCTAAATCATGATTCAAGTTTCCCAGATGCCCGGAGATCGTCGGATACCGAGCCGTGGACCCCACCTTTCACCTGCATACTTCAGTACTGAAAGAAATAAAGTCTTCCTTGTATGAAACAAGTATAAGTGTCAGCTTATTTATTGCAAGGGTGGAGGTACTGTATTTTATTTCCTTTTTCCTTTTTCAGCTTGATCACCTACTAGGATCAGGTTATTAGTGTACATTCACAGCGCATAAGTAAGTGATTGAGGCGACTGGATGATCGCGTTTTATTCTAATGAATCCACTTCTAGTTTATGCAAAAGACAATAAGAGAATCTTTTTTTAGAAAAGTTACAGGCACCATTGAACATTACTTCTTAATAGAAAACTTTTGTGCTAAACAGATCCCTGATTTTGTACAGCTAAGTTTAGTCCTAGGGATGCCCCGAATATTCGGCCTACTGACCGAATATCAAACTATTCAGTCTGCTGATTATTCAGCTTGAACAAATATCGAAATATTCGGCCGAACCAAATACTTTAAAAAACCTTACACAACTTCTACTTTTAACTGTCAACTTATAAAGATATTCAGAATAATTAGATATAGAAAATCATATCTAATATTAAATAAAGGAAAATGTTTTTACACAACTTATCATATTACACCGTTATTACATAACTTATTTGCTGTTTGTAAAATATCATTCAAGAAAATTAACCATTTATGAGGATTTTTATAAGGGTTGTTTGATTTAAATCGCAATTTAAATAAGATGATTTTTTTTAAATTTTTGATTTAAATCAGTTTTTTTTAAACATTGACATTTGCAGGCTAAATAAGAATCAAATTCATCATTTATGTTATAAGAAAAGTCATCATTCATTTCAGATTAAAAATTACCTATTAATAACATTAAATAAAACTTTTATAAGCTCAAAATACTATTATTTTATAAAAGTAAATGCAATTGTATTAAAAATATTATCAG
The DNA here is from genome assembly GCA_963932465.1 of Maratus speciosus. Taxonomy (NCBI): domain Eukaryota; kingdom Metazoa; phylum Arthropoda; class Arachnida; order Araneae; family Salticidae; genus Maratus; species Maratus speciosus. The sequence goes on along the minus strand of OZ010790.1, from coordinate 283,773,099 downwards.
TCCATAGTGCATTCCCAAAAAATACTGTTAAATGCTCTCTCATTTTTAAATTGTTTCTTTTTTAAATGATCACTTCATTTTTGCAAGTTAAAGGCTTAAATCTATAATTAAATCTATTTAAAAAATGTACTTAATATAATAGTACTTTCAGTGCAGAGTTACATTTTCTGAAGCAGATTACACACAATTCATGAGGTTGTTTTATTCTTAGTTGCTTAGACCTGCAAATTATTGTATCCCATATGTTGGTGATTCATATATTGATCAAATAATGTGATCAATACTTGGACTATAAGGGCCATTTTCAAAATTCGCTTACATATGCTGTCCAAGAGAAAAAAAAAAGAAAATTCAAATATAAATTAACTTTTAAAGTTTAAATTGAGCTATGCATTATATAAAGAAGACTATATTAAATATTTCTAGCATTAAAAATATTAAAAAAAAATACAAATTTTTTAGATATAAATCTTTAAAATTGCGATTCTAAGCAAAAATGCTTGTCCCATTCCAAGTTTTATGTGATTAACTTTTATTTTTTTAATCTAATTTAGCTTTTTTTAAATAAAAAGCTTTAATTATTTAAAATATGAACTATTAGTGTACTATATTAGTGAAAAAAATTAATTACCAAAGTAGTTTTCTTTAGCAAATCAACAGAAATATTTTGTCCCTCACTTTGCGTCAAGTCTGTTACCTTATGATTATTTTAGTCAAAATAGGTTTCTAATTCTGCCAAAAGTTGGCAGTACATATTCAGTGGCATTGTTAAACTATTCAAGCAACTACTCCTTGCCATTTTTTATTCTTCGATTGAAAAACATTGCAATAGTGGCAAGAACCGGCTTTCTTCAAAGTTGGAATTTTTTTTCATTGTCAAGTCCGCTACCATAATTTTTAATATTAAAATAAAACTTTTTACACTTTTGTATTTAAATATTGTTCACTAGATAATTTTAGAAGGCATGTGTATTGTTATCTAAGTTAGAAATTATACAGCCTAGGTTATTTCTAATGGTTTGATTTGAATGTCAAATCCGTTACTTGTCAAGTCTGTTACAATGCGACTGGTAACGGAATTGACGCACGGTAACAGACTAGACATTGTTTGCGAACTATGGTTTATAAAGGTTTTTTGCATCAAGAATGGCTTTAATAGCTGCAGAAATGCAAAGGAGTTACTATAGGGAAAGACTGAAATAAAACACAGAAAAATATAAACAAGCTTAAAACAAACAAAGAAAGGTAAATTTAAAATATTTGCAATCACTTATGGCAAACGAATGGACAAAATAACTTAATTTTCATATTAAAATGTTAAATTCATATTTACTTCGTATGCAAGTTATTAACAGTCAGAGTCAGATAATATAGACGAACACGCGAACACCGTTCGCAGAAAATTTTTAAAGTTTGCAGACAGTTTTGATCGGTTTTTTTTTTTTTTTACAAATTTCTTTAAAAAAAATAAAATAAAAAAATAGATAAATATCAAGTCCCCAGGCAGATAATTGGTGTGATGCTCATCGCAGATTCTTGAGAAGGTCTGCAGACTATTTTTCAACTGGAGGAAAAAAGAAGTTTTTAAAATTTTTAAGAACGAGTCGCAATATTAAGGAATGGTTTGTCTCAAAAACAGTAGATAAATCGATGAGTAAGAGTTCATCTCTTCCATTCATGGGCTAATAACTTTTTTATTTTAACATTCATTTATTCGTATTTCAGTTATTTTATGGATTAATAAAATAACAGTTTTGTTGAGAAATCATAAATTGATATCTTTATATAAGTTAATGATTAAAATTTCATATTTTAATAAATATATTTTTTAATTTTTCATTAGTTTTTCTTTTATTCATTAGTTGTCTGTATTAAGCATACCATTCAACACTACATTTCTTGACTGAGTTTTAATAATGCTTGTAAATTAATATTTTTCTTTTAGTTGTGTTGCTTAGTGGCACTCCACTCGCATATAACTTTTCATTTTTGCTGTTAGCGGTGATACAGGGCTCGGGAGGGCGGCGTTTTTTTGCAGAAAATTTTTAAGAAATTATTTGAGTTCGCAGACAGTTTTACATTTTATCTAAGTCTGTTAACAGTATTCTATTTTTTATAGAAAAAAATTCTTTTTAAAGAAAATTATAGCAATGATTTATTGGTAAAATATGAGAGGTATAAAAAAAAAAAGTATTGGCGTGAAAAGCAAGTGTAATGTTGCTTGTGCAAACTTCAGTCCTTGTTCATATCAATAACTCTAAGTTAATAGAAAAGTTTGAAGCAGCTTTAATATGCTTTAAAAAACGGTTTTCAAATATCTGCCCATCCCAGCTTTAATGTGCAAAAACTGAATAAAATTTTTTTGCATATTGATTTTCCAGAAACTTATGCATACAGATTCAGTGAAGACATGCAAACTAGTCACAGTGGTGTATCTAGAACTCATGCTATTCTTCATATATGTGTCTTTACACATACAGGGTGATTCAAAACTAAAGGAACAAACTTCTAGGAGGGGTAGGGTATACCTAGACGAATCGGAATCATATAGCAATGCAGGGTTGGAAATGCAATCCCAACGAGACAGGAGGTTTGTCAGTTTCTGAATCATTGTGATAGCAACTGACATTTAAAGACCCAAAGCTTAAAATAAATCATGACTTTCCTGATAATGAAGTTTTCTGCCTGCGTGCCTGGTTCTTATCTATACTTTTACATGTTTGAGGTAGTAGGGACATTTTGGAAAGGCGCACCTTCATTGCTACCGTGAAGTCTGGCGGATGTGCTGCATATTTCAAAACATCTGAGATTCCATGAGGTGCCTACGTTATGAAACGTCGGGCAACTTCATTATCATGAAATTCGTGACTTACTTTAAGCTTACGGTCCTTAAATGTCAATTTTCGATCACGATGATTCAGCCTAACAACCTCCCTATCTCGTTAGGATTGCATTTCTGACACTGCATTGCTATGTGATTTCGAGTTGGCTAGATGTACCCCACCCTTCCTAGAAGTTTGTTGCTCTAGTTTTGAATCCCCCTGTATATTGATGAGGAAATTGCTCTTTTGGTACTATGACCTCAGTAAAATCTATTCCTCCGAGAAGGAAATATTTATTGAAACTGATAGTGAATTTTATATGGTAGAAAAGTAAATAAAAAGCCTGAGGATGTTCCTGGAAGAGATATCTACTGATAAATTGTATGAAATTGTTCATATTTTGGTAAAATTTATTGGAGGAAGTAGAAAACAAAATACACATCCTAAACAAAACAGATGAAGAAGATAAAATTAATGTTAATTTTGAGCAAATTATAGCAATTCTTAATCAATAATAGCAAATTATAGCAATCAAAGCAAATTATAGCTTCAAATTATAGCAATACCAAATTTGTCAATGTGAGGAAACTGAATATTTTATGAGTTTCCAGTTCCACTAAATATTATGTGAAAACTGAAATTTGAGTCATGTTGCAATTGAATATATATTTATCATTCAAGTATAATGTAAATACAATATATATAAACTTTTTGTTGAATTAAACAGATGTTAATTCTCAGTTACTTCTAGTTCTATTTTAATATTTAGGTGGAATTGCTTGATAAATTATTTGTTTGATATTCAAGTCCAATATAGTAATTGATCTGAATATAAAATAATAAAATGATTTATCTATATCATATCTGAAAGAAATACTATTTAAATAACAAAGTTTATATATAAAGTTGAAAATATGATCATTAAAAGCTGTGCTATAATAGACTTGACATATGGTAATGGATTAGTGTCAAATCCGTTACCAAATGTCAAGTCTGTTACCGCAGTTTTTTTTATGATATTTTAATATTAAAATAACTTTTTCACCATTCTATTGTTATTTTTCATTCAACTACAAAGTAGAGCTATAATTTTCTTAAAATTCAATAATTTACATGAATATATATTACAGTAGAAGATCTTTATAATGCAAACCTAAAAACGCAAGGTTGTGCGTTATGAAATTTGCGTTATATGGATCAATCATTAAAGTTACCTTGTAAATAGAGATGCAACGAATATTCGGCTTCGGCCGAATATCAAGTCCATTATTCGGCCTTGGCCGAATAATACTATAATAATTGTTTTTATAATTACACAGTGTAACTTTTTAATTTGACAATTTATATTCATATTCATCATGTATAACGAAAATTGTATTTGAAATTAACTAACACTTTTTTTTCCATTAACTTTCATACCCCGAATGGGTTTTATCTACCCATTTTTATATAAGAGGCTAATTTAGGAATCATGTTAAAAAAATTTTATGCTGTATCAGTAAGTACAAAAAGTATCTGCTTGTAATAAGCTAACATAATCTGTTAAATTTAAAAATAATCAATTCAAAATTGTTTTAATACAGCTGTACAAGCAAATTCAATTTTTTTTTTTTTTTTTTTTTTTTTTTTTTATCATAATGGGAAGTTTAACATTTATCCCTTGTTACATAAAAAAATATTTCTTTCAATAATATTTTGAATTATGCCTATAAAGAACTCTAGTGCTATCTGCTGACAGCAAAGAAATAAAAATAATGATAATAATAAATGATAAAAATGTTTTTTACTAATTGTGAGCTTTATAAAGTCTACAATGATTTTGTTCCACCATTTTAGAGAATATCTCTTTCATCCTTTCTATCAGTGGTTTTTCTCAAGATATTAAGATTTCTTATTTTTTATTTTATTTCATCTGAAAGTTGAAACTTATGTTTCCTATTACTTTTCAAATTTTGTCATTATTTTAAAATGTAACAACGACACACATAATATCTATTAAAATGTAACTAGACAGTACCTGATGAGGAACTTTTGCAAAGAATTTTTTTTTCTTTTTTTTTGGGGGGGGGGGGGGGGGGGGGGAATTATATTATTGAGGCAATTTTTAGGCCGAACATAGCCGAATATTTTTTCAGAGTAAAATGATGCTATAAAAAATTTAAAATTTGCATATAAATAATTTTTTAAAATGAAAACAATACATTCTAATTGTGAAATATACAAGAATTGTGCATATAGTGCATACTATATTTTGTTTTTAGGCAAAAATAAGTTCATTATTCGGCAGCTGAATATTTGGCTGTAACTTGGCCGAATATTCGGTATTCGGTTATTTGGCCAAACCACTATTCGTTGCATCACTACTTACAAACATGGCCAAATATATCTGAAATATATCAAAATTAGGGATTGACCGAATCAGCAATTTTGCCGAATACCGAAGCTTCGGTCAAAGTATACACCGAATATTCGGTATTCGGCAACCGAATACTTAAAAATTTTTAATACACATTTTTGCATATATTAGCTTTTTTAATAAACTTTAATTAAAATTAAATTCTTAATAATTTAATTCAGTTACATTTTTATTCATAAATCTAATTACACAAAAACATTTGACTTCTTTCAACTCACAAATTCATTAACCCATCACTTATTTTTTATTATTTTATCACTAGTCAATATCCAAATTAACCCAATGAAAGTATTAAACTATACAGGCTATTATTAAGGATAAGGATTCTCAGAAAAACAAAAGTTCATTCAAATAAAAAGAAACAATGTTGTCATTAAGCTGATTTACTGATTGTCTAATTACATACATATGGAATTGAAATGTTCTCAAATACAAAAGGTATATCAATTTGTACATTTAACTATTTTCTGTGAAATTATTGAAACATATTTATATTTTGATTAATATTTATCACTGTGGTGATGAAGATAAATTTTAGCGATTTTAATTTAATAGTTATAAAAGCTATAGAATAGGCATAGGAGTATACTTATTTGATGCATCTATTTTCTTTAATATAAACCTTAGATATACAGCAATGAACTCTGATATACTTATTTGAGGTGTACATTAAAGAGAATACACATTAAATAAATTTAAATTGGAAAAACTAATGTAGAAATAATTAAAATTAAATGGTAATGGAAAGATGCCCATATTCCTTACTTTTTTTTCCTATACCGTAGGCAGTAGTTCTGATTTCACCCCTATATAGCAGGGTTGCAAAAAAGCCGGCTAAAATTAAAAAAAGCCAGGCCGGTGGCTTTTATTGGTTTTAACCGGCTTTTTTTGGCCAAAATTGGCCTTTTTTGGCCATAATTGGCTTTTATTACAATGAAGCATTGTAATTATAAACTACACATTTCAAAGTGTTTTTAATTAGTTTTAATGACATTTAATTGATTTAAACCCAATTTCTCAATAATGAGGACATTAATACTGGAATAAAACTTAGATGGTTTTGCGAGTGATTTGTAGTCAGAATTGCAAATATGTCAGCTAAATTTTAAAAGGGCCATACCAACTACCAAATTTTTCATTTTTACTGCTTTATAAAATTAAAGAGGACAATGGTTACTTAGTTACATGCTTTATTAATTAATTTTAAGAGCTATTAATATACAAGTCTTATTTTATTTCTAGTAAACATTTAAAATTATACATAGTCCTATTAATAAAAATACCATTTCTCACTATTTAAAACATTATGAATAGCATATGCATGAATATGCTTAGCAACAAGATTTTCAAAATTTTACTTAGATAATTTTTTTTCTTGTTTAAATGCTCTATTTTTTTATATATTTATGTACCACTCTCCTCAAATTTATAATTTAATCTCTCCATATGGACACATAAGAATGTTTCCATTTTGATGTGCTACATTTTGTCATCATTTAATTAAATATAATCTTTAAAATGTGGAGCTATGTAATATAGAATTTCAAAACACCAGTTTGGAGTCTAACTGACGCATTTTTTAATATTTATAATTTTTTTTTCAGACAATGCCTTCTAGCAGTTATACAGACTTATTTATTTGACAAAATTTAGTAGAAATTTATAATTTTTTTAGTAGAAAATATTTATAAGTATTAAAAATTAATTGATCCAAATTTAAAACGAATGAGCTGTAAACCAACTTTTAAAAATAAAAACTGGCTTTTTTCAATAAAAGCCGGCTTCTTTTAAGTGGTTAAAACCAAAAAAAGCAAGCCGCCTTTTTTTGGCCTGGCTAGAAGCCGGCAACACTGCCCCCTCCAATTTTTAAGACAATGGTTACTTAGTTACATGTTTTATTACTTAATTAATTTTAAGAGCTATTAATATACAAGTCTTACTTGTAGTAAACATTTAAAATTATACGTACATAGTCATATAGTAAAAACACCATTTCTCACTACTAAAAGCATTATGAATAGCATATGCATGAATATGCTTAGCAACAAGCTTTTCAAAATTTTATTTAGAGAATTTTTATTTATTTTTTCTTGTTTAAATGCTCTATTTTTTATACACTTATGTACCAAACTCTCCTCAAATATTATATCATTTCTAATTTCTCTTTTAGCATTTATAACTTTATCTCGCCATATGGAGATGGACACATAAGGATGTTTCCATTTTGATGTGCTATATTTTGTGATTGTTTAATTAAATGCAATCTTTAAAATGTGTAGTACATGTGGAGTTCTGTAATATGTAATTTCAAAACACCAGTTTGGAGTCTAACTTATATTCTTTTCAATATTTATAATTTTTTTTTTCAGGCATAATTGTCTTCACAGTTGCCTTCTAGAACTTAATAAAAACTTATTTATTTGACGAAATTTATAATTTTTTTAATAGAAAATATTTATAAGTGTATTAAAAATTAATTGATCCAAATTTAAAACAAATTGGCTGCAAACCAACTTTAAAAAATAAAAACCGGCTTTTTTTAATAAAAGCCGGCTTTTTAAAAGTGGTTAAAACCAAAAAAAGTCGGCCGGCTTTTTTTGGCCTGGCTAAAAGCCGGCAACCCTGCTATATAGACTATTTTAGGAAAGAAAAAAAAAGTTTTTTGTAATTAAAAATGGCCTTCGACTTGTTTTTGGTAGTGCATCTGAACTTTGAACTTATGCACATAATACTGAAACTCATCATTTAGCCTATTCTACTTTTAAGTAAAAGAGAATTCTTCTACTTCTAAGAAAATACTAATCCGCAATTATTCGGCCGAATACTTTTAAGTATTCGGCCGAAGCCGAATATTCGGTTTATATGCCGAATCACCGAATACCGAATCGACTATTCGGTATTCGGTCAATCCCTAATCAAAATACATTAGAATATCTTTATACTGCATTCTTTGTTACCAAGAGTTATCCAAATTTAAATTTTTGCATAATATAGGTCAGACATTGTTAAATTTACTTTATAAACATGATCCAAGTATAACTGACACAACCAGTGACCCGGAGCCGAACAATTTTTGATGCTCCAGCTTCAGCTCCTAGAGAAAATACCGTGGCTCCAGCTCCGGCTCCGCGCTTTTAAGTTGCAGATTTTAATTTACACATTTAATTTTTTGCTCACAAATACTTTCTATCTTCATTAAAGATCTGACAAAATGCATTTTTCTTCTCATCAAACTTGAAATGCTTGTTCAGAAAATATGACATCTTTTAGCTTTTGTTTTTAAAATAGAAAATTTGGTAGATTTTTAAACACAAAAATCTTAAATTTCTTCTACACTTTTCGAACAGCCAAAATTGTACGACTACACATATAAACAACAGGCAGCCATATTTGTTTTCAAATAGTGTTGTCACTTAGTTCAAGTAGAAAGTAGAAGTAAAGTAGTGTTGCCATTTTTTGAGAAGTTTTCCTTCCCTAATAATAATAATAACCTAAAAAATGATATAATTAAAATACTGAATAATGATGTAATTAAAATATTTTAAGCCTAGAAATTTAAAAGACTGAAAAAAAAAAAGATTTTAAAGAATATTAAAAACTAAAGGAGCCCTGGAGCTGGGGAAAATTTAGAGCTCCAGCTCCAGGAAAAACACAGCTCCGGAGCGCTCCGGGTCCCTGGACACAACCATCCCTTATTATTAGACATTTTCAAAAATGTTTATTGTAATAATAGCATTTTTTTCAGTAAAAAGGTCTTAAATTAGAAGATAAAGTTGAACTAATGTATCAAATTTACTCCTCTAGAGAGTAGCAATATTTTATGATATGAAAATGCAGGTGCTTTTTAACTGCAAAAATCATTGTTTACATCTGAGAAGT